>CAOQHR010000011.1:0-1200000 GCA_948474695.1 Periconia digitata
CCCTAACCCTAACCCTAACCCTAACCCTAACCCTAACCCTAACCCTAACCCTAACCCTAACCCTAACCCTAACCCTAACCCTAACCCTAACCCTAACCCTAACCCTAACCCTAACCCTATTAATAATTATAGCATAAGTAGTAGTAGTGTAAAAGTAAAAGTTAGCTGTTTTAATTTTTGCTAAGTCTTACGCTTTTCTACCTAGACTTAAAACTTTTTACCTACTACTGTAAAATATGTTAGAAAGTTGCCTTTAACTCTTTCTTAGTTACTACTTTATTACTACCTGTTACTGCTATCCTGTTACTACTTATTACTACTTTTTATAAAAATAGTTTTTTTTTTAATTTTTTTAAAATTTTGTGTTTCTTTAAGATTTATTATTATTTTTTTTATCTTTACACTATAATAGCGCACGCATTTTAAGAATGCATATAATAAAAATATATATAAAAGATGCGTATTACTTTAGAAAAAGTACTATAAAGTTTTTAAAGTTTATTAATAATTATAGCATAAGTAGTAGTAGTGTAAAGGCAAAAGTTAGCTGTTTTAATTTTTGCTAAGTCCTACGCTTTTCTACCTAGACCTAGAACTTCTTACCTACTACTATACTTGCTATTTAAATAGGTTTGCAGCTGCAACTATAGCATGCTCTACTAGTAGGTTTTACATATTACTATATAGTGTGTAAGTAAATATATAAAAATTGCGTCTAATTACTTTATAGTAAGTATAAATAGATACTATAGAGTAAGTGCTAGTAGTTGTTACTTTAAATTATAGTCTTATTACTTTAGGTACGCAGCCTTGCTTAGCAGCTGCTACGCTAATATTAATATACTGCTCTTTTTACTTACATTTTACTATAAAATATAACTTAATAAATATATAAAATATAGTAATTTATTTGCTAAATTGTGCTGCACCTCTCTATAAAGTTGTATAAAGATTTAATATTATTTATAGTTTATAAGACTTACTTATAGTAAATATTTTATAGCCTTCTATTCTTTAGCGTGCATGGTGCACATTTAAATCTTATAGAGTCTATAGAGCTTAGTTATTATAGGTAGAGTTTATAGGGTTATTAAAGATAGAATAACAGAATCACAGAACAGTAGAATACAGAGCGCTTTAATAATAGTAATCTTATATTAGTAGACGCTAGTTTGTAAAAATACTAACATCTCTACTACTATTATATTGTCTGTGCCTGTGCGGATTCTACTAAACCGCAGGCGGACGATCCTGTACTAACTTCTCGCCATCCCAAAGCGGCCCCCCAGGATACTCATAATCTTCATCCACCTTCTGGAAGTTTTGCATATCTCTACTCATTAGCGTTCCTGCCCACATCGTCAGCATCGCGCTTTATCTTCCTTCACATTTCGCGCTCAGGACAGGATGTGACTCACCAGGTTTACCCGTAGCCAGATCCTCAGGAATCTTCACTCCGCCTTCAGGAAGCGATCCAGTATATTCACTCTCGACCTCGATCTGCGCACACCCGGGATACATCTGCGCGTCGTTTTGTTCAGCTTCTTTGGTTCCTGGCCACATGAGGTCGATGCGCATCAGGTACTGGCCAGCGGGCGTTTGCTTAGGGATTTTGAAGGGCGCCTAGCAAGTATTGATAAGCTGGCAGTATAGTCAAGGGGTGATGATGGGGCGTACCCGAGGCGGCAGATTGTTATCGCCGACGTACATGTGCCAGCGCATACTTCCGTCCACCACGTCCACGCCTTGCGTATCGATCTTTGTCCATTCACCAGAGCCATCGTACGTGCTTACGTCTTGTCCCTCTGGCACCTTGGAGAGATGGATGGTTCTTGGGCCCCAGTGGTTGAAGTCTACCGGTTGCTAGAGTGGACATTAGCTATACACTTCTTGACGGGCGGATTTACAACGGTTAGGTAAAACATACCTCGATTCCGTTCCAGAATGAGCAGGCACCATAACCCTCGCAACAAGCACCAGGTCCAGAGCTGCACTCGAAAATGGTCTTATAAGCCGTCTGGTCGAACTCCTCCGGGGAGGCGCGCACTTGCTGGACCTCGAGCGTGTCACCAGCTTTGACTTTGAGCGTCTCCGTGGTCACTCCGTGCTCGATAGTGCCGCGGCCGCAGCGGACAGAGTTGGGCAAGTCAAACGCGTAGTGTGGCCATGACGCGTGGCGACAGGGAGTCCCACTGTATCCTGGGGGTTGTAAAGGCTCATCACAGAAGGGACTTGTGTGGTTTCTGCGATCTTGAATGAGTACGTTGTCGACGTGAGGTTCTGCTTATCACAGACTCACCGGAGGTATTGTAGAGGCTCTTGCCAGACTCCATTGTGGGCTACCCGAGCCCATATCCCTGGATGCTTTGTCAGTACTCTGAATGGGGCTGATACCAAGTGTAGACATACAATGGCCGTCGGCGACACCTAGTATGGCTGGAATAACTGCGATGAGTGCTGAAGTCTTCATGTTTAGTCTGCTATGCTCGAGACACCATCACAGCGGTATGCCGATATTTTATAACTATAGCTTCTCGTACGTCTAGGGCGCGAGTGCGAGATCGCCGCTGTGCATGCAGTATACAATATTCTATTGCCCAAACTAGGAAGCGGAGAGACGGAATGCTATAGTAGAGGAGGTGCCTGTTGAACCTGGATCACAACTATTTCCGTCGATCCAACGTGTGTCTTGGTACAGGTAAGATGCTAAACCTGCTGTAGTCATTGGCTCGGCGAAAGTCGGACTGCATTTATTAATATATTCCATCCTACGTGAAGCGGTGTCTTCGCGAATCGCGATGATTAGCCCCATGAGCCCTGGCTGAGATTTGACATGCAGAAGTATGTATATCAATTACCATTGCTTCTCGTGCGAGATCTTCAACCTTCCATCTTCGTAATCCTGCCAACAGCGTTTAAATGCTGTTGCCGGGAAGCTGGGTATGTTAACGGTCGCCAAGTCTGCAGGGCGACGCTGATGGGGTGTGGTGAACCACCATTTTAGCCGGAGGGGCAAAAAGCAATCTCGACGTTACGAACAGCTTGGGAACACAATCAGTGTAACGTTGCAGTAAATAAATAGGCTGTTTCTAAACCTGTAAAACTTGCTAATCACCTGTTCTACAGGGCAAGAAGCCAGCGTAACTATCTGTTCCGCCAGCATCCGAGATTGAGTCGCATGTCGTGACCATGTCTACATCCTTTTCCATATGCGCTACAAATCACTGCTTTTATCTTCCCTTTTCGTCTGTAACTATCCTCCTTTAGGGGTGTGGTACAATCATCGTATTCCAATGCAATTATTCAGAAAAGGGTTGCTGATCGCTATTAGGTTGTTGTACCCGGATTTCTAGGATTTTTCATAAAACCAAAGCTATCACGCGTACAGTCGCACTTCATTGTCCCGACGAATCACCGCTACTGGATTTATGCCTCCTTCAGCAAGCTCATCTCCAGCCCATATCCAGAGCCTTGCAGGACAATCTTGGAGAACGTCTCCATCGAAGTTCACGCCAACGTGTATCCTTGCGAAGCTGCGCGTATACAGTGAGCCGAGTGAACCTATGCATGTAGTGGCCTCGCGACCGGGGTCGCTCTGCTTCTGAAACTGTGTCCGACTGTGAGCTCGAGATCGAGTGCTGTACGGTAAAAATAACAATTGTCTGCACTGCGCATGGCAGTCCAATCGAATGGTAGGTCCATTGGTCAAGCTTTGATCACTGACGCGGAAGTCGTATGCTGTGGACATCTCATCAGACCCCGACCATGCGGACGCAATCCTTCAAGCTCGGCAATACGACACAACATTACGGGGTGCTCGTCGCAGATTGCGGACTGCATGAAAATTGAATGATTCAGTAAGCAACTTAGTACGACTGCTTTTGCTTCTACGGATTATAACGTCCGCAAGACTTTGGAGCGGGTAGCGCTGGGGCTACGTGAGGCGAGGACAATGCAGGTCTGCGGGCAAGCGATTCAGAGCTACTGCGACCCGTATAACCTGTACGTTCAGTTATCGCTTAGTACGTTGCTTTAGGGTATAATACTTCTGTTGCAGATGCGAGGAGGAAATATTCTTAGCAATACTGTGTTGGAGAACATGGTTGCGGCGGAGAGGAGGTTAGAAGAGCAGACTGAGGCGGAAGCGCGGGGCTGGTCTTGGCATGAACAATGACAACTGCAGCCTGAGTAGATAACGCCAGCAGATCTCAGACCCACTGAGAGCTTCGAAATGAAGGGGTGCTTGTCTCTGTTCCTGGGGTGCGCGAGTAGTCAATTCCATTCTCTCGGTGATAATTAATATTGGTGTGTTCCTTTTTCCTACGTCGCAGAGCAACTAGGGAATCACCTCGTACAAGTGGCACTACAAGTTTGATATAGTATTATATGATTAGAGGGTTTACGACAGATGAAACAGACTGCGTGTAACTCACAACTAATCATTAAGCACTTCTTGTCGTGAATCTCGGTATTGTTGGCCGGTTCATACTTCCTGATCTTGAACATATCCCTCTATGGTCTATGGTCATATGTGATGCGAACGGGTATTTGATTGATGGAACAAGAAATTCACGACCCAATTCAACTACGCAAATCGACTTGGGAAACAAATAAGGGTGACTCCGTGCAACCCGTGACAGCGCTAAAACTTGGAAAGATGACTATTGATGAGGATCTCTAGAACTCGGCGCACCCGAGTTCAGGTCTATAGCTTGAAAGATCCAACATGGGAACATGTGAGGGTTGATCTACGGCAGGACTATCGATTGCGTCCAATGGAAATATCCAAAAACCAAACGCTGGCCTTACCATCTCCTCTATAGCAATATCACCATCACGACCTTCCGAATGAGTCCTCCACCTCTCTTTCTCCTTCTGTATCCACTGCTCAGCTCCTTTTCGATCGACAACAATTCCATAGTCGAGTGGTTCCTGTCTCAAAAGCAACTTGTACTTGATCTGGGGAGCGGAGATGCCAAATTTTACTAGTATCTTCTGCCAATTCTCGATGCTCCTCCTGTCGTAGTCGCTGTTACCAACTACAGTTTTTCTCAAATCATCCCCAACGGCACGCGGGTCTACGGGAAAATGCTTGAAGGTTGGTATATAGGCGGGAATAGGAAAAGATCGGTTATAGAGATAACCGTTGTATCCAATTGCGCTCCTCCAACTCAAGATCTGGCGGCCGAACATGGTTGTTGACAAGAAAAGGACTTCACGCAGGCCCTTCAATACATTTTGGAGGGTCGTTCGTACATTTTCATTGAGATTCGAGGGGTCCATTTGGTCCATGTCGTCTGTTCCGAAGTTAGAAAGGTTAATAGCCATGTTATGCAGTCCGACATGGTGTGGATCCCACCGCGTTTTGAGGCGATAAAGAAAGTCAAACAGAGTGTCTTCGATTAATTATGAAGGGCGTATCTCCAGACAATCGAGGTCCGGGTTGAAGTAAAGCGTATGGGATTTCGTTTCGGTGTTTTTCTTGTCCACAAATGTGCAAGGGATATGAATTCGATACAATCGCATGGCCTCGTCTCTGGATTCTCGGTTCACCCGCAATAACTTGCTGAGAAGCTGGCGTCCAAAGACAAAAACCTCAAATCTTGATTCGTAGCGCTCGATCAATGATAGTGCGTCTGCATTAGGGGGGCCTGGTTTATCGATGGGGAACCGTAACTCCATGATTTCACGCTTAGGTACGAGGTTTAATCGAAACATGCGATTCCGCTCCATCGCATGCCGCCATATCTTTACGCGTAACTCTTTCGGTAGCAGCGGAAACAGCGCAAATATACTGTGAGCGTCGTCTTTTGGATGCTCATCGAAGTTGATGGGTTGGAGGTGAGGTTGATTCGTTGATTTCATGTTGAGTTGGGTAGAGAGATCGTAAAGCCGAACGGGTGTATCGCTCAGACGCCAAATGACTTGTCACTTGCGTTCGTTGTATTGGAAATTGTAGGCGGGCGCTTAGTTCCCGTGGAGTTCCTGTGGTGCTAGGTTCACACGAAGATAGGAGCGCTAACGAGCTTCGGGCGTAAAAGTAAGAGTCTACTCGGAGATGAAACGCAATGCAATTGACTGCAGTTTATAATGTATGTATGTACCTCCCATGATTCCATCACGTGATTTTCTGTGACGTCAGATGTCAGTGCTGCCTGCATCTGACACATTTGGCTGACGGTGGGTGTTAGCTGTCTCCGAATAGTGGCTAGGTGACTTGGACCCCACTCGGACAGTTTGAAATCTGCACAATGGAGCTTGAAGGCAGATCTGTCGTGTGGTTCTTCAATACCATGTGTTTGTGCCGCATGAGATATGCGATAACCAACTCATAGACTAAGTTTTTGCCGCATGGGAATGCGATGGTTCACCATCATATTTAGTAGAAATATGTACAAATCAGTATCCTATGTATTCATCTGCCCAGTCTCACAGAATGGCATGTGTGACCGAGACCTGCATGCTTGTGGGTATTAGTACATTGTGCATATGTGGTACGTGCTGTCGTCCCCCCCATTATAAAGCGGTTCCAATTTCGTGGGCGGCACGTAACATTTGCAAAAACCGGGCGACCAACACCGCTGGTTCACTCTGAGACGGAGTCATTGGGGCTGAACAGAGCACAATTTAGTACAGCTACAAAATGTAAGCACCTCTCTGCGCGTTGTCAGCACTGGGCCACAGCACTGACCTCACAGCTTCACTCCGAGACTCAACAACGATCGCCTCCATGGCTTACAGAGTAGTAATAATGTCAGCCAATACCCTGTATTTTCCTGCCTGGAGCTCGAAAGCCGATTTGTTGTGTTTTTTTAATCCCAAGTGTTTGTGTCGCATGACATATGCAACGATCAACTCATAGACGTAGTCAGCCAATACAATGTTGCAGTCAAAAAACTGCAAGTCTCGGGCGCGGGCGGCACAGTCAAGTCGGCCTTCCAGCCATGACGTCGTTTGGCTAGCATCAGGGCGTCTTTGCTTCGCACCCACGTTGTGCTCCAAAGAAAAACTTAAGTTCCCCTCTTCCATACCAACCGATGACTCTGCTCGAACAGTATACACTCTTCACTATATACACCAATCTATTTGTCGCATCTTTCACACAGCTACACAACTTATAATGGGTATCGGCGACGGCCAAATTCACTATCGAGACGGCATCGCCCTCGCCCAGCTCGTACTCTTTGCAGTCCCATTTTTCGTCGGATATTACTTTCGCTGGACACGTCGTATATGCTGGTTCAGTATCTGTGGCTTTTCTCTGATACGATGCGTGGGTGCCGGCTGCATGCTCGGCACTGTAAATCGCAACACCGTTGGACTATGGACCGGCGTATTTATTTGCGAGAGCCTAGGAGTACTACTCTTGATCTCTGCATTGTTCGAAATGCTCGCCAGAATGTGGGTTACTCGTCATTGACGCATTAGCATGCATGAGCGCGAAAGACCTGTGCCTCATGGAAATGAGATGACCCGAATAATTTTTCAGGGCACGAGAAGCTGATCGCATGAGTAGAGACAAAACAGAACGTGTCGTTCATGGGCGCATCTTCTGGATTCTTCAGCTACTGACTTGGATTGATATCGGCATTTCCATCGGTGGATTTGTTACTGTCACCAGAAAAGAGCACAACAAACTCCTGCCTACGGTATGGTCTCGGGCTGGCATCGCTATGCTCCTCCTGATCTACCTCTATACTCTAGGCGTGTGGGTCTATTTCTGTATGCAACGACAGCGATACGAATGGGAGCAATACATGCTAGCTAAATGCGTGGGAATTAGCCTGTCCTTTCTCTTTGTGCGCGTTCTGTTCAGTGTTATCTTCGTCATAACTGCAGATAGGATGTGGCACGCTGTGGTGGGCAATCCGACAGCATACTTGCTGATGACGATGCTTCCCGAGCTGGCATTCATGGCAGCTTGCTGCTTTGTAATTCTGAAGACTCCTCCTGGAACCTTGAAGCAGCGTAATGGGAAATATGAATTGCGAGATGGGGAACAGACCTGGCCCGGGATGCGACGTTGAATAGCATCGAAGTTTATGAGCAGGATAGAATTTGGGTGCATTGCGTCACTCAAGAGACTGGGTGGTTTGGAAAAGGACCGAGCACGGCAATCAAAGGACAGGAATGACTGAATGTTGGAGACCAAAGAAACCAAATTGTAGCTCAAAGTGATTCCTCTGGAGTAGATCTAACAGAAGAAAATGAACATGTCTCCTTGACTTCCCAGAGGATGATTCACTGACACAAGAGAGGGTGGTGCATAAGCATTCCAGTCACTAGTCAGCCATGATGTTACGCAGCAGAGCTTATTGTTGAACATGAGAGACACGGTTGTGCCGCATGGAAATGCAATGTTTGCAACTAATGCCAAAGGAGGCACGGAAGCTTGTATCAGCCACTGTGTCGTGGTATGGAAGAGGCGTAGCCAATGACGTATATTGCGGCCCCATGGAACGCAGGAGGGTTCACGCCCGTGTAGAAGACAGTATATGTGAGTTTGAGTTCCGTGGATACTAAGATGGTCGGTCGATTTGTGGGGGCTGGTGCCAGCTATGGAGTAAGTTTAGATGGTGTTTCCATGAGCTGCCAGGGATTAGACCGATGCCTTTAGATTGACTGCTCCGGCATCGTTGTCGCCACGAGGAAAGACATGGCCGCTGAAGACCGCATTTACCCAGGTGATTGAGTCTGTGGAGCATGCGATGGCATGGAAGCACTTCGACCACAGTCGGGTGAGTTTGCAGAACACACTTCCGTTGACGGCGTCATGCCATTGCGTATCGCAACATCAGTCATGGCTCTCCATCCAACTACCCATGGAATCATCGACGAAGCCTGCTGAGCAGCTTTTTGACATTCTGGTATATGATGGTGCGAGTTCAACGGGCACTTTCGCGATACAGCTATCAAAGCACATGGGTGCACAAATCATCACCACTTGCTCGCCCCTAGCAATGACCTGGTCCTGTTGTATGGCCCGATGAAATCTTCAACTACCATGAGCCTACTTGGAAATGCGATACATCACCACCAGGCTTAGCGAGGAAAATATTACGGATTTGACAAACAATGCGCTGGAGTATGCTCTCAATTGCATTGAGGGAGAGGATACCATGAAGATATGTTATCGAGTCTCTGGCCGTTGTGGTGATAGGCCATTGTGGTGGAAAGTGTACGTTGTGAGATCCAAAATGAAAACCAGCCACCGACATACCATATATGTTGGCCTCGAGCTTTACCCGGAATCATCTACTACGCATCGCACTATGAATCTTGGCTGGGTATTCACTACGAATCTTCGAGGTCGGCCAATCAGCTGGTCATAGCCCTTTGGGATGCCCAGTAAAGTTGACTACGCGGACTTCAACCGCGCCATGTGGCCTTACTTGTATTCCATCTTCGAATTTGGCGAGCTAAACTCGCATTCTATTGGCGTTGAGCCAGAGGTATTCGAGGGATTGCTTGATGGGGTTGCGTTGTTACGGAAGGCCGGGAAGGGTAAGGGATTTATGGGATAGCAGATCGCAGGCAGGTAGTTCAAGTCGGAAGAGATACCACCGCTGCCCCACTTACCAAAACTTTCTTCATTCTTGCACATTGTTCCGACTTATGGTCTTGGGTAAGTGCAGAAGTGGGGAGTACATTTGCAGGTCGGACTCCAGACTACGGAAGTCTTCACAATATGAGAACGCTACGCAACTTCTTGGGTGAATGTGAGTCACCGCCGTTCCTGATTGTTTAGGAATTATTGCTGACGCGCGTGATATGCCTGTGGCGATACCGACCTGTCCCGTTGAATGCCCGCACTTCCACGAAAGACGGCATACTTCCTCATGGGGGTGCTCCCAACGGTCAATCGCCAATGATGGTGCAGAACGGCCAACAAGTTGACTATCATGTCTATTGCCTACATGGGGCTACCGAGATTTTTGGCCTCGACACTGAGATTTTCCGTCCCGAACGACGGGATGATCCTGCTCTTTTCTTCCTTTCATTGGGGGACCGAGGATCTTGGCCAACAGTTTGTACTTCCCGGGGCGAGCTAGGTTTTGTTATAGCTCAAGCCTCAAGCAAAAGTTCTCTAGCATAGAAAGTCGAGACCCCGAATAACGATTGGTAACCAAGTCGCGTAATGGCACCAAGGCTGTCTTGAGTAGACAACAGATGGAACAAGAATTGATATGTAGCTTCCTGGTTGAAATTGTTGAATTCGTTCGCTGGGGTTCTCCATGCCGATGGAGCAGATGAGACCACAATCGATGTTATAGATGGTATCGTTCAGACCTCAATTACTGTCTGTCTCTTTATAAAGCATATTTATGGATATTGCCTAGCCTAATGATAAAGTTCGCTGCTCCTCGCTTCCATTTCGCGGAGCAGAATGGCTCATTTGCAAACTCATGACCAAGGGTGTCCATCCTTCCCGAGTTTGGCGTTTAGGAAAGCGCGGCTAAGAAGATTATCACGCACGATCTCATCTTTGTGGGCCTCCATCTCCTCAATATCCCCTAGTCATACCACCATATGTCAGTAATAGTAATTACTGTTGCAAAATTGGGTTGAGGCTTACAATTGACGCTGACTATCCCGCCACGCATCCATTCGGCACGCGGTGTAGACAAGAAAAGAGACCAGCCACCACTGAGACCGGCACTGTCCTTCGCGTAAGGCTTCAAAGAGTCGACCGTCATCTCAGTCTGAACAAGTCCAGGTATGAGCATAAAGAACCGGACACCTGGCTGTTCAACATGCAGATTCTCCACGATGCGGACGAAAGCCAACTTGGATGCTGTGTAGCCACCCATACCGGGGAAGACATTGCCAATGGCGCCCGTGATCAAGCTTACTACGGTACCAGCCCCTTCTGCTTGGGCTAGAAAGTAGTGTGTCATTAGGTACGAGCCAAGCGTGTTGACTTGGAAGTCATTGAAGAATTTGGTGGGCTCGACGGCGCCCACCATTCCCGGTTCTAAGCTGCCCGCACTGTTGACGAGCACATCAATCTTTCCAATTTCGTCCTTGACAGCCGCAAAGAGGGCCGCTACAGAAGCTTCGTCGGTAATGTCGGCTTCTTTGGCGAGAATCCTGGTGCTGGGAGCCGCGAGTCCCTTGAGACCCGTGGCGATGCTCTGGATTACATCGGCTTTGCGTCCAGTGATCACAATACCGGACGCTCCTGCCGTTGCCCACGATTCGGCGATGACCTGGTACATATCAGGTATGAGAGAAGAAAATTGGCAATGGCCTTTGAATAGTGTTTACCTTGCCTATGCCCCCAGAAACACCAGTGATGAGGACTGTTTTCCCTTTGGCCGATAGTTCTGGCTGAGTTGGCTCTAACAATGGGTGAACATCGCGATGGAGTTGCTTCGTCAGTTGATAGGGCAGAGTGAATGCGTTAGGGTCCGAGTAATCCATAATGTCGTAGATGATGGGGTATGATGTGTGTATCCTTTGTGCAACCCACGGAAGTTGGGTGGATGTATATTTATACAAGATTCAAGCGCAGCGCACGCGCAAAACGAATCGGACAGTTTCGAGCGGCGCAGTTGCGGCGGGGCGCTACTGATGCCATAGAGACTGCAAGTCAGCTTATGCGTATCTCTTGTGGGGTGAGACTAGCTCTAGTGGGCAGCATCTCAGAACTGCAGAACCAGGGTAACATAAATACCTTGCTCGCCCCCAGAATTCTATCGACTCGAAGGGTGGTGGGCCGGTGTTAGCGTTCCTACGAGCAAAAGAGCACTCATCTTTCTTGAGGTGGTTTCCAAACCCCCAAAACGGTGACAAACGACTTCTTTGCTCTCCTAGTTTCAGATGCGACACTGTTCTGCCATTCCGCTGCGAAAACTTTCTGGATAGAAAGACATGGTACATCAATTGGTACAAACATACATAAAGAGTGTGGCTTTAGTGTGGTCTTGGCAAAACCACGCCAGCCGAAAGTACGTTAGTTAGTACATACGTATGTACATTGGTAATGATAAACAACACTCATCCATCTGCTACGCAAACTCCACTCTGCTGCTATGCCCAAGCACCCTGCGCAAATAGTACGAAGATTACCCTTGGTGGCATCGTGTTTGTTGTGCTGATCCCATTTCAGTCTCCGAATCCAATAGCATGCGAGCAATGTCGCGCAAAGAAGTGCAGATGTGATCGGGAACGGTTCGCGACATGTCGTCGAATGTACAGAATGCCAAGCTGATCTTAGGCAGTCCTCGTTGTTCGCAATGCGAAGCACTATCCCTAGCTTGTCGCTACACCGAAGGCGGCAAAAGAGGGATTCCCGCCGCCTACATGAATAGCTTGGAGGATAGACTCGCTGACACCGAGGCCGCATTGTATTCGGCTTTGACGACTATCCACTCTCTGGCCCAGAACAATAACGGAATAAGCCAGTATCTCGCGAGCATACCCAAGTCATCATTGGTGGCCCGCTCCAAAACAGAGAAACAGGATGAGTGGAAGCGCTTGCCTCTGCGATCTGGGGATCAACTTCAGAATTGGTTCGAGGAGAGGTCACGATTGGATCTTGGCAGACAGCAGACACTGCCACCTACACAATCTCCTCTGCACAAGCACTCTGAGATGTCGTATAACGCAGATCTTGCAGGCAGCGGAGCTGCTGGAGCTGCTGGTAGACCTGTAGAGGAGGCTAGTGTAGAACCGATAACTGCGGACGCTGCGGCACCGTCCCATATCACGTCAGAAAAGCCGGGTTCATTTCAGCTGCAGGGATCGCCTCAGTGGAGAAACTATTTCTAGCATGGTCAAGCGGGAGGGCACGTGCCATGTAGCACGTGATCCAGCCGGCAGTTGAATGCTGTATGGATTAAGTGTCTGGTGTCCTGTACAGCAATTTTATACCGCTTCTCACGTACGTATCGCGTTCCCATACCCCCCGTTGAATTAGCGTTGTGACTGGATGCTCTGCCCTGAACTGTCTTCAAATCGTTGGCCGGCATTCTGCCGAAAGGTCTTAGTGAAGTACGGTAGCCTCGGTTGCAGAAACTTCACTCTCCGTCTGCATTCAAGCCTAGCTGTGCAACGATCAATTGGTGGGCACGCAGCAAAGTGTTATATGAGATATGAATAATGATGCCAGGAGTCGAGAGCCGACTACAGATGGTGATGAGCGGCCTTCCAAGAGAGCAAAATCTGCTACAACGGCATCCTTGCCGCGGGAAGTGGGATTGATGCGCAGCATCCCGGGTGACACCATGTCCAGCTTCATTGGTAGTTCAAGTGGTATCTATTTCATCCGTTCAGTGTATAGCACCTTCCAGTCGCACCACAGCGTCGGATCCCCCATCCCATCTCCTGAAGTTCCTGGGGAAGATGACCACCTATCTTCAGCGTCCCCAGATGCACCCAAGTGCATTTGGCGAGATCATGAAATATGTCCCTCGGGTCATTCTACGATGACTTTTGAAAAACTTGTTGAGTGGAGTAGAAGCTACTTCTCGAATTGGCATCCAGCTTACCCGTTTCTACACGCTCCCGCGATCCTGGCATTCTTCGAAAAGCTGTCGCAAGGGCGAGAAACAAGCGAATCAACTCCTTCCATTTCAGAATTTGTCGTCCTGAAAGCAGTCATGTCCATATCTCTCGCTGACAGGCGGCAAAACAACTCAGGCTTTGACCTCCCATATCCCGTGGAGCTCGTGTTCCAATCATACGACGAAGCAATCAATAGCGTCCAATTTGCATTCTCGCAACCTGTTTCGATGCAGTCACTCCAGGCGGCACTCGGTGTACAGTTGTTTCTCGTCACTATGCTTCGTTTCAACGCCGCATCCCGCCTTGGGGGGCTTATCATCCGTATGGCTCTTCAAATGGGTCTTCACCGTTGTCCACAGCGATACCCCTCTTTCCCTTCTGCTCAGCGAGAACTTCGCCATCGTGTGTTTCTCTCTTTGTATTGTATTGATCGTTTCATTTGCCAGTCGACTGGTCTTCCCCTTAGTCTTCGTGATGACGATATTGACGGTAGGTACATATGCTGCTTGACCCGAATCAAATTCGTACTAATCAGTGTGATCCATAGTATGTTACCCGACTCTCGAACGCCATTCACGTGGACCCTCTTCTCCAGGTTAGATCCACTGCTTCGATACGCTTTCATTTCTGACAATGACCAGATAGTCGCTTGCGGTTGTTAGAATTTCTGTCTCGCCATTCCTATATCAGGGGAGAGATCATGGAATTCAAACACAAGTGTGTTCAACATGCTCAGCGTGAAACCGATCAATTTATAGTCATCTCTTCCAAGCTCACAAAACTCGAAAACGATATCAACGAATTCGTCGACTTCGATGAGAATGACCCTCCCACATTATCGACATTTCACGATACGCTTCTGAAGTTGTTATATCATGAGTCAATCATCTCACTGAATCGCCCTATCGTCGCTTCGAAAAGCAGCGGCTTGTCATATGAGGCAGCTTTACAGAAATGTATCGGGTCAGCGCGTTTTATCATCACCTCATTGTATAATGCTGTGACAGACTCCTCTCGAGAGGAGAAGACTAGTTTCGACCTGCTTTGGCCCTCATTTACATGGTGAGATCTTCCATCACTCATTGCGTGTTCGATCGGTAACGACTCAATCTATTCTCAGGGCTGTATGGATGAGCACGTTCATTTTATTTCATGCTGCGTACGCGAAACACGTATCGACAGCTATGGTTACCAGGTGGGTTAGAAATTGAATGCGCACATTTAGAAGCTTTGCTCATAGTTTGGGCAGACTGGCAGATAAGAGTCTCAAAGTATTCGAACACCTCGCACGCAGAGGGAGCGTATGGCCGGACGCGTGTGGCGCAGCCATCAGGGATCTACAGTCACAGCTTACGCGCACTAAGAACAACACAGCAAATGACGCAGATTTAAATAAGAACACACCATCAACACCATCTCCACACGATCGTGCTAATTCGATCCCGTGGCCTCACGTTGTCGGGCGAACCATGAGTCACACTGTAGTACCTACACCACTTGCCCAAGAACACAACGTTTTAATCGGCACCGATGTGGCCGACTCGGTTCGCACAGACACTCGGAGTGCTGGTCCCGAACCCGAATCAATGAATCTATTCAATCCAGAGAACACGTCGATGCCGGTCAATACCAGCTTCATCAACCCTTTGAATGACGACGTCCTGCCTCTAGGCCACTTCTCACACAATGAGCTTACCTTCCAACAATCCTTTTCGAACAACGACGACCAGACATTCTTTGATGGGTTTGATATCCCATTTTGGCTCGGTCAAGAGCAGTATTCGGGCATGATGAATGAGTGGTAGATTGGGCGCGATTGGAGATCGACCAGCGATGACATTTGCCAGCGAAAGTTCGATGATGCCGACGTTTCAAAATCAGAGAGTGTGGGCATTGATCACCAATTATCACACTATGGCATATGGACCCAGGATTTTCGGTATCAGTAAGCATAGAAGACATTCTCCTCCGGCTTTGAGCGCCTTAACCTCTTGTTCGTCGTGTGAAGCCATACTCTCAACACCCAGGCGCACCCGATCGTCATGAGTGCAAAAGCAGCGTTGCTCGCCATTGCAGTGAGATATTTCGGCCCGTCGCTTTTAGCTGCTATGTGTTAGTCAGGTCCATATTCTTTTGAATCGGCAAGCTTACGGTAGAGGTATGCCGTGTAGATATAACTCGCATTAGCATCCACGTTGACGATCGACAAAGACACCGCCTTCTTTTCTGCTGTTTGTCCAAGCGTCGCAGAAACCCAGCCACTCTTGTCAAATACAGAAATCTTCACGCCATGTGCGTTGGTGTCGTCCCAAAATCGTAATACCTGTATCGTATCATGGGCAAGCTACTGATCGTGAGTCCCTGGCTGGCCGCGAACTCTGTAGAGCTTGTTCTCTGGGTTCTGATTTCTTCTCAATATAAGATTGTCGTCTAGAGAGACCGTGATGGCGTGAAGCCCATGTTGTGAGATGAGCATATCGAAAATCCCAGCAGCCCATGTTGATTTCCCGCTGCCCTGTAGGCCAGTGATACCGAGGACAATTGGATGGGAGTTTTGTTGCTTGTGTACCTGGAACTCGGGAACCAGGAGTTCTAAGATCTGTCGAACGCTTGAATCTAAAAAAGACATTCTGCAATTTTGAATCTTCAGGTTGCCGCATCTGAAAGAAAATGTAGTATTTAGTTCATTGGGCGGCGTGTTTATGCGAATGTTCAACTGTTGGAGCCGAGCAATCACGTGACCTAACGCAAGCACTCCGGGGTACAGGTCGGGTGGCTGCGCACATTCAAAGTCCGATGGAGCTAGCCGCTCGAAGCCCGGACTTTCTTTCCGCGACCCGCTCCTCAATGCCGCTGTGGGAAATCCCCATATGCAACTGCGCTATGAAAGTGCGCATGGGGAGTGGATATTGCGATATAAACATAAGAAGACTACCCTTACTTGATCCTTCACTCTGAGCATTTTCTCCATCGCTCGACCCATCACCCGAAATTGCCAACAACATGTCGCCAATCGCTACCCAGCACAGCTACTCCATCGCAACCATAGGAGCCGACGGCATCGGCCCTGAAGTCGTTGACGCGAGTGTGCAAGTCTTGAAAAAGCTTGTTGAACTAAATGGTTCCTTCAATCTTTCGTTTACGAACTTTGATTGGAGTAGCGATACTTATAAGAAGACTGGAAAATACATTCCAGACGGAGGTCTAGACGAACTCAAGAAACACGATGCGATTCTTTTTGGTGCTGTCGGTGCGCCAGGTGAGTTGATTCCGCTTACTGGGCCACACCAATAAATCAATAGACACCGAAACTCTTGTTTGGCTAACACATAATTAGAAGTACCCGACCACATTTCTCTTTGGGGTCTACGTTTAGCCATCTGTCAGCCTTTCCAACAGTACGCCAACGTGCGACCCACAAAGATCTTCCGTGGAACATCGCCGCCACTGCGCAATGCGGAGCACGGCGACCTTGATTGGGTTATTGTTCGTGAAAACAGTGAGGGCGAGTACGCAGGTCAGGGCGGGCGTTCACACCAGGGACAGCCATGGGAGGTAGCAACTGAAGTAGCCATCTTCACAAGGCACAGTGTGGAGCGCCTTATCCGCTTTGCCTTTGAAACTGCTCAAAAGAGGCCACGGAAACTACTCACAGTCGTCACTAAGAGTAATGCGCAACGGAATGGCATGGTGCTCTGGGACGAAGTTGCTGTGCAGGTCGCGCAGGATTTTCCAGATGTCAGTACACTCCGTGGTTCGAACCAATTTTGCTTGGAACTAATTGACTTTGTGCCCCTGAAATAGGTCAAGTGGGACAAGATGCTTGTTGACGCAATGACTTGCCGCATGGTACTCGATCCGAAGTCATTGGATACCATTGTAGCTACCAATCTTGTAAATGAATTTCAATTCGAAAAACCACCTACATGTGCTCACGATTGATAGCATGCCGACATACTCTCCGACCTCGCTGCAGCTCTTGCTGGTTCGATAGGCATCGCGCCCACCAGTAACCTTGACCCTACACGACAGAACCCCAGGTAAGATCCAGTTCCTTTCTGATCCTTTCCTCACGCTGACTGCAGTTATAGTATGTTCGAGCCCATTCATGGCTCCGCATTCGACATCACTGGAAAGGGTGTTGCTAATCCAGTCGCAACATTCTGGACAGCTGCTGAGATGTTGACTTGGGTAGGTGAGGAGGAAGCAGCTACAGTATTGATGGATGCAGTTGAGGCAGTGACAGAACGGGGAATTGCCACGCGAGATCTTGGAGGATCAGCTGGAACCAAAGAGGTCACTGAGGCTGTGTGTCAAGAACTTGAAAAGGTGTATAATGGCAAGTCTACTAAGCAGTCGTGAGATACTTTTGCATAGTAGAAACTGTAATCATCTTAGACTTTCAATAGCTTACTGAGCATTTCTGTCATTACTTCTTGTCGTGGTTTCACTTATAGTCACTCTGTTAGCGCCGCTGAATTTTCCACACGGGACATGTGTCAGACATGTCTGTAATCACAATTAACTGGTATAATTTCTTACTACAAGAGCTGATAAAAACTTTACGGGAAAGCCCACCCTAGATGCTATTAGCGCAATACCAATTAGACTCTCAAGGGTGTAAAGCTGTATAGAGTATTTGTAGTTGAATTAAACAATCATGTGCTGTCTTGTAGGCGACACGGGAGTTCGGCAGTTAGGGGTCGGTAAAGCATAGAGTTGCTGCGGATGAGAACGTCTCGTGACAAGCTGACATAAACACGCCGTGGAGCATGTACCCGCTTTTGATCATACCAAGTGTTCTTGCCGCATAGAATATGCGATGATCACAATATACCTAGTACCCGCTTTTATCATGAACTTCGCATTTCATAAATTGAAACTGTGAGGAACTTATGTAATCCTTCACACCAACAGTATCCGTCAAGTTTTACATGCAAGGAAGCTGAAAAGATGAGAAATGGGTAGCCTAGAAACGCTTTTGGGAAGAGTTGAGGTAAGGCGCCCACAGATAGTGTCGTCAGCTATTCATAATGATGACTGACTAGTTTCATAATACCTATGGAACATATGTCCTGCCTGGAGCTTGAGAGCATATTATGATATCGATCGTGTGATTTATTCATACAAAGTGTTTATGGCGCGCAGAATAGGCCATATTCACATAAAAGACTTAGTTCTGTCTCCACAAAGAGGAAAGCGACAGGCAGGCAGGCAGGCAGTACGATGTGCGCGGTAGTTGTGCGGCAAGATTGATCTATGTGCCTACGAACTACTTCGCAGAACATTGTCTTTTACCTTCTAGCTAGAAGACGACGGAAGCTAGCGAGAGGCTACCATCCCAGGATCGAATGTATAGGCACTGCGCGCGCGCAACAGACATAATACCAGCCGTCTTGTACCGTCGTCATTTGCTACTGAGTTATTCAAAAGTCCTGGGTGTACTCACGTATACGTGGAACATTTGTTGTGATAATAGGTGTATTAGCTGTCGCGTGTTCTATTCATGGGTTTTATCCAACGTATCAATTAGTATTCAAATCGACTAGGGTTATGACGCAGTCTTTCGATTGATAACTAGCTACTCGAAATGATTTCTGCCTGAGTACGGAGTTCATTCTCTGAACCCACTGTTATGCGGATTTCGTAGTCTAGGCGTTTCACGCACTAATTCCTCTATAGCTCTGTGAGATACATCGCAATCAATTCATGAGCGCTGGTTGGCTAGGCGATCGCGGACGGCCTGATGCTGCTTTGAAACGGCGTAAAGTATGGCAAGCCAAGGCTGCGGCACGGTAGAGGGGGCGGAGAATATATCTAGTTTGTGGCACAGATGGGTACTTTCCAATAGCGCAAATTAAGCCAAGTTGGGGTTTTGCGGCACAGTAACGGCTAGTTGTTCCGGCACAGAGAGGTGCTATGCGTGTTTTTTGCAGCATCTGCATGACCTACGTCATCGATGGCGGTGATTACGCAGGAACATGAGGTTGATTCCGACAACTTGTAAAGATCCCCAGGATGTCGAGGTAGTCGACACTCAGGATTACATAGGATGCTGATTAGGTCCTAGACACTTCTCCAATCACATGCGGATCTATACGAACTCAGCCACCCCTTTCAATCATATGTTTTTTTTCACAAGAAGACTATCTTCTCTTGGATACTATTGCGGAGGCCACAGTCCGTTGGGAAATCAGGAAGGCAGCATAGTCTGTAGACTATTCTTGTCTTTTTGCTAGCGCCGCGATTGAAGAGACATCACCCATGCTAGCTAAACTTCCGGTACTGGAACTGTCTACTACCTCAGTGGATTTGGGTCTTCTGATTATATCGAGAATTTCATGATATTCGCAAAAGAAGTCGGTAAAGATGTATCGGTGACCTGGCGTTAAGTTGACTATCTCGAAGGATAGAAGAGCAATAATCGGTATCTATCCAACACCATCCCTCTAGCCGACTGGGAAGCAATGATCAGCATGAGAAACTTAGGAAACGGCACTGCTCAACCGTCGTCAGGTGTGTTGCCCCGGTTTTTCACAGCTAAGCAAAGTAGTGAATTGTCGCATTTCTATGCGGCGCAAGGCTTTCACAGTATCATCTCCGAAATGTCTCATGGTCATAGGAATAGAAACCAAGCAAAAGGAAGCTGGGCTGCATCCTGATCAGAAAATCCCTACAGTGTAGGCTCTTCCGCCGGTGGCCTCAACCGATGGATGACCTGGTACTAGTTCTGATATGGAGTTGTGTTTTACGATTCAAACAATATACAAGCCATATCGTTCCCATCTCTAACTTTTATTCTCTACCAACATTCTTCAGTACTTCAATCATCTTTACTTCTACAACCATCTACTCAATCTTTTCAGCCCAACCTCAACAAATTCAAAATGCACGCATCCTACTTCCTTGCCGCTATTGCGATCATCCTGCCAGCGACATCTGCAGCAGCTGTTCCTATGAACACTGGGCTGGACACTTTCGAGAAGCGGGAGCTCAAGCCCGATTGCAAACCAGGAGTCTGCTGCCTCTCCATTCACCAGAAAAACTGGGAGAAATATTCCTACGCCTTCTTCGACAAAGACGGCTCACGAAAAGCCTTCCAGGAGGGGTCTATTCCTAAAGAGAAGGATGGACTCAGGACTTACTTGGATACCAACAAGGTTGGAACAATCGAGTTTACATGGCCTCCCAACGGCGCGCGATATGGGCAATTAGCACCTGCCGATTCGGCCATTGGCATCAACGTTGACAATAATGGCTTGTACCACACTACTCACTGTAAGTTTGGCATATCGCAAAGGAATTTGAAATCATGTACTAAAGTTATCGTCTTTTAGCATCATGCCACATCGGTGGGTGGGCTGGAATTTTGGGCTCAGAAAGGGGTCGTGATATGGATTGCAACATCGAATGCTAAACCAGCCAAGTGTTTGTGCCGCACCTAGCTGCGATTAGTATCACAGAAACTTCAGCTATAACGGTCATCTACAGTTCAATGTACTAGCTAGGTTCTTAGCTAAATTGGTCTTTCTAAGTGTGTATATATCATTGCTCCTACGAAGTCAACTATACGCAATGGAATATATTTATATAACTATGAAGCGCAAGCTGATTACACCTTATTTCTGTTTGTTCTACGTGCTTCAAATTATGAAGTAGTCATTCGAATGGACTTTGGGGTATGTGATTGTAGTCTAGGCGTGTATCAAGTGGGGTTACAGGCCAAGTACGATCCACACTAGTCCATCAAATGATCTAAAAACACCTGATCTATCCAAAAGCCTTCAAAATATGATTAGGAATTCACAAAATTTCCAAGATGGTTTCCCTCGCAGCTATATAGTAGTTTCGGGATCGATTTCTACGTTACTCGATCTAGAATCCGCCCTGGAATGGTATAAGAATTCTGGAAGACACGACTTTACGTTCTTCCGTCTACATTTCAAGTAGTATCACGATTTTCGAATACATTAAGCTTTATCCTGCCTCTAGAGCTACGTCAGTAGCACGCGCCCATTCAAACCTTTCATCGCTTCTCTCCATCCCATTCGCTTTCCTATGTGATGGCGACGTAGTCTCCAACATTCTTCCATGACCATCAGACCTTTCCATGATATTCCTGGTGGCTGGGCTTCTTCCATTACTTTGCCAACAATCCGACGGAACCTGGTATGCTGACCTGAGCTTAATGCCATGCTTCCTGCGATAGTATAAGGCCAGGATGTACGCATAATCAAGCGAGTAGGCAACTCTTCGAGCTTCAGGAGGCAAAGGTCAACGAATTTCTGATTGATATTGAGCTGATTGAATCTCATATCATCAACAGTGATCTGAAGCAGAACAAGCGCACCGTAGGCCCATACGACGCTGACAAGCCTGATGTCTTCATGTGCACCTGATGTTCCATCGAGGTGGTGGTCTTCTTCCAGTTCTCTGATACCTTTTCTCAACCGTTCTCGAAGACGATCGCTCTCATCAATTAACCTTACATTCTTTTCCCTCGCATTCACGTGCTCATCTTGTAGACCCCATTGCTCGAGTTTCACGATCTCCGCAATGATCGCCAAAATCCACCCTTGACATCCCATCATCTTTTCTGGTTCAATGATCCTTGACTCCAAGAGCGGGATGTAGTCAAAAGCGCACGAGTCGTAGGATGCTGCCCCAAAGGTAGAGGTCGCAAGAACATCTACCCATATGTAATTACATATGGAGAAGGTCATACAGCGTCTTCTTGTATCATCTATCAGTGAGCTGGATATCGCAGCCCCTACAACTGACATACCTCCTGACCCGCGGTTGCGATGCTCGGTCGGGGCATTCATCTCGATATGGTCCATTACTTTCCTTGCGGCGTGATGGTGCATTTCCCAGTGACCCTGAAACATGCTGAATATTTCAAGCGTTTCAAGGTGTGCTATCACGTCAAGGATCTGAATTCCGACCCAGACAAATTCTTCCACTGCTACATTCCTGGCAAGAACGAGTTGGTCGATCTGTGTCTGCAACTCATTTACAGCTCTACACTGTAGGTTTCTGACTGTGGATGAGATTCCAATGTTGTCTGTGCTCGGAGGTTGCGACAATGAGTTCTCGAAGCAAGCGCTGATACTCAAAGCCGAGCAATACAAAGATCGTTTACTCGACAGACGTTCCAGCATCCAGCTTTTATCTTTTTCGCTGGCAAGAGGGTCGAATGTGTGTGTGATGGGATGAATGACCTCCATGAATATCATCAGTAGCCGTGCCTCGGTGTTTGACGAAGAACTATGGTGAAGTGCCAAGTCCCGGAGTTTACTGTCCCACCACACCGTTTCTGGGCGGAGTTGCCATATGTTGGCTAGAGAAAAGCTGTCGGGTGCATGATTGCCCATACCAAATCTTGTTGATTCGACCCGCGTTCTTGGGATGGTGGAAGGTTTGTGGCTTTCCCGGATGTTTAATTCGGTGTTCACCTCGGAAGCCATCGTGGTGGCCACACTGCCGACTCCTGACCCGAGTCTTCGTACCAACCTATAACGCGCTTCTGCAGAAGTGCGTAGGCGGACAGCTTCAGTAGCACCTCTGGCCTCTTTCCAACTAGTCGTACTCGTGAACCAAGTGGGGGCAGGTACGTTGAAACCGTAGCATGGGAGCTCTCTAGACCAGCAAGCAAAACACCCCGGGCGCAGCTCATCGCACTTCTTCTTACGGATTCTGCAGGTAATACACCCGGACCGACTGCGGGTTCCATCTGATAATCTCTGCCCATGATATTCCGCCATGCCGTTCTCTGACAATGTACCAATTCTATAGATGAGACCCAAGTGCCCAGGGAGAAGATTCAAGGTATGTCAGCTTGAATGCGGACTGGCGCTCATTCATCTACTCGAGACACGAGCATGAGCGCGCTTAAGCTAAACCTATTTCGTTACAAGCTGAGATCGGCCACAGATACGGGCAAGGATACGAACCATCAGCCCCCGGGAAGAACGACCGCGCTTACGCTAAGCCGCTTAGGTGAATATGCGTAGGCGATTGGTCGGTGATCACGATTCACTACCTCTACTCAGACAACGAAGAGTTGGATTGCTACCGGCTGAACTAGGGGGACTATGTAGTATATATAATATATAAGGCCCTATTTCTTCCACTTTGTGGACCACTTTGTTCTAATAACTATTTACGTGTGAAGTCTATAACCGAGTTGTAGACATTGTACCCGTTTGCGATGTCTTGCCCTCAGTGTTTCACGGGTCACATAAATCCCGGTAGCCCAACAGGTCGCTGGGATACAATCTATGGCCTGCGGACTTACATTGCAGACCCTCCAGCCGGCAAGCCAGCCCTAGGCATTGTTGTAATCATTCCCGACGCCTTCGGAGTGGACTTTGTCAACAATCAGATTTTGGCAGATCACTATGCCTCCGCTGCACAGTTCCTAGTATATCTACCGGATTTCATGAACGGTAGGAAGGTCTCAAAGTCTCGATATCTCTGTCATAAGTCAACTAATGCGCTCTTTCAGGTAATGCTGCCCCAGTCAGGACAATGATTAACATGGCACACATGTGGGACGAGACTGAAAGTTGGGTGTGGAAGCCGTAAGTCGCCACCCTCTATCTTGTGAGAGCTCGCACTGACCTCCAATGTAGATATTATGTCGCTGCAGCTATGGCGGACTTCCTCCCTTTTCTTTATAGAAATAGATTCAGCGTTGCCTGGCCAAGAATAAAGAAGTTTCTCCAGGATCTCCGCTACGACGGGAAGACATCGCTCCCAATTGGTATAGCAGGCTTCTGCTGGGGTGGACTGCACGCAGTCAGACTCAGCCATGACAATACCCAATCCAAGACTGACGACGGGAGGCCTTTGGCGGATGCAATTTTCACTGCGCATCCCAGTAATCTCAGTCTCCCCAAGGATCTTAGCGACGTCAAACTCAATCTTTCAATAGCGATTGGCGATGATGATGGTGTTATGGGAGCGGGCCAAGTTCGAGAGGCCGAGCGCATCTTATCAAGCAAGAGTGACGTCGACACTGAGGTTATTACTTATCCCGGAGCAAAGCATGGGTTCTCAATTCGTGCTAGTAGAGTGCATCCAGATTCACGGGAGACGAAGCAAGCAGAAGAAGCTGAGAAGCAGGCGATCAGATGGTTCCAACGACAGTTCAAGGCTGCTGCTTGATAGTATGTCACAAAGAATCTCTCAAAATTACAATTGAACTCGGGGTAGAATCTGTACCAAAAGAAGTGATAATCTTAAAATGTTGTACATAAAAAACCCAGGTTGCTTAGACCATACCTGATTGCTTGATGTTCTAATGTGAAACGCCGCAACCAACAAATCGTGTATCTTGCGCCATCTTTAAGGTAACTTTTCCAACGTTCCTGGCACCATTTTGATTTGATCCGAGACCATTATAGGGCCCGTTGGAAGATAGCATGGCGCGGTTGGTGAGTACACTGGAGTACATGAGTATGAATTGTCATTTTCGCACCGATAACAGAGGTTATACCGTATTGAACCCAACTATTGGCGACTGCGAGCTCCAGGATTCTTAGTCTCGGATCAATAATTTCAATAGATTTATCTTAGCCAGTTCATAATCTGGCTCGGCTCGGAGAAATCATCCAACCAGGATGAGCAAGTTAAGACAGAGTGTATCTGGACACGACGGCTACGCGCAAGACATGAAATCTCAACCTCTCAGAACTTAAAGTGCTGATGCGGAATATCTTGCTACAGTATTGCTCTAGAATTGCATAATGACAGTGAAGATGGCGCGATGCATTTGTTATCATCCCAGCCTCAATTCGTGACGAAGCGAGGTGTCCAAGAAGGATCATGGGCACAAAGAGCGATCTTACACTGCTAGAATTGAGACGTTTCGCTTCCAGGTGTCGTGCAACTGAAACACTTCTGATATCTCAGAGAACAGTATACTAACCGAAATCAAAGACGCATGGGAAATAAAGAAGCATGGGAAATATAAAAAGTGGCGCCCATCACTCCCACACAGTAATTCGGATTTCAAACTTTCCAACCTGATTCCATTCAATCAACGTCAACGTCTCCCATATACAGCAAGATGCCGAGCCTGCGGCGAAAGGGGACCCTCATCGTTATTTGGCTCCATCAAATCACGCTCTCTTTTAGATCCCGTGACAGGACTTTCGGTTACCGGCTGCTCCTCCATAGCAGTCGCCAATGGTTTCAGCCACTGGCTGTCGGGGCGCGCCACCAAGCGCGCATTTGTATACGCCATCTCCAATGACAAAATCGTGTATCCGCGATACTGGCTGTCATTTGGCGCTGCTACTACAAGCCCAACATCTGCAGAACCGGAGCTCGTCAAATCCAGGGGCAACAAGAGTTGTGCGCCGGCTTCTTTGAGTTTGGGGTACCATTGCGGGATAGCAAGCTTGTAGTTTCGACGCAAGCGTTTGAGTGTTTGCGCCACAGCAGCGTCCAGCGCTTGTTTGGCTTTGATGGGATTGCTTTGTAGCTCGATGGGGAATCTCGAAAGATTGTCGCCTAGGATGTGCGCGTAATCCAACACGAGCTTCCGGCGCATATCATACACCAGATGCGATACATCGGTCACGTACTCGGCCATGCTTGGCAGATGCTCGAAATTGATCATTAGATCTCCATCTGACTCCGTGGCCCATCGAATGAATATCCAGGGTTGCTGCCCACTCCGCGAGTTCTTCATGAAGAAACCAAATATCTCCTGGTCGTAGATATCAAGCAGTCCGGTGTTAAAAGCAGAAAATTGCCCATTTTCGTTAATGGCAATATTGCGCTCAACGACCAACCGCTGGTAGGTACAGTGAAGGTACTTGTGGAGAATCGGGCACTCGTGGTCGTAGCCGCCTGCAGCAGCAGAACTATTGCTCCCTTTCCAGTCTTCAGCCTCCGCTAGATTTGCTAAAGTCGACAGGACCCAATTCCACGCGGCATAGATACTCTCAAATTTTGGAAGAAATGGTCCCGAGTAAGGAAAATAGGCGAATTGGGTGAGGATTGGTGGGAAATCCGGGGAGGTTGCCTGCGTTGGCATCGCAAGAGAAATGAATCTGACGTGATCAAGCGACAATGATCGCAGTGCTAGTCTGGATCTCTATTACAGCTCCCAGCAAAAGATTTTGGTGGGGCGAAAGAGTTGTGGTAACTGTTTAGTGGGTTTCTAATAGAAATGTGGCTGAGAGCCGAAAGCAAATGACGCTATACCACAATCGACTCTGATGGATGATTATTCGAGTATACGAAGACCTCGATATTACAACTCAACAATCCACAGAAATCATTCCCATGGGGAGCTCAATCTTATATAACAGTAAGCATGCGAAAACTGTATTACGTCAGATGTAAGGACTGAATCCCATTGATCGCAATGCAATGGTTTGGTTTCCGTGAGATACGGCTGTTCGAAGAATAGTGTGGCATTCGATGCATCCTCGGTGGCTCAAATGAATTGTAGCTTGTCTGCATATCACGTTGTTCCAGACAAAAAGAAGGGGGGATTTGTAAAAGACAATTTGGACGCCACAATGGCTGCCATGAACTTCAGAAATATGCTTCCAATCTATAAAATCTAAATCAATATCGCACCATGAAACTACACTTCCCTCAAAGGCTCCAGCGCCGTGTCCCGCCATTTGGTTGATTTCATCGCCGGAATCTTTTTCTCAAACAGATGATCAATTTCTTGCGCGCTCCTGCCCTTCAGCTCGGGCAAGAACAAGAAAGTCGCTGCCGCACCCACGACACAAGTCGCCGTGAACACGAACCCGGTTTTCGCACCTAGGTCCGCTTGATCTCGATTGAAAAGCAAGGGCAGGATAGCGCTGCCTCCCATATTGACGAGACTGTTTGTAAGGCCACCAATAGCCTGCGATTTAGCACGGAGACGCAAGGTACTTGTTTCTCCCTGCACAGCGTACGATGCGGGCCAGACTCCAAGACCGCAGATGGAGACAACGGCAGTACAAATCCCACCCGAGATCCAAGGCGTGACCTTGCCTTCTTTTATACCTGAGAATCCCATCACTGTCCACAAGCCAGCTGCGATGAGGAATGAACAGTACATCAACTTTCTGCGCCCGATATGGCTCAATGTCCAAGCGGAACCAATATTGGCGAGTAGACCGACAATGACACCGACCACGAAGAAGATAAGCGCCGTCGTTTCCGGCATGCCGAGTACTTTGAGAAACAGGCTGACTGTCGACAGCAGTGGAAGACCCCAGAGAGTTTCGACGGCACCAGCAAACATGATGATCAATGTGCGCCGAAGATTCGTGCCTTTCACCGTCTCAATGTAGCGCGCTTTCGCCGATGTCTTGGACTCCTCCTCGATTGCGCGCTGAAGTTTGATGAGTGCTGCATGCGCTTCTTTCTCGGATCCCATGAGACGTTTTAGCGATTGCAAGGCCCCTTGGGGATTCTTCTTGTTCAGTAGATAGGCGGGAGACTCTGGAATGAATATAGCGAGTATAAATGGTGGAAGAGCGAGCGCCCACTGCGACCCCATGGCAATCAGATACGATGCTGGTGTCTTGTTGCTGGCCATAGCAACGCAGACAACGCCTCCGATCAGTTGTCCCAGGAGAGTGAAAACAGGCACCAAAGAAAAGACGGCGCCTTTCAGACTGACGGGAACGACCTCAGATAGATAGGTAAACGTTTCGATCTTGATCATTCCGAGGCCGAAACCTTGCAGAACCTTGGCCACGAGTATCATGATTCGCCTTCCATCCTTGTTTGCTGGCCTGTTCGAAATGACGAATATGAGGATACCAACAGCGCCGATGATGCTTCCAATCACCAGACAAAGTTTTCGTCCGATCTTGTCGAGTAACCATCCTCCGAGGGCGACGCCAAGGAGTGCGCCCAATGGTCCGATGCCCTCCCATAGTGAGAGCCATTTCCCAGGAACCTGGAAAGGGTTTTTCTCGTTGAAGATATCACGCTCTCCATAGTCGCGCGCAAAAGAAGATAGCGTGACTACCTGGGAAAGCACCGCGGAATCGTATCCGCCGTAGAGAATTGCTGTTGCCATAGCAAGACACCACCAGACCAGCCTGGAGTACTGCTTGAGTGATTGGCGGAGTGGCGCGTTGTTTGCGTCGTGCTCTGCTTTGCTTTCTGAACTTTCGAAAAGTGAGGCTGTTGATGCTGTGTCTGCCTTTGTTCGATAGGTTTCGTATGACATTTGGTCTGCTGCATTCAACGATTCATGGCTGTAAAAGCTTCTATCGTCGCGGGTGCGGTCATCGTCCGACAGGCGTTCGAATCCGCGATTCATTTCCACGCGATTTATACGTGGTCCCTAGGATACTCGTATACCTCTGATAGTGATGTTGATGAGAGCGAGTGTATTTTGCTTCTAGGATGGATGGTGTTTTCTGAAGAAAAAAAAAATAAACGTAGATAGGGAGTTCAAGCTTGATATATAAACCCACCAACATCAAAGCTGGCGCACTGCGACTAGAGATCAGCTAGCAATTCTGAAACATGAATCGTGCGCCGCGCCCTTCAGCGGGATTCGCAAGCTTCAACAAAAAGGGGATGCTAAGGTGCGTTTGGGGGCGGGGGCCAGCAACACATCGCAACTCCGACCGACTCGGTTCAGGGTCCCGACTCGCTCGCACGAAACGCACAGGCGAATGTGTATAAGCCCCTCTGAACGCTCGCAAGCTCAACTATGTACGTAGCTATTCCATAACCCCCGAAATAGATTGATACGACGATAGATCAAACTTCATCTGCTGAAAGGCTTGCGCCCCACAATGTGAATCCACGGATCCGCGGTTCCCTGTGGCTCAGCGGCGCGTGGCGCCCCTGGCATCCAGCAGGTGCATACATATGTACTCCGCATCGATGATGGAGATCCAACAGAACCGGCGGTAAAGTGTCATGACATGAGTGTCCATGAGCATGATTAGCCAGGCATAGGCTCTGCTTTCTTAACCATTTCGCCTTCTCTATGGTGATTTGGCTTAGTACCATGCATCCAGATTCTATCGCACGAGAACCGCACTGCACTAAAATTTAGGTCCCGACGTAGGTACGTTCGAGATTGAAAAGTAAGCTTTACCGGAGGAGAATATCGGAGCGTTTTTTGGGCTACGATGAGACATGCATGTGGACAAGCACTCGCACGTATGCACACGTGTATTGTGCATCTCATGTGATCTGTTTTTTTAACGTCACGTGATTGATTGGTAACAACCTTCAAATGTTGGAACATTTGAACATCTGAACATTTGAACCTTGAAACCTTTGAAGTCACGGAAATGCGATGGTTCAAGCAGGCACCAAGTATCGAATACCAAGCATTTTCCCGGGTTCTTCGGCAATTTACCGTGTTTTTATGTACTGTGTCGTGCCAGATTTTATTAATCGCCATGGCCTCAAACGCTCCACAGATTGACGTCATGATCAGATAGATGTACCGCGACGGGTTGTACCGTCATTATTTCATCAACACTATCATCAAGTTTTTATCAACACATGTCCAGTATTTTGTTGAAGATGGGCACATGAGACACACTTAGGAGTCAAGACCCTCTATCGGTACCGGCGTCGCGGATCTTTTACTGGACAGGAGGATAGTGTTTTCTATTATTATTTCCATCTTGGATTCGTTTTCTCCATATCCACTATCAAAGAGACTTCGCAACAGAAGAGCGCGTCACATGCTATCAAGCTGCCCCATCGCACTTTCACTCAGCATCATAATGTCAGCGAAACCTGTCGCATTCAACAACGTGTACCGTCTGGGGTCTGCATAAGAACCGCCTCGCTTCCGAAATTGTGCTGGGCTGTTCACCGCGATGCCCTTATACCGGCAATTTGCATCCGAGAGGACCATTACGATTGGAAGTACCTCGCGTACGCAGGAGAGGTCGTCCTCCAAAGTTGAGGTTTATCGCTGGCGGGAATCAACACTACACCTTGACCATCGCGATGTCAAATTGCTGTAAGACGCCCATACCAACGAAGTACCCGGTGTACTATTGACCCCAAAAGATTAAGTTCCAGAATCTGGCTGCACTAGTTCAATGTCGCCGACCAGAGTTTTAGAAACCTCACACTCAACATTGATATTTTTCCAGAGGATTTACTTGGCTCATTCAACCAGAACAAACTCCTAGGTTGTTGATCAAACCACAGTGGTATCGTACTTCTGTCGTACCAGATCTTAGAAATCGCCGTAGATTAAAGTCCATTGCACTAAGCGTAACTAAGCGTAACAATGATTCATCGCATTTCTTAAAGTCCATTGCGCATTGATGTTGCATGCTAGTCTTATTTGAAATCCAACCCAATCTGATAGGCCCATAAGTAGATTAAATGATAGATAGAGCACGCAATATGGCAAACTTCGCTTATTTCCGCCAACAAGTTTCGGAGCTGGACAAACCACTGAGAAGGCGATCATGAAGCCACCAACATATTCAGTACGAGTTCCGGCTGCGATCTACTTCGCCCTTATCGCCCCGCCATTTACCGTCCCGCTACTTAGTCTCTTCTTCTCGCCCTCTTACAAATATTGGGTCGGGCTCACTCGTATCGCGTAGAGAGAATGATGCTAGCCCACACCCTGCGGCATTTGGTGTCATCATCAATGATCCTCCCTGCTCATGGGTCTGAAAATTTATCTGTGTCTTTTTCCAAGTAATATAGCGATGAAGCACTTTACATATTCACAAGGATCGGTGTCATGATAAACACGGGCCATTTCTCCCGCCTGGGGCTCGATGGCTGGGTTTTATTTGAGTAATCACGCAATCGGTGTTCGTGCCTTGTCAAAATGCGGTAATCTCAATCATGGCAATTCATGCTTGAAAAATGCGAGGCACTCAAGCTATCACAAATATAGAACCTAGTGTCGATTGATGCTAGATAAGAACGAGTGCCGCGTTTAGATATTGCTGTTACCGCACTTTCTCGCCCTGGAGATGGCCGATGAATGTGCGCGTACCTATGCGACCTGCCAGCAGGAACCGCTTGATCAATTGTTCACCTCATGCGCGACAAACAATATCTGTACATTGCTGATTTTCTGATGTCAGAAGCTCGGAAGCCCCAGTCTCATACGAGCTTTTGGGGGCCATTGCTGCCTCTCACCTCATGCTACATGTTTGAGCTATGAAAGGGTATCAAACATTGGAAAGATAGTGAACTAGCGCATTCACTCGAAGGAAGTGGAGGTCATGAGGGAAGTCACTAGGAAAGTGATCGGAATGAATGCGTGAATTCGTCAGAGAACATTTAGAATTCTTCCAGATACATTATATACAGTCCAGATTTCCAGGACATACGCCTCACAACATGGGTGAAGGCGCCCGGTTATTATTATCAACGGCATGGCTTGTCGTCATAGATGTGAGAGCGACCGAATCTGCATTATCCGGGTCAATCATGAAACGGCGACCACCAGACCCGATTGTCCCTCCACTGTACCCATAGCTCTTCCTCGTGGCTGTCTGGCCCCTCCACTTCTTGATTAGCCCAGGCAACATGGGAGTGCAGGCCGCGATGATGACAAAGTCGGTTTCGATGCTTCATTGTCGAGTTAGCTGGGAGAAATGAGGAATGGAGGGGGGGACTAGAGACTTACAACGCAGTGAGGACCAACCAGAACATATCGTAGGGAAAATCTTGGGAAGCAGCTTGGCTCAGCTGTGTGGTTTTTATTACAGCCGCGATAGTAGCACTGAGAATCCAATGCGGTCAGCAAGAGAGATAGAACTCGATGCATTGGACTGAACTCACAAAACTCCAAATCCCATGATAATCACGGCTTTGATCTTCTTCGATCTTTTGATCTGAACATTACGAAGTAGGAAAGCGGGGAACACGGCTAGGATAAAATCTGTAAACGCAGACCAGCCTGGAGCAGATCTTCGTCAGTCTCCGAATCAATAGAGAATGGGAAATCAGGGAGGATTGAGAGTGATTCTGCGGAACAGAAGAAGATGGTAACTCACTGCCTCCGACATAACTAATATAGACCGTTACATGAGGAGGTAAGCAATCGGCCTCTTCTATTCTCTCCGGGTGCCAGGCGACGTTTGGTGGGTTGCATTGCGCAAAAGTCATGATAAAGGACAGTACGTTGGTGGCAAAGAGAATGATGATCGTGGTCCACAACAACCACGCCCCCTTTTTTTCAACGCCCATCAAGGACACGATAAGCATAGCCACAGACCATTTTGGTAGCAGGAAAGCTGTTATACCAATTGGCTGCAGGATTATGGTGTAGAACAAGGTTGGAGTGATGTTTTCTGGGGGTATATGGGCCAGGTGGCGTCCAGTACCGTAGCTGATGGCTACACTGCTGAGTGAAACAGAGGTGATATGGAGCAACACTGCAACGCCAATAATCGCATCGCTCCAATTTAGTGTGTGAGTGACATACTTTCGGCTGTATAGACGAAGCAGCGCAAAAGTAGTTGAGATGGCGACACCGAGCCAGCATACGATGTTGAGGGTGGGGCCCCGGTTCTCATCAGGTGGGAGTGCATCGGATGTCGACATGAATAATGCTGCAGTCTCAAATGAAGCGATATCGTGTGTTCGTGGGACGTCTCGTGCGGCGGTGATGCAGGCAGGCCCGAATGGACGCACTGTCGTTCGTGAACGATGGCTGTTTTGTGGAGGTCGTTGGCTTACATTTACAACGCGGGGCCGTGACGGCTAACTCTTATTATGTCGTATACCTTCCAGCCCTACCGGAATTGTAGATTATAGGCCAAAAAGGACCCGCGTACTATGGGCAGCACGGACTCGCCGTCAACGGCAGGCCCACATGGCTTTCCGGGTGACAGGCCACTGCTCGCGGTCGCTATTCGAATCCTGCTAAAAACTTTCCGAATAAGGCGATCCACCGAACGCAGATTTTCAGGCGAACCCTAGCCACCGTACCATAGCCTCAAGTGACTACATCATCTACTAGTGGGATATCAGAAGTGGACACGGCGTGCGGATGTCGCTGTAACTTGGGTTCGCTATACGAGGAGGAGTCGCAGTGATTCCCGCTCTCAAACACGCCACGCCAGCTGTCAATCTTTACTGTATAGCGTTGTATCGCACGAAACACTCTGTGCGCATCATTTTTCCTTTGCCCAATGAAGGGGTGAGACAAAAACTTATCAACGTTGGATCTGGCAAGAAAGGAGGATTGAGGATGCCCACGTTCTCAGCTGGGTTCGGAAGATAATGTCTACCTGGAATCCGGGCGAACATGGATGACAGCTGACGAAGCGAGCTCTTATGCACCACAAATGAGATGTGTGGCAGACTCAGCACGCCTCCTTTCAGCGTAGTAACACGTTAAGTGTCATCCGTTGCTTGGGGGCCAACCAAGGATACAGTATATGGAGCTTTCGACCGGGGCATATATACACTAAACGTTCATTTCCGTCTGCAGCAGCCCAGACTGTTGGCGATAGGCATCAGGGTGCCAGGGTTATGAATGCATCTGTCAGTGATCGACCCTGGTAAGGCGCACGCATGTTGAAGCTGCCACACTCGATGCCTGGCATCATGAATACAAACATCGTTGTAGAACGTTAATACATTGACAGTTTCATATATGGAGGTATATACACAGCCTGAGTACACACTGTATTCCAGAGGTCACATGAATGATGACAAATTAGCACACTTATCGGCTGCATGCATCCCTGACAATCTCAGCCATAGCCACCAAGAATCGTTTTCGTCGCATTTAATAGTGATGACCGTCTATATAATCAGCGCGTGCTTTTTCGGACTCCGAGACATGCAGCATGCAAGTAAGATCACATAGCCCTTGTGCAACATCGGGTTTTGCAATCGACACTAGTCCTAATCAAGCAGCTCCAATTCTAATCAGTAGAGCTTGTTCAGGAATCATGGCGCATCATAAAGGATTGGTCGATGCCGTTTTAGTGTCATTGCGTTCATATTTGTATTGCTAAGTTTCTCTCTGGCAGTAGTGTCACAGTATGAATACATGATTCCCAATATACATCCCATTGGACAAGGCCGAGATAGATTGTCCGTAGACACGCCGAGATGTGCCCCAGACCTGTCAACGGAAAGCTCCATACGATCTGGGATCAGATTTTCTTCTCAAATCGATTGTCCTGGACGATTGCCCGTTCTGATGTATCAGGGTCCAGGCTACAGCAAAACAACCCCAGCCAAACGTCCATTATGACTAAATAGCTTAAGCCATGACATAAATGAAGAGTATGAGAACGCCGACCATCCACTCGAATTCGGGACCTCTATTACTATAGCGAAAACAGCAAAAGCGGCAGAGCGATCGATTTACAGCATGCTGAGTGTTGTGTTTTCTCCAGCCTATGCAAAGACCTATGACGCCGTTTTACGCATAGCCGATGGTAAGAATGATCTGATGGAAAGAGGTTTTGCTTTCGAACCAGAAAATTGCAGCATCGCTACTAAAGCTTGCGCTAGAAAGGGAGTCGGGGTTTTTGCATTTCGCGACGAGTTGAAGTTGGCCATTGCGTAGTCCACAGCTGTGCGTCCCGAACTATCTCTAGTGTGGATGTCGACACCTGTCGATAAGAGAAATCTTATGGTTTCCAGGCAACATTGTTTTGCGGCAAAAATCAGGGGTGTTGTCCCGAAGATCAAGTGTCGGTCTAGATCTGCGCCTTGTTTATACAAATCGCGTACCAATGGAAGGAGATTCTCGTCTGTGAAAGACCTGTTTGTAAGGTCGGACATCAGTTCGTGCATTTGTGTACGATCTTCCAGAGACGATGCGAGCTGTGAAAGCTCTGCAGTGGTGTAGCAGCGGAGAAAAGTCTTCAAATCTTCCGTGGACAGACGATCGGTAAACGATAGACCATCACAATCGTGGGCGCTGGCCATCCTTTTTACGATCCCGTTCATATCAGCATTGCTGCTCATGAGGCCCACCAACCAGGCTATCTGGAAGTATTCAGAGAGACAGAGTAAATCCAGGAAAGTTTTCGATTCGCAATCGACATGCCCAAAGTCAAATCCAGAATGATACAAGTTCATCATTAGGCACTGGAATGCGGTGTCGTGCAAATCGAATTCGCAACCACATTCTCTTCTTGTCAGCCCCCGTGGGTCTAAGTAAAACATGAAGGAACGATTATCCACGTCCCGAGTATTAATCACCATGCAGAAGTGTCTGATGAGTGTAAGGAGCACATGTAGCGGCGCGCCTACAGACGCAGCGAAAAACAAGGCATTGCGCCCAAATTGATCTAGCTTCTCGGTTGACAGGCTTTGGAGATTGTCCAGCCTCGCTGACGGGATGTTAACGCAATTTGTGATTTGTCGATGAACGCAATTTAGATCCTGGGAACAACAAATCTCCAACAGCAAGCGATTTTGCGAACGAATGCGTTCCTGTTGTTCCGTGAGAGATGCGGCAGTGGGATGGCTGGGTGAATTTACATCCTCATTTTCCAATGGTTGTGTGAAGGACGTTCTGTTATTTTCACGGGATACAAACGATGCATCTGACAGGGACTCCCGGATGGATGTACCAAGGGAGCTCAAAGAATAACGAAGGCTCAACACACTCTTGATCAAGAATCGGTCGGCGGAAGTACGTCCATATCCTTTGAGAATCCCCGAGATCTTAGACATTTGACTGGATCGGGATATCCAACTAGATTTCTCGGATCCTTTATGCCAGGCGAGTTGCTGATCGGCCATTGCCTCAATTGGGTCATCCAGAGTCCGATCGCTATTCGATGGGAAAGAAATATCGGTACTGTGGGATGAGCTATCGGATAGATGATTTTGTATGTCTTCATTTGAGAGTGCCGTGGATGGGGTTTCCTCCATACGCCTTGAAAAAATGATTTCCTGAATTATTTGAGTCTGCTGTGTTCTATCGAGAGAGGTCACAGGACGCTGCTCTTCGAGTGGGGTGTATGTGATCTCGGATGCATGCTCATGTGCGAGAAGAGAAGAACAATCGAAGGGGGAAACGTCATCAAAGCCAATGACCGCAGATGAACTTCCATCTGGAGATGGGTCAGTGAAATTAGTTGTTGTAGTCGACGTCCCAGAGTGCTGAAAGAGAAGTTCCGGGTAGGACTGATACGAAGATACGGTCGATTGCCGGGTAAGGTCTGCGATGCTTCCTTCTAGAGATGGGAGTGGTTCACGGGTGAGTTCAGAACTTGAACCCTGGAAAGAAATACATGATTTCCTCGCCGACGTAGATGATGTTGTTTCATCTGAGCGAGAGGCAGATTTCGAGCTGCTCACGTGATTTCGCTTGTGTGAGGTCCTGATATGCTCAGATGCGAGGAGGAAGCGTAGGCGTCGTTTCAATGTATCATTGTCGGTGGCGCATAGGTCTTTCCATCCTGTGCCGAATAACTCTTTCATATTATGCTGGGCAGTCCGTTCACTGGGAGCGTTGTTAGTCCTGACATTCAACGACGGAAGCACGTGATGGGCGTACACTTTGGGGGTCAAATTGCGGCTCAACACGCCTAAGACCTCGAAAATCTCGCTGAAATGCAACCCGCAAAGACGCAGCACGGCCAGTCGCTTCAGCCAAGGTTGGCTCCATGTGTTCTTCCGTCCGCGGCCCAGGTGGCCATCTTCCTTGATAGTCTTCTTCCGCTTCTGCACACCTCGCCCCGAGCCGCTGGGTGCGCGCAATGCGCTCAATCGGCTCGGACCATATCTTCTTGGGGCCATTCAACGAGCTGTGAGAGCCGGTCGCTCGTAATGGATGACGGTTTATGTTTCGCTATCGTAAAAGTTTGTAGTATAAGTCGGAAGGGCGAGAGAGTTGGGTTGTGTAATAGTGCAATAGTCAACCACAAGATCAGTGTGTAGTCTGCGATCTATTTGAAATCTTTTTCCTCATGGCAATTCATGGTCTACTTCATGAGCAAGTGGCTCACCGGTGCCAGGCGCAACAATTCGACATTGAATGGTGAGGCTTGGTTACAGATTAGCCTATCCAATACAACCACACAAATTGTGGGTCCCACCTCAATGCAGGACAAGCATTGGAAGCAAGGAAGTCATTTAGCAGTCATCGCGTCCAATGCAATGATTGGTCTAGCTGTACCTGTACACATGCAGGGGGTACGCCGTCAGCATCCCACCGCAAGAATTCATTTGAACCAATCTGCACATGACTAACCTTTTTCGTCCCCTGAGGCCACCGGTGTACCTGATAAATCACGAGCACGTCCATATTAAGTACACCTTCATTCAGGAAATCATCTGCAACATGATGCCATCCATTTTTTTTGAAGCGCAAAAAAAGATTTCCAAAGCTCCAAAGCATGACTCGACAGACCTCGTATGCTGTGGCTCGGCTACCCGCACATGTATTCATTGTGGGTTGAAGTCGCGCAAGAATTGATGGGGCGACGTTGCCGTATAAGCGATTTGGTACCAGGCGCAAGAATTCAGAGTGAACGCAGCTTTTGATAGACTGTTCACCACTACCCACATGACTCAAGCAGGGCAACACACTTGCAAATATTGTCGCAACAATTCTGTGCTCGAGAAGTAGCAGGAGTAACCGCAACAATAGTTTTGATACAATCGCGTTCTATCATAAATGAACCGCAGCGATACTCCAAATAAGTTCAACCATTGTCCTCCTTCTCCGTGCTCCTCAATTCTCCCATTCTTGCCGACCACTACAGACATCACGTGCATCTGCGACTGGAAATGTCTCAAGCGGGTACGTCTCAAGCGGGTATTCCTCCAAACTCCTTCCACGGCGGTCGCGAAAGCTTACCAAGATCTCCAGAATCCTCCCCGATGGCAGTTATCTCGCTTATCACGAGCATTCTACAGGCCATGTTCCAATTCCTGGGCATTGTCCTGATTATCTACTACCACCAGGCTTCGCGCAAGTGTCATGGGGCCAAAACATCGACCGCACTTGAGGGTGAGATTTAAGTCGACTTTTAGTCGGGTAAGCGCTGACTGGACTATAGATTGCGACGATAGCAAGACCCTTGCTGCTTAAGATCTATAGTAGGGGTGATGGAAGAGAAAGGTGTTCAAGCGTCGGAGATGTTGTTGCTGATCTTCAAGGAGTACACGACTCGTGGCTGACTGGTGGCTGATGTGGAGCTGAGGCAATTGAGCAAGACTTGCGAAATATCCGTAGCGCCACGGCTGCCTTGAATCATTTTTGGCGTTCCCAACTGTCCAAGACTATCCTACGCTGCCCAGCGGCTTTCTAGCGTATTTCTACTAAACCGTTTGAGATCCTCGCCCCCCAATCCCGCGACATCGTCTCTATAACTTGCAATGGGCATTTGGGCTCGATTTTCGTTATCCTGCGCAGCCTTGCGTCGCTTCGTTTCTCCCTTCATTTGTCTTAGGCCGTGCCATTCAACGTAATCCCTACAACGACCCGCTAACGTCCATCGCTATCATCTCCGAAGTCCTTGAAATATTGTTTGGTGGCCAAGAAAATTGCCGCGACACTGTGCTTCGTCCTCAGATCAGCTCGAGCTCGATGTTGAGGTATCCGTCTAGCATCAGACCGGCACTCAAGATGATAGCCAAATTATTTGTTCACTGTCAGACCGGTAGCTGGAGCGAGAAAGCTTCCCTCTGATGGCCCACCTTGGTGTGCACGTCATCGCCGGTAGAGACTTAGCATTACGAAACCGACGACCCTTGACTGGTCCATCACGGTCTTTTTTATTGAACTCGCTTTCGAAGCAAGATGACCAGCTGCGATTTGTAGACGCACAAGAATTCTAAGAATCTCGGTGGCGAGTTCTTGGAGGCTCACGCTGACATTGAACAAGAAAGGGTCAAGTCAGGCGAGATAAATACCTAGGATCAGAATACAATCACATGATTTTCGCATGCAATCCCGGCGATTCAAGTAGAGAGTAGATGCAGCTACAGTAGTGGTAAATGGCCAATAGATCTGAATCGAAGGAAATCATCAAACACCATTTCGATTGAAATATAGCGATTGTAATACCTCCCTGAAGAAGGCTGGTAACAGATGAGAAGGGAAGATCAAAGCAGTGATTTGTAACTAAATCGGTGTGAAAGAAAAGGGCGGGCCGCCTCACGTGACCATGTCCTCAAACTCTACACAAAATCCACAAAAGATATTAAGGAAACAGAAAGACATATTGATGAGAAACAAAGTCCGACCTATCGCGAGAATTGCCACTTCACGGGCAATTACACTAGTGTTCGTAAATGATTTATCATAATCATGGCCGTGCAATGCCGCTATGTCTTGCAATGAAGTCGCCCTTCTTTTGGGATCTCAAGCTCCTGGTCTTTGGATCAATCGAGAAGGCAACTATCAGCCAAATTAGCCATGCTCTTGAAGATAAGCATGTGCATGGATTCCCGACCAATGATATGTCCTGCTTCGCCCAAGCATCTGCACTCAATCAGTGCTACATAGAACGTGAACTACAGACCAATATTCCAAAACCACCAGGGATATCGTATCCATACCTCTAGTTTGATTTCTTTGCGCGTCCACCAGTTGTGGTGATAAGAGGTTGATCTTGTTGCCCGGCATTCAACACACTCCGCTATCAGTAATACGGTGACTAGCGCGCCCGGCACGCAACGGATGTCACGCATGTCAGCCAACTGTGAATGTGTAACGCATATTTATACATTGGCATTTTCGCATATCTGCCTATGCAAAAGATGACGAAGTCCGGTCTCTGAGTGACGTAACTCGCACGAGAGCGACATTTTGTCAAAATCGGCGTTTTCATGCGGATAAGAGAGAACATTTGTGATCTTCAGGCAATGTATAGAGGCGGGTGTTTAGTATTCTGACTGTTGTTTTAGTATGCAGTATGAATTATCGTACAATATACAGACGCAGCACACACCGTTGCAAGTACAACAAGACAACAGACCGCCTACAAACCATAAGCATGGCCCTCCTGGCGCTTCAAGTGTTGACGCTACATATGATCCTTCGTAATACGACCAATCACCTATACATAGTATAGACTCTAGGCAGCGAAGGTGCGTCGCAAACAATAGGTGGGTTAGCGAACGAAGTGCACATGTTCTCATCTACAACAACCGTCTCCACACTTTTTTTTTCGAACAAATTCCTCAATCACGACACTGGTTCCCCAGTCGACCAAAATAAAACATCCTGCGTCCTCCATCTAGCGAACATGACCACCATCCCGCAAACTCCACCCAACAAACTCCTTTTCACCAGACCCAGACATGCGCCTGACTCTCACACCTCCAACACCAGAGCAAAATACTTGATATTCTTCATACCAGGTAACCCAGGCATAATACAATATTATAGCGTCTTCTTGAAAAATCTGCACGAGAAGCTCGCGCATGGTCTCAAGCCCCGCGTTGATGTTCTAGGGATCACGTTAGCGGGATTCGAATGCGGTGCATCCGAGCATCAAGATGTGCGTTGAACTGGCCGTCCTTCCATTCTACCACAAGTCTGTGCAAGACACATTCAGTAAAACCAGGAAAATAGCGAGGACTGATAGTAATTCTGGTAACAGGTACGGAACAAGGCGAAGAAATTCCCCCTCAGCATCGATGATCAGATCGACTTTGTCGAAAGAACGTTGAGAGATTACACCGAGCCCGACACGCGGATAATTCTCATGGGCCACTCTTTTGGGGTATATATTTTCATGGAGATGTTGCGGAGACGGCAGTCTCGACTGAAAACAACGGGACACGTAATTGGAGCAATCGGTCTTTTCCCCGGCGTAGTCCATCTCGCGAGAAGTCAAGGTGGACGGCGCGGGCAACAATGGCTGGCAATTCCCGGCCTCGCATTTCTACTTATCTGGCTCGCACGGGCACTGGGTTTGTTATTGCCTACGAAGATACTGCAGAATGTTATACGTGCGTTATCCGGATATCCAGATCACGCTGTGAGGACGACAGTACATTGGATACGGAGTCGATGGGGTCTTCAACAAAGTTTGTATGTCTTTGTTTTCGCCAAAATCACTGTCGTAGCATTGCATGTCAAGCTAACTGATTCTCACTGCGGCAATAGACACCTTGTGCGCGAAGAATTAATACGTATCACAGATGATGCGTGGGATGATGAGGTCTGGGGGACAGATATCCACATGCTGTTCGGCGAAAAAGATGTTTACGTGCCTGAGATCGAGCGAGACGCGCTGATATCTGCTCGAGCGGTTAAAAGTGCTGTGCAGACGGGCAGCACTCCTTATTTCGAGATAGCCGCAACAGGGATCCCGCACGACTTTAGCATCCGACACAACGCACCAGTTGCTGAGAAGGTAGACATTTGGGTCAGAAAGATCATTTCTCAGGACGAGGCTTGAGTTTATGATCAATGCAAGGATTGTTCAAGTTTTGTCGCGTGAAATTACGTGGTCGGGTCTCGCATGATCATCCCTCCATCGCCATGCTAGAGATTACGAGTTTGCGCAAATGATATCGCTTGCGTTGGCATGCACCGCCAAAATAGTTCCATGATGCCATGCGACCTGATACACGATCAAACACTGCGCAGGATCGAACGAAGAACTAACTGAAAGAAGAGCAGAAGGTGCACGAAGAAAAAGGACGAAATCACCGAGAAGACGTATTGGAGTGTGAAGATTGAGCAGTAGAAGCCGGAGGGATGACAGCCTCAAGAACGATATTGACTTGTGAGTTCCATTACTACGCACACATAGCGCAGATAGAGAAAACTAGATAGAAGTACAATCCACCTCATTACCAACCTAGGGAGTCGATTAACTTAATACTCCTCATTCTTTCTCCCTCTTCCACCAACACTAGCCTCCCAATCCCTCCAAACACCTCTCCAGACATCACGCTCACTCTGTCCCAGCCCCGCAAACATAGCATCTAGTGCCTCACGTTCTACACTCGCGACGGAGACCAGCTCCCAGATGCCCGGTAGAAGCTCTACGCGCACACTGGCGTCGAGACGTCCGTAGAGCTGGAAGCGGCAGTATGCGCTGAGCAGCGGGTAAGCGAATTGTGCGGTATAATCGCGGGCTGCTTTGATGGGATCGTTGAGGTCTTTTTTGGTGGACTCGTTGCTGGTGGTAGACTTGGATTTGTGCGAGGTGTGGCGTGTAACGGAGGATTGCGTGGGCGAGCAGAGCGTAGTGAGGAGTCGAGTGAGAGTGGCTCCGTTTGCGGGGGTGAGGCGCGTGGCGGAGGATGCGGTAGAGAAGGGGTCGAGCCAAGGAGGTAGAGCGGCACCACGTCCTGTGTTGGGGATGAACAGACAGAGGAGAAGGTTCTGAAGGAGAGGAAGGAGTACGTGGAAGCGTCCGCCAAGACGGCTGCGGTGGAGAATGAAGATCAGTCGGGTAGTCTCGCAGATGCGCGTGAAGATGGCTGGGGCCTGAGACGCTAAAAGGCGTGGGCTGTTGCGTGATGTGAGCTTAGAGAGCGAAGCGAGTACGCATTCTATAGTGTGTTGAGTAGTCAAGGACGTCTTGTCGCGGACGATGGTGATAATTGAGTCTAGAATTGCGTTGAATGCGGCATCGCTAGAACAGCACTCTAACAATGTGCAAAGCTGCGGTAAGAGAGCGAGTTGTTGCTCTTTGCGGGTCGTGTCGGTCTCTAACTTATCCTCCATGGTAGAGATGAGGACGTTTAGCAGCCGGAAAGCAACGCCTGTAGCATCAGTACGCGCAACACGCAAACACACCCCAAGGAGATTTTCTTTTCTTTCCATGTCGAGCGACGATAGTGAGGTCTTGAATGACTCCAAAATCTTCACTTGTTGTGGATAAGAGAATCCATCTTGCTGTCCCGGGAACTGATGCGCGAGCAAGTTCGACGTGAAACGAACCAGACTCAGGTCACTATCATCGCCCTCAAAAACCTGATATGGGCCGAGCACACCGTGGAACGCTGGCCAGAACTGTATAGGTTCCTCCGTAGCGGACTCAGGTATTAACCCCGAACCAATTGAAGACGACTGCCATGTCCGGAGGATAGACTGGGCGGCTTTCACGGATCGAGGATGGTCCATCAAAAATTTCGCGGGAATGTTTTTGAAAGCCTCCATAACCTGTGCAGTCGGAACAAAATCCCCTTCGAGACAAGCAATCAGTAGCTTGACATAGGAATCCACTGAGACGAGCTCCGCACCCTTTATATTCGCTAGAAAGCTGCCCTGTAACACAGCCAGGGCGGCGGAAGAAGTCTTGCGACCTTTCTTCAAAGCGGTATTAGCGCAGTCCATGTAAGCCTCAAGATAGAGCTTATTCTGCGACTGATCCTTATTGGGAAGGATGTGTACAAGTGTGAGGCGGGTGAGACTTTGGAGCAGTTCTAGCGTCAAAGGATTTGCGATGTTGTTTTGCTGTATATTCTGTGCTAGGTCGAACAGGGTAGAGCCATTGGATGACACCTTGGCTGTAGCGTTGGCAACCTCCATGAGGTTCACCATGATGCTCAGCATAGTGCATGCATTTTGAGAGTGGGTTTCAGAAACAAGCAACGACAATAGGCCGTCGAGTATAGACTCTCTTTGCTCACGAGGGATAGACGAAGGAACGACGTGCTGCAGAGAGTCGAGTGCGAAAGGAAGCAACTCATCATTATCCTCGGCGAATGAGCTGAGGAGGGCGGTTATACACGTAGTTTGCAAAGATTGGCTTCCTAACGTGAAGACCGGTTCCGACAGAGAGGTTACGATGGGTCGGGCTGACTCATCGGTGAGCTTCGGCAACGTTGCGAAAAGTGCTGCGAACAAATCCAAGCGAGCATCTGGGTCGAAATGCTCGAGAAGCAGGACATACTCCGCGCAGAAGATCTCGAGAACTGAAACCAGATCTTGCTGCTCGATATCCTTGGAAGACAGAAATTTAAGGGCCCGACGCAGGCTCTTGGTGATTAAGTCTTTTGTTTCAGGGAGGGTTTGCAGACAGTCACAGGCAGAGAGCATGAACGCCATTGCATTAGTTCTGGAGTCTGCATTACTGCGAGAGGACCCGGCAACTTTCGACGCCTCCTTGATAAGAGGATACAGCTGCTCCTGCTGTAAAACCTGAGACGAGTGGAGATTCATCGGCCAAAGCATGACAAAAACTCGACAGAGGGTCGACCATATCACGCCCGGGCGAATGATGGGTGGAGGTTCATCCTGAACCCATGTTGAAAGAGTGTTCCATACGGACAGTATTTGGGGTTTCAGTGACTCAATGAGTCCATCGGAGGTGACGGCTTGGAGCATGGCCTGTACGAGAACGATACTGCCATATATCTTGTTACTGCGGCCTTTCTTGGTTTTTTTATTCGTTTGTAAACGCTTCACATGCTCCTGGAAAAGACTCGAGATTTGCGCGGAGGTCAACGATTGCTCGAAGTATGTCGCCAAGGTTTGAGATAGACTCGAACTTTCCCAAATGGATTGGTGGGACACCTCTAATGCATTATCAGAAGGTTTGAATTGTTGGGAGAGTTGTGTGTCCCATCTTTTGATGAAGCCAGGCAGATCTCTGTTTCGCGTGTATGCAGACAAGATGGGAATTACAACCCTCTGCATGATGTCTCTGTTCTCATTCGAGCGGCTCGTGTGTGAAGACTGCCTTTGGATATTCGTCTTCTTCCCGTTCGCGGTATCACTAGTCATGGAAGTATCGCTATCGTCGGCTTTATCGTCACCCTCCGGAGTAGTCTGGTCGAGACAGCCTGTGGAGATCTTTTCGAACAGGTATAGTGTGAGATCGTCCGGTTTTTCGTCGGCAGATTCCCACGTTGACCGAGGGTCGGCAAGAAAGATATCAGCGTCCAAGGCGACTATTGATTCTAGGAGTTGCCATTGAGCTGACGTGGTCTGTCCCTTGGGAAACTCAAACCCAGAGTGAAACCAGAAAAGATCCTTTAGGATGTCCGAATCGAGACCAAAGTCCTGGGATACGAGAACTCGGAGGCAGTCTTTGACAGCATCGATGGAGGCCTGTGGCGTCGCAAATTTGGGCGCCTCGAACACGCATCCGATGCATTCCGCTAGTGCAACGAAGGCAGCCTGTACCCACGGCCGTTCCGATACTTTGCTTTTCAAAGATCGCGCTGGTGAAGAGCGGATGGTCAAATCAAGTAGATGAGGCGCCGACGTGAACAGAGATGACAACGCCGTGGGGATCACATCACCATTGTCCTCCATCTGCGCCGCCTGGAGAAGGGCTGCCCGCAATGATCCCAGATTGTTTGAGAGCGGGTTCTTCTCGGTGTTTTTGGGACTATCACTGCCTAGGAAAGCCGATCGAGCAGGTGCAATTACATGGCGTACAAGTAGCCTTTCTAGAGAAATTATGGCCTCCCGAGAGAATCGGAGAACGGTGGTACTCGCGTCTGAACGGTGGCTTTTCGTTTGCAGCGCCTGCAAAAGAACCAGGGTTGGTATTAGACACTCAGCGGCGAAGTCTTCGGTAGAGGCTCCTGGTTGTGCCTGTGTATCCACGGCCCGAGAATCCCACAATTCAAGGATAGGAATCAAGTCGACTCCGGTCGTCGTCGACTCTCCGGTGTCAGAAACGAGAAGCCGGTTGGCGGCGATCAGCCAACTCTTCAGAACACGAGCGGCCTGCGAGCTGTCCGCCTGCAGTACTATCTTCATGAGCTCGCCCTGAACTGATCTCTCACCCAAGTCGGCATCCTCTGATTTTTTTATAACGGAATGCATGACGGTTTTGACGGCATCGAAGAGCTTCATTGGAAGGTCTGATTCAAGGGAAGCCCGTTTAGACGGTGAGTCGACGCCCACAGCACCGCGCTTCCGCTTGCGACCTGTAGAGGAAGAATCCTGGAAGCTGGTTTCGCTCGAATCTCGAGACGACGTGCGCGACGATGTGACCGAAGGCTGTGCGAGCGCATCGGTGCCGAACGTTTCTTGCAGAGTTTGCTCGAGGATTGTAACGAAGGAAGAGTCCAGCAAGTGAGGGGCGCAACGGGAGATGGGCAGGACTTGGATCATCCAATCCAAAAGAACCCATGCGCTGGGGTTCGCACGAGCAGCGGCATCTTTCATCTTTTCGAGGATCCATTTGAGAACCCAATCTGCGCGGGCGGGGACCAGGCGGTGGATTGCCGTCGCACGAGCATATCCGCGAAGCGCTTCCCAGTCGGTGGGGAGGCCGATTATGTGCGCTGCCTGGCCGATCTGTTCACTGAGGTCCCCTGACCCTTGATTGATGGCCTGTAATCGAGGACGCGTGGGCGGTGGAAGGGTTTGCGACGGTGAAGATGCGGAAGAAGGTGCGGGCAGCTGCCGTAGAGGAATAGATTAGTATGGGAAATCAATGTGAATGAATGGACGTAGATTATGAATTATATGCATACCTTGGTGCCCGGCATCTTGATCCCCATCTTTGGCAAGAACGCAAGGAAAAAGTTGGAAGCGAAATTGATTGTATAGAAAGACGTGGAGAGAGGTGAAGATTGTCCATGGAGAAAAAAATAGCTGAGTCAGCATCCCACTAGCGCCCTTCTCCCCCGAAGCTCACGCCGCGCATCTGATAGACGCCAAAAGCTTCCAAACATCGCGAATAATCCCCCCGAAAACATCCCCAGGCAACCTCCCTGCCTTCATCCCGCCCAATTGCTTCGCCGCCGATTGTTTTTCCGTCGCGGACTTCCACATACACCATGGCCGGCGATACCCCCGAACCCATTGCGCCCGTCCCCAAGACTTCGCGCCCCATGAGCGAAGCTCTCCTCAACGAGAAGGTACCATTGACCTCCCCACGCACCAGTTGTTGATAGACTGTATCTTAGTTACTGACTATGGGCAGTGGGACCGTTGCCTCTCCTCCATGCTCATCCGTTCCGGCCTCGGCGTCTCCTTCGGTATCGTATTCTCCGTCCTCCTCTTCAAGCGCCGCGCGTGGCCCGCCATGGTCGGTCTTGGTTTCGGTGCTGGTCGTGCATGGGAAGAATGTGACAGCGTGAGTGCCCGTGCTCTATTTCTTTCTGCCGGAATGAACACCATGTTTGCAGCGGCTAACAATGCCTCTGTATAGTCTTTCAAGCGAGCTGCAGGCCCTTCCAAAGACGGTCTCCGCATCGTCAGGCCATAAATCAATCTCAGTCAGTGCGTTTAAGAACGGATGGGCAGGAACGAACAAACGTGGGGTGGGGTGGATTGGTGCAGTCCTGCGCGAACAAAATAATGTACAGTAGGATATATTGGTTATAGACGCTTCAAGGTATTCCATTTTCTTCCACCGTGTGGATCTTGAACCCCAATCCGGCACTCTTTTGATTCTTGTATCCCGTCTGCGGAATGGCAGAGTTTGTTTTGGCGAATTGAACGATTGCGGTATGTGCTTCATACAGCCAGACTCGAAGTAGCTAATCCTCTAGTTGCGTCCATGAAAGTTGAAGCCCTTTATCCTCGAACACATCATTCTACTTACAGTGAGAGATTGGCAGGGCGTTTCACATGATCGGCGACTTTTGTGTAAGTCTCCAAGTCGTCCAGGCGCCATATATGAGCTTACAGGACGACTATTCTTAGTTTCGGGGATATCGGGGTTCTGGCGGCTAACACGTGACCCTCAACCCATTTTCCGCCGCTGTGATTGGCCGAACCGCTCGGTGAATTCACCCAAACCCCGATCCCTCTCAACCCATTCCCATCTGTCGCCTGGTCTTCAACTCCTCTTTGTCTCCAATCCCACTTTCTCTCTTCACACAAAATCAAACATTTACCAAATTACCAATGGACCCTCCACGTCGACGCAGGAGACCTGCCTTGTAAGTCCGATACCCCGAACACATCAATTAGTCACTCCCATTCAAGTCCCTATCCAAACAAGCCAGGCGTCTGTACAATTAACATTGACCGTTTTTTTTTTTGAACAGGGCTTGTACTCTATGCAGACGCCGTAAAGTCCGATGCAACCGTGAATCTCCCTGCAACAATTGCATACGCGCTAATAAGACGGATGATTGTGTTTACACCACTCAGCTGCCTGGAAATGTCTGTAATCCCCCCGGCACATCACTGCCGGAATCCTCGTCTTCGGAACTCAATGCCATGAAGATGAGGATCCGGGAGCTTGAATCGAAATTGAAGAGCACGGCACTATCGTCTACATCATCCACCCACTCCGGCCTGACACCAGTGACTTGCATTACCACCCCAGAATCACATACCGAGACCACGACTTCCCATATGGCTGGCACCTTCTTGATTCACCACGGCGATCCCAATCGGGGCCAAATGCCGAATATCAACCGTAGCATCACGCATAAGAATCGCATGTTTGGCCAGAGCCATTGGGTCAGTACCTGCATTGTCCTGGTTCGCGACGTTATTGACCTCCTGGATGACTACTCGTACGAGCAAACGTACGCTCTGTTTTTCGAAATGCAAAAATGTAAACATGTTTCCAAGCTTATCAAAGCGCAACGAATTCCAGAGTGGCCTTGTTCCACCGCCTCGGAGCTTCCATCGCGAGAGGTGGCCGATGCACTTGTTGAACAATATCTCAGTACCAGCGAGATCCTCCATCGCGTCCTGCATGTACCATCCTTTAGATCCAGCTACGCAGCAATTTGGGAAACGGGCACCAAGCCCGATCCTACCTTTCTCATTCTGCTCAAGCTGGTCCTCGCGATTGGGGCGGGGACCTACGACAATCGGTTTACCCTGCGAACAGTGGCAACTCGTTGGAAATATGAGGCTGAAATATGGCTTTCGAACCCCACGTTGAAGCACCGCCTCGGACTGGAATACTTTCAGATTTACATCCTTTTACTGGTTGCTCGCGATGTGACTGGAAGTAGCGAGGATACAAACTGGGTCTCTGCTGGTGGACTCTTCAGGGCTGCAATATATATGGGTTTGCACCGTGACCCCGTCCTCTTCCCCCAACGAACCATCTTCGCCAATGAGATGCACCGGAGACTCTGGAACACTATATTGGAGCTGTGCCTACAGACAAGCTTGAATGCCGGCGCGCCGCCCTTGCTGTCGCTGGACGATTTCGATACTCGACCGCCGGGAAACTACAATGACGATCAGTTGATCGATGAAGCTGCGACGCCAAAGCCGGATGGCGAATATACGGATATATCGGCGGCAAGGGAGTTGCGAAATACCTTTTCAATCCGTCTGACGGTGATCAAATTCTTGAATTGCATTGGCGCAAGTGGATCCTATCAGGAGACACTGCGCCTCGATGCAGAGTTCCGTTCGGCTTACAAAGATCTCCGCCGTGCATTCCAGTCATTCCAGTCCTCATCCGCGGGAAGGAAGCCTCAGCCAGGCCAGCTAGATCTTGTGGAAGTCGTAGCGCTCCGCTATCTTGTATCCTTACACATGCCATTCTTTTCCCCATCTTTGCACGATCCGACATATGCGCACTCTCGAAAGGTTGTTGTGGATTCCTCACTCAAAATGTGGTATACTCTTTTCCCAGACTCGACGACTCCCAATCTGACACCAGCCTTTTTGGAGCACCGTTTGAAGCTTCGTCGCATGGTTACCAGCGGTTCCGGTTTCTTCCGCTTTTGTATGATGCAAATACTAATCGTCTTCTCGACGGAATTCAGCCAGCAAACAAAGGATGAGGATAGTCTAGGCATCATGCCACAACGACCAGACTTTCTCTGTCTTTTGAAGGAAGGCATTCGTCTCAACTACGAATGCATCGAAGCAGGAGAAACTAACGTCAAAGGTTATGTGTTTGCACACCTCATGTGCACTAACATCGAACTAACACGAGATGGGATGGGGAGAGAAGAAGTATCAAAAAAGCTCATCTCAATGGCAACTAAAGTTGGGGCAGAGTGCTTGACGATCTTACAGGAAATGCTGGCCTCGATGAATGCGGAGAGGATTGAAAGAGGGTCGGGAGTCAACGATCCTCTTTCCTTTGATGATGCAAACGTGGTGTTGGGAGACTGGGACTTCACGGTCAGTGTTGCCGCTGACTGAAATCTCGGGACAAGCACGAATTGCAGAATGCTGATGAGTCACAGATGCTGGACGGTAGCTTGGGGGCCGATAACTTCGACTTTATGACGTGGATGTTTGACACGGAAGTAGTCGAGCCTACCGCCCCATGGTGATGACCTAAACTTGGACGTGTAAACAAATAAGAGAATAATAATAGGCATCTTACTCATGATCTCATGTCATCGTAACTTTTTACCAATTAGGGAAGCAATCTGGAGAAACCATCTCACCTCATCCGAACTGGGTTAGTCACCGCCCTTTTCTGGACGGAATTCCGCTACTTCTTTCACGCAAACAAGATGCAAAGTCGTTGTGGCAGAATGATAGGCTGCGATAATCACTGCGAAAGGTAACGGTGCCGCTTTCTTGAACCACCATGCCGCCCTTCAGCAAGCGGAGCTCCATCATCACAAGTTTCCGCTTCCACCGGTGGGCAAGTATAAAGTTTCGCGACTTCACACCAGAGAGCACACCAACACGCAAACCAAAACAAAAGTCAGATACCTCCAGCCGGTCAACACTATAATACAACAATCACCTTGGAACGCCGCATCAACAACAAAGTCAGGCACCAGCCAAACCCATCTCTGTTTCAATACCAACTCAAATCCAACCAAGGGAGCCCGCACTATTCAAACCACCACCCTTGAAAAAAAAAATCGTCAAAATGCCAGTCCCACCCCTCAACCCAACCGCCCTCCTCCAATCCCACGACCCAAATGCCCCAATCCACATGCTCAACCTCTTCAAACACCGCCCACAAGCCGTCTTCCCCGCAGACGTCCACCCCTCCATCAACACCACCCCCTGCACGGGGCACGAATCTCTTGCGCGATACATCGAGGGCATCCGGCCTCTCATGCCACCCAACTCTGCGCCCATCTTCCAGAGCAGCGTTAAGGGGATCGTAGCGGGGCTCAGCAAAGAGGAAGGAGGTGTTGAGTGGGATACTGTCGTGCTCGTGAAGTATGAATCGTTGCAGGGGTTTGTGGATATGGTGAATACTAAGGTGTACAAGGAGAGCGTGGAGGCGTATAGGGTTGCTGGGTTGGAGGAATATCGTTTGATTGCTGTACAGGAGGAGGCGCTGCCTTGATTGATTGAGTGATTGTAAGTGCGCGTGGGATTCTACTTGGAGGGGGGTGGTGGAAGTCTAATGTATGAACACCTGTTGTCTTGAAGCTTGGAGTTAAAAAGGACGGTGGGTGAAGGTTTTGATGGAACGACTACTTGAGTAGACTTCAATGACATTCTACATACTCGGCAGGCCAGATCTGCCAAACCCAACGAACTCCCGTCAACTGTATTGCTTGAAAAGAGAAACACCAACTTTTCTGACCTCTGCATAACAGTAGGATCCATCAATAAGAATTATTTAGTCCCACTCGGATAGTTTAAGATCAGATCGTACGCTCAGCAGGCAGCATTACATGCACAGCATTAATACAAGTGCAGTGTGGCGCAGTCACAAAATCATCACTACCTAGCGATAACCCACGCCGAAAAGCCGGCTGGAGCTGAGCTGGGCTTTCTCTGCACAGTAAGGCTTACATCCGCACATGCATGCGCATGCGCATTGTGGGGATGATTAGGTCGGATCGAGGGGCTACAAAATCAAACGACGTGAGGAGGGAGAGTAAGTATGTAAGTAGTAGACTTGAGGCGGGCCGGCACGCCTTGCGCTAGGTCATCTTGACGCACCGTGGTGATGCGACAGCTGAGTGACATGCTGGGTGGTCTTTTTCTCCGTGTACGGCTAGTCATGCTGTTGTTTTCTTTTCTTTTCTTTTCTTTTCTTTTCTTGGTTCTTCTGGCAACAGGATGATGATTGAAAGGGAGGGTTACATGCGGTGTTGAGATGGGGTTGGTAGATGTTTGGTTGGAAATGCATGCGGAGGTAAGCGTTTGGGGAAACAAACAATGGATACGTGAACAGGCGATTGTTTGAGAGTTTGAGATGAGCTTTTGGGGCTTCGGAAAGTATGTTGGAGGGTAGTGGATACTAGTGGCGTGTTGGTGCAGTGTTGTGTTTTGCTTAGGGAGTCTGTGTGTGGGTTTGCGCACTATCTTTTGATCAAGTCGGAGAGTCGTCTCCTTTGATGAAGAGATGGAAGAAGGCAATGCGCGATGAGTGAGAATTAGGCAGACATCAATGATCGCTATAGTGGACAGACAAGAACGGATAGACGGTAGCTAGCGGAAGATTTAATGGCAAGGGATATTAGGCGGGCTGTGGCGGTGTCGTGGAATAGTGGAGTACTATGTTGACATTCATGGCGAGTTCCGAAATTAGCCATCGGACATGTGCACAGCTACCTACTACACACTACACTACTCCATGTTATTCTACCCTACACAGTCATGTCGACTTACTACTAGACATGGGAAAAGGAAATGACAATCCTTGACCGGTGGTGGCCCATCGGTCTTGACGTATATAGAACCTCACACCTCGCTGCTCCCATGTCTGTCTGGAATTCAACAACAGCATCCGTCAACATCCACAACACCAAATCCCCTCCTTCGTATTCGACACTGAATCCCCAGACATACACACATACCACAAGCGACACACAACCACCGCCATGAAAGACCTCCTCCCCACCCTCCTAACCCTCGCTCTCGCCCTCCCCGCCACAACCTCCGCCGCCGCAATCCACGCCCTCCGAGCAGAATCCCAATCCGACGGCTGCAGCAAAACACACGACTGGGCCGGTCAAACCAAGGAGTTCAAACTCACCAGCGATGGCCGCGAGCGCAATTATCGTCTGCATTTGCCCAAGAACTACAAGAACGGGCAGCGCGCGCCGCTGATTATCGCGTATCACGGATCGGGCGGTACGCCGGAGGACGTGGAACAGCAGATGAGGTTTTCCGAGGCGGGGGTTAATGCGGATATGGTTGTCGCGTATCCCGCTGGTGTCAATGTATGTCCTTCTTCCGCCAGCAAAAAAAAAGGCTACAAGCATGTCGCGACTAACACAGAATGTAGAAAAACTGGCAAGGCCCAACGTACGCCACAAAAGGCGTCTCGGACAAAAACTTCACAACCGACCTCATCGCATCGCTAACATCCAACTACTGCATCGAGCCCTCGTCCATCTTCGCAGCAGGGCACTCCAACGGCGGGGGTTTCGTCGGCACGCTCGCATGTTCCCCCGGCCACGGCGGGCAATTCGCCGCATTCGCCGCAAACAGCGGCGCCTTCTACACGGACGTCGACGGCGATAAACGGTGCAGCCCCGCCAGCAAACTGACGCCGTTCCTCGAGATCCACGGCACCAAGGACGACGTGATTCCTTACGAGCCTACCAAAGATGGCCGCGGCGGCCCGTTGCCCAAGATCCCTGACCTCATGGACCGCTGGGCCGTACGCAACGCCTGCGACCGCGAGAACAAGGACGTCAGCTCGCCGGCCGAGAACGTGCAGCATATATCCTGGACGTGCGGTGCTGACAGCACAAAGGGCGCTGTGCAGCATTATCGCATCGACGGGCATGGACATAGCTGGGCAGAGGCTAAGAGCGGCGTCGATGGGACCAAAGTCTTCATGGACTTCTTCAAGCAGAATGCGAAGAAATAGAATTCTTTGTGGGGGAAGGTGACGAGATTGTGGAAGCTGTTGTTTTGGGACGCTTGGGGGGATCAGCAGAGTTGGTGGGGGGTGGTGGTTATTGGGGCCGTCGTCTTGTTGGTAGTTGGGGGAATCAATGGATGTTGTGGGGTTTGGATGTGAATCGGGTGGCCATTCGCTCTTTTTCAGCCGAGTTATCCCTTTCTTGTATATTTTTATTATTATTGTTATCGTGTTTCAAAAGATCCAAGATGCAAGCGATTCATCGCCTCTCACGATTTCGGACAGATGATCCTTTCTGATGGGGAAGAATCCGAATTATCAAATGTGGCAGGACACACAAAATGTCTCCACGAAAGATTTCCTAGCAATCGAATAACTTGGAAGATGTCACTAAAGAGGAACCCGTTGCAATCTTGTGAGATGCAGCGTACATATGGCAATAACAAACTAAGGGTTTTAGATAAGTAGGGTTCGCGAAGGACCAAATCCTTATAGAAGATTACATGGGTAGCATACTCCTAGCGCAAAATGATGAGCGCCACACAACGAATTGCAAGCAAGTAGTTTACTATACTCTTCACTACATATGCAAATATGCTTTTTGTTTGTATCTAGGAACCTAACACTGAGCCTTGGTTAGATCTGGATTATTTGCGGAGCAACCAGGGAGGCAAACTGGGCTTTCTTCTAAACTCCCTCGAGCAACTTTTGCATTTTGCTATGCAATCCGCCCATCCCATGATTCAAGTCATCCGTTCTTTCTCATCAAGCATGTTTCCAACTGCTAATCTAACAGTTTGTGTGGACTTTCTGATCCGGTTTGAAATTTTCTTAATCATTATAGCTGTTGAAGTAGAGAGATGATTTGCAGACATTCTAGCGATATACTCCCGCTCCGTAAAACAAACGTGTGACATGATTCCAGAAAACCACCCCGAAAAGAAATGCGAATGATAGCTAGGTAATTGCCGTCACAGCTGGACAACGTACGCCGTCTCTCCTCAAACAACATGAGAACCCCCACCACTCACCACTCCAACCCCTTCCCATCATCCCCACAGCTCAACCCCCTGCAGAACTCCTCGTCCTCTTCACTCCCCTCCTTCCCCTGCCCTACAACCATCTTCGCCGGCCAAATTTCCCTGCCCGCCTTCTTCTCCTGCTCACGATGCTCTCTCAACACGTCCCTGACGGTGCTCTGGAAAAACAACGGCGCCTTCTCATACCTCGGATGCAGCTGGCCATTCACAAACACGCCACGCTCGAGATTCTTCTGCGCCGCGGCGCACAGCACTTTATCCTCGCGCATCACCCTCTCATACATATCGGCAATCAGATGAAAATCCTCGTCGGAGCTGTGCTTGTTCCGAAAGACCTCGTAGCTCATGGCCGACTCGGTCGCGCTGACGGGCAGGAACTTCTGGATCATGATGAAGTGCCTGCTCAGCACCATGCTGCTCGCGGGGAAGTAATACGTCGAATGCACTTGCAGGCCTTTTTCTTCTTGCTCCTTGGTCGGCGCGCAGTGGTGCTGGATATGCCCGTCCTTGAGCGCGCTGTCGAACGACTCGAGGTTCAGGAACGACGGGATGTCCGGGTGCGTCGTCGGGCAGTGGTAGCACTCGTTGAAGTTGTCGGCTAGGATCTTCCAGTTGTACGGCCCCGGCAGGGAGTATGTGTGAGAGAGGGTGTATTCGGAGAAGTCGTAGCCTTTGTAGCGCGATTGGATGTCTACAGATTTGAAGTGGGATTCCCAGGATACTGTGGGCGGGTTCTGGAGAGCGAGGATAGTTTTTTCTTAGCAAAGATTCTAGCTTTTGGAGAGGTGGAATGAGATTTACGTACGTTTGCGTCCATGTTGATCCAGACAAAACCGTTGACGTCGATTTTGACGTGGATGCGTAATAGCCCGTTTTCTTCCTTCTTGAAGTCGTTGAATTGTTGGTATCCTGGCGCTTTTGCCAGTTTGCCGTTGAGTCCGTAGCTCCACCCGTGATACCTGCAGGCCAGAATTTTTGCTTTGCCCTTCTCCTCGCCTTCGACGACGGGGTATGCGCGGTGCCGACACACATTGTGGAAAGCATTGATGGTACCTTCGCGGTCTTTGGTGAGGATGATGTCGTAACCGGCAATTGTGTAGCGCAGCCAATCTCCTGTCTCGGCGAGGCGGGAAGAATGTGTGAGAAAGATCCAACGTTTGGAGAATATGGCTCGTCGCTCAAAGTTGTACATGTCGGTCGAGGTATACCATGATGCGGGCAAAGCTCGCACTGGAGCTTGGGTAGCGTCGGGCGATTCGTTCGCTGGCGGCGTCGCCTTGCTGAAGTTGAAATAGTGGAGCATTGTCGTCCACAAGCTCGTGATCAGTTACTTCACTATCGATTCTCAGTAGAATTGCAGCTGGAGCACAATCGAATATTCTGTTGACTATCCTGCAAGACTATACTAGAGATACTATATAGATCCAACCGTCAGCGGATTCCCTCAGCGTTACGTTGGCAGGTCGATATCTCCCACGCTCTTCGAGATGGACTTTTTGAACCCATGGGGAAATACGAGCCCGTTGCTCCTCTCACCATGGCCTTCTTGACTCAGTCCCCCGCGCACGCGACCATATTCCAGACCGTCAGCTCTTTCTCGGCCACTGCAGTCGTATCGGGTCACGCATATCGGAGGTCATTTCGCGAGGTGCCATTGGCTGCTGTCGTACAGAACTTCCCAATCCGGCCACGCTAGAGATTACGCCGTCGCGATTGGTCAATTGCGGTACCCAATCGCGACTATACATACACAATCTTTCTGTATACACATGATAAAAGGTCGAGCAATATGTCAAGATGTGTTATCTCGGTCCGGTTGTAACCATTCTGGATTCTCACAAGGACTGAACAGGCGCGCTGCGTGCCCCCGGTGCCGTTTTTATACACGATTGGCCGTGCTTAGACTGTGCATCGATGCAATTGGAAGCGGTGGAATAACGAAACCATGGAACGATGACGAATTGTATGGGAAGAATCAGAGAAAAGAACGCAGCGGTAATGATGGGATTCTGTCGCATTCGGATCATGTTCTCGCGATACTGACAACCGCATTCCCATCCGGGAGATCCACCGTCCATCCTCCTCGCTGAAGTTTACCGTCCTTGACCTGATACCCAATCGCATCTTGTCCAGGTCGGGAAAGCCAGACGACGGTACTTTTTGCTTTCAGAGCATCATCCACCACCGCATCCGCAATATCGAGCAAAACACTCTGCTCCTGCTTGTCATAGACAACGGTCTGAAGTGCACCAGCGCTGATCTCAATCTTCAGCTCGACTGCAGCGATGAACACCCGTCTTCTCACTGCATCACGTGGCGTCACCGTTATCGCAGACCCATTCGATGCCACGACATCCCCGCCGAAGACCAAATCCCCATATCGCTCATCACTGACGATATAGGTCGTCTGCCCGAGTGCCAGACCCAAGAACCCAGGCCCGTAGTCCCCAGAGTACGGATCCCATTTCAGCATCTCGGGATAACTATGAAAAGCGGCAGATGCAAACCCATCTTGATCGATATTCGTCAACGGCGCAGTATTAGCGCCGTACCCGACGCGCAGGGTATACAGATTACCCGTCGGACCATGCTCATAGGCGTGTAAAAGAGGTAACGAGTTCAACCCGGATCCATAATGATGAATCTGCCGCTCAATCTGCTGGATCTTCGCACCGTATACAAAATCCCAGTACCGTCGCGCATTGCCGTTCCACCCCCAATGCGCTACTGTAGGCGTGTATGCTAGCACGCTGTTGAGGGCTTTTGTGAATGTTTCTGGGAGGTTGAAGTAGCGCGTCCAGAAGTAAACGCCTTCTTGACCCGTACTATCCCATGCCATTTCGCTTCCAAACGGCACGGCTTGGGTGTCCCATAGTTCTGCGCGGTATCGCATGCTCTCTTCTAACGTGGAGGCTTGCGCAGTCATGTTCTCGCGTTGGAGATCGAGAAGGAGTTCGCCAAGGACCCATTCGCCCATGAGTCCCACGAGCCCGTAGTCGCAATTTTCTGCGTGGTCAGAGAGACAGTACTGCGTTGTGTTGAATGCGCGGTTGAGGTACCATTCCCAAGAGGAACGAAGCTCCTGCTCGGGATAGTCCCTCGCTACGCGGTAGAGCGACCAGTATGTGGCGACGGGATGGATGTAATTATATGCTCGACGCGTTGTATATGCGCGCTCACGGTTCCAACTTGCCCATGTACTCCAATCGAAGGCGGGGTTGTAAGGGTAGTCCACGGCTGTGGGCTCGTAGAAGAAAGCGCTGGCGGAGACACCGAAAGATTCATCGCGTTGGAGCGTACCTACTAGAGTGTCGTGTACGAAATCGTCGATTTTGGAAAGTTCATCAGAGTTTGGCTGGGCGAACTGCTTCATAGCAGTCGCAAGATAAGCACCTGTCCCACCTTCATCGCTCAAACCAGCGATCCACACGCGGGGGTCTTGATCGACGATTTTATTAGTTTCGCGGTCGTATCCCATGACAGAAGGTGCGCGCGCAAAGGGATCGGAAGTCTCTGTATAGTATGCGGAGGTCGTGAAGAAGTTTCCCAGATCGCTGAGAGCAGCTGGTGCGGACTTTGTAATGTAGTAATGTACGGTCTGCGTCTTTCCATCTTCGTATGTGATCGTCACACGAGCTCGACCCCAAGTAGACGCAACGGGAGACAGCTGGTAGAAGTCCCGAGATGCTGAAGGGACTGTGACAGTGAATGCGCCGCCCGTATCCAAACTCTGAACGGCCGACGAGTGATTGAGGTAGAGCCTCGCAGATGAATCAGCGGGCACCACGTACCCCGGAACACCAACGGCCAGCGGTGTCCCTGTCTGCGAGACAGTCTCCTCGATGCCCTGTAAATTCTCTGCAACCGAGAATTGCAGACCGATGGAGTATGTCTCCCCGACACTCAAGACCTTGGACGTTGGTGTGTTCCATGGTTCGCTCCCACGCCACTCCTTCTCCGCATAGGCCGAACTATGGATCTGCCATTCATAGTTCCCCTCGAATGTTTGCGACTGGTATCCAAAATTCCCTTGCGCCTCTTTCAGAAACCTCCATGCCTCGAATCTGGTCGCGCCAAGCGGGGTAATCACGAGGGCATTGCCGGCTCCTAGTAGATGCGACACGCGGACGTAACCCGCATCCAGTCCAATGTAAGGATCTGCTAGGGAGCAGAGCTCTTGCGTCTTCTCTGCAGTACGTCCGGTGAAAATGTTGTTGATACTGATGGGAAGGCCTAAGCTACCGAGTTCGATTTCCGAGCCCGCAGTGTTGGTGATGTTGAAGCGCAATCCGAGACTACTGATGCTTCCCTTGATCTGCAGCCATTCTCTGGTCACTTTGAGGGGTAGGTCGGCCGGAAGCGAGGCTTTTAAATCCGCTGCGCTGAGTACGTCCAAGGCTGAGATGTTGACTGGAATAACTGGCTTTCTCGATGTCGCAGAGTCTACGCTTATCCATTGTGCAGCGCTGGACTCGCGATATCGGAAAGTGACATCCCCAATATGATGAACGCCATTCGCGGCTAACCTGGGAAGAAGATCAAATGGCAAGAAGTCGAAGTCAGACGTGGTGGAGTTGAGCGACGCAAGTGTCTGTGAGGCTTTGACGATTTCACCTTGTATGTTTCCGAATCGGAATCCGATGCTTCCGTTGCCCAAGCCGAGGTTGTCTTGTGCCGTTGTTAGTGTTGCGCAGGCAGATAGCAATGAGATGGCCTGCAGTAGGGGAATCATGGCGGCAGTATGTACCGATTCCGAGGCACGCCCCAAATCATGATGGATGCTGAATGCTTTTGTACTCCTATATCATCATTTATAGTTTAGCCGGCGTTGATTGATGATCATCTGGTATCAGTAGATACCCATTGACCTAGCATCTGAGGTACTTACTCCGCAGCGCGGGGGTTCCAAAGAGGCAGCTATCAACACCCATGCCCCAACTAGCCCATTGACAAGTAATTCCACGAATGGCAACCATGCAGAAGTTCGGGATTAACACAACATACTGAAGCCCACGATTATATGATACAGCGCCATTGTGATGCAATGATAGGACGTGCGTCGATCGTAGTCACGCCGCTACGTACCTGGGGCTGGCGTACACCTGGGGAAGTATACTCTAGGTACTTGGGGCAGCCCGTTCTTGTATATCTTCCAGTTCTTTTTGCACTGAATTTCGCACAGAAACATGAACTACAGATATAATTAGAATTGTTGTTTTACTAAGCAGTCGTGCTATTCGCCAACACCAGTCGATATTCGATGGCTCAGCAGCAGAATCACGTGATGGTTTGGCCCGGATCTTCAAATCGACCTCCGGTTTGCCAGGTCACCATACGAAAATTTGGTCTCAAAATGGTCTGTTGTGGTTATCGATCAGTGTCGTTATCACAAAAGAAGAAATGTATACACCCTACATATGTACCCATACAGGGTGCAGATGGAGCTGGGCACCAAAGGGGGTTGGGGGCTATTTACGCCGGGCCGCCACTACCCAGGCCACTTCCCACATTCTGCTTCGTATTCTCAAGCAACGTCTTGTAACCCCTCTCAAACGTCTCGAAAAATGTCAGCTCCAAAACTGGACAGCCTCCCACTCCTCGCTCTGGAACTGATTAGTGAATACTTGTCTTATACCGACGCTCGCCGCAAAAGCTTATTCTCATTCTCGCTTGTCAACAAAACCTGCTGCGAAGCGACAATCAGACAGCGATTCAAGCGCATACTCCTTTTCGTCGACGGGCCTGAGACTCTTGTCGACGAGATCAATAAATGGGAGAAACTTCTCGATAAGTATGGGTTCGGACTTGTACAGCAAATGAAGGTCTGTGGAGGAATTCCCCTGAAATATGATGATAAGGACATCTTCCTAGCAAAGAAACCGGATGGTGCCAAGGCGCATTTTCGACACTTGCTCAACGACGGAGACCAGTTCCTTAACGCGACGTCGGATGACCATCCAACTCATGTCAATATAGATGCAGAATTCGACCCAGAACACTATGCACGGAAAAGCGAATCGTGGAAGCCTCTGGCTGACTTCATTCCCAAGCTGTCTGGCTTTCGGGATCTCGCATGGGCAAGCAGCGATCAGATACCAAGCTCTGTATTTGATGCACTCCACAGGACGCAAGCGCGTTTTCGACTGCATCGCTTCGAGATTCGCAGCTTGGGAAAGTACAATAACCCATCCACCGAGATTGATCCTTACGAGTATTCGGTTGTCACCTCTCCTCGTCTGACCCATATTGTCTCTCTGAATACAATTAGAAGTGCGCGCAACCCGCCCCATTACGATCTGAGTGGGGTTGTTGTATTCCATCTCATCGAAGGAGCGGCACTGAATCTGGAGGAAGCGTGGATTATCGCTGATCGGGGCACGGGAACTTGCTGTCTCCAACAACTTTCCCCCAAATCATTTCGATTTGAGGATCCTCGACAAAAAGTTACCAAATCGCCTACAGAAAAGTTCAAGCACCTAATTCTCGGCACAAGGGCAGGGAAAAATTCCTTCGGGTTCCAACGGTCGAGCAGCCAAGCACCCAAAGGGCGCCTTAGAACTCTATTCACGACCGTGGAGGCGTGGAACGAGATTTGCGCCAGCTGTGTGCAGAGATGGAGCGAGCGCACAGATTTTGAACTCCTAGAACATCTACAAATTGGTCTCAGCGGAGACTCAATGCATAAGATGGTACATCTCAAATCCCAAGGCGCATTCAAAAGTCTTCGGGCATTAGAGCTCTCTTACGACCGGGATCGTTATACATCTTCATCATCTACGTTCGAGGCGGCGGAACTTATGCTCTCTGTTCTGGAGCCATTGGAATCCCTCAGGACACATTGTCCTATTAACACCGATATCTTTGACGCCATCATAAGTCGGCATGGAGCGAACCTGCGCGTGCTTTATTTCGAGAAGATTGAAGTCATGTTCAATAGTAACAATATACGCCAAATCGCGAACAGCTGTCCTCACTTAGAAGACATCGAGTTCAACATGCTGCGGACTTGTGGCAATAAAGAAGAAGTCGAGATATACAAAGCGCTGGGTAGCATGCCACGATTAAAACGAGCCTCGCTGACTTTGGACCTCTGGATCTACGATCCAAAGCCACCGCCAAACCCAGAAAACACTCGCGCAACTCGTCATTTGTATTCTGAGGAAGAAGTACTTTACTTCATGAAGCTCGGGTTCTTGAACTCCCCCATCGATGAACCCTTAGCGCGCGCAATCTTCGAAACCATATCCACCACTCAGGCCAAAGCGCAACCCTCATCGAGACCGAGATTTGAGGGCTTGATGATTCAACCACATTGTATTTGGCGACGAGACTATATAACATTCCCGAACGAGCAAGTCTTCAACATCGCAGCGGCCATGCGACAAACCTGGTATTGCACACGTGATCAGAGAGACACGCATCCACACAGGCTGGTGTTGACTCGGGACGCTCGATATGATAACCTCGATTATCTCTTCAAGAAAAATCTCTACCGGCATCTGACTCCGTCGCATGGCGGGGATGCAGTTTTTGCGGCTGCTTGGAAAGCTGCCTGGCCCCATTCAACGGGCGACTGGCCTAACGAATGGCGGAGTCCTCCACTCACAGGGTAAGTTTGCGATCTGAAATTGCCGTCGTGCTTCGCGCAACCCTACTGAACGTACGCAGATCCGAAGAAGTCAATGCAGAGGGTGTCCGCGCAGGATACGAGAGGTACCCGAATTTGAATCCGTCGCTCTAGCGAGCAGTCGCGCAGACCAGCGGTTGGCTATGTATGAACCGGATGAAACCTCAAAGCGCAGTGTTGCATCCTCAACGCGAGGTATCGGCGAAAAAAAACGGTACCGTCACGATGATACCTGCTCTCCTACGCGATTGCGGTACGAGCATTAGGCGAAGCGAACATACCACCATTAGTTAGCGTGTACATCTCATGGCATTTCACGCCCTCGACGATCATAGCCGATTTTTGGATCATCTCCACCACTACAAGGGTGCATTGGATAGCGACATCTCGTACAGCGACTTCGCCAACGAGAGTTCCCCTCTCAAAGCTGTAACCATACTCAATACAACGCAGATGCGGGGAATGACTGTCAGCACACCATCCCTTGTACATGAAAGATCAAAATGCCCGCATGATGATGAAGTGGGCAAGAAAATCCACCGAGATGCCTCGGCACACATTGTCTAAAAACAGCTTTGAACTGGAACTCGTACCATTTGGAGGTGTTGTTTGACTATTTGAGCATAATGTGTTGTCAGTGGTGTGGACGTATATTGGAAGTAGTTCCCAAAAGGCCTCACGTCGCCGTCCAAATGCTGGCATGGGAGTGGGAGGACCTAAGATCAGATTGGCAATACCGATCGAACATCTATCTAGTGAAGATACTGTGTCCGCTGTAGCACTGCTATGCCCTTGTTATGTATGTCAGCTTGCCCAATGAAGAGATGTAGAGTATAGGAAAAGGTGGGCTTCTTGGTCTAATAGCTACACACTGCCTCAAGTACCGCTACTTTCGAGAGAAACCCAATCCTATACATCCATGAAGAGAGGTTTAGTGGTGCAGCTTCTTGCAGACGATCGGGGATGAAACGTCTCTTGCTTGGCTCGAGTCATCGTATCCTCCTCGTACAGCAAGTACCGACCTCAAGACCGGGGCATGGGTGAATCTCTAGTAAAAACAAAAAGCAGAAAGAATGTACCATACCAAGGCTATTTGCTCCATAAAATGTCTCTGCCAATACCATTTCCCTCAAACGCCAACCCGCGCCTCCCTCTCGGCATCATCTAGTAATTGCGAATAGATCGGTTTCACCATCCTAAACTCTGTAATACATTATCTTGGTATCCCCCAAATTTCGCATTCGCATTACCGCCCGAACATCCAAGCTGTCCCAGAACAGCAGTGCCTCGGAACTGATACTCAAACTTGAGCAACGATTGGTCGCTTTTCTTGGTGGGTGATTATCCAGTTCATCCCGTACTGCCCCGCTATTAATCTACGGCGAGGATCATCAGGGATGCGCTAGGATATTTAGCGCTGCCGAAAATCTGGGGTATGTGCATGGTTTTAGTCTACATTTTGATCGTGATGGGGGAGGGATCGGATTTTCATTGATGGTAAGATGTTGGACCGATTGCAATCACGCGATCTTGCGGTGAAGAGGGACGAGAAGGTGTGGGGGTGCCTGTAAGTAAGCTGGGGTCGAATGGATGTGTAAGATGTGTGTTACCTCGGCTTGACGTTTATACAGCCATGGCGTGCGTTCTGCGATTGCTGTGTATACAGGCGTAGCACCATGCCGAATTTGGCTGTGTCCGATACAACGAGATCACTCCGATGGTTGACGGGAATAAAGCCCCAACACCAACTCTACCGAGTGTGGGACAAATGGATATGCCGGATACATCTGTCATGCAATGTAGAAGAAGTAAATCTGCGGGAACAAGGATGATGCCGTTTGTGAGATTTAGTCACCGTTCAAAGCACTATCTAACGTCTCAAGTCACACGCATCAGGTCAGACACATCTAGATGCTAGCCCAGGAGGGGATGGTAACGATAGACAAAAAGATTGTGCCGAGGCATCTCAAACAAATGGGTCTTCTCACCACGACCAAGACTTTGGAAGTAAGATCTGGGATGTCAAGATGAGATATAAAAGAGTGCTACATTGCCCACCAGAATCAACATCAGCAGGCACCTCCAGCGACCCAAGCCAGCAACTCATTCTTTCATTCACTATATTCCATTCATTAGCTGCTCAGTGCACCTCTTTACACATCACACAACACTATATCGTCCGCTGTGGAGATATAAAATGCAATTCTTCAACGTACTTGCTCTGGCCAGCATCGCTGCTGCCTTACCTCTCGAGCTCGAGCAACGCCAACTCGACCGCACCGGCATCACCGAAAATGAATTCTCTCGAAGCCTCACCTGCGGTCAAGTCATTTTCGTATGGGCTCGTGGGTCCACTGAGATCGGAAACATGGTACGGCCCACTCACTGCCTGTGAATACTTGCATCCTGCTGACATTGCCAGGGAACTATAATCGGACAGCCACTTGGCGATGAGCTTCGCAAGGAGTACGGTCGAGACCTCCAGATCGAAGGCATCGACTACGCTGCTCTGACATCCACCAACTTCCTCCCCGGCGGGACAGACCTTGTATCCGAAGTGATGATGAGGAACACGTTGAATGACGTTCACAGCCGCTGCCCCGACGCCGTGATGCTCGTTGGCGGTTACTCGTAAGTTCCCCTCCATCCCCCAATCCCAGAACCATCAAGCTGACACAACGATTAGTCAGGGAGCAGCAGTTGTCCACCGTTCCGTCGAAGACCTGGACAACGCCGTCAAGACGCAAATTGCTGGCGTTGTGACCTTTGGTGATACCCAGCGCCGCGCGGATAACGATCAGATCCCCAATTTCCCAAAGGACAAGATCAAGATCTTTTGTGGTGGCCTTGTGCGCGATACTGTTTGCGATGGAAATCTTGGCGCGGCTGTTCTTGCTCCTCATCTTAGCTATGGGAGGGATGCTGGTGAGGCTGGGGAGTTCCTCATTGGTAAAGCAAATGCTGTTCTTGGTTGAAGATGGATTGGGATGGAATTGTGATGATTGGGATGGGGACGCCCGGCCCAGTCATTGGTGAATTTGAGTTTCAAGTGGCACTCGAGGATGCTATTTTGTTTTTGTCCTTTATTATGGGTTTGCTTGTTCTTTCGACGTTGAGGTCTTATTTTTTCCGTTTGGTTCTGTTAGGAAATGAGTAGTGATGTCGTCGTGTCCATATCGTGCTTGTCCATATCGTGCTCGCTCTGAAATCCAGCTCAAGACTATAAAAGTTATGCTGAGACTCAATGAAGACCGTATTCTACGCAATCATCCATTCCCAAAGTTGCCTCGTGTACGCTGAAGTGGAACTCGTACGTAAGGACTCAGGTAGTAGACGGAATCACGGAGGTAAGCTTGTTTAACGCCGTCATATCAACCCGAAACCCCGAGAACGCATCATAGACCCAAAACTCCGTTGACAAGACCCAACGTACTCAATACAGCAGTATTTATAAAGCTTGATGCTTTTTGCGGTAAAATTTCTGGCATTCGACCGAGTATTCAATGGCGGGCAGCATTAATCATATCCGAAATGTCGCAATCGTCGGTGTACGTCCACACTCCTCTCCTCGCCTAAAGATAACTTTTCATCTAACATTTGTTACAGGCTGGCGGAAACAGCGGCCAATTCATGACAGAAGAATTGCTAAAGACAGGCAAACACACCGTCACAGCACTCACTCGCCCCGAAAGCAAAACGCAGCTTCCTGAGGGCGTGACGGCCAAACACATTGACTACGACCACCCGAAGACTATCGTCGATGCGCTCCGCGGCCAGGACGCTCTTGTTATTACGCTGAGCGCTTTTGCACCTCACCGCGCCGAGGAGAAGCTCATCCGAGCTGCGGCTGAGGCAGAGGTCTCGTGGATTCTTCCGAATGAGTGGTCACCAGACAGCGCCAATGAAGCGCTTGTGAAAGATGTTTTCGTATTCCAATCCAAAGGTATCAACCTCTGCATCTGTCATTGTAGTCAGCCCAATACTAAGTCTCTCGCGTAGTTGCCACTCGCAAACTCATCACTGAACTGGGGAAGAGCAGCTTCATCAGTGTATCAACCGGCTTCTGGTACGAATGGAGTCTCGCCATAGGCGCTGCTTTCGGAATCGATTTCCAAAAACGTCAAGTCACATTCTTCGATGATGGCAACACCAGAATCTCGATCAGCACCTGGGCTCAGGTGGGAAGATGCGTCGCCGGCTTGCTCAGTCTCCCAGTCGAGTCTGAAGGTTCTGGCAAAGCGAGTCTGAAAAACTACGCGAATCAGGTCGTGTATACGAACTCATTCACGGTTTCCCAGAAGGAAATGTTTGACTCTGTGCTGAGGGTCACTGGTACGCAACAGTCGGATTGGACTATCGAAAGCGAGCTGAGTGAGAAGCGCTACAAAGATGGTGTCGAACAGATGAAATCAGGTGATCGAATGGGCTTCGCGAAGATGATGTACACCCGAGTTTTCTTCAAGGATGGGGCGGGTGATATAGAGACTAGTAGAGGTACTGTCAACGCTGCGCTCAGTCTACCTAAGGAGAGTCTTGACGAAGCCACGAAGCGCGCAGAGGAAAGGTCTAAAATAGATCCGTGGGGTTAGGGATGCGAATTTTAAATTTCGGGTATTTCGTACGACCTAAGAAGCAAGAAATGTTTGTTCCAGATGCGGTTATCAGGTAAATATACAATCGGTGCCTATGGTTCTTCCTTAGTGTCCCTCTGCTGTCTTTACCTCACGTATCTTAAAGTAACTGCTATGTGCATTCTTATTCAAGTCTGATTACTAAGAGTGCAGGCAGAATAATCTATTTTGCTTTAGTTTAATACATCTACAATCCTTGCGCATTGCATAGCCGCCCAGCCCTACGATCTTCAAGGCGTCGACATGGTACAACTATGACGCCTTCAACTGAAGCTGAACAAAGCCTTCCAGTTCGTGAGATTATCCTCGCTCCCTTATTCAAACATTTGTTCTTGCGAAATTCGACTCCACGCGAATCAGCGACCTTCTACCAATTGTCATGGCCTTGGTCGCCCCGGGTGCCAAAATGAAATCGAGCAGTAATATTTCATTCAAGCCGAAACCAATGGAATGTTCTTCTGATTCAAGGTACATCTCGGATGGTGATCAGATGGGCGATCTGTACACCCCACATCTAGTGTTCCTGCGTCAAAGCCGCGCAGGGCGAGATCTGCAAGCACCCGGTGCTCTTTACCCGCTCCTAAACCCAGCGCCCCAGATGGCCCACGCCGAGAAGCCGGCCCACCATCTTTGAATCAATGAGGAAAAGCAGAGAACCGTTTCCCCGCGGGGAAATCCCTAGCGGCAGTAATATTCGGCACCAGCCACGCTTGATTGCAGCGCATTTAAATGCGCTCGACTTGCTGCGAGTTCAGAACACGGCCTTTTGATACATGGGTACTAGAAACAATCTTCAAATCGGACAATGCATCTCATCACCCCATTACTAGCTGTCGTTGCAGGCTTCGCAGCATCCGTCGCAGCACAAGATGCGCCTATACAGCCTCAGTTGACCTTGCTCTACAGCATGGACGCGCACTTGGGGGAGCGGTTCTCACTTGGTCCAATTCCTACGGGAGAAGAGCGCATTGTGATTCCCATCGTGGGCGGATCATTCACTGGCCCAAAGTTGAATGGTATGTCTAGCCAGAGTCACTTGCATATACCTCTAGTCTACACATATGACGTCATTCCACTCACTGATAAGTACCACAGGCACCGTCCTCAACCTCGGCGCCGACTGGCGTCTCACAGATGCTCAAGGCATCGTTCGCCCCGATGCGCGCTACAATATCCGCACCAACGATGGTACAAACATTTATGTTCAGACCGAAGGATTCCCATTACCGGATGGCCGCACTATGTTGAGGGGCAAGTTCGAAACAGGATCAAATGGGACGTATGCGTGGATGAACGATGTTGTTGGTGTGGGTGTATTGAAAAGGAATGGTACAAGCGCGGTGAGGATCGAGATGTGGCATGTAAGTGAATTACATTATTGAGCTGCGGGTGGCTTCAAGGGCGACAAGTTATTGACAAGAAAGCAGGCAACGCCCGGAGCATGATGGGTCAATCCCGAGATTTTGCTTGTGTATTTGGGTAAACCAAGTCAACAAAAAGAGTCTGGGTATCCTTCACGGAAGTCGATGTGTAGCAATTAACCCCTATAAAATACAACATACAATACTGCATCCAAAGAATCAGCTTGCTTGTTGTGGAAGACTATGGGGGATGGGAAACTGAACCACATCTGAGACATTCTTAGAGTACAGTCTAGAGACTTGAGACACGTGGTAGTATAAACAAAAGCCGGCATGCTGATTGCTGGCAGATTTCCACATCGCCTCGTGCCCGCTGCCGACGATTGTCATTGTCACGTTGTTTGCGCATTCACAGGTACGCTTAAACAAGAAGATAAAAACCTACCCCCGCAGCATGCCCAAGCTGCTCAAGCCCACTCGCTCCACAACACCACCGTATCTTGCCATTGCAAGAATACTCGCCTACCATCCGCTCGCAATCCAACTCCACCCAGATAATAGCTCTACACGTCCGCAAAACCACCCGATGCAGTCCGCACACCCATCATCAACGATGGACGGTTCCCCCCGAACCCAGGACGCGAACATTGCTCCTTCACTACAATACGCCATAATGCGCGCCTGGATCAACCTTACGCGCCAAGACGACCCACGCAGATACTGCATGACCATGCTCGTCCTCATTCTCCAGATCCTGCGCGTCGACATTTCGGAAATCGAGGAGCTGAATAGTAGTCTAGAACAAGTCGGTCTACTGGATTTCCCAGATCTGATCTGCCATGAGATCGTGAAGTATACTAGCATTGAACGCCCTGTGGCAGATACGGCGGTATTAATTCGAATCGAGCGATCTGTTTGGCGATCCGCGTGGAGAGATTTGTGTTTGACGGCTAGTGAGGTTGTAGCTGGGAGGGAGGGTACAGGAGACCCAGATTCTCAGTCATCCGCTGGTGGCCCTGATATCGGGATGACTAATGAAGGCCGACGGTGGCTGCATAGGAGCATGGAGGTTCCCGTTTCTGACGAGGAGATTATCGAGCGACTGAGCAAGAAAACGAATAAGTTGGAGAAGGATGTTGCTCGGGAGAAGATGTATTCGGAGAGATTAGAAAAGACGCTTCATGACGCGATCGATAAATTGGGACCTCGAATTGTTCTTGTTCTGGTTGCTGCAGGCGCTATTTGGTATGCGGGATGGCGTTTCTTGGTAAGGTTATTCTATGGCTAGCATTGTTGACCGATGGTGTAGTCGAGTCAGAAGGAGCCACAATGAGATATTTTACCATAAAATCACCCTCACATTGCACCCATAGAGTTCGTTATCTTGGAAAACATGAAGGTCCTGCTTCCTGTTATACGAACCGCAGTGTGCTGTGTTTGAAGACGTCGTTTACTGATCCCGAAGAGAAAGTGCAATTCATAATGTGTGAGCATCACGACCAATAGATCCTAAGAACATCAACAAATAATCAGTTTTGCACAAATATGCACCTGGCACCTGTTATCCACCAGGGTATCCATATGCTTTCCACTGCAGCCATTCAATCTATGTCAACCCATGCTCCCGGTCTGCTTAGATCAATGCATAGGTTTTTCCGACGATCTAAGCACATTCTGTTAAAGACCTAAAGCCTATTATGACAGACGTCCAAATTTTTTTCTCTGATTGTGTTAGAAAAGATGATCAGCCAGACCAGAGCGCCTCCACCGCAGAGGAAGTCAGCCATAACACCCATCAACTTCCTGGTCTGGCCAGTGATTATGCCCAGCTAACAACCGAACACTCACCAGTGCAGAAAGTAGACCCGACTGTCTCTGGAAAAGAACTATCATGCTGCATCTGCAAAGGAGATTTCGAGGAAGACGATCGCAGAGAAGTCTCGTGTGGACACAAAATCTGTGTAGATTGCCTAAAGCAATGGCTCATACGCACCACTACTGATGAATCTACAATACCTCTGACTTGTTGCGACATGGGTATCCCACTCGATCCGATCTTAACATATCTTTCGAATGATAAGATCATTTCTATTGAATTGTTTTACGTATATACAGTATTTTCGTATGAAACCCGGGGTAAGCAAAAAAAAAAAAAACATCCAACCTTGCTCAAAACAGATTGCTAATTACCAAGATAGAAATCAAGCTATGTGTCATAGGTGCTTTCGCCGCATATGCAGCTAGAGTGGAGCAGATTATCTCCAAATTCAACGCATCCCTTAGAATTCCAACATGTCCCATGCCCCCTAGAAGGTTCTACACCACTGCTGAGGTTGATAATTGTTAATCAACCGCATTTGTGTAAAACATGAATGATGGGCTTGATTACGTACATGCGGCGCTCTATACGTAATTTGAATATCCCTTTGATAGGTGACTACGCGATGCAGTTCATTCGCATGTATACATCTCGTAGATCCAACTGAGCTCGATTCACGTCAATATCATGCGGGTTTGGTAAGTCCAGTCCATGGACCGACGCAATTCCAAAACTTGAAGTGTGATTAAAGTTGTCTACACCTGCGAGCTAGCCGCGGCCGCTCTTTCCTTCTACGACTTTGCATGACTAATCGTCACATGACTGTCCACGTGCGCACGCACACAATCGACCATGCTTTCGCGCGGAGACGAACAGCAACACCACCGATTCTCCCCTCTAGTCATACTGCTGAGTATCGGCTTGAGACACAAGAGAGTTCACAAATAGCGTTTGCCCAGCCCACCGCCGCCATGCATCCCGAGAGATCTGTTTTCGATCGCCGACCAACGGATACCAAATTCCCCAACCATACCCATAACAGACTGGAAGATGCAGACAAAGGACCAAAACTTGCTTCGTCTCTCATGAAAAACCGTTACCCTCGAAGCGCAATGTCGAAAAAGGCTGTTGCCGAACAGAACATGAGAAGTCTGAACGCTTGGTACTACTCCAGAGGCAGCGAAGCGACACTAAATCACACCCACGCCGTTGCTGAAGCATCTGCAAGCACACACCACATGTCACAGCACTCTGATGCGAGTATGAGACACTACTTGGAGGGAGATGATGATACCTCTGTCTCTGATTATTATAATCCTTCATACGACTCCGATGTTGATGGCTATTACTCTGATTATCGCCACGACCCTGACAACGACCATGGTTCTGATAATGACTATGAATCTGACAACGGATGTCCCTATGAAAATGGCTCTGACCCTGATTACGGAAACGACCCTGATAACGGCTGCTCCTCAGACAATGGCTATGGCTCTGACAACGCATATGATCCTCACAACGGGTATGACCCTGATATCGGATATGGCTCATATAATGGATATAGCTTTGAAGGAAGTGATACTAAGAATGACTTCCTTACTTCTGCTGATGGTTCTGAGGCGGTACTTCTACAAGAAGTCTCTGCAGGCACCCAACGTCATTCAACAGAACCTCAGCCGGATGAGAAAATATGCGTTTCGCGCTGTAAAGGAAATGGCTCACACGATATCGTAACTCTGATTTGCGGAGACAACTACTGTGTGGGATGTCTGGTAGCACTTTTTATCGAGTCGCTTCTTCGCCCCGCTTTATTTCCTCCACGTTGCCATAACCACTGGATACCCTTGGAACTCGTAGAAGTATATCTTTCAGATGAACTGATCTCCAAATACGATGCGGCTGTCAACGACTTTTATACCACGAAAGAAGGCGGAACGCTATGCAGCAACCCCAAATGTCGCTTCTGGGTCCCACCGTACCGGTTTGTGAGCGTTGCCGGAATACCCCAGGCCGTCTGTGATAGATGCCAGACGTTGACTTGCGGAAATTGTGAGGGTCTATACCATGGCCGATCATCTTGTCAGATCTGAAGATTGCGAAGGAGGACACATAATGGGGCACACTTTGTTCTTTGCGGGGTGGTTTTCAAAAGGTTACATTACCCAGGAGAAATCAATGATTCGCAAATGTATGTATCTGTTTACCCTTGAGTTATACTCGTAGCATCACGGGTAAGCTCAAGACCTGCTTAATCATCAGCGTTTGCGGTGGAAAACTCCCTCAACATTGATCAGATATTATGTACATGATCATGCCGTCGCAGTGACGACTTGGGGTACATAACCGTAGTGATAGATCTGCACGATAATCGAAATCGATCAAACTGTGCCATCCGATCTTATTATCTGACTCTACACGAAAAGCTTGACTTGCTCCTCAGTCCAATCGTAGAAGTTCCGAGCAGTTCCATTGCCACCTTCAGCCTCACTCTTTCTTGCGTTGTGCAAATCCTTGCGGATCTCGCGGATACGACCAAAGGGGATTACTAAAAACAATATCGTGTTAGTGTGCAGTTCTTCCACGCCTGTCCACCTTCTAGCGGTGCGCACGGAATGATCTCTGCAAGCAAGGCTGCAAGAGGTAGAGTACTCACCCCAACATCCAGTGTTCTCCAGCGAGATCTCAGGCGAAAACCCTGCGAAGAGCTCTGTATACGCGCCGTTTATAGCTGGGTACGTGACCGCTTTGACGAAGTACTTGAACAAGCCTGTCGCATCGCGATACAAGTCTGACGCCAGATTTCCCGGGTTGAGAGCGACGCTGACGATGCCATCGACGCGGTGACGCCTAGCATATTCCACGGCATGCAGCCAGTTTCCCGCCTTACTCAGGCCGTATGCAGTAAGCCAGGGCTTAGGTGCGTGATCATCAAGGTTTTGCATGTCGACGGCTGTGTCTTTGATACCCGCGATCTCGGTGCCTGACGATGAGACCCATACGACGCGTACGGTGTCTTGTGGAGCTTTTGAGGCGGCTCTGACTATGGCCGGGGTGAGCAATTTCGTGAGGAGGAAGGGTCCAATTGTGTTGACTCCTAGGTGTTTCTCGTAGCCTTGGACCGTCTTTGTTAGGTCGTTGGTTTGAACGCCTGCGTTGTTGAAGAGGACGTGGAGCTCCGTCTCGGCTGCGAGAAACTTCTCAGCTGACGCTTTGATAGTGGAGAGGTCGTTCAGGTCTAAGGGTATGAATATCACATCTCCCTCCGATTTGGGGCAGGAGTCTTGAATGTCCTGGATTGCGCTCAAGGCCTTCTCTTGTGATCGTGATGCGATGTAGACTTTTGCGTTTTTGGAATAGAGCATGCGAGCGAGCTCCCTGCCTGTCCCGGTGTTGGCGCCAGTCACCATACAAACCTGCGGACTTTAGTTCTTGGAATTTATCAGATATGCTTGAATTGCGTTACCTTGCCTCGTAGATCAGGTACGTCATCTTCCAGAAACGTGGGTTTCGGTGGGAATGACTGAGTGAAGTTGCTGGCGAGTTGTCACATTTCGGATGTTAATAGTGGCCTATCTGGGAAGCTATGCAAGCTATGAATCTCAATATATTTGTACGGTCTGATGACTGCAACTAGTTTCTTTGTTGCAACAAATGAGGGTGACGGGAGCTGGTGAAAAGCTGGATAGCTAGAAATGAACGTATGTTCACCTTTTATAAATTTGTATGGACGAACGACGGCTGAAACACGAGCCGCGAACTCCATGTACATATGTATGTCCGTGTTACTAAGACATTTTGTGATATAAAGCCCTGCGACGTGAATGTGCCTGTTGACCGCTCTGTAAGATGCCGCACCTGTCATGCGGACCTGGGCCAATCAGGATGCTTAGTTGCCGAAACAACCAATGGTGAGTACTACTTCGCGAAGGTGTTTCCGAACGGGATGTTTATATATCCGACAGTAGTAATACGAAGAGAACCAGAGTAATCTGATTAGCTTGGTTGTTCATGCAAGATTGTCCCCTTTGCAGATGCAGAAACAATGTTGCAGTCTGGCTTCGCAGGGAGTGTCTCCCGCGATCTTTCCAAGGAACCTCTCACTTATAAGAACAAAAGAATCCCGTCTACAATCTCCCACTTTCTGCTACGTCTCAGAAGTCTCAAGTCCTTTCGCTTATTTTATCGCACTAGATTCGGCAGCATGTGAGGCTACATCCATGGAAGGTGAGAGAAGATCACGTGATAGGTTGCACTAGCAACGCGAGCTACTTGAGCTTGAGCTCCACCCGTTGCTGCCTTAGACACCTACTTCCGGCATCCTACGACAGCTCTACGTATTACTCCATTATTGCTCTTCTTGTCGCTCTACGATGGCTATCCACGACGCTGTACCAGCTGTCCCTTCGCCGATGATGGATGAAGAGCTCAACGCGCTTGCGTTGCAGTTGGAAGAAGCCAAACTCTTCGCGCAGTCAACCATGAACAGTCTCTCTACCGAAGATCATCCCGACTATTACGTTGCACACACCGTCTACTTGGCCGAGCTGCAGAGACAGCACGCCAACCTTACAGACAAGCGACTTGCTTGTAGCATAGGTGTTGCTGTCCACTCCGACGGTGATTCTGTGCTCAATCTCGCATCTCAAGAAGTTCTATCTCGGGCTGATAGACATTTGGCCGTCGACTTTGTCCAAACAAATGCGGGTTTCGAGAACGCGCCGAGCCTCGACCAGCGTGCTGAGGCCAAGATTCAAGATTGGGTGGACACTGCGGGCCACAGTCAAAATCTCGGAATTCTCGCCGAACGGTCTCACGGTGATCACGCGGCACATGAACCATCTTCATATGTTAAGAGCCAAACACATGCTTTAGATGCCTTTAAGCCACACTAATGCGTCTCGTGCTTAGATAAGCATTCCCTTGGCAGCATCGTCACACTATCCTGCGGAGATACTTACTGTACTGGCTGTCTCAAGGAGTTGTTTGTGCTGGCGACAAAAGACGAAACCCTGTTCCCGGTCCAGTGCCACAAAGAACTGATTCCACTGGACATAGTCAGCGAATACTTGTCTAAGGATAAGCTCGAAGCTTTCACTCGTGCAAGTGTTGAGTTTAAGACAATCGACCGGGTATATTGCAGCAATCGCGAGTGTGGACGATTTATTCTTCCAAGCCAGTTAGACGCTGAATCTCGCAAGGCAACATGCGACAAGTGTGGAGCTCAAACTTGCATCTCATGCAAGAACAAGTTTCACGAATCTAATTGTGAGGAGGATGTGGCTATTAAGCAAGTGCAGGAGATGGCTGCAGGGCTAGGTTGGAAAACCTGCTATAGCTGCAAGACCTTAGTCTCTATTCGCTCTGGCTGCAATCATATGAAGTGAGTGTTCTTAGCCTTCAGCTGATCTATTAATTGTTAACTATTTACCTAGATGCCGTTGCAAGGCCGAGTTCTGCTATGAGTGTGGTGTTCAGTGGAAGAATTGCAAATGCGCACACGCCAACATTGCTCGCATTGAGGCACGAGCTGAGGAGATTGTGGCTCGCAACCCTCCCCGTGGATTAGGACAACTTGAATTGCAGCGTGAGGTGCGAGCGGTGCGAGATAGACTTATCCAGAATCACGAGTGGAGCATGACGGATGGCTGGATCGAGTTGAAACTGGTCGTCCGGAGGGAGGATTTCGCTGTGAGTTGTGCGATGTTAAATACTCGTGGTTCATTGTTCGTTGTCTCCATTGCCATACGAACATTTGCGCGAGTTGCCGCCGTCATCGTCTGTGATGGATGGCGGATGCTGCCCTCTTGGAATCTCTCTTATGAGCTTCCTACTCAAAACAGCGGCAGATAGACTCTACACGTTGCGTTGACACTCTTGTTGAGTCTTGGCCGTTACTGAAAGGTTTTTGTGTTTCAATACTTGCCCTAAGGTCACTTTACATAGCATCACGAAGCCTATCACCCAGGCTCGGCAGGATATCTGCCCTCTAATACACACAACATGACTCTGAACTCACGTTCTCTATGCTGAATTTCTATGGCCACTAAGTCTATTATTTGATCATCGCATATTCCATGCGGCATAAACATTTGGTATTGAGATATCACACGATAAATCTGCCTTCGAGCTCCAGGCAGAACACATGTTCAGTAGTTACCACGAGACTGATGAGTCAGCATGACGAAATGGCTGAGTGCGGGTTTGGTGAGGACTTCAACACCTTTCTACGGTCACAGGTGGAATTATGTCAGGACGATAACCATCCGCGTGCGATACCACCCTCTGAAACGTAAAGACCCGAACTCCCGGTCATCCTCGCATTTAAACATCAAGTGCGGCTCCGACATGCAGCTCGTAGCCGGTGGAAGATGCCCACGTGAGGGAAACTCACGTGCGTGTCCAAACGTGGTATTATGCAAGGGCAGCTCGTGTCTGGCGCCCACGTGTCGTATTCCGTCATTCTGCATGCATTGATAGGGTAAAACCCTTCCAGAAAACTACGTATTGATCGTGATGCTCTCGCATCATCAATTATTTTCAAAGACGTCAGAAAGCGAAATACGCCTTGGCGCTGGGCCATCCTCTCTCGTAAGTAGAGAAATTCTGATGCGCGATAGTCAGATTCCATTTCTAACACAACGACTAGGGTCCGCTGTAGAGAAGCGACATGTAATCATTCTAGATGTACAGGCAGGCCTTAGATTGCTAAGCAAAAACAGGACCCACGCATAACATGAAACTGCATGTGCAGACGGCGACCACATGGGGAATGCAACAGAAATCTCTGGATATCAATCACGTCACTAATGACATACGCGGACTTGAAGTATATCAATTAGCAAGATCCAACACAACACAAGAGCCTACGCGCAGACAAGGGTGCTGTTGTTTCTCGGCCAAACAAACACCCCATACGCATGAAACGCCAACATTTTTTATGCAAGCGCACATGTATGCAGTTTACCAGCGCAACACACACGAGGTGCATGATGGGTCAACCTTGGTTCCGACCCGTCCCAAGCACGAAGTCGTTGCACACCACTACCAGTTTTACTGCTGGGTTAGTCTACCGTAGCGGGAGTGGCGGCACGGGAGCGGAGTGTTCAAGGCGTACGGGCGTAGAATCGTGAGACTCTTTAATGCGGACCGTTGGACGCCCGACCCGTCACATTCCTTTTGGGCATATCATTTCCTAGATGAGAATACATGTAAGTGAAGATAAGCCCTAGGCCCCTAGCAAGGTGTCTCCTTGGCACTGCCTACTGTGTATACAGCTCTACAACTAGTGAATCCGCCACCATTCGCCGCAATCCTACATTGATTTGCGCTATATGAACCAATTGGCCTGTCGATATGCATATGAGAAAGCATGTGCAGCTATCCCGCGTAAGCTTTGTCAGATCGTTGACGGTTTTCAGTTGCGTGAACCAACATTTCCAGATAACAACCTTGCCTCACAGCCAAAACGGCGTCCATGTGGCTGCTGACCTCTATGTCATAACATACGCTGTACATCAGATATCGGAGTAGTAGTACTCCGCAGCTGACCAAGACATTCTTCATCTTCGAATCAGAAGGTTGAAATCGTTCGTCAAATCCGCATGAATGGATCAACTTGTGCATCTGGCATACCACATTGGTTATTGTACATCAATCGCGTGCAACTATGTCTGGGCGTGTCGTTCTATTCCTCCTGGCTTCGGTTGCCGCTGTCGCTCAGGCTCAAAATAGCACCTGTGTATGTTGAACTTGATGAATTGGAGAAAGTCAAGCGCCAAAGCTAATAGAGTTGATAGTGCGAAGCTCTTCGCGGTAGTGGGTTGGAGTATGTATACTTTCGAGACACTCCGGCCTATCAAGAGCGTAATATTTCCTACTTTTCAGTCAGTGCGCAATTGGACCCTATCTGCTTCGTGCAGCCTACTGGCACTGCAGATGTAGTGAAGACAGTCAACATCCTCGTCAAACACCCTGCATGTTTGGACACCAAATTCGCGGTTCGAAGTGGAGGTCACATGCAATGGGCCGGCTCAAACAACATTGACGATGGTGTAACCGTCGATCTGGGGCTGATGAACTCCACGACATTGGAGTCCAATGGCATTGCAGCTGTCCAGCCTGGAGCTCGCTGGGGCGCGGTATATGAAGCATTGGATCCTTTCAACTATACGGTCGTTGGTGGCCGAGAGCACGCTGTTGGCGTTGCGGGCTTTCTTACCGGTGGAGGCAACTCATTCTTCAGTGCGCGGTTCGGGTTTGCGGCGGATACCGTGAAGAATTTCGAGGTGGTTCTTGCCAACGGGTACGTTTCAGATGCCACATCGATGGCTTGGCAGACTAACAAATGGTTTAGTGAAGTCGTCAATGCGAACCTAAACGAGAATAGCGATCTATTCCAAGTTCTGAAAGGAGGGGGCGGTTCCAACTACGGAATTGTCACACGTTTTGATATGTACGCAGTCGCCATAACAAAACTCTGGGGTGGAGTGGGAATCTGGGACACGTCTTACCGCGAGCAGCATATCAATGCGCACATCAAGTGGGTCGATAACGTAGAGAAATATCCACCGGGAAGCACTGTCATGGCTTTCACCTACCAGCCGGTCTTAGGCGGGAGCGTCATCCTCAACTTTCACCACGATACCGAAGGTCATGTGGCTGCACCTGCGTTCGATGACTTCCTTGCTATTCCGCAAGTTTCGAACACGTTTAGGATCGCTAGCCATACGGAAATGGCTGATGAGCTTGAGCTGCCCTATGGATACCGGTATGTAACATAATCACACACTCCCAACACCACACATTTCAAATCCGTACATCTCCACTGGATCTTTGGGACGTTGTATACGTCACTACGTCAAATGAGCAGTCAATACATTCCCAATAATCGTGAGATTTGGTTGCTGACAATGTAAATAGTAACGTCTGGTTCACCACAGCCGTTCGCAATGACCCCCGGATCTACAACAAAATTGTTGATCTCCACAACCAGCTAACTGAAGAATGGAAGTCTGAAGGCGATCCTGATTTCATGGCTGAAACAAACTTCCAAGCGATACCTAGAAGCTTTACTGAGCATAGTCTCGCCAATGGCGGCAACATCCTAGGACTTGATCAGGTGAACGAGAACGTGGTTATGAACTTATTTGTTATAGCCGTTAGGACTAGAGATCTGGAAGTGAAAGCGACGGAGAAGATCAAGGCGTACGGGGCACAGATTGAGGCTTTCGCAGCTAGTGTTGACGGGCTGGTAGACTGGAGATATTTGAACTATGCGGGTGGTGGTTACCAGGATCCACTCGCGTCTTATGGAGAAGAGAGTTCTGCTAAGATGAAGGCCGCATCTGCAAAGTATGATCCTACGGGGATATTCCAAACAAAGTCGCCCGCGGGATTCAAGCTATCGAACAGCCGCGCAGGTTCATAAATCCTTTGCTTGCTCACGGTTGGGAGAAACTACACCCTGAGAAGGAGCAAGAGCAACTGGGCGATTGTTAGATATAGTAGTATGTGACTAACAGTCATGATCAAGAACCTCCGGTCAACATTCCGGTGTTCAACCCACCATTTGATCGACTTTCCCGCTGTCTTGTGATACCAAGTATTCTGTCAGAAACCACACTCCATGCTGTGACTGGCCGTTCGCCAAAGAACAAAGAAGTGACATCATGATCTAGAGAAAGCATAGGTGGGGCAGACTATTCACTGACCCGTGCACGTGAATGTAGCATGTTACACAACCTACCACGGGCCACGTGCAACCATATCCCACAACCTCAAATTTGACCCGTCACCACGCCCACGACCTCATTGTTATCCATTCCAGCACAACCACCACGGCTACCGAAGGGATGCCGCCTCGAAATTTCCATTATAAGGGCCGAGGGCTTCACCGGTGCGTGGCTTGTTCTAGCGTGTGTCAAAGCAAACTCACTGATAATCGGCAGGTACTGCAACTCTGAGCAACACTCCGATATCAAGATCCGCTACGGCTTACAGGGCGAAAACGTTTTCCATGGCCACAAAGTCATCCTCTCCGTCGCCTCGGATTGGTTCAAGAATGCGCTGGGCGGCAATTTCTCAGTCAGTAATAATCTCCTACATATATCATGTACTTTGCGTACCGGTCGTTGCCTCGTTGGGCACCTCGATGTCTCAATTTTCACTCTGCTACACCGGATGTTGTTTATCTTGATGCCCCCGATCCTGTCTGCTCTTCATCCATGCCAGCTATCCATGATTGGACAATCCTGATCTTATGGACAAACTCCTGGGGAAGAATGCAAGCAAATTTCTAACGGGCGGCCAGGAAACAACTCAAACAGAGATCACTTTGAGAGACGATGACCCGGATACTCTGAAGGCTCTCTTATCCACCGCATACGACATCGATACCAGTTTCTGTTTCCCGGGGGACTGCGAAGATCGGAAACTGAACATATGTTTCGCGGCCGGGCTCTATCATGTGGCGGACAAGTATCAGTTCCGACGAACGAAAAAAGGCGCCGAGCGGGAGTTCCTGCACCATCTTAACGACTTCGTGGGAGATGTTACGAACTATCGTGTGCTACTAAAACCGTTGGATCCGTTCGTTGATTCTTTCGAGGAAATGATGAATACGCTCTACGATCTTACTGAGAATGATTCGGAACACGCACTCATTCAACATGTGTTGCGTGGGGTTTGCAAGGGAAGTGTCCTGTTTGCACACGGCAAAGAACGTATTCGTGACATTGTTACCGAAACTGCCAAGCGTGTGCCCGTCTTTGGGCAGGGTATTTTCCTCTACATGATGGCATTGTTCACTAAAGGGTCCGAAAAGGAGAAGAGCAATATCGCTCTGTCACTCGTATATTCGGTCAGGTGCCACAACTGCAAGTCTGGATGGAGACTGGATTACCAGGCGGGAAAAGGAGGACACTGTTGGAATTGTGGAACACGTGTCAGTGACTGGACCGAGCATAAAGCTTGTACGGGAGAACACGGCTGCCTATGTAGGGCTTCTTCCAGAATCACCTACCAAACGGGCTCTATGACCCTCCGCGATAAGGAATACCCCGACGAAACGTTAATGTTCACCCGCAAATAATTAGTTTTGAGCCTCCGGCTTTAGCACAAATGTAACCATACTTCTCCCTGGAACAGTTGTCTTCACTCCTCCATCATTAGTTGCCTCAACCTCTAATTCACCTACGTCCCTCGTGTTATCCGTGATCCACGCGCTAGCCTCTTTGATCGTGAATGTGTTACCTCCCATCTTCACCGTCACCGCACCACTAGCTGTACCCGTCTGTATAACCTGAACACTAACCGTGCCGTCCACGTTTTCAAACGCGCTCACCCTCGCTTCGCTTGGTCCTCCACTTGTTGCAACTCTCTGAGCACCAGGTCTGACAAATCGACTCCAATTCGCCATCGCCCAAAGCCTCTTGCTAGGAATGACACTTTTCTTGTCATCGGATATGCGGATCATCTTCGAGTTTGTCGCACCCCCTTGAACACCGATCCAGTACAGATAGGCTGTCGCGTTTGCACGGACAATGGTATCGTAGATTTTGGTTGCCCAAAGAAGACCTTCTCCTGCTCCGTTGTTGCTGTACCAGGCAGCGGTCCAAGGTCCTTGTAGATCGGCGTTCTCTGTTTGCCAAACAGGAAGTTTCGAGTTGATTGGAGAACCTGGCTGAGATGTGTAGGAACTACAACAATGAATTTTAGCGATCCGTGTGTGAATGCAGGAAGGATCAGGGTTTCACATACTGCGCGGTAACCGTTCCTAGCGCTCCATTGGCCTCTACCCCTTTCAAATCGCCCATCATCCCTGCCTGTTGGTTCCAACCTTCGGAGTCGCAGCAAGTAATCTTGACGTTAGAGTAATTCGCTCTATCGAGAGTCGGTCTCAAGATAGCTATGAAATCAGCAGCCTGACGTCCACTACTTCGCATACTCGCGTAGCTCGTTGTCAAACCCGGCTCATTCAAAAACCCAAGGTGTGAAATGTCAACACCGAGCTCTTTGTAATAAGTGATATATTGCACAAGATAGTTCGCATAAGCCTGTCTCCAATCACCAGACGAGCATGACGAGCCAGGGACCCCGCACAAGGAACCACCATTCGCGTCATTGTTATTCGTCTTCATATATCCCGGCGCGGACCAAGCGTTCGCGTAGAAAGTCTGAACACCGTACGTGTTCGCCGCCTCCGTGCTCACCCAAACCTGTGAGTTATCGTTCCCGTCCCATACATATTTCGGCGCTGCGTTTGGCCCGCCAGGGTTTTGCGGCTGGATCGTGACCATATGGTCTGCGGATGAATCTGGAGAGGATCCGATGCCATTGCGCAGGATGGATAATCCTGCGCCCGAAGTACGGTTGAAAAGCAGATCAAGGGAATAACGTTGGAGTTCGGGCGACAGAGCTCTCATTTGGTTCGCGCGCTGGAAGGTTTCCGACGTTCCAAATCCGTCCATTGTCTGATATTTCTTTGCCAGATCGACTGTGATGGTCGACTGGGCTTGTATCGGCACAAGGAAGAAGCAAATGAGAGAGAGAGAGACGAGGGACATCATGGTGGTGGCTCGCTGCGTTGCTTTGCGGAAGACGACAATTGAGATCTCGCTGATTCTTTAACAAGTGAAACTCAATGGCCTCATCCGAGGTTTTGTAAAGACTGTGACTCCGTTGGCCAAGCTCTGAATTCGGTGGTTTCCTTTTGCTTTCACCAATTATCCAGATTGCAGTCGGCAAAGGAACTACCCCACATTCGGCGCAAGGTTCCCCACATTATGGTTCCAGTATGCAACTGTCCGAAACTGACCATAGGTGTAGAGTTCCCTTTTACCCAATTCCCTATTCGTTCGCCGAAACGACGAAGATAATCTGGTTGGTGGAAAAATTTCGTAGCAGCAGGGCGCCTTCATCTATTCAAACTTGTGTCTAACGGTTCTGAAATGGAGCTGGTCTAGAATGATATAAGTAACATCTATACGATCTAGCCCATCAGTCACATGCCCTATATCAGCATAACTGTACTTTGCTTGGCATCTTCAGTAATGAAGATATGCAATTCTTTTGAATACTCCTGGAAGTACCCGATACCAATTCGTTGATAACATTTGTCATCCGTTAATGTTTGACGCAGAACAAGCCACCACGCCCTTGAACCTCCAGTCACAGTATCGTAATGCCGACCAACTAGAAGACAGAAGTAAGAGGTCGGCAGCAGTGACTCCGACAATATTTTGTCGTCCAACAGAACCTCGTAGTACGGAACATCCTCGTTGGAAGCAGCTGCGCCATTCTCACGAGGCGAGGTTACCCATGAAAATTGGTCTTTATATGGATGCCCGGCGCAACCACCTCCGCCGGTGTATTGGATGCGGTGGCGTTGTGTCGGCTCTATGTGTAATGAAACGGGAGCAATGAGTCCGGTAACTATGAGCCTACCAGAGTCGACGCGGCCAAATTCATCGAGGGAAGAAGCGCTGGAATGCGCTTCTTGCACTGAAAGAGCTCCCATGAAATGGAATTGGTATCCTTCCCTGAAGTATTGTATTTGGCCGTTCACAGATGCCCATGACCAGCTGGGTGCGCGATAAGGCGAAGAGCGATTGGGTCTCTCGGGCTGGCTGACGTACCATAGAAGGCTACTGGCGAGGTCATCCCTCCAATGTCCTGCAAGATATGATCCAGGCTTCACAGACAGAGCTTCAGAGATGAGGCGCGCAAGACCAGATAGAGCGCTTAATTTATCGGAGATCTGGGTGAGATCTCGACTGGAATAGTACGATACGATTCCTTGCCATGCAAGATATATGGGTGCTGAAGTCTCCTGATCCATGAAAGAGGTTATGTATCGATGGCGTGAAGAAGCTTCTTCATCGTCATCGTAATGCCACGATCTCTCGTCCCTCAGCTTTGACATCAGATTTGGATACATCACCATGAGTTTGGCCAAACGTATCGTGCGACTCATAAGACCCATTTCATCTTGATAATAGTGATTGCAATCCCATTGGATGCCAGTAGTTGTGAAGCGAAGACGGCGGTTGGCTAGCATGCTTTCCTGTAGGGCCCACCCCCGCTGTCGCAAAGGATGCACAGACGTCCCGCCCCACGCTCGACCATCGTAGTTGATGTTCGCGTAATTGTCGTACGAACGGACAGAAGCGTCGATGTACCGATTTTGAGTCTCATCGCGGACGCTGATATGTCTCCACTGTTTCTCGATGTGATCTCGGCCTGGCAAAAAGCCAAACGTATTCCGGGGACTCGCATCGGCTGAGATGACGAGATGGGCATTTGAGTAGATTCTGTACATCTCGTTGGAGTTCTCGATCCAATCTTTCTCGCCGATGTCGTTTTGTACAATACAAAGGGCGTCTACCCACAAGTAGGGAACGCTGAGAAATCGGCAAATAATCATTGCATCCTGCATCGTCTATGCAAGCGCAGTGTCAGACTGAAACTTAAATTTGTAGAAGTCACTCACTTGCGGAATTGAATCAAAGGCCATGCCTTTCAAGTGCTGACTCAAGTTCTCCCTAGTCGTTGTAAGAGATCTATTTTGCGGCCCCCAGCAGTAGCTCAAGGCGCAGTACCGCCGGTCTTCTTCCCCAACCGCTTCCCTCAAAACCAATCGAGGACCACTCAACTCATTTCCAACCTGCAGAAGTCTTCTAGGTACGTAAGAATGATCTGGGACTCGACAGATTGAATGGGATCCGACGCATTCATTTACCCAGGAATTAATGCTTTCCCATTCTTCCGTCGAGAATGAGCCACGAGGGTCTTCTGGCCAGACTGAGTCTTCATCTGCAAATATCTCAGTACAAAAACTACAGATCCACCGCTGGACTGAAACACAGGACATACCGCATTCGATTCTTATCTCAATAATGTCAAATCGCCCCTCTGTCAAACCCTCCCCAGCCCTTCGCAGTTGAATGAACGGTTGGCCTTTCCACGATTGTCTAATGTCCCAAATCTGGATGAACTTCATGTCACGGCGCGTAGAGGTCCAGCCGGGGTATAGTAAGTCGATAGCATTGAGAAGTAGCCGGCAATACAGACATGTTGGTGCCGAAAGAACGTACTCCAGGACCGATGCGCGAGTACTCTTCCGAAAATTCGGAATCGGGCTCTGTCGGTGAAGATCGCACTCTGACCAGTGCTTCAAGGATACCAGACTTAGACCCTCGCTATGGAGTAAGGGCGCATAGCTGGCGGGTAAATGCATGAGCTCTTTTCGGGCGTCATCGTATTTCCTCTGTCTGCAGAGCGTGCGCGCCAACAAGCATGTGCTTTCATACACCCGCTCATGCATTGGGCCAAGCGCGTGGAGTAGATCTGCTGTGACAGCTCTCAGCACCACTTCCGCTGCCTCATCCTCGCCGTTCTCGTAGAGGTCAAGGGCCTGTGATAAATTCTTGTTACTAACGTCCAGCGACATCGAGCGATTGGGTCCTGCTTCACGGGTATCAAGAAACTTTTGAAGAGCGAGCAATGACCGCGGTTGTTGTGTAAGCCTCAAGTCCGTATCTTGGCTTGTCGGACTGAGCCGGGGGCTGAGTAGTCACGTGCCATCACCACCAAACCGCATGCATGTACTTACATGTATGTACCTTGGTGTTGAGGTCCTCGTTGACCCAATCTGCGCTCAGCTATCATAATGATGACTCATCAGTTTCTTCATAACCACAAAACATGTGTCCTGCCTGGAGCTCAAAGGCAGATTTATCGTGTTTTTCAATACCCAGTATCTGTGCCTCATGGAGTATGCGATGAACAAATAATAGACTTAGTACCTATGTACCTAGGTAGTCTTGGGCATTTTTTCAAGTCGCTGATAATCTTATCAGCACTTGGTTGCATGCCTGTGCTGGTTCTGAGGTGTGAAATTAGAAATCTAAGTGTCAGCTGTTCTGCCATCCAGCTTGATGCTGTGTGAGTGTTGCGATAGATGCGATGGATGCGATATAACACGACGCAGTCACCGCAACCTAGTTTTTTTGGCCAAGAATTCAAGGCCGAGTAGAATTTTTATGACGGAAAACATAACTGATAGTTCACTATTGACTCACTACGAGTGAAAAAAGGGTGGTATCAGGCGATGGTCAACAAAGAGCATCGTTTTCCAGCAAAAAACCCAAATTCGTCTGGCGCAAACATCTTGTCAACAGAACAACTCAACATAGATGAGATTGGCAGTATTGCTACATCGAAATTAAGGGGAAGCGAGCACGTACGTACGTAGAGAAATTTACTTGCCATCACACTTGGACCATACCCGAATCTCGGTAATGCGCAATCACCAATCTAATACAGGTTGCTGTTTCTAGCGATCAGGATCTCTCTCTTTTTGCCGCGAAAACAATTCAATCGAATTCCAATGACAGCTTACTTGGTTTGAAGACATCTGCGAATCTGTTCTATAGTACCATGTTGAAACTTCAATACTGCGCCAGAGGCCTTCAACCAAGCATTGCGGTTCTTGAACTAATCCTCATTAGTAATCCCTCACCATCTCATCAAAGTGTAGGAAAATAAGACCCCTTTTTGTTGATCTGTTGTGGTAGAAGAGCTCCAACCTGGGTATGAGACTGGGTGATTGGGTAGCAAGGATGCTCCATTCAACCCGTTCGTCGTACCCGGTACCAGCGTGATTGCGCGATTCTTTCCGGGCAACACAATTCATTAGAAATCCAGCACACCAATGGGAAAAAGTCCCGATAAATGATCTCTCAAGGATGAACAGCAACGACGGTAGAAGATTGGGCTCAGAGTCTTCCAGACGCATGGATTACTCTGCATGCATACATAGCATTGCAGCTGGCAAACCAGGGGAGCGCACGTACTCTGAGATCGGATCTGTCGAGGAAGTTTCCAGAACAAGCGGTAAACCAATAGATCGTGTTGGACATGCGCGTTTCAGTTACAAACAGCGCATTGCAATTCCGGGAAATGCAATTTTGGAAGATTGTGGATGTGCGGGTTGGGCTGGGATTTTAATAACGCGAGATGCTCGTGCGGGGGGCGATCTTGACCAACGTGATGGTTGGACTCGATTGCATGCGGGGGGGGGATCAGTAATGCGACTTTGCGGTTTTCTGTCAGTTCGTGTCACAAGCTTTTTTCCGTGGGAGGCATGATGTGGCGAAAGCTTGTGCAAGGGCTTGAGCGGATCAACTTATCCAGCCTCTGGTCGCAAGTAGACACCACAATATTGCGACATTGGATATGCTGAATTGCTCGCTTCGAAAGTTAATATGAAATCCAACAGTGACTAGATGGAGAGAGGTGGACATTGCGCCACCCGGAGCGTCAAACCGTTGAACAGTCTGCATTTTCACTACGCTCCAGGACCAGCCTGGAATCGGGTCAATAGTAGTGGCATGAGTATCACGCACGAAGACACGGTTTAACCCGCAGACCGGTATCAGTCGCGCTAACCTAGTGAAGTTGCGATGTCGCTTTCATCCCGGAACCCCAGGCCCGCCTCCAAAGTGGCAATAACCAGGGTCTTTCTGGAAGCAGATCGTCGCTTAGACGGTCCGCCAGGCACGGGTTTCCGTATGTACCTGCGGGATTAAGACTACGCCCGTCCAACAAGATTGTATATAGTCGCTGTCGAACGAAATATTTGGGTTTGTTCTTTGTACCTTCTTTCGCAGAAAGACTGAGATAGAAACATTGGCTCACTTCGCTCAGCAACAATGTCGGTAGAAAAACCTAGAGATGAGGTGGTGGATAACAACGTGTGTACCACTATGTACTTGATTGATAAGACGAAGCTAACAGAGATGAAATTGTAGATGGAAGTTGTCGAGGTGAAGCAGCTGAAGGGTAGCGCGGCCTTCCACGAGGCTATGACCATGGAACCTGTGCCAAAATTCCACCCAAGGACCATAGGCTTGTGCGGTTGCTTGCTTCTGGGTTTCTTCTGCCAGACCGTCAATGGTTTTGATGGTAGTTTGTTTGGAGGTCTTACGGGTACGTTTTGCATCGGGCTCATCTTCATGTGAAGAGTGGCTAACATCTGATCTAGCAAATACCACTTTCCTCGACTTTTTCGGTGGATCGTCGGCCGGAGTATGGGCAGCGCTGACTTCCGCCATGTACCAAATTGGTGCTGTTGTCGCTCTACCTTTCGCTGGACCTATCATTGACGGCATCGGACGCCGCTTGGGCATGGCGAGTGGAGCTTTCCTCATCGTTATCGGTACCATCATCAACGGACTCACTACACTGAACGGTAGCAACGGTCAATTGAGGGGAGGACGCTTCGTTCTGGGTTTCGGTGTGACTATTGTGTCAGCAGCAGGCCCGATTTATGTTGTTGAGACTGCGCATCCTGCATTCAGATCCGTTGTAACAGCATACTGTGAGTGGTGCCAAAATGCTGGGAGGTTTCACGGCTGACTTTTCTGACTAAAGGCAACACGTTTTGGTTCGTTGGATCTATCCTCGCTAGTGGCGCCGTCAGAGGTGGCATCAATTTGGTTGGCAACATCTCCTGGACTTTGCCCGTCTGGCTACAGCTGGTCTTCCCATCGCTCATTATCCTCTTTATCTGGTTTGCGCCTGAGTCTCCACGATGGCTATACGTGCACGGTAAGACGGAACAAGCCAAAGCCGTCTTGACTAAATGGCACGGATATGACAATCCCGAGTCGATTTGGGTCAAGCTCCAGCTCACCGAGTACGAGGAGTTTCTGGAGATGAACGGCGCCGACAAGCGCTGGTGGGATTACAGCGCGCTCTTTAAGACACGCGCAAGCAGGTACCGGATCGCATGCAACATTGTCTTTTCCATTTTCGCGCAATGGGCAGGCAACGGAGTTTTGACGTACTTCTTGCCTGCTGTTCTGACAACCGCGGGATATAAAAAGGATGTCGAGCAAGCCAATATCAACCTGGCGTACGCTTGCTTCCAATTTGCGTTTGCTTTGATTGGTGCTCCCTTTGTCGAGAGGGTAAGTTCTTACACGACGCCCTCGTTTGTGCTTTTTGACTGACAGATGCGTAGGTCGGTCGACGCCCAATGATGCTGTTTTCAATGGGAGCCTGCACAATTATGTGGGTTGGTATGACGGTCGCATCCTCTCAGTTCGCAGCCGTAAGTAACTTAAATCTCATATGCCTGGCTCAAGCTAACAACCCACTAGAGCAATGAGACGAACGATTCAGCAGCCAGAGGTATGGTTGCCATGATCTTCCTGTTCGGTGCTGTGTTCTCCGTCGGTATCACTCCTCTGCAAGCTCTCTACCCCGTCGAGGTGCTGTCTTTCGAGATGCGTGCCAAGGGAATGGCCTTCTCCGCTTTGGCCGTCAATGCTGGAAATCTTCTGAACCAGTTCGCCTGGCCGATCTCGCTTGAACGCATTGGCTGGCACACTTATATCGTCTTCACGGTTTGGGATGCAATTCAATGGGTGGTGTTCTACTTCATGCTGCCTGAGACGAAGAAGAGAACCTTGGAAGAGCTGGACGTTGTGTTTGAAGCGAGGAACCCCGTGAAGGAGTCTTTGGCGATCAAGAAAGTTGAGTTCGGCGCGGAAGGTGCTGTTCTTGCGGTTGAGAAGTTGTAAGTGCGTTCGGAAGGAGTTTTGTCTATTGCGGAGAACAAAGGGCTTCATGTTCAATACCTGACTAATGTCGCGCTGGGGGAGGATGGAGCATTGCCTAGCTACTACATGTATCATCAACAGATGCTCTACCAGGGTAACTTACCTGTCCAAAATCGTTCCGTTCTATCAGACTACGTTTCCCTCCAATTCTTCTACTCCACGACCTCAATGCGGGCTGCTGTGCTTACCAGATGAGTTTAGCACTGTAAGCCGCCGCGGGGACATATCGGGTTACACTGTGGTCGATGTGTGGCTTTAGTCAGAGGTTATGATGATCATTGAGTGATGATATTTCAGCTTTCTGATGGTTGGACTTGTTGATCCAATCATGAACTTCAATCATTCAGGGCAGACGATGCTCAACAACCACAGAATCCTCTATGATGGTATATCCACCTGGATGTGGTTGGTGTGGCAACTCGACATGTGTAGATCACGTGTTAGGCGCGTCGCGTAAAATTCACTTAGCGCCCAATTAACACGTCCGAGCAACATCCCCTGGTTTGAAACACCAGTTGACCCCTAATACGACTGTCCACCCATCCACAACATCACCACACCGATTTCGCCCAAATAAAACTCTCCAGACTGTTCTAATATCTCAGTCCATCTCGTCACTATCATGGCTGAAGCAAACGGAGCAGGCACGCCCGTGTCCGAGGACTCAGACGTGCGCCCGAGTGGGGCACATCTTAAAAAACCTCGCGGGATCGAACTGTAGGAAACGTTTGCTTCAGTTGTTCGCAGTGCCACTAGTTAGTCTCACAGTTATGCCAATAGTCCCACCTTTTCCGACATCACTATCCGCTACGGCAATGAGGGCGAGCGAGTATTCTACGGTCATAAGATATTCCTTGCCACTGCATCTGATTGGTTCAAAGCTGCTTTCGAAGGCCAATTCACCGAGAGCAACCAAAAGGAGATCACCCTTCATGATGACGATCCGGATGCCCTTGAGATTTTGTTGAGGAATGCTTATAACCGAAATGGAATCCTGCAATTGACGAGCCTGCCCGAAGACTGCGTAGAAAAGATGATTACGATGATGCACGTACTAGTGGTTGCGGACAAGTATCTATTCGACACATCGGAAATCATAGCGGCTCTCGCGCAACATAGTCGTGATCTTCTGAAAAAGTTGGAAACTGAAATAGTGGTCGAACCTCCTCACGCCTGTTTTAACAAATATACCAGGGCGATAAACGCCATCTACGCAAGGGGGGCATTCGAGGACTTGCAAGCAGTCCAGAAAGTTCAGAACAACTTCGTTTCCGCCATTCTCGACTCGTTTACGGGAATCATAGATATGCCCATGGGGAATTATCATAAATTTTTTTTTTACATTCGCGTCGTTAATACCATGTCTCGGTCTAGATTTGTTGCAGCAATTTATGGACCGCGATGACAGCAGTGCAAGGAAAGATCTCCCACACGGGATTGCGATTGTGTACTCGCTTACTTGTTCCGAATGCTCTCACATCAATTGGCTCGCTGTTGTACCGAGTACAGCATATTGTTGCGCGTGTACAGCTTTGCTACCTACTCAACCATCGGGATCTCTCGTCTAAGGGGCCATGAAGCGTTTAGACAATACATCTCGTGCAACCGCGAGAATGAGTTGTGCTTCGCACTGTGGTAATCGTGAGTGTAAGCATGTATTCAAGATCCACCAGTAGTTGGCAAGCCAATAATCCACGTATAGACTTCTTTTGGCTTGGCAAATATTCTTGCTTTCATATTTGGGACCAGATGATTGGAACGGTCATGTGAAAGCGTTAGCCTTCAAATGTTGTATAGCATCTTTAAAAAACTTCGTGAGCCTCGCGAGATCCAAGACAGGGTCTTGTGTCACGTCATACAATCCGGCGCTTTGATCACTGGGGTATTGCGGCAATCAACACTGTTTGCTAAACGTTTGATGGGGGCCATTCGGACGAGGCGGTTTCACGATTATGGAGTGTTAATGCGCGCAGCGAGAATTGGTATGTTATAAGTTGCAACTAGTCATGGATGCCGAGCTAAACGTTGTACAGATATTGATTGATCTCATGAGAATAGGGGGAAATAAGCCCCATAATAGATCCCGTGTTTACTTTTTACATGGGTCATCTCAATCGGGGCATGATCGTACCATGATAATGCGAAAACATCGATATGGACGCTACCAGCCGAGAACTAAGGAAATCGAGCCTAGAAACCAACGACGCGATGATCGCATTTATTTCCTGGCGTCATCGCATTTGATGAGAATTGTTTCCCTGTTCTCGATTGCAGTCCCAGGATTGCGTTGCAGGTGGTTCGTGCCTATCGCTTACTATCGTTTGGTGGAGATGTTTCAAGTTAGTGCTTAAGCCATCTCCACAATACCTATCTTCCTGAAACGGTATTCTGTCAAACATTTCTCCGGAGCAGCCCGCGTCCCGTTCCTTGCAATTAATTGCCGGGCGATAATTACTTTAAAGGAAAGCAGACCTGCTATTTCGGTAGTCATCCTTCAGTCAACGTTCAACATTGCCTTAGACTTCGATTCCGCTCTTTGCTGGTCATTCATTCATTCATTTATTATACTTCTCTTTACCAACATTCATTATGAAGTTTCTTACTTTGGCTACCCTGGCGGGAGCCGTTTCGGCTCTTCCCTCTCAGTCTTTGGTCAAGCGTGCTGCCGTCTCTGGATCAGCTGAAGGTTACGCTTCTGGTGTCACTGGTGGCGGCAACGCGAAGGCTGTCACCCCTACAACCACCGCTGAGCTGATCAAATATCTTGGTGACCCCTCCCCTCAGGTCATCATCCTCAACAAGGAGTTTGACTTCACTGGCACCGAGGGTTCGGCCACAGATTCCGGCTGCGCTCCGTGGGGAACTGGCAGTGGGTGCCAGACAGCCATCAACAAGGATAACTGGTGCAAGAACTACCAGCCCAATGCCCCAACAATCGCCAAGATCACCTATGACAAGGCCGGTGTGCAGGGAATCAAGGTCGCTTCCGACAAGACCCTCATCGGTGAGGGTTCCAAGGGTGTCATCAAGGGCAAGGGTCTCCGCATGGCTGGTGTCAAGAACATCATCATTCAAAACATCATGGTCACCCAAATCAACCCCCAATACGTCTGGGGTGGCGACGGTATCACTATCGCTGGAGGTGACAAGATCTGGATCGACCATGTCACCACCTCTGAAATCGGCCGCCAGCACATCGTCCTCGGTGAAGCCGCTTCAGGCAAAGTCACCATCTCCAACTCCGAGATCAACGGCCAGTCCAAGTGGAGCGCCACCTGCGACGGCAACCAGTACTGGGGCATCTACTTCACCGGTTCCAACGACCAGATCACTTTCAAGGGCAACTACGTCCACCACGTCTCCGGTCGCGGCCCCAAGGTCGCTGGCAAGACCGTCCTTCACGCTGTTAACAACTACTTCGGTCCTTCGTCCGACCACGAGTTTGAGGTCGCTTCCGGCTCTTACGTCCTTGCTGAGGGCAATTACTTTGATGGTGTTCCTACACCTATCAAAGAGGCTGATGGTGCCATCCTCGCTCGCGACAACACCATGGTCAACTCCGGCAAGTTTGAAGGATCCAACTCTGCGGTTGAGCAGCAGATCAAGAACGCGGGCACTGTTGCTAAGGCTGATAAGCCTTCTGCCAACATTAAGAACTCTGCTGGTTTCGGCAAGTTGTAGATCACTGGTATGGAGTATGAGCAGCGCACTCATTGATTCTTTTCACTTCTTGATATATATATTTCTCAGTCGCTTAAGCTTTGGTTCACAAGCCTGTACATAGCAATACAACGCGAAACATCATCGCGAACTTCTTTCACACCCGCTATTAGTTATCTTATCCCGTGATTGCCTGCAGTGCCTAGTCAATCACGTGGTATTGTGGTCCGTGCTACAACAAACAAACACCAAACCACCACAACCTCGCACCAAGACAACGATCGTCACTTCTACCTGACTGTGGGAGCTACGGAACAATTCTAAACGGTTCACCCAAATCGAATTCAATATGGCGAGCGAAGACGACGGAGCGCTCTCCTCCCGTCAGAAAGACTACAGCACATATGCAGGGTAAGTTCAACTACTCAAATACTTACCGCTACCGTAGATTCACTGATTCATTCATAGCTTTGCCAACGATCCAATGCTTTCTGATGTCAGGATTAGATATGGTGATGCGGGCGAGCGAGTTTTCCATGGCCACCGCATTCTATTCGCCACTCAGTCTGAATGGTTCAGAGCCGCAACCTGTGGTACGTACCTCACTTTGAAGCCCGAAACACAATGAAACACAACATTATGCATTTGAGTACATGCTTGCGAAAAGGATTCACGGCTTTCTTCATGTACTGAAAGATTTCCAGTTGAATCATACTGACTTCTCCCATAGGCAATTTTGCTGAAAGCAACATGTCGGAGATTACCTTGAAAGACGGCAATACCGACGCACTAGAGCTAGTACTAGCGACTATGTATTCGCCAAGAACTCTCCGTGAGATTAATTCGGGAGGAGATATGTCGGAAAATGCCATTAGCGCACTGTGTGCCTACAAGGTTGCCGACAAATATATAATGAACGACGTGCGGGCATTTTTCAAATCTCGATTCGCGTACAGCATTGAGAATTTAGTCTCGACTGTTGTTCAAGATGACTTCAATACCCAATCAAAGATATTCATCAACGTACTGGAGGAGCTCTACGATCAGACCATTGACGCGAGCAATACGCAACACGAGCTGAGTAAGTGTCTTTTGGGCAAAATATGCTTTTGGCAGAACGGTATCTTCAAAAATCACCTGGGAAAGATCCATGAATTGGTGACAGCCAGCGCCAAAGAGGTTCCAGTATTTAGCCAACATCTGGTTGTTCACCTAATGAAGAATCACGATACGGCAGGTTGTTTCAAGCAAGAACTATCATGGGCGTGCCCGGTCGTCTGCGGTCATTGTGGGAATAGCTGGATGCTGGATTACAACGCTTCCATCAGCACCGAAGGCCACTGTTGGCATTGCGGGAAACTCAATCGAGATTTGCAATCTCGCGATAGGCAATGCATGCGGAAAGACGGTTGTGAATGCCATGGGCTTTGTGGATGGGGATGGTGAGATGAGCGGCGCGTCAGGGCGTTCAGCTTAGGGTGCCACACGAGACCACTCAGTCTCCTAATAACAGACCTTGAGAGCGAAGTATAGTATCGTCAAGGGCAAAGATGTCTAGGTCAATTCATCATAAGCCTACCACTACTATGGTCGAAGAATATCACTTATAAATGCATTCTCACACCCTGCAAGCTCTTACTCTTGTTCTCTCCGTGACCCTCAATAAGATCCATGCAAGGACGTCATAGTAAAAACCGTCGAGAATACTCGGTCCAATCAACATTTGAAAGCAAACACACTTATTGTGGCCCGTGCTCTAACAAACAGTGTAACTGCCAGTCTAGTCAAGAGCGTTTCTCTCACTTCAGCCTCTTCTCCTCCATCGCATCACCATCATACTCAACAACCAGTGGCTACGTCGTAAGACGACGACGTGATTGCTGCCATGGCGCAACAAAACAACATCGTCCAGGGTGCGCCCGCGACGAATGTTGCGAGCTCCAGATCGTGAGTCATCACCAGGGCGCCCGCGCGACGATGTACAGTGTACGCCTTGCGATCGCCATGCTAACTCCATGCTACAGATTCGCAGATTCCCCGACCTTGTCTGACGTCACCATCAAGTTTGGCGAACATACCTTCCACGCTCATAAGGTAGTTCTCGCTATGAAATCAGACTGGTTCAGAGCTGCGTTCTGCGGCAACTTCATTGTGAGTAAAACCACTGATCCTCATCATGATAATAGGTGCGGCGTTGACCATCCGCTAGGAGAGTGGTCAGTCCGAAATTACTCTCCATGGCGATGACCCAGATGCCCTCAGATTTGTTCTCCAAACCGCGTATGAGGACACCTGGACACCGGAGACAGGGGGTATTCCCTTCTTGCTACGAGTCTACCGAGTTTCCGCCAAATACCAACTTGAAAGCACGAAGAAAAAAGCTATGAGATTCATTCTAGCAACTTTCCGAAGGCTCCTTAGGAAGATTGACCAAAAGGGGGATGAAATGCTAGATGATTTCATGAAAGTCATGCTCGAGATCTACGACGGCGAGGAACCCCTCCCTGCGATTGCCGAAGACATAATTGACGTGCTCTGTGATCAAAGCCCGGGGGTATTCAGCATCAGGAGTCCCAATGTGCACAAAGCCGTTGTAGACACTTCCAAGCAGATTGCGGCGTTCGCTCAAGATATGCTCCCGAAGATAATGCTGACTGTCGGAAACCGTGATACCTCACCTTACAGCAGCGACTTGAGCTACTAGGCTTCATTCAGTCCATGATATGGGCCTGTGATCTCAGTTTTCACATCGATGAGGGTTGTCGCGATGTCGACATGCGTGGTGGCTGAACTAGTTATTGTGTGCAGTTCCTTCCTCTGCCGTTTACGCTCACGGGAATGGTTTCAGTTGATCGAATGAGATCGGGTGATAGGTCAGACATAGGCATCCGAAGCTATATATGCCTCCTGTGCCCAGGCCCCACTGTATGAACTGCTCATGATCGCTTTCTTGCTAGTGGGCCGTGGATTCACGATTGGTACTAGCGTTTCACCAGTAGAGATATCATGAATACAGCAGCTCTCTCTAGATATATTATTGAAAGTTGAAAATCATGTTATCATTGTGATTTTATATACTAATACAGAGTACGCAACATGAGCTACCATTCGTTGTTCTTCGAGCCACTCGACGGCGGGACTTCATTTCGCACAATTATTGTCACATTCATGTCCGTAGGAGGGCTACAGCAGAACCATTTCAAACTTACATGACGAGGATGGCAACGTATAATATGTGTTAAGCGTAGAAATGCTTAAAATAGGTCAGGAGTATAACTAGGAACCGCACCGCTACTCATTCCGCAAAAATTCTATACCAGTGTGCCCACAATTTCTCGAAGTACATATGGAGCTCGGCAACAATTCATGTCTATTCATCAACAGGGAATGGTGATTATTGCCGAAGATCAACATCCTAAACCTGTGCTGATAGCACTTATCGACTGCACTGCGCGCCGACAATGGGGCGGTCAGAAGGAGATCATCTAGAATCATGTGCAGCTTGTTCAATGCAGGGCAAATCCAAAGAAAATGGGGGCCACGAGTTGCCGTTCATTCTATATCGTTGTATGGCCATCATGCTTTCAGTATGAGAAGGCATTTCATTTTGCACGGCTTGCCCGTAGGAAGTTGTGGCCCATGTTAGATAAGAATACCTCGTGCATGTCCCCAAACTTCCGCTTGAGATCCAATGGAAGAATTCTAAGTCTGTCGCGTTGATGACATACTTCCTCGAATGTTTATCCACTAGTGTACAAATTCCCCAAGACACCAGAAAACACCAGGACAATTCCGGCAACAAGTCCGTTTTCCCCGCAAGATTCTACCGACCGAGTAACCCAGCTTAGGCGCAATGCCGATTAATCACCCGCGATGAGCTCATTCTCGCGGTACCACAAAACTTTCTTGACCGCCGGAATTTTGGGCCATCATGTGTACATCGTTCTTTTCACATTGCTCTCCTCTGTGTAACAAGAAGAGATGCGGTCAAATAACCTCTGGTGGTGTACAATACCCACCTTAGCACGCGCAATCGAGCAGGATTATACAAAACATGTGAACCTCTTCATCGGAACAGAGGGCCCAGTTCCAGGAAGTGCATACAGCAGCGGGAATGTGTTTCCGGGCGCCGCATTGCCGTTTGGCGCAGTGAAGGTCGGAATCGACACTACAAGGTAAGCCAGCTATGTTGGCTCTGGTTGCAACGTCTTGAACTAATTCAAATTTGCTGTCTTTCAGGTGGAACACTTCGTTTGCGGCCAATGCAGGATATACGCCCGATGGCAACGTGACGGCGATCACTATGCTTCATGTCAGTGGGACAGGTGGCGCGCCGACCTACGGCATAGTACCTCAGATGCCACTTACAAATCTGGACGGAGTGAATCTCATGGACAATATGACATATATGCAGCCACGTACGAAGCCGGATGAAGCAAGCGTGGGCTACTACAAGACGAGTCTGCAAAATGGCATCGTAGCCGAGATGAGCGCGAGTCAGCATGCTGGGATCATGAAATATACCTACCCTGCGAACGACGCAAAGAATGTTCTGATCGATCTCAGCCATTTCATCCCGTCAAAAGGAAAGCGTGAACAATGGTATAGCAACGGCGTGTTGGAGCGGAACGAACATGGAGATCAATATATGGGCTACGGCGTCTGGAGAGAAGGCTGGGTCGGCGGAGGGGACTTCCGAGTCTACTTTTGCGGAAAATTCGACACGACGCCGACCAAAGCGAAATTCTTCTCCGGACCTGCTACTGATCCTTACTGGCCGAATGCGACATTCACATCAACGACTTTTAGCGACTCAAACTACCTTACTGGAGGTATTGTGGGGTACCAATACGCGGATCGCGTGGGTGCGCTTTTCGAGTTCCCATCGAACGCTACAACTGTGATGTCCAAGGTCGGAATATCGTGGATATCAACAGAGAAAGCGTGCGCATTCCTCGAAGATGAGATTCCGCACTGGGATCTCAATACAACCGTGACCGAAGCGAAGACAGCGTGGAACACGGAAGTTCTGTCGAAGATTCAAATCAATTCCAACAATGATACCGAGAACACCATGTTTTATACGGCGCTTTATCATGGCCATCTCCTACCTTCGGACCGCACAGGCGAGAACCCGTACTGGGAATCCGATGAGCCCTATTACGATGACTACTACACGCTTTGGGACACGTTCAGGTGTTTGCATGGCTTACACACATTGATTGTACCGCAAAGAATGACGGATATCATAAGGTCAATGATCGACATCTGGAGACATGAACGGTTCATGCCAGAAGGTCGAGCGCACAACCACAATGGGCGCGTGCAAGGTGGAAGTAATTCTGACAATGTGCTTGCTGACGCATACGTCAAGGGTCTTCCAGGAATCAACTGGAAAGATGGCTACAAAGCTATGAAGACTAATGCAGAGGTAGTCCCGTACAATAACTTCGATTTCGAGGACCCATCAGGCAGCACGAAAGAAGGCCGCGGTGCGCTAGAAGATTGGAAAAGGTACGGATTTGTGACCCCCTCTTTCGGACGGAGTTTGAGCAAAACTGTCGAGTACTCGCTCAACGACTTTGCGCTTTCGCAGGTAGCGCGTGGCGAAGCGCCTCAGGAGGTCGACATGTATCTCAATCGATCTCGCGGGTGGAAAAATCTCTGGGACTCCAACCTCACCTCGCTAAATTTTACCGGTTTCCTGGCTCCTACGTACGCCAACGGATCTCATGCGGCCCATGATCCCCTTTCTTGTGGCGCTTGCGACTGGCTCTCTGTCGCTTATGAAGGAGTGCCGTGGGAATACTCTTGGACTATTCCATTTGATATGGCGACTCTCATAGAGACAATGGGTGGCACAGCGGCTGCCGAGCGGCGCCTTGATGCCATGTTTATTCCGGGGCTATCCGGTTCAGACGCAGGTGGCAACAGCGCTGGATCAATGATCTTTAACCCAGGAAATGAGCCCAGTTTCATGACACCGTTCCTGTACAACTATCTCCCCGGGCGGCAGTGGAAGAGCGTATCCATGGCACGACAAATCGCCGACGAATTTTACGGCAACGATGCGAGCGGTCTACCGGGTAACGACGATGCGGGAGCTTTGAGTAGCTGGTTGGTCTGGAATTGGCTTGGACTGTACCCGGTTGTTACGCAGCCGGTCTATCTGTTGTTGAGCCCACGATTTGACGATATTACAATGACTGTGGGCAACGGTACGCTGAGAATTACGGCAGATAGACAGGGTGGAAAAGGGGATTTTGTGCAGAGCGTCAAGGTTAACGGTGAACAGTGGAATAAGAGTTGGGTTGAGCATGAAGACCTGATACGCGAAGATGGAGCATCCATTGAATTTGTTTTGGGAGATGGAAAGGTCGAGTGGGATACGGGAGATTTGCCACCAAGCCCAGGCAAATCCCCATCAATCTAGAACAATCTAGAACAAACCAGCTGCTTATTACCGGAACTGATAGAACAATAACGGGGAAAATTCAGCGGAGGTCTTATGCTAGGGTTTGTCCGGTAAAACAATTTCGCATCAAGATGTGTATCTATTTACGCTGCACGACTTGTAGCATTGAATAGAAAGCTAAGAGTGCGAGCGGATCGATCCTTTGCGGCTTGCACTCAAGTGAACAAGCGGCGGAGAGTTGTCCACAAACAGTTTCTGCGTGACTACGTCCAAACTCCAGCCCAACGAGTTTATTGATCGCATATTTATCTCAGTCGATGCCCCTCCAAAACACAGAGTAGTTCCCGGACTGAAATTCTTAGACTTGCACTGTGAATCGCGCGACAGCACCAAAGCTATCATGGTTTTCGCGATAGAAGATACCGACTCGCGCGTCAGTAGGACACACTATACTGACACGCTGGGCTTGGGAATGTAGGCATTGCTGTGATACGTCATCAAAAATCAAAGACTAAGTAGATACATAGGTTTGCGGGATCGAAGATCTTCTCGGACATTACAATTCGATACGGGGAATCAGGCGAGTTGCTATTCCGCAGCCACAAGGTAGTACTTGCCGCCCGTTCTCCGTGGTTCAAAGCGGCTTTTGGGGACGATGAAGGTGTAAGTACCGGAAATTAAGATTCAATTTACTTCGTGTTTGACAGTCGAGTAGATTTCATACAGAAGGGATATGAGATTGATTGGTGACAATGAACGAGCTTTAGAGCTTGTGCTACGTGGTCTATATCACACGGGCTCTCTGAATGAAGCTGATGAAGGGGACTCAGCATCAGAATCGATTGTCAAGCGCTTGAAAATGCTTCAAATTGCTGAGAAATATCAATGCACCAAGACACAACGTGTACTAGAGGGGAAGTTGGCGAAAGATCTGTCAGATCTTCTCGATGACATTGCAAAAGATGAGTACGGCGAGCCAGAGCAAGTCATGCTCATGGTTGTCGCGGAGCTATGTCACGAATGCTCATCCGTGTCTCACCCAATACAAGCCATTTTCCAGGACTTCTTGGTTCATGTTTGCAATGCGCTACACGGGAATCTCCCTACTTCGGGAGAGAATAGATTGCGCCGAGTAGTTCTGGATGTAGCAAAACGTATCCCAAGATTCGGGCAAGGGCTCTTCTTGAACACAGAGGAAAACATGCTGGATGAAAATGAAAATGCAGGAGAGTAAACGATATGTTTCTGGTGGACGAGCTCGGGCGCAAACATTAGGACATATGAATATCTGGTGGAGCCGGTAGCTCAATTGAGATTTGGATTGGTAAATGGATCAACGTGAGGTTCTGACACTCTTCATTAGTATGACATTCTCAAAATCCACTTCTGCTTGGGAGAAGCCAGACCAATCGCATGGCAAGTAGCGGGACAGTTATAACTGGGTAAGAATGTGTTCTATATTACACGAGCAGGACTTGCCGCTGGATTGCTCTTATGAAGTACTCTCGGAATCAACCGCAAATGTTTGCGATGCTGTGTAGGGACCCTCATCGTGAACCTCAGATCCACAACATAAGCTCGTTGCAACATTGCTATTTGGTAAAATTCAATAAATTTCACGATTGAGAGATGAGTCGGTGAGGGAGACGTACTCACCTTTGTCACGTGATCTACTGTCAATTGCGTTCAATTGTTCACCCTCACCGCCGATCGATCCTCGAGTTTGGCATGACTTACTTGGACCAATCAGATGGGGCCTTAGCGCGACTGCTGTATTTCAAAGACGCAGTGACTACTGATCATGGCGACAACCCTCCTACTCATCTCTGTCGGCGCATATCATCGCCTCCCTTCAACTTTCACCTCCATCTGGCCAGCACATTATGGATTCGAATGATTCCGACGCGTCCCCCGATCAGAACAACAGCCAGCATATCAGTGGTACTTTACAGTCTTCCCTCATCCCCCCGTTGGTAGCTGCGCGCAGCTCGCTGACTTCAGTTTCTGCACTAGGTGCACACAAGCAAGAAAATCTGGGACTTTTGGCGTATGTACTAAAAGCTCTTCCCTTCCGCACGGGACAGGCGTTCTGATTATATGACAGGTTTTTAAACTGTCCAGACCTATCCGACGTTACAATCAAATACGGTGAATCAGGAGAGCGCATCTTCTACGGCCATAGGGTTATACTCGCCTCTAGTTCGTCCTGGTTCCAAGCAGCCTTTTGCGGCAATTTCAGAGTAAGTAATTAAAGGAAATCTTTTTAGTTACTTATTAGCTAAGATACAGTGTGCTAGGAGCGCAATCAGAATGAGATTACTTTAAAAGACGACGATCCGGAAGCTCTTGAGCTTGTCTTACAGTACGCTTATCAGAAATACCACACCAACGGGTTTTCATGGTGCGATTTATTTGATAGACACGACTACATGCCAGTTTATGTTTCCGCGGACATATATCAAATTGCGGAAAAATATCAGTTTGTGGAGCTGAAGGCGGAAGCCGAAGGACAGGTACGTTCAATCTACAATACAGAGTACACCAAGCAGCGCGAACTTTGCAAGCTATGTCGCTCATCACTCAACGATACATATATTTCGCTAATTTTCTGATTAACGAATACAGGTCATCAAAGCAATTCGGGACCAAATCGTCAGTACTGATCGCGATAATACTTCACAAGACTTCATTGAAATGGTGGAGCATGTCTACGATTGATGCGAGTCAGGAACACTATCAAGGCCCCTAATAACAAAGTGGTTAGCTTGCTATCTTACTGAGTGTTACTTTAAGACACCTGGACGTGCCTATCAAAATTTACAGATGCGGGAGACGATTATATATACAGCTGAACAATTGCCTTGCTTTGGACAAGACATGTCTCTAGCTAGATTTGAGAGGGAGAAGAGCTTTAGGTGGAGAGGGAGAAGAGCTTAAGGTGGAGATGAAGACTACTAGAATGCGGGCGGGAAATAGCCGAGATGGCGAGTCAAATGTGTGACGGGAATTATGAGACATGGAGTCAGAATAGTATCGGTCAGTTTCCATGGTGACACTGGTTGTCATGGCATTTAGGAGGCTACATCTCCGGCTATGAGATTTTGGATTGCCTTCCGTTACATGTCTCAACAATGCAAAACCATTGTGCAAACACATCTGTTCCGAATTCAGGTACAGACTATACGTTTGCACGTAGAGACTGGTAAACAATGTCTCAGAGATTGCTGTTCAAACACAACACGCAGTACTTAGCGCGGTCACAGTTATGTATAAATACCCCCGTGGAACTGTTCTTTGCTCGTCTCTTACTTGAACCACCACAAAAGTCAATCACCGAATTCTTCAACCACTATCTTCGCATTGAAAATCCTCCCCAATCGATAACTTCTCACCAGATCATCCGCCGTACTCAATTGTACCCCAACCAAAACATCTTTTCACTTGAATATCTCATCACTCAACCGCAAAAGTTATGACATCCGAAACTCCCGGCTCTGCCGCCAGTGGTGCTCGCGGCCCCTCTGAAGACGGCATGGAAGCCTCCTCTAAAAAAGGCATGGAAGCCTTCGAAAACTCACAAGTTCTCTCTGACGTAGTGATACGTTACGGAGCAGAAGGCGAGCGAGTTTTCTACGGCCACCAGGTGGTCCTAGCCGCACAATCTCCCTGGTTCCATGAAGCGTTCTGCGTGGACTCCAAGAAAAAAAAGCAAGATGAACTTGTCCTTAAAGACGACGACCCCGAGGCTCTTGAGATCATGTTGAGACACATGTACTCAAAGGAGAAGTACTCAAAGGATGCATACTTCGATGACACGTATGAAGAACACGACGATTATAAGTCGGTGCTCCTCCATCTCCGCGTAGACGTGGTCGCAGAAAAGTACAAGTTCGAGAAGCTGCAGCAGCTACAGTTTTACGCTGACGGATTTATCGAATCTAGCATTGATAGCTGGATCATTGGAGGTGTAGAGGCAGAACAGTTTATGACTCTAGTACGTGAGTTGTACGCAAATCGTGATTCGGCAACGAAGCCGCAACCGCTGATACTCCAGATCTTGCTTGAGCGTCTTAAAACCAGAATCAAACGCCCTCGTAACTGGATCGATAAGCACAATCAACACGATCAGCTCCAGAATCTGCGTGACGTGGTTAAGAGAGCTGTCTTGGAACTTCCGGTCTTTAGTCAGGACTTGTTCATCGAGCTGGCGGACTTAGTTCTCTGAAATTTTGGGAATATTGATGGAAGGGGAATGTTCCGGGAAGAACTATATCTCTATGATTGATCGTCGCATTTCCAACATGTACGATCGCGCATGCCAGTTTGAGGGTTCTGGCATACAGTATGAGAATTGATAAATATTAGAATGAAATTTTCTTTTCTGGTATATGAATATCGCGATTAATAAATGTGTCATACACAAGTACAATGCAAGTAGAGGTCTCCAAAATTATCATGTTCCTTTCTCTAGTGCTCTACCAATATCTCTTGCCCGCGAATTTCAATGTACTGCAGCAACACACAATGAAACTTATTCACATATATTCCAATAAGCTGTCTATAGAATTTTCGAAGCCACTATACCAAGTGATCATCACCACATCCAAGGACTGCATACAGACCATCTTCACCCCATCCGCCCAAGTCCCACCCACACCCTCTCTCCAGCCCTGCACCAGACCTCAAAGCGCATACCTAAAGAACCTCCCCTCCCAATCCGTTTTATCCCCAAACCCATCCCTCTCCGCCTCCCCCACCTCCCCCGCTCCAAACTTCCCATCTCTCCTTCTATTCTCCCACCCCATATACGCCGCCAGCCCCGCCGCAAGGACAACCATCCCCACATAACAAACGATCAGCCCCGTCAACGCCGAAAAGTACCTCGGCGCCTCCCTTGCAAAGAAGATATTCGCACCCGCGATATTCCCCGCTGCGTAGAAGAGAAACCACAGACCGTTGGCGGTGCTGCGTTTCGTGTGGCCCGCGATATTGGTAGTGAGGAGGTTCCAGCAGAGAATCACGGGACCGCCGATGAGATATTGCAGCCAAGTGCAGCCTACGAGACTCCAGCGGTGCGTGAGGGGCGTGAGCCGGATTCCTATGAGCCCCGCGAGCGGAGGGAGACAGATGATGGCTAGGACCGCACAACGCGAGTTGCGGAAGTATCCGGCTGCGAGGCCGGCGAGCGGGACAAGGACGAGCTCGAAGGCGCCGGTGGGGAGTTGGAGGAGTGTTGCTGTGATTCCGGAGAAGCCGAAGCCTTTGATGAGCGAGGATGCGAAGTTTGATACACCGCCGTTGACGACGCCGCAGCCTAGTCCGATGAGGGCGAGCATGTGGACTTTTGGGTCGATGAGGGCCTCGAGGGCTTGGGCGGGGCGGAAGACTGTGGTTTTGACGCCGATGTTGTTGGCGGAGATGCGGGAGATTGCTACGAGGCGTTGTTTGTGGGTTAGAAACCGGGCGTTGGAGGGAGAGTCGGGCATGATGTAGAGGAAGATCCAGGCCCAGACGAAGTTGATGAGGCCGATGACTAGGAAGATGAGTTGCCAGGTTTTGATGTGCGGGTTGTGGGCGTGGCCGAGGCCGTATCCGAGCAGGGCTCCGAGCATTGTGGCGGCGCCGTTGAAGGCGAGGAAGATGCACATTCGGAGGGGCTGTTCTTCGCGGGTGTAGAACATGCTGACGATCATCATGATGGCGGGGGAAATTGAGGCTTCGAAGCAGCCGAGCAGGAATCGTAGGACCAATATCCCGGCATAGTTCTTAGCGGCGACGTGACAGCAGAGGAGGATACTCCAAGTCAGGATCATTCCGCCTGTATACTTCGAAACCGGCAATCTCTGGATCAAGTAGTTGGCTGGAAGGGCCCATGTCAAGTATCCGAAATTGAATATAGCTGCAGTCCAACTATATCGCTGACCCTCGAGGCCGAGATCGGGGATGAGGGAGTATGCGGACGCATAGTTGAGAGATAGTTTGTCGAGGAATTGGATGCAATATGTCATGCATATCTGGTTCTAGTCAGCTTTCACTTCCTCATCAAAGTAACATCCCACTGTGCAGCACACTCACTATAGGCATTATAACCCGATCGATCTTCCTCAACACAATTTTGCTCTCTGCTTCCAATTCCTCGCGCGAATATTGCTGAACTTCAAGGTACAGATCTGCGCCAATATCACGTATCTGCTTCTCGGCCTCCAGATTCTCTTCGCGCACACTCGGCGGTGCCGCGGTGACGGTGTCTGGTTTCTCTTCTTTGCTCATGATGAAGGAAGGTAGTACTCCACTCGATCTGAATTGTCCTCGACACAAAACAGGCGAAACGGCACACAAAGTGGTATAGAGAAAGCCACGCGGGGACGATGACCGAGATACAGCTCACTGTGTGACCCTATCGGTTTACCCCTCCACGATCAATTGGGAAAGGAACCTCCAACGTCAACGAGGGAAGTCGAGCTTATGAACACGAAACCAGAAACTCTCCCACTCTTGGCATGATCACTTACATGCCCTCGGTATATAAACTCGGTGGCGGTATCTCCAGAGGTTGGATCCTTATCGTTAGTCAGTTAATGATGGCTATCACCACCCATGCCAGCTAGCGGTGACTTGAATGCAGAGGTGATCCTTCGGGAACAGCCGGATTGGGCAATTCGATGCGTAATCGGAGCTACCTGCATACGACTGTACAAGCGGGGCTTCAGCACGAACTGGTATAAATTGTACTCAAAAGTGCTTAGAGGTGGCCCACGTGTGTGAATAACCAGTATCAATTAAATTGCAGTAAGCAGGAGGATGATAGCTTCTGATCTGTGGGAATACTTACCCCTCATCATGCATAGTAGTGGAGCAGGATAGTGTATCCGAAGATCGAACAGAGATGTACGAGAGACGCCGCATGATCCGAGGGAACGCAAGCCGCTTATCATCTGGATCACAACCGACCGAACGCAGGCGATGGAATTTATAATTGATGCAATGGTTGTCTTTAATTCACTGGCATCGCTAAGTGCGGATTGCATTGTATCTGCATTGTATCGTCTGGAATCTTCTCCACCTATCTATCAAGCATAATCATGTGCGCTCAATCGTAATGTCCTCCCCATCCACCCGCTTGGTCTACTTCCACAAGCCATAGGCGCCGCTCGTGAATTTCCAGAGCTTGATGGTGCCGTCCTCACTACCCGTCGCATAGAGCTTCCCATCCGGTGAGAAGCTCGAGGACCAAATCGGACCGTGGTGACCCTTGTTCGTTTCCAACTCCTTCTCCTCGTCAAAGTCCCAAACCCTAACCCATGTGTCGTTCTGGCTGCTACCGCCAGTGACGAACTTGCGCTGCCCAGAGTGCACTGCAACACTGGCGATCTCGTAGTCGGTCTTGATGCTTTTGATCAAGGATGCGGGGGAGAGGCTGTTGAAGAAGTAGACGCTTTTTCCAGCGGCTACGCTCAGTATGCCGTCCGCAGATGTGTTGTCCAGTTCGCAGGATCCAACCATGCCATCCACAGTGAACTCGCCAATAGTCGATTGTTGGCGGAGATCCCACCAACGGATCTTCTTGTCCTCAGCCGCCGTGATGAGAATATTGGGATCAGATGCCCATACGATGGACTTGATGGTGCCAGTGTGCACGCCGGCGCCGATTTCGTAGCTAAAGGGGGTGGCTTGCGCAGAAGTGGAGTTATCGTTTCGCGAAAGATCAAAGATACGCAGCTTCTTCTCCATGCCTCCTGTGGCCAGGATCTGGGGAGCTGCTTGGTTCGGGAAAGCGACAGCGCGAACGATGTGATTGTGAGAGAGGGTGTGGAGCGCTTCGCCAGTGTGGGTGTCCCAGACTTTGCTACACAGAAACTCCTATTAGCGATGCACATGTATAGGAAAGTAGGGCATTAGAAAGGCATACGCAGAGAAGTCGGCCGATCCCGTCGCGGCCAGCGTGGCGTCTGAAGACAATCTCGCCTGCCACACAGCACCCTTGTGTCCGAGGAAGGTTCCTATCCAGTCTCCGGTGATGCCATCTCTCAACATGGGGTTTCCATCCTTGCAGGCCGAGATAATGTAGTACTGGTCTTCGGCATTGAGGGCCGAAAAATGTATGTGGGGGACGGGGCGCGAGTGGCCATGGCAGGTAAGAGGGACCACTTTTGTAGTTTCGGGCATGGCGAAACTTTGAAAGCGAGTTCTACACGGGGTAACAAAGAAAGAAGCTGTTGGGTATACAAAAAAAGGGTCGATCGGGGGTCGAAGAGGGAGGGGCAGGAAGCGGGAGATTTGCTAAGGGACCGGAGATTGTTCGGTGGTAGAGCCAAGATGGGTGGTTGGGCGGTATATGGGCCAAAGGAGCAGTGGGAGGCAATCTATGTGAATACAGAGAGAGACGCAGAGTCGAACACGGGAAAAGAATCAAGCAGGAGAGTCGTTATGGGTCGTAAACTTCGTTAAGTTGATGGTGAAGGAAAGAAGGAGTGAAGCCTGTAACTGACATGAGATGATCAAACACCTCGGAATGCGGTGAGGTAGAGCTAGCGCCGGCGTATCAATCTTCCGAGCTGCTGACTAAGTGCATGTCTCTGTGGGCACGTGCCAGTCCTTTCCATCAAGTGCTCATGTACACCTGGGTATGCGCATTCAACATTACTGTCTGAAAACCATGAAAAGTCTGATAAGTCACTTAAGAATCTGGCATGGTCTCCAGCACTCAAAACTGTCCCCTCGGTCCCCTCGCCTGCTATCATGGCTCTGCCTATTGGACTTCCCATGATCCTGATGTGACCTTGCAGGACGGGCTTTTAGCAAGGCACTCCCGAATTTTTTTTATTGTGGAAATTTGCATTCAGTTCTTCACATACTGTGAGGAGTTTGGAGCCATATCAATTGATGAGATCCGGCGCAAGATTTTGATCTCTATGCCACTCTCAACTACTTGGTACTGTTTAATGTCCGACGTGATCATCTCATGCATTGAGACGGCACGGACACGTGATATAAAATAGCATATTTCGTTATCTACACGTCTTTCACGTCGTGATTGCGCATAGTACTACATCGACAACACGACTCCTGCAGATCTCACCCCTGCAACGCCATAAGTAACCATTGGCTCGTGATTGATCTGCCCCGCATACTGCGGAAATATTGTTGTAGCTGAGAAACATTGCCAACAAGTAGACATCAATTGGATCGAGAACGGACTCCTCACATCATCGGGTACTTGGTCGTCTCACCCAAGCTTCGACGCATACGACGAAGCTTAGATCCCTTAACCAAACGTCGCTGTACCGCCTAGAGGCAGGCTACATGGATTATGAGCGATCCTCTCAGTACTGCCGCCAGCTTGGCGACAATGCTGCAGCTGGCAGCGACTGCTACGCAGTACCTCAAAGATGTCAAGCATGGGTCAGCTGATCGCATGCGTTTACGCGATGAGCTGCGAAATACTACGTGCCTCCTCGAGATGCTGAAAGACCGTGTTGAAGACTCAGAGTACTCGGATGAGGAATCCCTGAAACCGGCGTCGCTTTCCACACTCGTCGCGCCTGATGGACCTCTCGAACTGTTCAAAACGATATTAGAGGACATAGTACGCAAGCTTGCCCCGCAAAAAGGGATCCGAAAAGTGGCGCAACCTTTTTCCTGGCCGTTTGACAAGAAAACTATTGCCGAGATGCTTGGAACGCTGGAGAGGCTGAAGATGCACTTCGGCCTGATCATGCAGAACGATCTTGTGTATGTTGAAATTAATATCATGCAGTTAATGAATTGGGGAGATACTGATTTATTCTGCGAGCTCAGTGCACTGGCAAAAATGTCTTATGCAATGCTTGGTGAAGTGGGCAAGCAGGTCGACAGCATTGAGACGAAGAGACAGCATGAAGAAACGGAAAAGATATTGGCTTGGATCAGTCAAATGAACTTCAGATCTAAGCACGCTGATGTATTAGAGGCAGTGCAGCCTGGTACCGGCAAGTGGCTCTTGGAGGACAAAGTTTTCCTTGACTGGGTCAATGGCGATGTCGACATTCTCTGGTGTCCGGGCATACGTAAGATATCCTACCTACACTTGCACCGCAAATACTAATTTACTTGCGCAGCTGGGTCCGGAAAGACGAGTCTTGTGTACGAAACTCCTCTCAGCGATTATTTGATACGCTACTAATATAACCAGGTAGTTCTCTGGTCGTGGATCATCTTCACACCAAGCAAGACAGGATGCTAACATACTTTTATTGCGAGTATGGCCAAAGAACAGCCCAAACTCCGATAGCTCTCCTATCTAGTTTGCTAGAGCAAGTGCTCCGACGCGCACCTTCTGATATTCTACCTCCCCAAGTGTCGTCCCTATATGATCTGCACAAGAAGCACGATACCCGTCCCACGCTTTCTCAGATCACGGATGTTGTCCGTGACATCCTTTCATCCCATCAAGTAGTCCACGTCGTGGTCGATGCTTTGGATGAATGTACTCAATCGGAAGAGACAGCCTTGGAATTCATCTCAGCCGTCCAAGCACTGGGTCCGAACATAAGGTTATTGTGTACATCTCGGTACTCTACAACTTTCGATACTTTCTTTGGGCAGGCCACAAGGCTAGAGATATCAGCTCAAGGCGAAGACATTCGGATGTTTCTCGAAGCCCAGATTCCCCAGCAGTCCAGGCTCTATAGACACATTCAAGCAGATCCTACCCTAAAGGAGGAAATCATCAAAACCATTATTGAACAGTCACGGGGGATGTATGCTTTGCATGGGCTTTTCATCTAATTATTATAAGCTAATGCTGATGACAGGTTCCTTCTCGCAACACTGCACTTCGAGTCGCTTTCGCGGAAACTCAACCGCAGAGAAGTGCGGTCTTCTCTGCAAACCCTACCAAAGACTCTGAACGACACATACGAGCAAGCACTAGTCAGAATCCGTGGACAAGGGGAAGAAGATGTCGAATTAGCTGAGACGGTAGTTCTCTGGATACTATGTGCACAGCGGACTCTCACAGTACTCGAGCTTCAGCACATGTACGCCATGAAGTCTCTGGCTGGCGAAGGATTGGCTCTAGAAGATGACGATCTGCCAGACGGCGAGAGCCTCACAAGCGTTTGTAGAGGACTCGTTGTTGTAGATGCAAAGTCCAAGTTGATCCGCCTTGTGCATTATACTGCTCAGCAGTACTTTCAGCGAGTCCATGAAGATCGCCTTCCCAGCACCAAGCTCGAAATGACACAACTCAGCCTGGCCTACCTGACATTGCCTAATTTCTCGAGCGGCATATGTCATTCAGACGGAACCATGTGTACCCGTTTAGGAAGATACCCCTTTCTAGACTACGCAGCACATCACTGGGGCTCCGAGGGTTCTAGCGTCGATTATGGGCTACTATGGGATGATCTGATATCCTTTGTTTCAAATCAAAAGGCTGTAGATGTTGCTAATCAGATATGGAGCTTACCACAGCACCGACACAGCGAATGGAGCCAGGAATTCCCGCGCGATGTGCCGGCCTTGGTCCTCGCTGCCTCATTTGACCTGCCTAATGTTCTGCGACGCTTGGTGGCTCAAGGGTACGCTCTGGAGAGCAAAGGCAGCGACCACGAAACCCCAATCATTCGGGCAGCGAGTCTCGGAAATACCTCCAACGTTGCTGTACTTCTCGAACTAGGGGCAGCGGTAAATGCATCTAGCATTGCGGAAGAGACTGCGCTAGAGCGAGCGGCAGTATCTGGGAATGCAACTACAGTGAGAGCCTTGCTGGATGGTGGTGCAGATCTTCATTTCAAAGCCTCAGCAGACTGGACGGTGCTCATGTCAGCTGTTTCGAGTGGTAATATCGAAGTAGTTCGGATGTTAGTCGATGCCGGAGCTGATCTATTGGCCAAAACTGCTTGGGGAGACTCGGCCCTTAGCATTGCTGCTCGGAATGGTCAAGAAAACATTGCCACATACCTTGCAGATCGCGGAGCAATCCTACCTGATAGTGTAGCTGGAAGACGCGCTTCCGTTGTTGCAGCTAGGAAAGGTTTGCGGACACTTGTCAGGCGTCTGACGGCCGATTATACTGCTGTAGCTATGAGAGGACTAGAACGCCAGCGTACATATGCTCATGTCGATTTGAACAGCGTTCCCGAAGACGCCATGCCCTCATCCCCGTTGCTGGATAACGAAGCAGACAGAGACGAGCTCACTGAGAGCAACGGCATTGAAGATCTCAGTGAGGCTGTGGATGGTCTGGACTACAACAGAGGTTTCTTGAGAAGATACCTCGTCATGGAGAGATTAGGCAAGGGGCACGCGGCGGAAGTCCTGCTTTGCAAAAGCAAAGTGACAGGCGTATACTACGCAGCCAAGTGTTTTACTTTCACCACGCGCTCATCTGGCAGGACCTTTGTTCATGGTATCCGCAAGGAGATTGACTCTCTAAATGAATTACGCCATGAAAATATCATAAGACTTGTCGATATCGTGGTCCAAGATGCGATGGACAAGATTTACCTCGTCATTGAGCTAGCTCGAGAGGGCGACTTAATCAACTGGATTGTGATGAAGCAGAAGCTTACAGAGGCAGAGACACGGAAGTTATTCTTGCAGTTGTTTTCTGCTTTAGATTTCATGGTGAGCAGCGTCTGATTTTTACAATGTAGCCAGTAAAGGCTAATGTTCTATAGCATGAAAGTGGATGGGTGCATCGCGACATCAAGCCTGAGAACGTAATGCTAGCGGACAAAGAATTATCCATAAAACTAGCCGATTTCAACTTGGCTACAAAAGTACGAGACACCCCACTCACGGAGGGGCTGTGTACTACATTGTGCGGAACTCCAGGCTGTAAGTATGCCGAGAGAAATCACTAAGTCAGTATTGTTGAAGCATGTTTGACGAGTTATAGATGTGGCGCCTGAAGTTATTCAGAACAGTGAATCCCGCAAGTATAGTTACGCTGTAGACGTGTGGTCTGCAGGCGTGGTCATGTACATCTGCTTATGTGGCTTCCCACCATTTTCGGATGAGCTTTATTCAGAAGAAAACCCATACACAATGGCGGATCAGATAAAGATGGGAAAGTTCGACTATCCATCTCCGTACTGGGACCCTGTGGGCGATCCAGCGTTGGATCTCATCGATTGGATGCTTACTGTGGACGCACAGGAGAGGTTCACGATCAAACAATGTCTGCAGCATCCGTGGATGATGGCAGGTAACGGTGCCATCGATTGAATTCTGCATGAACCCATCGTTTTGAAAAGAGAGGTAGTAGGAAATCTCAGCTTCTAGTCTGCTTTACATCCGGAGAGGATTCAGTACGCGATTATTTGTTAATGTAATGATATTCGTGTCAAATCCCGATGCAGTGACCGGCGTTGTTACTTTTATAGCAACAAAATGTACGACCTATCTCAAACGAATAACTCCCTTCTCTGCTTATGGATGGATTCACACTGACCAGAGACTGCCCTACCTGACTCTTCTTTCTGGGTTCGTGCCAGCCTTGATCACAGCCCGGGCCTTGTGCCTTCTCTCCACAGCAGCCAAAAGATGCCATGTTGATGGTTTCGACGATGATCGTGGGTATTGACCAAACCAGGACATGATGCCATATTTCAGTCTTTTCAAATTTCGTGGTCCTAATCGACTTGCGACTCCCCTATCATGGCTTGTTAGTCAGTATTGGTTGAATATGCGGATTCATTGAAGTTTATCCCACAAGCGCTCATGGAAGATGCATGCTCAATAAGTACAGTGGTCACATACGCTTTCTCTGTATTTTCTATTGTTGTTCTTATGTATTTTCTATTGTTGTTCTTATGCGGCTCATTACAGTGCCAGGTACTTCCTCGCACCACTCACACTTTTCGAGTCGCTTGCGCTTTTTTAAGTCCGCTTAGAACCGCAGACCCTGTTGCAAATTCATCTGCGAGGCGGTTGAAGAGCAAACCAATCACGGCAGTATCGAATGCGGCAAAGAACTATTTGCATATCATTTGAAGCGCTTTCTGCAGCTGTGCGTGCTCTGCAGTAGCAGCGGATAGGGCTGATATCAGCATCGTTGATGACGGACACGGATACGACGGTGATTTCGATACTTGAGATTATTGAGGCGCTGGGTATAGATATGAACAACGCAAAGCGAAAGAATGTCACGATTGTTCTATACCCTTCAAGGACGCGGTCAGAATAGCTACACCACCCGAGCTCTCTTTGCGATTGTAGGCTCATGTGGCCCATGTTCGCAAAATTCACCGACGTCTCCCCTCTGCTCGTAGCAGGACCATGTGTAGCCCTCCGGGTACTCCTTGCGTAATTCGTCCGAGTCGATCACACCGTGACAGTCTTCATCGTGATCAGCCCAAAATTCTGCCTCATAGTCAGGCTCGAGGTCTCCTACTGAAGCGTTAGACTCAATACCAGCCTGCAAGCGCTCTCACTTCAAAGATCAATGTATGTTAGGGAGCAACTGACCGGCATGCCAAGCACACGCATCCTCTCCATTTTCTTCCACGTCATATTCCTTTTCGCACTGCTCGCATATCTCATATCGCTGGACGCCGAGTTCATGTTTGCGCTTTTGGCCCTCGCTGGGATTCGCGTCAACTGCGGTACCAATAAGAAGCTTCGAGCGAGCAATGTTGTAAGCCTCCGGGCTTTGGTCGCATATCTCTTTTAGCGTTTTCTGGAGTCGCTGGATGGTCGCTGTATCTATAGCTTGTACCAGAAGATTCCAGTCGTCATTACGACTTGGTTGAGTCTCGCTAGGAGCCATCAAATGTACGCGTATCCAAGTAGCCGGTAGTTTAGTCGCGTCACGATTCAATTATACATCGAATCTCGGGAAATAAGAAAAAGAAAAGCTTCAAGCGAAGGTACTAAGTACCTGCAACGGGGAGCAGATAATTGATAGATTGTTAGATTGTGACAGTTGATGCGGAGAGTCAACAACGCGTCATGGTGCCAGCGGATTTTGCCGCAATCAGATGCGAACCCCTTCAAAGACAAGTCACGTGATATGACGAGAAGCTAGATGTTCATAGATTTATCGCTGAACTGCAATTAGTAGTCAGGAATTTTTAAAGCTAATCACTGCTATGTCTTTAATACTGACGCGTCAGTTTAGAGAGCTACAGCGTTGACGCTCGCGTCTGCATGATGCTGAGACCACATCACAGCACTTGAGAATACACAACAATCAGATGAATGAACAAAGTCATTGTGACAAACTTCACCTATACAATGTAATGCATTTTGAAAAAGCTTTATTAGTATAAAACTATGGACTTTCATCAAGAAGCTGCTTAACAGAAAACTACTTTGACTTTACTCATCTGAACAAGAACCCTTGTGTTTCCACCCATCGCCATCATTCGCCGTTTCACCAAGAAAGCATCTAAAATGACAATGTCCAATGACAGCAGTAGCACCTACCAACACACAAACTTCGAGCGTGCAGACATGAATGACATATCTGCATTAAAAAAGCGAAAATACGATGGAATCCTAGACGAGACATTGAATGACTTAAACCCTTCAAAGCGCCTCAAATGGTCAGACCCAGACAAGTCGGCTCAATCCGTCGACGAGCAGTCTGCTCTACGGCAACAACAGATAGTCCTCAAAGCATACGCAACCCATGATCGAATCTCGATTTGCCAGATCCGTATTGACGAAGCACGACGCGCTGTTGATTCATTCATGGATAGTGTTGCGTGGAGTGCGATCTTCTCATATCTCACCAAACACAGGCATTACCCTTGCTTGCTAGACATGGCATACCTATACATGGTCTTAAGGAAGCTTCAATCCATGAACAAAGATGTCATGAGTCTTTTTTCAGGGTTGGTGGGTTATATTGAGCGTGATGAACTGGATGAGCGATATGATATTTTGTCGGAGCGCATTGATAAGATGTTGGAAAAAGTGGAGCGAGACATCGAAGCAACTTCACGGCTCATTCAGGAGATGCACCATGTTTTTGTGGTAGGATCTGGCCGGGATATCTATAACGAAAAAGTTGATGAAGCTCTGTACCAGGCTTTCACGGGCATGCTGCAGATATTCGGCCCCAGCAGCAACTGAGCTGCGAAAGCGTAGTCCTCACCACGCAATAAAAGTATGGCAGGGCCAATGCTTCATTGTTTTTCTCACGGCTCTCAATGCCTTCATGTTCCTGGCTGCCTGGAAAAGCTGCATGTACTCCTTTGTTGTCTCGGAATTCCCCGTACAATGTTCAACCGACATTGTAGTTCATCAATCAGGAACTAGCTCCAGCGATACATCGTTCCGACACCAATACTGATCATAGAAATGGAAAATAACTAAAAAAATATTACTATACGAATTGCCCGCAACAAAGAAGATGCTTGGTGAAATACTCAAAAAAAATCATACTGAAATGTGTAAAGTCAATCCGTGTAAAGTCAATCCCTAGGTCAAAAGAAAGCACGATGTGATGAGACAATTTAGCAAATAAGACATCTCAGGTAAATGACTCCCAGCCAGAATCAGAATAAACCGCCATCGCAATGCTTTCAGAGTAAATGTCTGTTCTGCACAAACTCATCAGGAACGACTCCCCACACGAACCACTCGTCCGGGGAAGAGTCTCTCATGATTTCCAGCTGCACTTAATTACCTCCAATTCCCACCATTCTAAGCATTTCTGCACGCGAGAAAGCCCGGACGTTTGTGTTCCGTAAAAGCCGCACATGCGCTATACAGACTGATCCTGGTGTACGATAACCAACACCATAAACGAATAGCTAGTTGCGTCTCCTTTTCTGCTCGCGTATCGTGTCTTCTAAGTTGTTGTTGAAAGATATTAATTGCTTTAGATTTCGATTTTGCTAATTTAGATGGATTTTCATCGCGGAAGGTGTTATGACATGCCAGGCATTCATAAAATACTTGTCAGGATCTTCGCATTCAATGCTAATGCTAGGCTAATAGGAGGAGCAAAAGAGGCTGTCGTAGAAATGGTATAGATCAATATGATGTTTATTAGCTGTGAATTGGGGGGGTTGGAAGACCTCTTGCAGTTGTTCTATAGCAGAAATTTGTAGATTAGCCGAGTGTGGACAATGACTAAAGCTGAAAAAAACTGCATCAGCTAATACAACGTAACGGCATGGACGAGGGGCTAGTCGGAATTCTGTGTATATGGTTCATTGATGTGTGATATGAGGGTTGTAGTGATATCTTCGATCTCAGCGGGGACTTAAAACCCGCTCCCTAAACGCTGTCTGGTCCATATAATCACGACAGTTCCACATGGGAGAAGTAGATGGATAGACATGATTAATTCTACAAAGGCCCCTGCCTAAGAACAGAAAGAGGGAGGGATGGATGGGGAGAGAAATATTTACGCCACTGGTATTGGCCGCCACATGCATGCAAAAGAAAAAAATTTGAACATGATGTGGAAAAAAAGGAATACACTGATAATGAAGAGGGGGTCTAAAGGGCAGGTGAAACTTGTAGAGATTCCTTTTACCCCAGAGGAAAAGAAAAGGAACGCGGATCTATTGCTTTTTTTTTTAAAGGGGGGAGGGGTCTTCCAACGCCAAGGAGTTGAGGACTGGACGTAGAGACATGATGGATCTCCCGTGTTCCTTTGCTACAGGAACAAGACTCAAGTAAGTGCGTCGTCGCTGGAACTATGGAAATACGCGGAGGACGATTCACACACGGCGTCATCTCCGTCGAATTTTCTCCTCCTCTTGCTCCTTCTCCAACGCGTCTTCTCGATCCAAATCGCTCTCCATCTCCAACTCGCGCTCAATCTCTTCTTCCTCGGTCGGGCGCTGGGTAATCTGTGGAGGACCCTCGCCGCCGCTCATTTGCCACTCCATGAGCTTGCTGAACGCGCCGTGCGGGTTCCCGCTCAGCTCTTCGTAGCTCCCTTCCTCGGCGACCTCGCCATCGGCGCTGATGCAGATGATGCGGTCAGAGCGTTTGATGGTGGAGAGTCTGTGGGCGATGCTGATGGTGGTGTTCTTCTCCTGCAGAAGTTTGCCTAGGGCTTGGTTGACCAGGGTTTCAGACTCGGCATCTAGGGCTGAGGTGGCTTCGTCGAGGATGAGAATATCGGGTTTCTTGATGAGACTATTTGCACGGTTAGTGAATAGTCGGGCGAAGTGTATGCGAGAAGTACTTACGCTCGTGCAATGGCTATGCGCTGTTTCTGGCCTCCGGAGAGCTGGGTTCCACGAGCCCCTACGTGTGTTTCGAGACCATCGGGCTAGGCAAAGTCAGTATGAACCAGAAAGAAGAAAAAGGAAGATATCCATACAAAGTCGCCGATAAATTCACAATTGGCTTTACGAGCAGCGGCGATAATCTCGGCGCGTGTCGCATTAGGAACACCGTATGCGATATTCTCCGCGATAGTGCCAGAGAACAAGACAGGCTCTTGTCCTACAAACCCAATCTTCCTCCGCAACTGCTTTGCGTTCAGTTTGGTGATGTCACGTCCATTGATAAGGATAGTTCCCTCCGTGGGGACATAGAATCGGAGAAGCAAGCTGGCCACAGTTGATTTGCCCGCTCCACTTGGGGCCACGATGGCCACGTTGGTGCCTTGCTCAATGGTGAAGTTGAGGTTTTGGAAGATCTTAACGGCAGGGCGGGTTGGGTAGCTGAAGGTGACCTTCTTGAACTCAATGGGACCGCGCGCGGACTGGACACGTTCGCCCTTGGTAGGTGAAAGCGTGGGATGGCGATCCTGTAGTTCGAAAAGACGGCTCGCAGCTCCAACTCCTTTCATCATCTCACCCCAGAATCCGGAGAGGCCGACCATGCTAGATCCCGCATATGCCGTGTACATGAGGAACGAGGACAATTCGCCGATAGTGATGGTTCCGTTCTTGACCATGCCACCTCCTACATAGAGCACCGCAATCACAGTCAAATTCCCCATTAAGCCCGTACTTCCGTAGAAAGTGGCTGCCACAACGGCCTCCTTCTTTCCAAGAGCAAAGATTCTTTTGATCTGGCGATTGTAGCGACCGGCTTCCGTGACCTCGCCTGCAAAAGCCTGAGCGGTCCGGACATTCCCCAGACGTTCCTCGGCAACCTTGGTCAAGGTGCCCAAGTTCTTCTGGATCTTGCGACTGAGATTGCGAAGTTGACGACCGGCGAGAAAAGCGACAATGGCGACGGGAGGTCCGATAATGGCAAGAATTCCTGTGAGCTTGATACTGACCCATCCCATCATGGCGAAGCCAGCAGCACCGCTTACCATGGAACGTAGACCGTCGGACAGATTCTGGGTGATGCTCTTGCCCACAATGATGGTGTCGGAACCGAGACGCGAGATGAGGTCACCAACGCGGTTGGCGTCGAAGAATTCGGCATTCTGGATGAAGGTTTTGCGGTATAGCTGGGATCGGAGGCGGGCGACGATACGCTCGCCGACAATGCGCAGGATGATGATGCGACCAAAATTGCAGGCGGCGCCAGTAGCCAACACCCCGGCCAGTCCAATGTAGAAGGTGGTAATGTCGAGGCCAAACAGCAGCTCTTTGGAGCCTTCGGGCTGGGTTGCGATATCCAAGATTTTGCCAATGGAAAAGGGTATCGACATGCTCACGGCTGAAGACATTAGCAGAAACACAAAGGCCCACGACAGCGTCTTCGCCTCGGGGCGGGCGATCTTGATCAAGCGCCACATCTCTGACATGCCGCCCGCCGAGCCGCCCGTTACCCCGTCCCTGCTGAGTTTGGCGCTCAAATTGACCTGCGCAGCTGCGTTTGCCTTTTCCGATTTTGCAAAACCCATTTCCTCGGGTGGCCCATCGTTTTCTTCCAAATCTATCGCGCCCTTCTCTTGCATTTCCTGCTTGTACGACTTGCGCACTTTGGCAGGCCGCGGGGCCTCATTCTTTTGTGCTTCATAGAAGGCTCGCGTAGTAGAGAACGGCCGTATTAAGGATTGCTGGTGGGTTTGCCAGGCATTGCGACGCGTGGCGGAAAGGAAGGCGGCGGCTGGGGATGGGGTGGGTAGGGAGGTGAAGCTTCGCCGGGGTAATATTATGGCGGCGGCCGGCGGCGCGATGGCTATCCGCGTGTTTGGGGAGACGCGTGGTTGTGTATGGGCGAAGAGAGATGCATTGGCGGTATTTCTACAGGCTCTCGCCAGCGATGCTGTGGTGGAGGGCATAGCTCCGGGTGCGGAGAGCTTGGTAGTGGAGAAGAGGAGATGTATTAGGTATAGGGAGGAGTTCTATCGTGAATGTGCTGTCGTAGCGGACATGGTGATGCGAGTATGTAACAAGGACAATCTATCTTGGAGCTCGAATGGCGCGACCAGAAACCACGGGAAGTGTGGAAGACGCGATAAATTGGCGAGAAGGGTGGATGAGATGGACGAGAGGACAGGGACGGGACAAACGCGGACAAAAAGTGAGTCGTCGGCAAAAAGAATGACGGAATCGATTGCGCCCTGGCTCCAGCCATCCGCGGTTCGGAATGGCCCACGTGCCGGCCACGCTTCTCAGTTGAATGTGTATCTCGACAATGAAGCAATTGCTGTTTAATATTTTTCTGTATACTGAACATCAAAAAAGATTGACTTTTCTTGTAATGGAGATGAACGGTCTTGCGCATTTATCAACGGTGGGTAACCGGTTAACCACGTGACTGATCTCAACGCCATAGGGCCCGCCCCAACAGACACACCACAAATGGCCATCACTGCCTGCAGTCCTCTCGTTAGATGGAATCTACGTCTGTTCTGCTGCATCAACCGAGTAAACATTTCAAAGACAAACGGTACCCATGCAATTTAATCAGGCAATCGACAATGGCCTGAACATAGCCACAACTATGACTCTTCACATGTACTCACTCTTCGTCATCTTTTCCAGACGCTATACATACTTGAACAGTGAACCTTTCAGACTGCTTCCATCTTGAACAATCCCTCATCGTCTGTGATTCTCTTACTGCATGCCACATCATGCGAGACATTATTCACCTTCCAGGCACTACCCTTGAAGGCGGCGGGCAGCTTCTCCGGCTCGCAACTTGCCTAGCATCTCTGACATCAACTCCAATCCACATCACTTCAATCCGCGGGAACCGCTCCGGCGGCGGGGGTCTCAAATCCCAACATCTGACCTCGATCCAATGGCTCGCCAAAGCAAGCCACGCACGCGTCCGCGGCATGGGTCTCAAGAGCAAAGAAATCACCTTTGAGCCATCGCCTCACAAATCCGGCGTCAACATGAGCCTGTGGGATGCAACCGGCGGCGACATCACCATCAAACAAACCACGCCTGGGAGCGTCAACCTCATTCTCCAGGCTATACTCCCTTATATCCTCTTCGCCTCGACCTCGACAGATCCAGTCCGCATCCGCATCACGGGTGGAACCAACGTCTCCAACAGCCCGTCGTGCGATTATATCGAACAAGTGCTGTTCCCTATGCTCGCGCTCATTGGGATCCCGCCCATCACTACGAAACTCCATTCACGCGGCTGGTCGCAAGGAGGTACTACGCTCGGCAGCGTGACATACACCGTGACTCCATTACCCTCACCCCCCTCTCCTCCACCAGAACCCCAGCACAACGACGACGAACCCTCAAAACAACGCTCCAGCCCAGCTCGTGCGGGCAAACTCCCAGCCTTCACCCTCACCACCCGCGGCACAATCACATCGATCCACGCCACCATCCTCGCGCCGTCCGCCCATCAGCAAGCCTTTGAATCTCACCTCCACACCGTGCTCACTTCCTCATCTTTCCAAGCTTCCCTCCACCCTGAATCCTCTTCATCTTCGTTTTCTTCTACTTTACCTGATCCCAACAGCACATCGCCCCTCCCTCCTCCTCCAATCCCAATAACAATAACATCCTCGCCATCCCACCACGAAAAACGCTTCTACCTTCTACTAGTAGCAACAACCAGCACGGGCATAAAACTCGGGCACGACCACCTCTTCTCCTCCCGTCTCCGACCAGACACCAACATCCAGCGCGACGTCATCGAATCCACAGCAGAGAAGACCATCCAAGGGCTGGTCAGGGAAGTGAGAAGCGGAGCGTGTGTAGACGAGTGGATGAGGGATCAAATAGTAGTTTTTCAAGCGTTGGCGCAAGGAAGGAGCGTTGTTGATGGCGGGGGGGATCGCGAGGCGAGTCTGCACGCGAGGACTGCGGAGTGGGTTGCTGAGAGGATGCTTGGGGTTAGGTTCGAGGGGGGAGGAGGGTGTGTGGGGGTTGGGTATAGGGGAGGGTGGGGGGAGGAAGTCGATGGCGTTGCTGAGGGGTTGGCGAGGCTTGCGGTGTAGAGGTGGAGAGTTGGATATGTGGCGGACACGGAGTTTGTAGTTGGGCAGCTGAAATCGCGCAGACTCAAAAAGCAACGAGGAGTGGATTCAAGAAAAAGAAAAGAAAAGAAAGGGAATGGTTTACTCCGATGTTTCTATCCGCGACTCGGCGGGTGATGCACATGCACATGGCACCAGCGGCATGGCTACCCAGGTCTGAGCATGAGAGCTGATCAAACACATGTATACATACATACATACATACATACATACATACATGTATGTATATACCGACCTTGCACACCGAGCCACAAGGCTTATCAGATGCAGCAGCGCATAAAAGTATATCCATCCCATCGCCATGGCCCTGAATGCCGCCCTACTCCACCGGCTCCGGCCGATGGAACCACCAGCCAAGCATCGACAGACAGACAGACAGACAGGAGAATGCCGAGATCGGAACCCGTTCGCGCGCGTCCGCCCCAACCAACAAACAGAAGATCAACGAATGCGAGATCTGATAAGCGCGTCGGCGACTCGGACAAGCTATGTACGTATGTATCCTCTTTGGCCTGGGGGATGAACAAATAACTGGGCGTGAACTGCTGCCTGCAGGAGCGTTGATGGATCGTCACAGTAGTGATGGGATTGATCTTATCGATCAGATATACAAAGTATGAATCAAGAGTTGTTCATGTGATTGGGAAGGGTTATCAGATGTGGGAATGGGAAAAGGGAAAAGGGACCCAGAAAAGGACCGAATTGCCGTTTTCTGGATATGCCGTCCCGAGGAGAATTGAGTGGGCTGACATAAGCCACTTTTGATTGATTGATTGTTATCAGATGATGAGGAGGATGAATCTTTGTTGCATTCAAACAATCCACACGTCTTCTGCATTACATTGCATTGCACACATCTCGATAGATTCAATCATCGTGTCTACGTGGAATCAATCCGTCATTGATCCATCGTTGTTTCTCCTGTCTGCTTCTCTCCTCCATCTACTTACCTACTTTATTCCGAACCTTTTGTCATCGTCATCATCATCATCATCGGCAAAGCACAGCATAATCGATGCTTCTGGCTTGCTAATCCCGTCCTCCCCTCCCGCCGCCATCTCGAATACGGTCCCGTCTTTTCTGCCCTCTTTTTTTTTCTTCCTTCTTCTTCTTTTTTTCTTTCCCTCCGCTCCATCGCTAGTTACTTAGATATTCCCGACTCCCTTCGCACCCCACCTGCCAACCAATTCTTAACCCAACCACCCCTCTGCACCTCCTCATCACCTCAATTGAACACCGTCCACCCTGTCTCCCTTGCCCATCTCTAGCCTGCTCCCTGTCGGGCGGCGCTTGATCCCCCGTGCTCGTTGTTTGCCCCCTGCGACCGACAAAGGTGAGTGGCAGCCAATCACTTGTTTGTTCTCCCGCCCGTCCATCGCGAAATCGTCACCCCACCATCAGATAAACCTCACCACAATCCATCTGATAAACAAAAACCTCCCCCCTCTCTTCCCTCCGCATTACACAATCACGCGTCCGTGGTGCGACCCCCAACGGAAAAAAAAAATAACATCTCCCCCCTTCCGCGCCGTCTGAACATTTCCCCCCCTTTAACGAGAACCATGCGCAATACACGAGCGTTATGCCGGCTTAGCTGCTAATCACCATGGCTTTCGCTACATTTAGTCGCCTTTGTCGCCCACCGCCTCTTCCTTCAATCCCCACCACCACCACCTCTCCTCCATCGCCGCTCGCGCTTCATGGCTTCCTCGCCCGCCATGTCTCCTAGAATCCCCACCACCGCCACCTCCCACCCGAATGATCCAATCCCAAAAGAGCCTGCCGCCATCCCCCAGCTCAACCTCCAGCCACCGCCCTTCGATGCCACCACCACGTCGTCATCATCGCAGCCTGAACATCCATCTCCACAGTCCACAGCCGAATCCACCGCATGGCCCACCACCCACAGCAACAGCACCAGCACGAGTACCAGCGATGACTCGGAAGCCCCATTGACCCCAAACACCGAGCCAGAGCGCCAGATGGACGAGATTGTGGACAAGCTGCAGGAACTCCCCACCGCCTCGGTCAACTTTGCAGAGCCGCAGCAGCCTCGCCGACGCCGCGCTTCCACCACCCTCATCTCGGACAACCCCAACGATATCCGCCGCATCCTGGGCGATGGCGAGTCGGCTACACAGCTCATCAGCCAATGCTGCGGTGGCGGATGCTGTCTGCTCAAGACATTGGCCCCGGACACTTCATCGCCCAGCTTCGTGCCCGTCGTCATTCCTGATAATCGCGCTTTTGCGAGCTTGAACCTGCGTCTAGGTCCCTTGAGCCTCGACAGCGAGCTCACCGACACCACCCCATTGCCCCCCGTCAATCTCTCCTTCGACCCTGTTCCTGTCTCCGAGCCGAAGCACGTTTCCACCGTCCAGAAAGATCCCCCAAAATTTGTTCAGCCGCACCCGCCCTACGACGTGTACTCGGCACCTCTCTACCACGCTCGTGAACTGACCAAACCCGGCGCCGAGAAGCGGACTTTTCACTTCGATCTCGATGTCACCGACTATCCCGATGAAGGCGGCGTCGATTTCAAAGTGGGCGGCGCCATTGGCATCTGCCCTCCCAACTCGCAGGAGATTGTCAACGAGCTCTTTGACATTCTGGGCGTGCCCAAATTTGTTCGCGATAAGCCCGTTACTCTCAAGACAAGCACCGGCCGCTGGCCCACCATCTGGGGAGACGACAAGCCCCGCGAGCTGATCACGACGCGTCGAGAGCTGCTTACCTGGTGTGTGGACGTGCAGTCGTTCCCGCCCACCAAGAACCTCCTCCGGGTCATGGCTGAGCACGCCGACGCGCCCAACGAGAAGAAGATTCTCACCTATCTCTGCTCCGCCCAAGGACAGGCCGCGTTCTGCGACCTCCGCACTTCCTCCCACTTGACTGTAGCCCAGCTGCTCAGCGCGTTCCCATCCGCGAGGCCTCCCCTCCCGGCCCTGCTCTCCGTTCTGCAGCAACTCATGCCCCGCTTCTACTCGCTCTCCAACGACCCTCACATTTCTTCGGCGCGCCCCGGCCTTCCTGGTGATCGTCGCCTCATCGAGTTGGCCGTCACTGTGCACGAGACTCCCGACTGGCACACGGAGGGAAACACTCGCAGAGGAGTTGGCAGCGGATTCATGGAACGCTTGGCATACCAGTTCATTGACGCCGAGAAGCAAGGCATTGATCCGGCGGCCGTGCTCGACCTCCGCGTGCCCATGTTCCGCGGTCTCATGGCCAACCCGCTTTCCCGCCAGTTTGGTGGAGACGGTCCAATGGTGCTAATTGGTGCCGGCGTGGGCATGGCCCCGTTCCGTGGCTTCATCCTCAATCGATTGAAGAACGCCAACTGCGCCAACAAGATCTGGCTCATCCAGGGCGTGCGCGACTCCATGGTTGACGAGCTCTACTCGGGCGAACTTGGCGACCACGAGCGTGAGATCAAGAAAGTGGTGCAGAGCCGCAAAGGCCGCATTGCCGGCCAGACGGAGGCCAAGTACGTCCAGGACGAGGTCCGTCTTCAAGCCGATATCGTCTGGTTCGTGAGCAACGCGCTCGATGGCCGCATCTTCGTGTGCGGCAGCAGCAAGGGCATGGGCGAGGGTGTTGAGGAGGCTCTGATTGATGTTGCCATGCAGAAGGGCGGCATCGACAAGGAAGAAGCCAAAGAATTCTGGGCCACCAAGAAGCAGGATGGCCAGTACATTGCAGAAACTTGGTAGATGTACCAGTCTCGCCGCCATGCACACCTGTACAAAAATTCCGCGATCGTGGGCCGACACCTACCTGTACATATACTGGAATGAGCGTCCTACGGGATTGCCTGTTCCACGGCCCCCTTCTCAACATATATTCGACATCGCGCGCAATACCCTCCGTCATATCGTATTTGTTATCGTTACCGTCAATCATGGTTCTTGTTGTCATTACCGAAGCCTCTATCGCCGGTCAGGATTCTGGAGTCTGTTGTTCCTTGTGGGTGTTTGGTCTGAATTCTTTTGTCCGTCTTTTTGGGTGGGTTATTGTCAATCCTTTGGGTTGTTTTTGTTGTTGGAATGAGATAATTCTAAACCAAACAAAATTGCTGGTGTTTTTTTTTTATATTCTAGATGGCAACAAATGCTTTGGGCACACGCCTAGTCTTTTTTATTTTTCATCTCTCCATGTAGTTGTTGTTGTTGTTATGCTTCGTACATATTGGCAGATGAGCATATTGCATGTATATGTAGGGCAGGAGAGCAGAGAAACCAAAATATGGGTTAGATATTTAGTTGTTTGTTTCCTTTTTGCTCAAGAAAAAAAAAAGGCAGTTATAGAACAGTTCTCAACTTCGCTCGCAAATCCACAATTCTGCTACGCTATTTACGCAAAACCTCAACTCTCATCTAAATCTAATAAATAAAAATCGTGGAAAGCCGGATTTTTTTTATATAGGTAACTTACTTTCTACATATATACACACACACATATACTTATTAAATTAAAAATTCTTATATAAAACTTTCATTGCTGCGTATTACTTTAAAGAAAAAAGAAGGAAACTCGGACTTGATTATTTTATATACTTGATCTGGGCTTACAACGAATTATCTCTAAGAGAGCCTAGTAAGGCGTTGTAAGTTGTATGTATGTATGTAGTTAGAAAGAAAGGGACTGTTTGCATTCAACGGCATAGATAATAAGACAAATTACAGTAATAGCGATAGCAGTAGAGGAGTTAGTTATTCGCACTTTGCGCTATCGTGGATCGCCGACATGCTTGAAGGTACCATAAACCAATAGACGTACGTCCATCCAAAAGAAAAGTAGTTATAAAAATAAAACATTCGGCTACATGCAGCATCCATCTATTGCACATTGTTACTAAAGGGTGGCGCAATGCCTAGCTAGTAAGGTTGTATCCTTGTTCTATGAGATGGGGTTAGGCTGGAATAGGAAGACTATTGCTTTAGTAGTTGCTTTGGTCGAGTTTTGAATCGTAGGCTGGACGGACTGGATAGTTGTGGGTCGGGGACTATGATTCATTCGACTACTTGATCCCTTATTTCCTTGGAGTGACTCGTTTGATTTGGGGGCGGTTTAATCTCTGCATGGGATATGGGATGATGGGAAAAAAGGGAACGGGGGTGTGTGGGTGATGGTTGGGCGGATCTATCGATACTTGCCTTGCCTTCTACACTTACTTTACTACCACACACACACGCCCACGCCTACGCCCGCCTACACTTTTTCCCGCTTCCCGCTGTTCTACAGCGACAAGGACTATCCCTCGTCACCATTTCTCTTGCTTTCGCCGCGGGGAATATCGGGATCAACTGATTCGATTCGTTTGATCGTTCGTGCGGCCTGAGCCCGACAATTTCCTCGACGGGAGATCCAGAGCACCCGCATCTCCCCTCTCTCCCTTCCCCCACAAGAAACAGAAAAAAGAAAAGGGAAGAATAAACAATGCTGCACCCATCGACTCCCCTTGTCGTTATGGCAGCGACGCTGCTCCTCCTCCTCCTCTCCGCACCCGTCGCAAACGCCGAATACGACCTCTTCTACTTCCCGTCCAACGGCTCGACGCGCTGCGAGGGCGCGGGGAATGCGTGTGGGACGGAGAGTATCTGCGCGCACGAGGCGTTGACGGATGTGCATTACTGCTGCGGGTAACGAACCCTCCTCCTTTGCTCTTTCTTTTGCTACTGTTTTGGGGATTTTGGGGTGCTGACGACAAGATAGAACGGGCTCGCAGGACGCAGTGTGCTGGACAAACTCTCAGGATTGCCGGGGCGAGGATAAGAAGCCGGCGGCGGGACAGTTGGGCTGCGCGACGAACCAGAGCCCGAATGGGTATTGTTGTCGGAGTGAACGGTATGTAGTGTTTCCTCTCTCTCCTTTTCTCTTTCTCTTTCTCGACTCGAGTTGTTTTGGAGTTTGGTGTCGTGATTTGCTGATTCAGTGTAGGGAACAATGCACGTTACGCAGTGGTAAGTTACGCACCTTCTTCCTTCCTTTCTTCCTGCTATCCCGTCTCTTGTCTCACCTAACCACCAGGCCAAAAAAACATCTGCTGGGCCACCCCCTCCAACCCCATCGCAAACCTCTCCACGAACCTCCGCGACAAAACCTTCTCCTCCCTCCTCTCCGCCTCCCCAAACGCAAAAACCCTCACCGTCGATGTCAAAAAACTCCTAGCCGCCGCATCCTCGACCTCTTCGCCTTCCTCGACGGATCCAGCACGGTCCTCCAGCAGCAGCAGCACCACTACCTCCCCCTCATTACCAACCCTATCCACCCCCGCAAACCTCCCAAACATCTACAACGAACAAGGCGAGAAAAAAAAGGGAATCTCAGGCGGCGCAATCGCCGGCATAGTCGTCGGCGCAATCGCCGGTCTCGCTCTGCTAGGCTTCTTAGTGTTCTTCTTGCTGCGTCGCCGCTCCCGCCGCTCTTCTTCTCCTCTTCCACCTTCTTCTTCTCCTGCTCCCGCCGCAGCAGCTACCGCGAATCCGAATGATCCCCCCGCGACCTCGGAAATGGACGGCTCGTCCTCACGATACAATCCGTACGCTAGCTCCCCGCATATCCAGCAGCAGCAGCAGCAGTACCAGTATGGACAAGGGTATGAAGCTGTGTCTCAGCATCATCCTGAGATGGATGGCACGGGGATGACGATGGCGGGGAAGTACGCGTATCGCGGGTCTGCTTCTGAAGGAGGAGGAGGAGGAGGAGGAGGAGGAGGAGGAGGAGGGAATCATGGTGGTGCTGCTGCGCCTGTTGAGTTGGCGGGGGAGAGCGTGGGTCCGATGAGCGAGATGGAGGGGCGGCAAGGGCATTAGCAACAGCGACAACATTGGTGAATTTTTTTTAAGTTGGGGGGAACGCGGTGATGGTGAGGATGGAAGAATAAGCAAGCAAAGAAAGCAAAGAAACTCTTGTCTATTTTTGTTCTTCGTTTGATGTGTATGTTTCACTAGATATCCATCTTTTTTTTCTTGTTTTTTTTTCTTGTAATAATGGAAAAACGTTTGGAGCTCTTTACTCTCTTTGTGGCAAAATAAAAGGCTTTGTAGATGTAATGCATTGACATTGATGTTATCTGTTTTCTGGCAGAGTGTGTAGGCGGCAGAGATGTAATGGCAGCAGATGGCGGCAGAATATGTAGTTGCGGCAGAGCATTTGTATGCGGCAGGAATTATGTAGGTACGGCAGACTACTTTGAAGTGGCGGCAGACTCCCAGCCGGCGGCGAGATGCTGTGTAGACGGTGGCAGGAATTGTGTAGGTACGGCGAAAGATTATGGAATCACGGCGGGAATTGCGGCGGGAATGTATAGGTGCGGCAAAGCTCCTCATTTAGTTAGACCCGGCGGGAACTGTCAGTATGCGGCGGGGGATTATGTAATCCGGCGGGATATTGTTGGCGGCGGGGGTTGTCCGGCGGGAGTATCTACATAACGGCGGCAGCGCGGCAGAACCCTATCCTCACCTCCATAGATGTAGTGAATCAGCAACTCCTTCATTTACCATCTACCTGCTTGCACAGGTCAGACAACAATGTCATTCAGTCTCTCGAGTATCTTCTCAATAAACCAAACACCTATACGTATCTCGTCGGCATCGTCCTTGAACTCATCAGCGTCGCCAAAGTCGTTGTTTGCAACATCCAGACATGTCAGGCAGTTGATGACCACGGCAGCATACCGCTCCCCAACCACATGAGCAAGAGTCGAGCCTGCCTGTCCGACGAAATAATCCTTGAGCTTCCACCCCGTCAGCCCTTGCATGGCCGACTTTCCACACACGCCCACTCCGACATATGCCTCTGTCGACCGCGGGTACACTAGGAACGATTCACCAAGCCCCATCTCCAGCAGCACCACACCCAGGCTGTACATGTCATGTTGCATCGAATAGACGTCCCTGGGTCGCTCTCCCTGTCGGCTCGGGTGGCGGTACATCTCCCGCTCCTGGACCACATCGCCCGCTTGCACCGTCGCCCCGACTGCCATACGGAAGGCACCAAACCCGACCAGAAAGGCCCCCTCGGGCGCCACTAGCACTGATTCCGGGCAGATGTTCTTGTGCACAAAGCCAAAGGTGTGCACGTCGGCCACGCTTCTTGCAAGTTGCTGCGCGAGGCGGATGCGGCGCGAGAGAGTGAGACCTCCGCCGCTCCCTGACCCCCTCAGGAGCTCGCCGCGCAGGCTCAATGGCGGATTGCCGAGGAACGCTGGCGCATAGAGCACGAGATCGTAGCGGACGAGGGTCGGACTGTCGTTGCGACTGAGTACGCGCACAGCTCCCTTACTCCGCAAGAGTCCAAACGCGCTTGGGTCAGCCCGCGATAGCCTCTGCACCAACTTCCGCACATCTGCCTCGAACGCCACCGAGTCGATCCCTGGGTGGAGTGGCAGCGGGTCGACTATGAAGCGTCTGGGCGCCGCCAGCTCTGTTTTTGAGGTACCGGGTTGGAGCAGCGTTGCCAGCGCGGCCCTGGAGAAGCCAATGGGTGTCGTCATCATGTGACTGTTCGTTGGCAGGAATACACGCTTCTGCTGCTGCTGCTGCTGCTGGGTGGCCGTGATTGCAAGACGGACCTCAGCCGCGCGCGAGATGGGCGAGACTACTGCTGTCCCCAACGTGCGGGTGTGTGCAAGATCCGACTCTTTTTGTTCCTCGCCGTAGGCGCGGAGCTGCTCGTCGACGGCGGGGCTGGCGAGTCGCATGATGAGGAACCAGGAGGGGTCGAAGCGGCGCTGCCATGCTTCAAGGTCGGCGATGATTTCATCAAGCGTGTCCTTGTGCAATGCGTAGCGCACCCGGCGCACCTTGCCTGTCAAGAAGGCTCCGGCCCGCGACGCGGAGGCGGCAGCGGTGTCGCGGGCGAGAAGGCGGTCGATCTTCGCGGCGGCGAGGGAGAGCTTGGTGGCCAGGATGGCTATGGTGTTGTCGAGGATGCGGCAGTGCTCGGCGTCGAGATCATTGTGAATGCGGCCGATGAAGCAGATCTGGTGGCGGGTCTGCATCCAGGAGTGCTCAACGATAACGATGCGCTCGGCGACTTCCTCGTTTGCGTGCTTCCAGCTACTGCATTTTTCGAGGATGATGGCGCCGTACTTGACACAAGCGTCGACTGCGGTAATAGCCGCGATTGGGTCCATTTTGTTTCGTTCCAGATGCCAGCTGCAAGTGGATGATATATCAATCCGTTGAACGTCCTGGACTATACACCATACGTGGTATGCTTCAGCTGGACGCCCCACCTATTTGAGCTCGTTATTAAACATGCTAGCAAGCGTCTGTCTACATTTATAATACGCGCCTCCGTAAGTTATGAATGTGGCAAGAAAGTTCCTCACTTCAGATACGAAGGTATGGTCGGGTGATCGTCCCTCCGTCTGTGCTATTTCTTCGTATTCTCGGGGGTTGGAACCTATCAGCGTGGGAGCAACTTGATCTTAGAGCTGAAGGCGCCTGTATGATTGTCAACCCCTCCACAGCCTTGTTACTCCCTCATCCATAACACGCACCACCTGCCTCGCTCTTCCTTCATTTGATTACACTGTTCGTAAAAGTGCTGCCGCTGCCGAGTCAACATGAACTCCATCCACAACTCTCTCGTCAGAGATACAATGCTTCACGCCGTCGTCACTCCCACGCACACCGAGCACTCCTTCAGCGGCCGCAAAGAGACGTGGATTCGCATACGCGAGCTCGGTCGCGGCGGCTGCGGAACCGTCTGGTTGGAGAAGTGCGACAAGGTGCGTGAGGACATACCGTCATTGCGAGCGGTCAAGCAGATCCGCGTGGATGCCCGGCAGCCTGTCGATCCTTCCAAGGAGCTTGAGGCATTTGCCAAATTTTCCCAGCCTCGTTTTGAGCCCTTTTTCGTCAAATCGTTCGGTTGGTTCGCCACGAGCGACTCTATCTTCATCACATCAATGTATCACGAACTCGGCGATCTGGACGGCTTTCTCCAACAGCCTCTGCCTGAGGTCGAGGCGAGGCTTATTGCGGAGCAGTTGCTTGAAGGACTTTCGCACATGCATGACAATGGCTTTGTTCATCGGGATCTCAAGCCTAAGGTGGGTAAGTGACTACGTTATCCAGGTAAAATGTGTTTACAAGGGGCAGAATGTGCTTGTTGCCTCCCGGGGGCCACAGTGGGTGGTCCGGATCACCGACTTCGGAATCACAAAGAAGTTTGTCGACAATGCTACGGTGAACCACACGGTTACAGGAACGCCGGGTTACATGGCACCCGAGATTTTCAATTCTTCGCTCAAGGGTCCGCCACCTCTGATTGACATGTTCGCTCTCGGTTCCATGATCTATTTCATGCTGACCAACGAGTTGCCCATCCGCAACTGGCCGGAACTTCAGCAATATGGTACACAGCCTCATCGCCGAATTGCCACCAACTATCACGGCGCGGAGGTTACCAAGGAGGCCAGAGACTTAGTGACAGCCTTGCTGGCTCGGTCACCTATGGATCGCCCAACGGCTGCGGCAGCAATGATTAATCCGTGGTTCGAGCAGAATCACGGCGACGAAGCGGACTGGAGCGATTACGAGTCGTCTGAAGAAGATGTGGCCGAACTTGGTGTCCATCTAAATTCGATGAATCCGTGGCGGAAGCCCGGCGGTTCGCAGGTTGTGCCGCTGGCCACGAATGCTTGGAGCACTGAGCCGCCGTCTTCCAGCGGGGCAATGCAGGCTACCAACACCTGGAGCACTGAGCCTTCCTTCCGCCCTGATCCAGCACGAACCCAGCCTGTTCGTCAAAGTCGGACGTCTAATGCCCTTCGAAACCCCTCAGGCTCAGTACCCGCGTCGAACCTTTTCCAGACGCAAGTAGCTTCTACCCCGTCAAGTCACACAAGCCCGCACCTTGCTTCTTCTCAGCAATCACCACCGTTGGTTTCACCACCAAGCACCCACCCTAGCCAAAATCCTCCTGTACGCTCGCCGCAGTCCACTGTCGGACAAGCTCAACTTGTCAATCCCGTGCCCATGCCGACCCAAGAGATTTTTTCCCTCTGACCTGCCGTATCTTCAGTACTAATTCAAGAGGCTCCAACAAGGTCACGAAAGATCTTGAACAAGATCTTCAAGGGAGACGGTGGAACGGAACGCGCCAGTCTTCCATCCCACCAGTATCTTGACGGCAATGGAAATCTCTGGACACGACCCCACATGGACCCAAACAACATCCGCCTGTTGGTAAGCACGATCGAAGGCCCCATTGAAGAGCTGCTCTACCGTCCCCGGACGGAGACCATTTCGCAGCTCAAATATAAGTTCTCCGTGAGCAAAAACATCCGTGGAGCCCAGCAGCGGTGGACGCACAACGGGACATTGCTGTACAACGAGCAGACCCTGGGTGAGTTGAGCAGCGGGCGCGAGGTGTCGCTGCACCTCGAAGTGCTGGCGTCGGACCCAAAGAGCGTGCGAGTGCTCGTCGAAACGAGCAGGGGGGAGCGTTTGGGGCCGTGGCACTGCCCACGTACCATGACAATGGGGCACTTTGGAGTGTGGGCCAGCTCCCAAAGGGGCATCCCCATGCCCCGCCAGGCGTGGTTTTGCAATGGCCTGCCCGTGTTTCCCTTGGAGACGTTGAACGACCTTGACGAAAAGACCCCCGGTTCCGACGTGTCCTTGTACCTGGCAATCAAAGAGACAAAAGCCTCGGCACAAGCACGTCGCTCCATACCCCCGTCGAACGTTCCCCCCCATCTTGCCATGCGGAATCTACACGATCCCGAGCAAGCCGCACGCAATGCAAGCTCCCAGCCGAGCATGGTGGGTCTCTCGAACCCAAATGCAGCCAGGCTTAAGGGCGAGAGTGGGTTTTCCTACTTTATACGTACGGGAAACTTGATGTAAAACCATTCATCTTGGACGACGTCCGGCGCCATATAAGTAGGGGAAAGCACTAGTTGACTGTTTTTTCTAACTGTTTTGCTTCAATTTTTCCCTACGCGCCTGTCACCTTGCTTTATTTCTTTCAAGGTTTTCTCTGCTTTTGCTTTGTACCTCTCTGCTAAATGTTATATGGTTGCGGCGAACTGGTTTATCTACATATCTAAGTACCTACAAGAATATTAGTGGGCGGCAGCATCTTGCGTGATTGCAGCAGCTAACTACTACAGCTAGATCTTGTTTGGTAGCGGCAGAACATCAGCAGGCGGCAGACTGTTTGAATGTAGAAGCAGCAGATTTTTACATCTGTATACGGTTGCAGCAGACTGTTAGCAGCTAATATATGTGGCGGCAGCAGCTACATATAGGTAGATTGTTGGTAGGCGGCAGACTTACGCAGTAGACCAATATAGCAGCAATAAATCCTTGGGTCGTTGCGGCAAACTACTACATCTGTACATGTATAGTTGCTCTTGTATGCGGCGAACTTTTATCTACAGTAGATAGATGCGGCAGATATATGTAGCAGCTAATAAAAAAAATAAAAAATAAAAACACGATTCGCGCATCACCAATCACAGGTAGTAGCAGTCAGCGACAAAGAGCATTTCCATGTTACTTGCGCAGTATTGTGGATGATTCCCAGCGCTGGGTAACATCAATTAGCCTTGAAGTTGGCTCGTACAGATGTCGCTGGCTGCTAGTGATTGGTGGCATGAATTGGCGAAGGATGCATCTCAATCGTATCGCACATGTATCCACAATGTTTGTTCAAACTCACGCTTGGAAAGCTGATCTTCCTGTTCCGTTGATTTGAATGGAGAATTGGGCGGGGCGATGAAGGTCTGCTTCGTTGTTTTTTTCCTATTTTACATCGTCAATCCACCCATACCACCGCTTCCATACCACACATTCTAAACTATAATGGGGGTTCAAACTGCATGAACATTTCTTAGCAATGGTCAGTCGTGGAGGCCTGATCCGATCGAATCCCAGAAAAGAAAGTTTCCAGCACGGAACTGGCCTGCCGATGCTTGTTGCTATCTAGCCAATCCAAGGAGCTTGTCCAGGGTCTTGTGATTCTTCCAAAGGGTGGATTTGGATAGTATAGGATCTGGAGCGGCGTAGTTGAATGACAAGCTTATGGCTTGCGCCACCAAAAACGATGGACGGCTTGTCGCGATGTGGAGAAGAATTTAGTTGAGGAATGCCGGGAACTACCGATTGACTACTCGAATGAACCGCTGTGCACTGTTTTCAAGCTCGAATATACGATGCAAGATTGGTATTCAGTCATCTAGCATTTTAAATTAATGCCGCGATGTCTCTTAGATTTCCGGGTAGGGAGATATCCAGATCTTGCATGGAAGATGAACACGACAACAAGCAAGTACCTTTTCTTGTATACTTTGCGCACACTCCATTTTTATTGGACAGGGACTCAACATGCTCGATAGAACGAATGACTCTGAACGATGTTGATCAACCAAGAACAAACCAATCGATGGAATGTCAGCAAAACACCGCCGCACCTAGTCATAGCAGAAGGATTGGTCGATGAAATATCAACAACACCGCCGCACTAGGACATTGCCAGAGGATCAATTTATGATGTCAACAACACGCCGCCGCACCTAGTCATAGCAGAAGGATCAAAAAAAGGATTCACGAGAGCGTCATCTGCACCTGCTATCCGTTATTCCCGGCTGCTCGTACCTCCCATCCGTAGCTCAACAAGTGCGTTCAGGAGGGAAACTAACTTGCTGTAAGTGGACGACAAAAAGGTATTTAAGAACCGTCAATGTCCCCCTGATTCTACCCATCACTCAACACCGCTTACTCTCATCATTACCCACTCAAACTAACAAACAAACATTCACCATGCACCTCACCATGCGCCTCACCACTCTCTTCTTCCTCGCCGCCGCCGCTGCTGCTGCTCCAACAGCCTCCCCCGATTCCTCCCTCAACCCCGCAGACTTCCCCAATCTCCCCGAGGGCATCACAGTCGATAGTACGTCGACCCTCTACATCCCAAGCCTCTACCTTCCACACTAACACCCCCAGACCTTCCCCCCGGAACCTCGCCAAACTGGCCCGTCGTGCTCGTCACCACGACGCTCGAGCGCCGCCACTTGGCGAAGCGCGACTGCGCTTGCTACTGTGGCTCGGGCTCTCGATGCTGCACTGTGTGCAGCAACGGCTGTGGTGGGAACTGCACGGTTATCTGTGGGAATGATCCTTCGAACACGGAGGGTTCGTGGTGAGTTTGTTTCTGGATCTCTGCGCGTATTGAACTGCACTGACGGTATGTAGTTAGTTAGTTAATATTGGATGACGGAGCGGAGAAGGAGAGGGGGGGTGGTGTAGTGGCTTCGGACGGAAGAGAAGACAGCATGTTTTTGGGAGTAACCCTTTTGAATGTGGGTCGAGGATGGGTTTTTGTGAGGGGATAGTTTTGGAAATTGCTTATAGCTTTTTTTTTTCAATGGCGATGTAGCAGTACATCCGTCTGGCTCACTCCGTAGAATCAACGCTCTTTTACCCATCTATTGCCGTGGCAGCTATTTGACAGGCTCTTGTAGTTTACCATTGTTGATTGACGCTGTTTCCATCATTCTAGAGTCCCAAATGTGCAGTTTCTGGAAACTGTGGAGTCATAACCCCGCATTTATCAGCCTCCTCTGCAAGCGCCGATGGCAAGCAAATATGATCAGAGGAATGTTCAGGACTCCGATGTCGTCAGCCTTTGGCATGGTGGTTTGAATACGCTGCTCTGCACTTTACTTGCCGTGAGCCACGCATTACACTATTCTCAATACTACCATCCTTCTATTTTTCTTATTTTTTCTTTTCCTAGTGATCCCTGACCAAAAAATCGTGATAGCAAATACCTGTCATCAGATAATTTGTCGTCATGCTCATGTGCCTTGAATTTCGTCAAGGCGTGAGACGTGATGTTGGAACACTGCGGGTACTCATGCAAGTAATTTAACATGTCGAATGTAGTTAGTCTGTTCTTACTATTGCTTATTCACCTAATTATGCAGGGATGATAAAGATGGAAGTTATATTCATCGAGTATGGCTGGTAAATGCCTTCATCTACGACGAATGAATCAATCTTAGAAGAAAGATAATCAGACGGATTCAGTGGCAGCAGTGCGATTGAGCTTGAATACTTGTAATTCGCGGCATGTTGGATGCGACATAGTTACGAGGTTGCGATTGGGCAATTGAGTATTTTTTAAATACTCACCGGCATCGACCGCTGACTTCATCCATCAGAACTCCGTTCTATGCAATTATCTTGTCATCTTGGTCCTTTCCAATTAATCCATAACATAACATAATGTCCATACAAGAACCCCTCAAAAAAACGCCAAACTCCTCCATATTCCATTTCTCGGCCCATTTATACCCTCTCGGACCTGGAATGCGTAGCCACCGGCGATTTTGTAATAAAACTAGGCTGCGGCGCAGGAGCGGACCCAACCGGGTTCCGCCCAGCCTGCGTCAACGTAACCAAGCGATTAAGAATCGAGAACTCGATGCGCAGTTTGATCCCGTACACGGCAGGTTTCATATTACCCTGGAGGTACCACATCTCGGCGTACACGATTCCGAGAAGCACGGCGTCCAGCACGATGATCATGACGTTTGTGGCGATGAGGTGGTGCATGAGCTGCGTGAAGCGCTTCGAGTACGTGCTGGCCGAGTACTCGGACGGAGCTGACGGGAGGGAAGACGAGGCGTTGCTGTTGCTGTTGCTTGTGAGGGATTCGTGGGCGCGCGAGGAGACGCGCATGTTTTTGTGCGTGTACCAGATGTATAGGCAGGAGATGATGGATTCTTGCAGGGGCCAGGTCGCGTTTTCGATTTTGCCCCAGATGTTGTAGAAGGGGACCAGGCGTTTGCCGCTTGGGGTTGGTTGTTGCTGCGATGGTGTGTTGGAGGGTGATGAGGTCGTTTGGGAGTAGGAGAGGTGACTTACCGACATGGGGCCTATCACCATACTAGGGATGGAGATGAATACGGTCGTGAAGATCATCATGTAAAGAACCCAACGTAGATATTTGCTGTTGGGCATTATGAGATGGAGTCGCGACCACTGTGATCGCGGTTAGAGGCACACTTTCAATCAATGCAGCAATGCGTCCAACGTACCATGACGACAGAAAACGATAGAGTCATGATCCACCAAGTGATGTATATCAGGGGTATGCCTATCCGCGTATCCGCAATGACCTGGAAATCCGCAAGGAGAATCGCAAGCGGATGCAGCAGGATTCCCCACGAACACACCACGCAGCTCCAAAAGTAGATACCTGTATTACGACGGACCGTAAGCTAAACCGCGCATTTGGGCTGGTGGCGCTTCCTCAGTCGTCATACCTTTGCGGCGCTTGAAAAGATGGAAGAAGCGCAAGTTCAGCTCAATCGCGGTATACCACGCTATACCCGAGAAAGCCGCCATGGTCATAGACATGGGCAGGTCTTTCTTGATATCTGGAATATCGAAGTTGACCATCTTGACGTATGCGCTAAACAAAACGAACGTGTGGAGAAAAAATGATAAAAGCAAGGCGATGGCAGGAGGGCCGTCCCGCGCGCTGTTTTAGAGGCAGACCCACTCTTACACAGTGAGTGAATGGGGGGGATGATCTTATACCACGGAGTCCGACAGAACGCTTGATAGAGTTTATCAGGAAATTCTTGTCGAGGATCATGTCGCCAGCTATTGGACAGCAACCCTCGGACCTCTCGATAAGACAGCTGCCCAGCTTATTGCCCAGCACCACTAAGCAACATAAGTAAGGTAGAAGCACAGCTGAGCTCTGATTTGGCTATGTTCAGCGAGCATGGCATTTTTGTAAAGGATTTCTCGTTGCAGCTTTACGCATGTCATCCAATGTGAGGCTGAGGCTCTGGTCGGTCAATGATAGCCATGTGTGCAGACGATTGGGTGGCGGCTCGGAATAATTTGCCATGTGCTGGGCACGGCTTGAATCCTTCCCGCCGAGCTCGTGTCCAGTCATTCCACGTTTCTTTATCTGCTATAGGGATAACACAATGCGCATAGGGAGGTTTCAACTCGGATACGAGCACTTTCTCCTGGTATGGCGTAGTGCGGAGGGTTACTTTGATTTAATCTTCTGTCGCATCTGCTTTAATTCTTGAAACACAAGTTTTTTACTTCAGTGCTCACTCAGCACGTAAGAATCGATTGCATCTGCTTTGATCCGGTAATGGTTTTCGGAAACACTTACTGATAGACTTTGTGCCATCATATGTCAGGCTTGCGTGCAAGGATCTGCAGGAGGATCTCCTAAACCACTTGTATGGGTGTATACCTGAGACAACCGAACAGCAGCGATGCCTCACGTGTTAATCGGAACACTGCTTATCGTCTGGCCTGTTGACTGCGCTATGTGTTACGCTCATATGCGCTTCACATAGTGAATTCCTCTTGATGTTTGCGCATCGCGATCAATAGACAAGTTAAATAGGACTGTCCCTGCTAAGTTCGGCACTGTAGAGAATTGGGAGTGGCAGTGTCGATACCTGAAGTGGAAGTGGTATCAAACCTTAGAAAACTTTGATCATTAGAGTTTACTGTCATAGCCTTATCCGGCAATCATACGCCCCCAAACCCTTTCCATCACCAATCATTGCTGCTTCGTCGATCACCTGAGATGGAAATGGCGATACGTTGTACCAAGAACTGATCATGGCGCCGCAACGCAGTGGTGACTCCCAATACAATGGGTGCAGCAAGCTCTCGAATCGCCCGGGGCATTATTCCCGCATGGATCTTACTGCCATCAGCTTCAAACACGCTGTTGGAAGGGAATGAGACTTACACCACGACGGCAAGCAATGCCCAGTACAGAACGACAGCTCGAGATCAGTATCTGCCTGACACGTCCTGATCTCGCTCCCACCCGACGGCTTTCCCGCTCCCCAAGCAATGCTCTCGCACGCCCCGTCAGTCGGTTTGACGACTAGCGTTTTCCCCGCAAACCCATCGCCAAAGACATTGGCTAGATCGTACCATACAGCGGGTTCATCGAGAGTGTACGAGAAATGAGTCTGGCTGACGTTCGCTTTGAAAAGGCCGTTCTCCACCGATGTGATCTTGATCCAGATCCCTTGGGAGACGGGGTCGTAGTGGTAAACCTCGCTGTAGGATTGGTCTTTTTGAAGCGTCACTTGAGGTCCTACGTCACCGCCGACGGACCATAGGTAGAGGGGGTCGTCGCATTGATTTGTGACGATTGCGCGCCCGACAGCATTTGCGCTGGCGGCCAAAGCGAGAAGAACGAGTGCGTACATGGTTAAACCTGAGGTGCGATGTAACGGTAACGAGTGTGAAGAAAGGGATGAGAATTATCCGGTGCGACCTGTTTGTTCTAATTACGAAGCGTAGCTTGCGAGAAAGTCCCTTCTACTACTTCCGCCGCACTTCTTTATATATATATTTCACCTCGCCCCATCCAGCTCGTCTATGACATCGTTTCCACGGCCCACAAGAGGTAAATCAGGGAAGCTATCCAGATTTTCTTTAGTTCCAATGAGCCAATATATTGTGCACCTAGGCAGATGAGCCTCATTCGCCAAAATATACGAACCGGGTAAACCGATTGGGCGTTGCATCTTCGCTGTAGCAGATCGGCCCACACACACAGGGTGCCTAGTTACACAGGCGAGGGTACAAGATCATCGTTTCTGGGAACAGCGATTCGCGATAAACTGTCAGCTGCTTGGGAGTCCTGTCAGCTGAGCTGGCATACACGTTGGTTAGCGCATGCAGCAGAAGTTTGGTGTTCAATAATTGATGTATACGCGAGGCTTTGAATGTTGGGGAGATAGTTTCGTATCCGGTTCCTCAGCTGTGTCTCGGTATTCTGTATACTTTTCTTGACTCTATATTTGTACGTAGAATTGCAGTGTCACCAGTCGCAGTCCAGCGTTACTGGTCTGCGCTCCAAGTTGTGGAGGAGGGGTTGACACTCACTCACACCGATCATCCCCACTAGCTCGAACCAGAGAAGCGCATCGATAGTAGAACGAGCAATATACGAAGGATGGAGGAAGCGAGTATGGAAATTCAATAAAAATCGATCCTATGTACCTTGCTATAACGATGCGCTGGATAAGAAAACTGCGGGGCCTCGGACTGACGTGGGGTGAGGCTGCAGACGAACTTCGCATACACAAGCACCATCCTCCACCACCAGACAATTCCCCCACTCTCAAACAATATACCTCTATCACAAGAAGACATTCCTCCCATGCTCGACATCGTACGGACTCTCCCCTCCATAGTTCTCCTGGTACCGAGCTGGACCGGCTCTCAACTCTTCCCTCGTCTCACTTACGCCAGTCTCGCTCTTTCTCTCCGTGCAGAACTTCTTCAGCTTCAATCCAAGCCATACAAACACGCAAATAGTCCAGATCACGATAAGAGCAAGGGTAACGGCACCGCAGGCGAGTGCGGCCGTCTCCGGGTCCCATCGGCGGACTAGGGCCATGCGGAGTGAAGATCGTGGAGTGTCGGTGGTGCTCTGTCGGGAGGATGGGAAAGGGTACGCAGTAGATGGGGTAGAGAAATAGAAGGTTATAATGATTCTGAGTAGGAAAAAGGAGCTGAGGCTTGCGGAGTGTTAGTGGAGGTCTTTGTGAAAGCTGTCGGGTGATTATAGACGCACTGGAGAGTGGTCGCCATTGTCACGACGGAACAGATGATGATATGGATTTCGATCTTACTTTGAAGATTTCATTCCCAAACTAGACTTTGGGAATATCAGGGGAGTCTTCAAATCTAATATAAGGATGGAAGATCGGTTGAAATTAAATGAATAGACGGGCGATGACGAGAAGAAGGTGACGTATAGATGCGTTTGCGCGATGAATGTAGTCAGTCAATGATGGCCTTCACAAAATAGACACACCTGGCTAAGTGAAAGTCCATCGCAGGTGAATCATGCCCTTCCAATGGTCGCATGGTGAATCACTTCGCCAAGTCACGTCGCGATGTCTACTCGGCTTGCTGAGGATCAATGTGGTCTACTCAGTCCAATTAAACATGGAACCCTGAGCTGTCCGAGCTCATGCTGATTCACCAGTGTATAAAAGACTCGAGTATCCCATCTGCAATTAGTCATGAGCGCTGAGGTCATGGGGAAAGTGATTTGAAGCACATTGTAGAAGACTGCATACTCTAAGCGAATCACATCACTGAGACCTTTCCCATTGAGCGAACAACTGAATCAATAATTTATCAAAGAAAAATGTATTATCATAAGCCAGAAACAGGAATACAATGAAGTGATTACTATTCTCCATAGGCAAATCCATGTGACGAGCCCAGCTCCCAGCAAATCCCACATAAACTCCATGTATCAAAAGCATGAAAGGGGACCCAGAACCGAAGCAGAGAAGAAGGAATGCAGAAGGGAAAACAGAAAAACAAGCCCAAAACATATCACCTAGCTACCCTAGCAGGTGATGGCCTAGCAGGCCCCTTGGCCAACCCAGGTGGCATGCCCAGCCACGTCTTAGGTTCAGCTTTCTTTGTAGGTGCCCTGCCCATACCAGCACCAATGCGAGGAGCAGGTATTTTCCCCAATCCAACTGGTTTCCCCAGTCCAGCCGGCCGAGCACCAGCTCCGACACCAGCTCCAACGCAAGTCCCAGCGCCCGCTCCCAACCCAGTACGAGCACCAGCTCCCAACCCAGTACGAGCACCAACTCCCAACCCAGTACGAGCACCAACTCCCACACTCTTTTTCGCCTTCGTCTTCGTCCCCAACTTAGACCTCTTCGACTTAACCCTTTTTACAATTCCCCTAAGACAAATGCCCAAGAGTATTGCAACGAAAAATCCACCTAATGTAAAGCCGATAACCTTGAGAAGAACCATTACCAGAGGATCGACCCGGCGCGGGACAATCTTTGACCTCCCGCTTCCCCTACACAACAGCGGCGTCAGCGCTAGTTTCTGGTTTTACATAAATCTCCGCTTCAGCCACTTCACGATGAAGATCAGGATAAACATCATGATTGTGGTGATGATCGAGACCATTACCGCGGTTGTGACCGGGTCGCTTGTTGGGAGCATCGATGACATTGCGAAGCGTGGGGATATTCTTTTTTTGTTGCATATCTGTTAATGGACAGAGATACAAGACGGGAAAGGGAGGGAAGAAATGGGGAATAGGAGATGGGCGGGGAACTTACTGGATGGTATCGCGGACGTCAAGGGGGAGCGCTGGCATTTTTGCGAAGGGAGAGTGGGTTGGTGACGAAGGAGAAGGGGGAGTGGTGATGATGGGTATGGGTATCTGGGTTGTTGTGTGGACTGGAGAGCAGGCAACAGCCTAGAAAAAAAGAGTGAGGATAAAGAGATGAATACACCAGGTACTCTTATCCCCAAGAAATGAACCAATCAACCAATCAATCAACCAGCCCGATATCAAATCAGGAAACCAATCTCGATATTCTAGCGCAAATAATGGTAGGTAGAAGATGCCCGTCTATGAAGCACAAAAGCAACGTAGAACATCTTCCCTTATATCTACATCCCAAGATCCCAGCGTTTGCCGTCTCGTTCGAGGCACAGGCTGTGGCTTCACGTCCCTCCCGCGTTGATTGTGACTAAGTCAACGCTCCAGCAGTGGTGAAGACATACTACGGTGGGAATTCATGGAATTGTCTCGGTGCTATGAAGTGTAGGCGATGCGCGTGAATGGTTGGGTACGCGAGGGCAATGAAGTAGATGTTGTGTTTCGTAGGACAGTTGGGGAGGCGTGTGTGAATTAGGATGAGAATGGCAAAGATGTACTGGATATTGCTGTTTTTGCTTTATGTGATGTTTGTAGGGTGGTTGATAGGTGATCAGAGTAGCCCTTGTACGTGCGTGCGTATGTAGCTGCCTAGCTATTCATGCTCAAGGCTACGCCTTATACCCTTACGATTTAAAAGAGAAATAAAAGAAAGAAGAGCACGTAAACCATACAATCTTTGTTCTTTTTATTTTTTTGTAACATGTAATTCTAAGATAATCGTCCTGCAGTAGGAATATAAGACTAATTACTAAGATAATAAATATAAACTTTAAAATAGATAACTAGAATTCCTACTACTAATATAATTACTCTATAACAATATAAAGATATAATAACACAAATAAGTATAAAGATAAATAAAAGAATACAAAAATATTATAAAAGGAAACAACTTATCTGTAACACTTCTAAAAGGAAAAGAATAAACTCTTTAATAACTTTACACAACTCTCCTATTATAGCTTAACAACAGAAAATAAGATAGACTAAATAAGATAGAGAAAGAGGTCATATACTTAGGAAACAATAACAAAGAAAAAAGGAGAAAACAAGAAAAATAGAGAACACAACACCTAACTTCCCCCTATATCTCCCTACAGAAAAACAACAGCTAAGGAAAAAGAAGAGTAAAAAAACACTATAAACATCGCCCATTACAAACAGCCCTATTGCTCAAACCCCATCCTCGTCGTCGTTGTCGTTGTCGTCGTCATTGACATTGTCGTCGTCGTTGGGGGATGCAGCAATGTCGAAGAAGCTCAAGAGCTGCTATCAGGCGAAGGTGGCGGCGCAGAAGGTTGAGGAGGCGACGGCGCGGGTTTGATAGGAGGATTTGGACAGCTCTGTGCGCGAGGCGAGGGGGCGGAGAATTGCATTGTTGGAGCTTTGTTTTTAGGGGGTAGATGTTGGAGCTTTTTGTTGGGGGTGTTGTGGTAGAGTAGAAGTGTATAGTGTGTTCACCTAGAACGCAAAATCGAGGAGGGAAGAGGAGGAGGAGGGTTTGTTGACAGTGTTGTGTGGAGGTGTTGGTATCTGTATGAATTTTTTTTTTGTGATTAGATATGTGTTTGTATGCGACGGGTTAGCGTGGCGAGAAGGATTTAAAGGAAAAGATAGAGAAATAGAAAGGGGGTTAGAATAAGGAAGAAAGAAATTTCTCCTTGTACATGTACACTGTACGTACCGTGATAGCTAACTAATAGATAGATATTGTATTAAAGCTGTGTATGTGTATGTATATTGTGTGTGTAAAGAAGAAAGAAAAGTGCGTTAGAAACTGCGGAATTTATACATGCTTTGCTCGCTGACTCTTACGTTACTGTATACAGTTTTCTACTTAGGTGACTAACTGAGTGGATGAGTGGATTAGTCTTGTTGTGCCGCTGCTTCTTGCCACACACACGCACGCACACGTCTAGTAAAAAAGACGGGAGAGCGTAGTTTGACTCTTCCAGTCTATGTTTCTCAGCGTCGTACAACTTGCATGTACATAAACTAAAAAGCAGTCATTGCACTCTGACTACATAAATAAATGAATGAGTCTTATTTCTGCCGCTGCCGCTTCTTCCGTGTCACACAAATCAAAGAAACAAAGTGTTTTCTGTGTGTGTGGAATACAAGGAGAGTCATTACACCCACCTAAACTACACCAATGAATAATTGAGTCTTATCTCTGCCTGTGCCGCTACCGCTGCCAGCTACTTCTTCTATGACACACTCACACTTACACATACATACATAATTAGTGAGTAAACAAGAAGTGTAAGCGTACAACCTAACTCTTTACTCACCCAGTGTTCTTAATAGTCGTACACTAACTTGTGCGTAGACTACAAGGGGAAAGAGTCATCGCACTCTGACTATATAAACAAATGAGTCTTAATATCTGCCGCTGCTTCTTGACACGCACACAGTGAGGAGACACAGAAGTGTAGTTAAGAGTAACTCTTCTACTTACTGTTTTGTGTGTTATTTAGAGTCGTACACTACTAGCCCGTGCATATACATCAACTATAAAAAATAGAGAGGGTCACTGTACTGATTATAAGAAACAATAAGAGTCTTTGGAAATGATAAAGGGGGGAGGTAGGTGATATATGTGTTACACACACACACATACATACACACAGACATACACAAGAAACAACATTCTATCTTTACCCCATCGCTAAAACTCTATCTAAACCTATCCATCCACGCTTCCTTCCCTAAAACACCAAATAGATAGGTATCATATCCTCCCATTACACTCTACCGTCCCAAAGCAACATCCCCAAAACAGCTCTAAGCCTCACTCACTCACTCAGGCTCACTCAGGGCGTCGGATTCGGCGAAGGCGGCGGCGTAGCAGGTTGAGGCGGCGACGGGGCGCCGGGACATGGACCTGGACATGGGGGTGTGCTGTTGGGAACTAGGCCTGTGGGGGTTGGGAGGGACTGCATTGTTGTTGTGTTGGTAGGGGAGAAGATTTTAGAGTGGCTTTTGTTGAGTAGTTGGATAGGTGGATGGGTGGGTATGGTTTCTCGACTATTTTTGTTAAGTTAGGTTGTAGAGATAGGGGAAGGATGTAATAGAAGGATAGAGAAAAATAGATAGGAAAAAGGAAGAAGAGGGATAAGGGAGAGACGTACATACTAGAACAAGTCCTTAAAGCAAGTGACTGCAAGAAGAAAAGTTCAGTTGCCGTTCTTTATTTTTTTCTTCTCGCGTGTTTTTTGTTATAACTAACAAGAAGAAACCCCCCTTATCTTAATTTTTCTTTAGGGAGACGGTGTAGGGTAAGAAGAAAGGTATTTATTTAAAAGATAATTGTATATATGTATGTTTGTAGATGTGTAAGTGTATATGTATATTTCCACAAAAAAAAAGAAAGAAAGAAGCAGAATCTCGTTATCAAAACGCGAATTTATACATACTGCTGACTCCTACTGTCCGTATAAATATTTCCACTTGAGTAACTAAATGAATGGATAGATGAGTAGATGAGTCTTTTTCTCTGCCGCTTCTTCTTCTTCTTGCCACTCACCCACTCACAAATACAGAGAGTGAGTGAGTAAGTAAAAAGAGAACACGAGAACCTGACTCTTAACTCCGTGGTCTCTTAGAGTCAGAACCCCACATCTCTAGCTGAATGAATGGATTAATGAATGAATGGATGAGTCTTTCTTTGCGCACGGCTGCTTCTTGACACACCTAGTAAACTGACTCTTTCCTCTCTACATGTATCTTTTCAGCGTCACCATTCTTGCCCGTGCGTTGACGTTGATGGGAAGAGAAAAAGAGAGAGAGAGAGTCATTGCACTGATTCTTGGTGGACGATGAGTCTTTGAATTGTTGGGGGTTGTTGGGAGAGAGAGAGAGGTACAGACGTTGTTCGATTCATTATATATCTATGTACTTGTGTAAACCAACTTTGTCGTTGGGTGATACCGGAAAAAACAAAAATGTGTGTATATGATACCCGCTACTCACGCATGCTATGCTCTGATGCGAGAGAGAACCAGACGCGCAGATTACAGCCCAATATCCTCCTCGTGCCGGAAAGAAGTGTACACGTGGATACATACACGCCCAAAGGGATCCCGTCGAACCCTTGGGACTGCGACACGTTCTTTCTTCTCTATCGGCAAAACCCAACATTTCCAACTGTACAACATGTACTCGTCGTCTTTTCTATGAGGGTGTGGGAAGGGCAGCATCCGTCGAGTCGTCGTGGATATGCAGTTCCGACATGCACACGGATTCCCGCAACAGCTGTTCCAAAGTACAATTCCTCCTCTTCCTTGTTGCACAACTTTTCCATCCAATATTCACCGTTGGCCGGATGCTGAACTTGTGCCGGCGGTGGCACTCTCCCCGACTACGCGTCTCTCCATTTATGCACGCAAGCCATGTGCTCCAAACAAATCAATCCGTTACGCCCAAGATGCCAGCGAGTCGATCCATGTGCCGACTTTCAAAACGAACGCCGCAAAGACCCAATGTAATAGAGAGAGCGAAAGAGCGAGCCACAAAACCCGCCAGCAATGTCATCGTCATGATCGGCCATGTGTGTGCAAAGGGAGTGACCGGACCCGCACAGTACAAAAGGAAAAAGGTTACAAAAACAGAACGCTGTACAAAACAGGGCGACGGGCGGTTATCATACAGTGTCGCCTCCGCAGTCCGGAATCTTGACGCCCTTCTTAAGATTGCGGTTGACGTCCATGAGACCCCATTTGTCTTCCCACTCTTTGCCTTCTTCGTTGTACCGGATCTTCCAGGGCTCGTCAAAGGCGGAGAACCTAGCGGAGTTAGCAAATGGGACTGAAACCGTTTCCAGGGATGAAACCTACCAAAAGTACTCTGTCTGGTTCTTCATGCTTGGGCACACCCAGTCCTCCATGAACTGGTTTAGTTCGTCGATGCCGGCCACGGATCCCTCGGTGTCGGTCGTGCAGTTGCGATCGCCGCAGCCGTTGCCGCCGCCCGTGGGCCATCCGACCTCGGCGACAATCTGCTTGATCTTCTTGTCGCTGGCCGTCAGCGCGACGTCGTGGGTTGTCCAGAACTCGTAGGTCCAGCCAGCAGCGTTGCCGACATCGACACCGGCGAAGAAGGGGTGGACGTTGGACATGACGATGTCGACCTCGGTGGCCATTTCGGCGGTCCAGTTGTCACCGAGGTCCGAGGTGGCGACGGGCAGAGAGTGTCCGCGCTTGGTCAGGTTGCCTTTGACCCACGAGATGTGTTCGAGCAGGTCGCTCTTGGAGAGGTCTTCGCGGAAGAGGACCTCGTTGCCGACAATGACGCCCTTGAAGCGATCCAGGTTGTTCTTGTGCTTGATTTCCTCGTCGACGGTATCGTAAAACTGCTCCATCTGCCTCTTGTTGGTGGGCGCGTCTTGGTCGAGCCAGACACCCACCCACAACTGCATGTCGGTGAGCTCCAAACGATCCATGGCATGGAGGACCATGGCGGTCTGGTTGCAGTCGGTGCCGTACAGGCGGACGGCGTTGGTCAGCTGAGACATGACGGCCATGTCGCGGGTGATGTTGTTCTGAGACGGGGGCACTTTGGAGCAGTCCGGGTACTGGGTGTTGAGCGGGGTGTAGTCCATGCCGGGGAAGACCTTGTGGAGGTTCTTGTTGTTCATCAATTGCTTGATCTCGTCCGAGTCGAGGCCCAGGTCCTCCTGATTATCCTTTTGGACGGCCGAGGCAGCCTCCTTTGTGTTGTCAGTGCTGTCGTTGGCTTTGCCAATACCGCCTCTGGTCAATTGGGTACCGAGGACACTGCCGACAATGGCACCTATGACGACGACGGCGATGACGCCGATTATGATCCACATGTTCTTCTTCCTGCCGCTGGTGTTGTCCCCCTCGCGCCAGTCGTCCTTTTCCCGGAAATCCCTCGTGGGCACGGCATCGTAGGCTCCGCTTCCAGGGCCCGACGCACCGGCGCCAGCGGCGAGTGCGCCTCCTGCAGCTGCAGCAGCTCCCGCAGCGCCTGCTACGCCGGCACTGGAGCTGTTTGGGGTTCCGTCACGGCTACCGGAGCCAAAGGGTACAAAAGAGCGACGCTTTGCTTGCTGGTTGGGGGCGGGAGATATGCCCCAGTCGTCATCGTCGGCCAGCTCGTTGGGGTTGATCATGCCCATTTGCGGGGCGAGGTTCAGGTTGGAGGACGAGTAGCGGTTGTAAGGGCTGTCCGAGTAGGCGCCTGCGTTGAGAGGCATGCTGCGCTGTGAGCTGTTGCTGGACCAGGTGCCTTGGGGAGCGAGGGACGGGGAGGAGACGGCCGAGTGCTGGGAGTGGATGGCGCGGGGCGGGGTGGGAGAGTCGTATGCGTATTGGTCGGAGAAGGGAGTGCGCTCGTGGGCCTGGGGGATTCCTAATGGGGCGGCTGAGTGTTGCTGGAGGAAGGAGCCCCTCGTGGTGGCTGAAGCGCCATCGCTCGTGTTGTCCATGCCGATGGAGGCGGGGGGCGAGTAGTCGGAGTAGTTGTTCGGGTCGTGAGCATAGGGGCGGCCGGGATTGAGGGAGTCGCCATGTGCTGGGCCGGCCAGAGGATCGCGATGGGGAGGTGGAGGCGGAGGAGCGGAGGAGAAGAGGTGGTCGTCGGCGGAGGGACCTTCTATGGGGGAGGTCGGGTTGTCTGTGTAGGGAGCAGGAGCATTGGGGGACGACGGCGAGGGAAGGTCATTTTGGGGTTGCTGTTGGCGTAATGACGGATGAGTAAAGGCGTTGTAATCTAGATGCGACATGGCGGATTAATGCGACAGCGAGCGTCGAGGATTAGGTTGGTGGGAGAGAGTGAGTGAGGGTGGTGGCCACACACTGGCGGGCGGCGGGGAGAGCGAGAGTGGGCAGGCAGGGCAGGCAGGCCAGGCAGAAGAAACGACGGATTGAGGTGGAAGAGGTGGTGGTGTCTCGATGGAAGGGTGGATGAAGAGTAGTATAGTATAGTACAGTACAAGATAGTACAAGGGTTACTGGATGGTTGTAACAATTATCAGAGCGGACTTTGTGGTAGTGTTTGGTCAAGCGCAGGTCCGGTGTTTGGTTGGCTCCGGGCGGGCGAGGCGAGGCGATGCGATGCGATGCGAGGCTCTGTACCGTACCACACAAAGGGAGCACGTTGGCTGCCAGCGAAACCTTGTCGTGGGCAAGTCCGGTTCGGGACGCGTTTTTTGGTTTGGGGAGAGTTTGATTGATGTGTAAGGGAGGAGGGTAGAGAGTGGAGTGAGAGAGTGAGAGAGTGAGGGGATGAGAGAGGATGAGCGGGCGTAGGATCGAATGGGCGTCGCCTTGTTTGGCTGCATGCAATTCGCTAGCCCGGCCGCTACCCTGTCACTTATCTATTGAACGCGACGACGACGACACGCGGGGATACTATGAGAAAAGAAAAAAGACAAAAGACGTTATCAAATTGCCAAGTCACGGTTCTATCTATCAATCATGAAGAGGGCACACAAGCCTTTCGTTCTGCTTAATGCAAACCATTCACTGCTACTGCTGCTGATGCTGCTGCTGATACATGCTTGGGGTGGCAGTGTTGTTGGTGGTGGTGGATGATGGACTGACTGACTGACACCGGGGCAACGAGCTGTATGCCGCAACGCGCCACCCCAGCCTGACAACCTCTTGTTTCCTTCTCTCCACTTGTCTTGTTCCAAGAAAATATCAACACCTCTTGATGCGCTAAACCGCCATGATGCTGGCGGGAGTGGCCAAAACGCTTCCAACCTGATTGTTGAACCGCCTCCGCCCCGGCGCTGCCTGCGTCATCCACTTTTTTTTTTTCTTATTTTCCTTCTTCGTCCTCTCCGCGCCTTTGTTTCGTTTCTTGTGATGCCAACGCGTGTCCTTCAATATTCGCAGATGACTGTGTACACTGTACAGCCTCGGTGATCCAATACATTGTGTATGTATGTATGGTGTATGTATGTATGGTATAGGTAGAGGTGAAAGTATTGATGATAAGCTGACGAGGGCCAAACAGGGAAACGGGCGTCGCTACTACAACGGGAAACCGCAACTCGGCTGCCCCGCCAAGGCGCTAAGCCGTTAGCCCCCGCCCGCTTATAATCAAACCCGGCGATAACCTGCCGTCCTTCCTCTCTCCTCTCCACTCTCTCCTCCACTCTCTACTCTCTCTCTCTTGTTATATACTCTCCACCCTTGTCCCATTCATTCACCTCATGATATCACCGTTGCTGTTGTTGCTGTTGTTGTTGTTGCTGTTTCTCCACTCCATCAATCTCGTCCCGTCCATCTCGTCACGTGTCCATCCTCGCCCTCACTCAGCTACCTACCTGCGCATAATCCAGCCAGCCAGCCAACCATCAGCCATCAGCCACCACCCTTCTCTTCAGCCGCCGCACATCCTACAGTTCCCATCCATCATCCTCAACACTCACCTCACCCAGCTTCCCTATCGCATGTATGCGAAACACGAACCTCCGTCGCCGCTCCCTCGCGCCTGCACTAATCCAACCCTCCAACGCGTCCGTCTAATCAAATCATGACCATCCTACCCACTGACCACCCCACGACCTCTCCGCCTCCCACGAACCCCCGTACACTTCCAATCCCATCCAACCTTCCGTCATAGCCTTGCACATCAATCTCCCATCGCCATCTATCGCTTCCTTCCTTCATTCTGCCTCTTCCCCCTTTTCCAATCCTCTGCAACCTTGTCCATCAACTCGCACCGCCTCACCACTTGTGCCTACAGTCCAATACTCACCTGTTGTATGCGCCCACCCGCCTGTTTGCAATCAATGTCCCTGCGTACCGCGTTACGCCTTGCGACGCGAGACTTGGGCCCGCCCGCCAATATTCCCATTATCATGACTTGTACCTTCCATAGAACCTGCACATATAGCCTCTCGTCCCACTCTTCAACACAAACACAATTTCTTCTCCCATCACCTCATTTTATTCCGCGTCTCTCGTGCTCATCTCTAATTTTCTCCTGTACACACGCCGCCGTCGCGTGCGCAATCTGCCATCCATACATGTCTTATCTTGGTAGGTTTGACACATGTGGCCGCGTCCCTGAATCCACAAAAACCATGATATACCCGTACCGTGGTTCCACGTATTATATGCACATATGTCCAAACTCAAATTCCCCCTTTGGATCAGGGAGCACAAGGTTGGAGAACCCCTTCTCCCCTCCCCCCTTTTTTTTTTCTTCTTCTTTTTCATCATTCTTTTTCCTGAGTATTTGGAGAGGAAGAAATGATGCTTTCAAGGAAACCGTGTATCCTGAGTGCGCTGAGTAACCCTGAGTCAAAACATGTCGTGCTGAGTGAGTAACATGTACCTACCCACTACCTAGTCATGTATGTATGTATGTATATATGTATTGCAGTCAGTACCAAATAAGTTTGACTCTTCTTTGTTTCTATTTTTTCTTCTGCTTCTTGGATGACTCTTTTTTCTTTTTCTTTTTTTAGTTTTTGTTTTGGGCTGTTTGTATAAAAGGGTTGAGGTAGTCAGAATGTGTGTTTAAGTGTGTATATATATGAGTGTGCATGTACCTATATCCATGCACTCTACCTATACTGTATTCCTGTCATCAAGCTTTCTTTCCAAGTCTCTGAGTCTTAACGCCACTCCCTAGAGAATTAGAGTAGGAGTATCCAAGATTCAGATTCAGAGTCAGATGTACTCATGCGTTCTTGGAGGTCTGGTTACATAGTCAATAGCGATGACGATGGCGAAGATGTATGAAAAGAGTCAGTTCGTTAGACGATGAGTGTTGAATCAATACAGCAAATGTAAGTATAAATAGTTCTAATTCTGATTTTTTGGAGGAGTTTCTGTATGATAATAACTGTTGATAACTTTTGATACCTTTACATACAAACAACTACCCAATCTATTATATTCTCCTCCCTAAAGAACAAGCATAACTTGCCTCAAACATCTCAAGCTAGATCTATTTTCTTTCCTTCTACATAACACAGATACTAATACTCTGCTTATCCTGTACATACCCACCCTCCTTCTCCTTCTCCCCTTCTCTCTCTCTTCTATATACACTAACTCACTCACTCACCCAGCTACCCACCAACCTCCCAACCATGCCCGCCACCCCACCTAAACCCTCCTCTTCCCCATCCTCCTCCGATGACGAAGACACCATAAACATCTCCCTCCCACCCCCACCCTCATCAACATCCACAGAATCCACAACGACGACCTTCCCAACCCCCATCTGCGCAACAAACTCCATCGACCTCACAAACGTCTGCAAGGACTTCTCCTCTATCAGTAGTGGTGGTGGGGACATCATGATCCCGCTTAATACTGTAATGCCGCTTGCGTGGGTGCTGGTTGTTGCGGTTCTGATTCTGGCTGTGGTGGAGCTTGTTGGTGGGGTTTTGAAGGTTAGGAAGTGGCATGCAAATAAGGGGATAAGACGGGAGGGGGAAGGGGGAGGAGGAGGGGGTGGTCAGAGTAGTGGGCGTGAGTATCAGGGGGGACAGAGGCATGGACAGAGGCATGGACATAGGCAGGCGATGCAGCATAATGAAGAGGATAGTGATTTGGAGGGTCAGAATTTTGTGCCGGCTGAGGAGAGACGATGAGAGGGATTGTGCTGGGTCTGTTGGTGTGTTTTTCTGTTCTGTATATTGTTCTTGTTCTTGTTTTTCTTTTCTTTTGTTTTCTTTTCTTCTACTTTGTATCCTTCAGAATCCTGTTAATCTGTTTGTTTTGGGAGGGCTTTGCGTGCAGTCTATTTCCTTAAGCTGTTCTATTTCTCCTTATTTTTCTTAGAGGGCTTTGTAGAGGGAGACAGCGGACAGTGTTCATATTGTGTATTCTAATTTGTATTTCCTCTTTTTTATTTTTCTGTACTAGAATTATGATTGCTTTGCTGTATTACCTCTCCACGTCTTAGTTCTGTTGGGTCTTCTCTACCAACTATATACTATTTAATGATTGACGATTCACTATAAGTGTGTGTGCCTTCTACTATATCCATTTACCTGAATCCTTGTATCTTGAATCGATTTGGTTGGAACGGCGTGTATGTCGGCACTGCATACTTCAATCGGATCCCGAAAACGCTACTTTACTGACGATCTTAGCACCTCTCGTTGAGAAGACAAATTCTATATTGAACAGATCAAATATTGGATTTTGTCGCAAGAGGAGAAATATGTCACAGTCCAAGGATTGATGGATCCCTTAAGTGTGTCTGTATGAAACAAGTGAGTCAACCCAAACATAGCTATCAGTGAGTCAAGTCCAACGTGACTAATGGGTCGCTGAGTCTACTTTCTCCCCTTTGTCTTATTTCTTTTCGAGTGCTGCTCTTCCTCTAGGTCAAACCTCATTCTCCTCTGCGTTTTTCCTTGTGCTCCTTCTCTGAGTTATACTTTCGCCCTCTTCGTCCTTCTTCGCTCCTTTACACTCTCATAGCAACCAACAAACTACAGCAAACAGCAGATCAAGAAGAAAAGAGAGAAGGAGGTTAAAAAAAAAGGTAACAACAAGACAAGAGCGAAGAGTGCAAACGGCATACATAAAGACTGAGCTAATCTACAAAAGATAGAAGATACCTGACTTTCTTTTCTACTTGATTATACACATACCTACCTATACGCTTACGCATACCCTGTACAAACATTTCCTTCCCCAGCTACAAAGAAGAAAGCCAAGGTTCTAGCATACACCAACAACAAACCAGTCTTAACTATCCTTCCTTCCTCTCAAATCCTCCCACAAGAAAAAGAGCTAAAGCTCGAACTAGAGCCGAGCTACCTTATCCCCATCAACTACTCCTTTCCGTTTCCCCAAACCACCTCAATCAACTACAACCAAGCAAACGATCAAAAATGCCGATCCTTCCACTCCACGCCTCTTCTTCTTCTTCTTCTTCATCATCTGCATTTTCTTCGCCAACCCCAGCCCCAACTCTCGCAACCGCAACCACCGTCCTCCCTACCTCAACCTCCTTTCCCTCCTCAAGCCAACCACTAACCCCGAATCCGTACACCTTCTCTATCAACCCGGTACTCTTCTGGGTTCTAGTGAGCTGTGTATTTCTTAGTGTGCTGATCCAGATTGCGTTTTGTGTTAGGTGGATGGTTGAGGTGTATGTTGGTGCTGCTGAGAGACGGGGGAAAAAGAGGGAGGAGGGAGGAGGAGGAGGAAGGGGAGTGGGAGGGTATGGTGGTGGGATAGGGGCAGCGATTTAGGGATGAGATTTCTTGAGGGGAGGGAAGAGAGGAAAGGGGGGAGGGTTTCTTGTTTATTGGATTTCTTGTTTTAAGGTGTGTTGGGTTAGATAGAGAGTTATTCTTCTCTTTTCTTTTTTCTAGGATGTGTCTCTTCCCTTATTCTGTCCTAGTCTCTCTCTTTTCTTAATTTGACAGTATTTTCTCTCTTTATTTTCCTCTTCTTTCTGTACGTACCTCTCATCTTTAAACTGTACTTTCCATCATCTTCGACCATCTCTTCAAGCACAACCGGGGCTTAGACAGGTCTTATCAGCTATACAACCCTAAATTCACCTCTACTTCCACCCCTAACCTTGACTCACTCATTTAATTCCCTCCTCCTGCCCGTCTACTTGCCCTCCCTTCTCTAATCCCACCACCTCCACGAACAACACCCCACCCACCACCATAAACCCCCCAAGCACCCATCCCCAACCCCACAATAATCGCCGCAGAAACCGGTCCCATGACCTTCCAAACCTCCTTCTGATTCGTATTCCCTGGCTCCCCCGTAAACTCTCTGACATTCATCCCGTAATACGACGTAAAAAACGATAGCGGGGCCTATATATCATCCCCCCTCTCTCGGGTACTGTGATTAGAAAACTTCCATTGGTATGATTAATGTAGGCAAAAAGGGTGGAGGGGGGTGTTTGGGGAAGAAGGAGGTTGGAGAAGTGAGAGGACGTACAAAAACAATCGTAACAACAGTAAAAAGTAACAGGATCTGCGACTGCGCTTGCACGGCATCGGCTTGTTTGCGGGCGGCTGCGGCCTGTTGGTTCGAGTGGTGCGCTTCTTCGAGGGTTTCTTCTTTTTGCTGGAGGTCGAGGAGGTTCATGAGCTGTTGTTCCCCGCACCTCCCATGTCAGCGACGCCCTTCAACGTAAAAATCGGAAAAAAAAAAAAAAAAAAAAAAAAACAGGGGTGTGGAATGAGAGGGAAGCAAGAAAGTGGGTTAGGTGAAAAGGAAAAGGGAAAAGGGCAGCACTCACACTCGCCCTGGCCCTCCCCGCATCCCCAACCATCCGTCGAACCTGCCGAACATACCCCTCCAGATCCTGCTCGACAACGACCCCCAGTTTCTCTCTTAACCCTGTGTACCTCTTCCTCTCTTCGACCGTCAACTCCTGGCTAGACAAGATCTTGATAGCGGTGTCGAGGGCGTCCTTTTGCGCCTCAAAGAGACGCGTAAGACTGTTGAGTTCGTCAATGATGTCCGAGAGTTCGAGTGCGAGCTCGACTTCGTCGCGTTTGGTTTGCGCGTCGAGGATGATGCGTTCGGGGGAAGAAAGGGTAGAGGATGATGAAGAGGGGGATGAGGAAGCGGAAGAAGTGGAGTGTAGTTTTTCTTGGAATTCGCGGAAGAATTTTGTCTGGGTTTCAGTCTGTCATACGAGTTTCTCTTGTCAGCGGATTCCCCCATCCGAAGAAGAGTAGAAGGGAGATGAGAAAAGGAAAGGGGAAAGACATACAGCAGCACCAATAGCAGCCCTAAACACACCCAAAAAATCCAAAGAAGACTCTGTTCTAACCCTCAACATCACGTTAACAGCCTGCTCAATGACCAGCCCGACATAGTGGCTGCGGTTCCTAGCCCACTCCTCATCCCGACTATTCGCCTCATCAATAACAGCCTGCCTCAAATCTGCAATGTCCTCAAGATCGCGCTCCTCCTCCCCAGCTTCCCTCTCTTTTCTCGGAAACGACGTGAAAATAGACGTCTTGATTCTGCCTGGAACCACGGACCCATCGCTTTTCACAACGGCATCCTCGCGCGTCTCGAGCATCCACAGCCAAAGTTGATCCACCATGATCATCTTCTTGCCGCCGCGCGCATCTTCCGGTGTGTTTTTCGAAATGACCTGATCTTTATCCCGCGATGATGTTTCGGGGAGACTGGAATAAAAGAATTGATCGAGACTGCGGCGGGGATGTAACGCGGAAGTTTTCCCGCTTTCATCGCGGATGATTTTGTATGTGGCTTTTGCGTCGTCGGAGAGGTCGGGAGGAATATCGATCGCTTTGCCTTTGCTTGTGGCATGTGAGAAGGCTGCACGGCGGAGAAAGCACTGGGATGAGTCCCAGTGCAGGTAGGGTAGCTTTTGTAGTGGTGTTAGTGGAGTTGCATTAGTTTGGGTGCGGAAAGTGTGAAAACGGGGTCACGAACGTAGATGACGAACTGTGTAGTTTTGTCTTGTTTGCTGAGAAAGCCGGAAGGCTCGAAATATCGGGAATGGGGGATGTTTTCGCGCTTGCGCTCGTGCGAAAGCCAGTACTTTTGCTCTGTGATGGAAAGATCGCCGTATGCCTGCTGGTCGACCATGATGTTTTGCAGACAAGGCTGCAAGTTACAGTTAGCCGTGCGCATATTATGAGACCTGGGGAACGTACATTGACCCACGATGTGTTGTTGAGTGGAACATGCACCCAAATAAGCGGTTCAAGATCCCCTTCAATGGACCGTTCGTTACTACTATTGAGTAAGGCCGTTGGAGAATTCATCAACAGATCCGAAATGGAACGCTCTTCGGTCTGGTACAGTAGGTTCTGCCGGAATAAATGCACATAGCCAGTGAAGTCGATGCGATTTGGGATTGGGGGAATGGGAGAACTTCCTCGAGGTGGGAGTACGGAAGCAACTCTTCCAGTAGTAGCGCGTCGAGCGTTGGGAGGCGAGTCGAGTATGCTTTGCAGACAATGAAGAACTTGGCAATACGTGACACTCTGCGAACTTGCAGGCTTCACCATATTTACGTGGGAATCATCGAGCGAGATGACACGCTCGTGAGGTATGTTGAGTGTAGCTGAAGCTTTGTTGACGACCTGTGGAAGGTTAATTGGGGGGTTTTGATGTGTTTGTACGAGATTGTACTACACACCAGACCATGTTTGACTCCGAGGGGTGATAGACGGGTTTCGTAAAAACTGTAGATCTTGTAAGGGTGCTGCAAGTGAAGCCAGGACTCGTTGATCGCTTGCAGTGTCGATGACTCCCGGGCAAGCGGTTCAACGAGAGAATAGCCGCTCCTCATGCGAAAGATGTGTCTTTCGAGTAACGCGATTTCTAGACGACCGTGGTGCGGTGTACCTAGATACAATTGTTACCAATCGAAGATACAGCGTGCTAGCCTGCCTACCAAAAAATAAGATTGCAGCTGTATGTTTGTTGACGATGGCATGCACCGACATTGCGCTTTCAACAAGCACCTAAACATTATGAGAACATATCGCGAACATCAAACGTGATGCAGTATACCTGTTTCACTAAGATACCACCCATGTTGTGAGAGATGAATATGATGGGGCGGGCGTTCTCCTCTTTTTCAAGATGCTTTCTCTCAAATCAGCACTCCCGGACATGAACCAATGGATTAAGCTCTTACAGTCTTCAACGCTCTATGCAAATTCGTAGCATGTTCGAACAGCGGATGACGAGGATTCTCCGGCGTCGGCATGATTGAAGCATCATACGCATACGTCAAAAGGCGACATTGCGGCAGGTCCTTCCCCAGGCCATCTCTAATCCAGAAGAATGGCGGGTCGGCTTCAAGATTAGTCCATGTTCTGGTATAATGGCCATCGAAGCCGTGCACGGCGACGATCCTAGGATGTCGCGTTAGCCTCAACAGCACTTCAAGACGATGTTTTGAGGGTAATGTGTAAGGATGCGCACGTTGCTTTTACGCTTGACGAGCTGAGAGGTTCCTGCAGTGCAATCAAACCGAGTTCCCCCGCTTCGCTGGAAACGGAACTTGATCGCGCGCGAGCTACGGGGAGCATGGCGGGAGTGGTCATGGTTTGCGAAAATGGTTAGTCGAGCAAGATGGTGCAAAGTCTCATGTGTGTTTGTTATTACGCAGGTGTCTTGACGGCGGCATAAGTCTTGTTGAGCCTCAACACTTTTACGGCCGAATAGTATGTAAGCAAGGCTGAAGCGTGCGAAGCTGCTGAAATCGTTGATCGTATTGGGGTCCTATTTTGGGGAAGATTGGGGGCCGTATCGAGATCAAGCTTCAGCCCCTCCTAGGCTGAGAACGCCGTCATACGGATTCGATCGTTTGCAATCATGTTGCACCTAAAGGAACATTGAATAATGTGGCGATGAAGGTGACCGGAAAAGGATTGGTTGGGGAAAAGAGGCACGAGACTAGGAGGGAAAGCGCCACTGTAGCCATCGGTCAGTGTTGCCGTAAGACTGAACGAGCACATAATACCATTCAGCGTCCCTGTAGATTGTTAACACATGCTTGAAATAATTGAAGATGTGAGAGTGAATCACTTTTAAATTTGGTCGGAGCATCCCACAAGACATGATGAGAGTCCCTTCGCCTTTTTTGACTGCAGAACATGCGCCGTCTTGATTCCTACCGCACCTAAACCCACCCTTACAATCCACTCAAAAACTCCAAAACCCCATCCACAACCTCTTTTGGCTTTTCATGCATGACCCAGTGTCCCGCGCCCTCAATAAACTTCACGCCTCTAAAATCCCGGCACGCATCTCCCAATCCCTCCAATACCCCGGGTTCCTGATAATTCCCCCAATCACTCTTTCCCGACAGGAAAAAGCTCGGGCACTCAATCTTCTTTCCCGCAAACAAAGCCATATCTCTCGTCTTCTCGGGGTCCGTCGAAACGCGGTACCAGTTCAGGCCACCTTGAAATCCCGTGCGCGACCACTCCTGCACATAGACGTTGAGATCGTCGTCGGAAAGCCAAGATAGGGTTTTGGACGCGTCTTCAGTGCGCATGAGGTTTGCGATCGCTTCGGGCATGGAAGAGTACAATGGGAGGATGTAGTAGTGCGGCATTTTGGCGAGTTCGGGAGCTGTCCAGGATTCGAGCTTGTGCGGTTTGTTGGGAGCGTAGTCGGCAGATTTGACGTGGAAATACCCTCTTAGAAGCTCTTTGAGGCCTTGAGATGGAACAGACCATTGGAGCGCTGCTACGGCGGTGGCATTGTACCATTTGTAGTGTTTGCGTGGTTCTGGGAGTTGTGCTAGTTCCTTGTGGATGTCGGCGGGTTGGGATTCACTTGATGAATCGATTGAAGTCGAAGAGTGCGCCAGGCCAAATGGGAGAGTTGGAACTGGTTTGAACGGATGCGACATTGTGATTACACTGGTGAAGAGGTCCGGTCTCATGAGCGCACAGTATCCAGCCGTCACGGCACCGAAATCATGCCCAATGACACACCGCACGCTCGTGTGTCCCAAAGCTGCGACAAAGACAACGACATCTCGAACGAGGTTTGAGTAATTGAACTGCGAGAAATCGGTCTTGGTGTAGGTTGAGTCATCCCAGCCTGTTGTGCGCCCGTAACCGCGCTGATCAAAAGCTACCACGTGATACCCAGCCGATGCCAGTGGAGCCATGACTTCGCGCCATGAGAAGGCGAGTTCGGGAAAGCCATGTATCAGAAGGAGGAGTGGCTTTTGGTTAGAGGGGTCGTATCCGGATTCCAGGTAGTGCACCTTGAGGCCGCTGGACGGGCAATAGACGTATTGCGATGTAACTCCGTCCGGTAGCGGAAGGGGAGGAAGATTTGACGATGCTTTTATTTGAGACATGGCGCCCGCGGGGTGGAAGATATAAGCGCTGTGGTGATCTCGATACGGGGACTAGTTGCTGAGCCGATTATTGAAAGCGGAATACACCTATTCGAGAAAACAGTCTTACTACAAATATTGACGTGGTAGAGTAAGCTGATATAGTGACTCGAAAGTGGCTTCAAGTATGGCGTCCCTTCTGCCTGCGTAGTGGTTGTAATTTGTAACGTACTTCGAATCGAAGGAGGATCCTGCCATGCTTTTCCGGCTGACGTACCAAGACCCCGGAAAAGCAACTCCACCAATCAGATCGTACCAACCTTCTCTCCCCGCACATGTACTGCACGACCTGGACGGCCATAATTTATGTACTTGAAAACACCGAGTTCAACATAATCGATTACTCTCCGGTCGATCTTTCAATATGTAGATATTTTAGATACATACACATTCCACTATCCACTTCTGTAGAGATCAGTGATACACTCACACGTCGCGGACCAACAGCTTACCGGAGCGGGATATAGAATCCCATGATAGTTTCAAAATCTAATATCGTTCCCGAGCAATCGAACTGAGGGATTCCCGTCATCTCTGAGCTCCATGGAGTAGATCATCAAGCTGACCAATCCGCTCCAAGACAAGCCTTCGAAGCGTCGGAGATGAGGTACCAAAAGCTTCAGAACTGTTGAAATGAGTTCCACAGGTCCGCCTCCGCGTATGGCAGCTCTCCCCAACTCCTCGAAAGAAGAGAGGGCTTGAGTATTGGTATGTGCCTAGGTAGCGGAACAACTCCTATGTAGTCGATTCCCGTGCGCAGTTCATGCTCGGAGTCCAGTATCACTGAACAGGCGAAGATTTCCGGCTCGCCCATGGCATGAGAGTTCGCAGTAACTCGATAGTGGACCAGAGTATTTCCATCGAAATTACTGCTGCTTGTAAAGGTCTGCATGCTCTCTTGCGCGATAGCAGTGGCCTTTATTGCGGTTAGAGATGTAGCCCTCACACCGTACTTGGCTTATCGACCTGATACTTGGATAATGGAATCAAGTATGGTGCAATTGATGCGATTGTATTCAGGCGGAAGCCTTCTCAGCGTTGCCATCTAGTCAAAGAGATTCAAGGTCGGAATATAGATCACCGACCCACTCTTGAGGGATCCGGAAAATGATAGTATGCGATCGATTTTGAGAGCAGAAAGAAGCCCCTGATTTGAATTTTCGTGCGTGTTGGAGGTTGTAGCTACTTTTTGGAATTGAGGACGAAATTGGACAGTGTGTGTGTGTAACCACCACTTGCTCTATTTCGGCCAAATCTCGTATTCATGTTGGCGTACCAATGGAATCACTTCGGAACATCCTTCAGGAATCCTCGTAAGCTGATTCCTTCGGGTGACGAAGACATGTCGCTGACACCGCTGAGATTGTATCCTATCAAAATTGCCAGGGAGGGAGATCAGGTGCGGGGGTGAACAATAACGCGTACGAGAGAGTCAGGCCGGACCGTCCGGCAGTCCAAGACGATGAGAATCTGGGACCGTACAATTAACTATCCCATAAGCTCATGTCAAATGAAACTTCACAGCAGTCCCTCTGTGTCACTTCTCACTATGTTATTGGATGCCATTGATAGTGACGGCAAATGATCAGTGACCGTCGGAATTTGCCGTGCTCCATCCCGATCGAATGCGGCAATACTAGTCAATATGTCAAATCACCTCATGCCACCACTTATCTTAGACCGGGATAGCTATCTAATGGTGACTCGGAACATCGTGGATCTGATTTTTTGTGCATGATGAATAGCCATGAATTGATACGAATGAAAGCAAGTATTGTCAGGCACGGTGACAACCTGCCTTTACCGAATCTGCATCGGAACAACAGGCAACACAATTACGGCAGAATAGGGCGAAAACAAACCTGATTATTGAGGTCTCTTCCTTTTATGGGGTAGTATATCAGATTTCGCCGATGCGTTGGTGTTTGAGGTTCTGCCCGAGCGATGTTCGAATCAGAAGGTTTGCGCTAGCGATGCTAAGCACCCTAAAGTGATCCACTGATCAACGTTATCGGGCCTTTAATCCTCAGTCTAGGCAGGATACGAACTGATTGTTCGATTGATCTACAAAGGGATCTTATCAACATATGAGATCCTGTCCATGCAAGGTACCGTAACAGAGGAACGAAACGACAAGTCCCGAGGTGAATATTCCATCTCCAGTAAGATGATGATCCAGGTGAATGCACTCGAATTTTGGAAAATGTGAATTTTCCATATTGTATCTTGCTATGAGTTCGGCTTTACACTAGGTTTGTATATAGTAAGGGGTTGAAGGAATTTGTATGCCAACTGACACTGTAGCCTGCTCCACAACCCCACGAATCGTCTTCTTCCGACGAACGCGATGCACATATATCCCGCTCTATCCTTCACGAATAACGCAAAAGGAACTAGCGGGTCGATCGGGCAAAAGGGTCTTATTCAGTCAACCGAACTAAGCCGGCTGCCAGCAACCGATCAATGTGCAGCCCCATCTAAAAGCTCCTTGATGGCAATTATGCTCACGCTAATTATTTCTACGCATGTCTAAGTGATTGAAACATCAACTAATACTAACTACGAGAGTTTGTGGCGTTTTCTCACTTCCGCATATGGAAGAACCCCACGTCGAACGAGACAAGAAATAGCCAGTTGTCGAGCCGAAGATGCTGTAGATCACTCCAATTGGCGAAAAAGGTGTCCCTCTCGAGTAGAGAAAGGATGATTTCATGAATTCTATTCTTCCCACTCACGTTTTCGGGGTGGATGTCTCTCTGCCTTTACAAAACATGAGTCTCTATATTATCAAACCCAACGTGTCCAATGATCAGTACAATTGCTTTGAGCTGGGAATATGAACAGTTCAGTTTGTATAGGACTCCTGGATGTACCTAGATGCTTACCACCCTCCCTCAGCCATGCCTTATCAATTAGGAAGCACCCACCGCGCTTAGCCTATTCTATGATCCTGATCACGTCTTAATCTGGCAACCAGGCGGGAATGACTCTCACTTAGAAGTCTAGTGCGTCTGTCCGAGGTCGCCGGTCATGTCTCATACAGCTACGTAGTGCTGAACGAATCGCACCATCAATCAAACGACGCGAAAAAGCGTGGCCACTTGCTGTGGAAATGACTTGGATCTATCCAGCACATGACGGCTGTGGGCTAAACCTGCGTGCAGATCTCTACTGAAGTTGTAAGATGTAATTACACTACCCCCCGCGATGCTCAAGTCAGAGCTATCTAAGCAAAGCTAAGTGATGATAGCGTACGGGGCAGGTGCAAATTGCCCGCATCCTCGAGCTTAGCAATGAGACAATCTTATCCAATCGAGTCAAGCAAGACTATGTTTTCGAGATTGTATAAGGGCTACCCTATGCACTATAGACCAATCATCGATAGGAGATTGAGATGGGGAACAATGCATTGGCTGAAGAACTGGATAGCCAAACAGCTGTTCCAGGCAACCAATCTGATTGTTCACGATGAAGTATCACTGAAACGATAGGACATAATATCAGACAGGCAGATCATTACAGCTGCGCTTTGTGCTTAGTAGGAAGAGGAGTAATGATGGATACCAAAGGAGGAACGTGGACAGACACTACAGTGCTTGAACAGTCAGTCCTCTATCAAATTTAATCCACATTGGCTTCTTTCCAAGAGAAATAGATTACGAAGTGCGGCCAGACTCTGAGCTCAAGAGATAATCGTCAAATGAGGCAAGTGGAGTAACACGCAACGTAGTAATGGGTAGCTCCAGGGGAAAGCCTCAGCTCCACTTATTAGCTGTTCTTACTAAGGGGAGATTGCAATTACAGGGCTCAGAGCGGAGGACTATGCTCCCGGAGCATTGCCACAGGTACGTGAAAAGATATAAAACTCTTGCTGATTCCATTGGAAAAGAACCACCAGCATCTCAACAGACATCTGCTTCACTCTTTTAATATACACCTAATTCCACTCGTGTAATTCCTTTCTACAATCCAAAATGCATTTCACTCAGTCTCTCTTTATCTTTGGATTGGCCACGAGCGCCATTGCCGCCCCCGTCGCAACAGAGGAGAAGCGTCAGGTCTTGAACGACCTTTCTCCCGATGCCGTCGCCCTTCTCGCCTCCCTTGGCTTGACCGGCGCTGCTGTCCCCGTTGGTGGTGTTGTCAACACCCTCGGAAGCGACTTGAAGAAGCGCCAGGTTCTTAACGACCTTTCGCCCGATGCTGTCGCTCTCCTCGCCTCGCTCGGCCTTACTGGCGCCGCTGTGCCAGTGGGTGGCGTTGTTGATACCCTCGGATCCGACTTGAAGAAACGCCAGGTCCTCAATGACCTTTCCCCTGACGTCGTCACTCTCCTCGCTTCCCTTGGACTCACTGGAGCTGCCGGGCCAGTAGGCGGCGTTGTCGATACCCTCGGATCTGACTTGAAGAAGCGTCAGGTGCTCAACGACCTCTCCCCCGACGTCGTAGCCCTTCTTTCTTCCCTTGGTCTTCCTGCTGTTGGCGCCCCCGTCGGCGGTGTCACCAACACCCTCGGAAGCGACTTGAAGAAACGCCAGGTGCTCAACAACCTCTCCCCTGAGGTCGCGACCCTTGTTTCTACCCTTGGTCTCCCGGTCGTTGGAGCCCCTGTCGGAGGTGTCGTCAACTCCCTCGGCTCTGATCTCAAGAAGCGTCAGGTGCTCAACGATCTCTCCCCCGATGTCGTTGCCCTTGTTTCGGCCCTCGGTCTCCCGGCCGTTGGTGCCCCTGTCGGAGGTGTCGTCAACACGCTCGGCTCTGACCTCAAGAAGCGTCAAGTCTTGAACGATCTCTCCCCTGACGTCGTGGCCCTTGTTTCTTCCCTTGGTCTCCCTACCGTCGGAGCACCTGTTGGAGGTGTTGTGAACTCGCTCGGCTCTGATCTCAAGAAGCGCCAAGTTGTCAATGACCTCTCTCCTGATGTTGTTGCTCTCCTCTCCACCCTCGGCCTTCCCACTGTTGCCGCCCCTGTTGGTGGTGTTCTTGACACCGTCGGCACTGACGTGTAAGCTTTGGGTCCTCGGAGTCCAACAGAAAACACTGAGCTTTAGCGACACTGCGGTCACATCTTTCTGACACGAAAAGGCGATATCAAGTTTCAATGGGAAGCACATTTTCTCATAAGAATGTATCTTAGCTGAAATACCCACACACCACAAATTTTCTTAGCACTTCTTTCTAGTAATATAATGTCTCATACAACTTGCTCTCTTACGCCTCATGTATTGCCTTCTGTGATGCTGAACTGTGAAATTACTTCATTGAATCAAAAAAGGATTGTGCTTCTGCGCTGCCTCGGCCTGTACTCTTCAATGATGTGTCCTGTCTGGAGCTCGAAGGCATATTTATTGTCTTTTTCAATACTAAGCGTTTGTGTCGCATGGAAATGCAATGAAACACCGCTACGCTTGGTCGCTTCAATAATATAGTATTTAAACTCCGCCCGATCTGAATGATTTACATGTATTCTTGGGCCAAAGAAGCGGTTGAACCATTTCCAAAACAAACTCGCCCATCTTCAATCCTCCAAGTATCTTATGCGTATCTCTATTCCCGCGCTTTCCAGATCACGCCAAACAGCATAATGATCATTCTCATAAAGCCATTGAAAGTCATCACCATACTCCTCATCGGTCCAGAGGTCAATGCATCTCAAGTAAGGCGTTCTCGTATGCACTAAAGCAAGCTTCACGAGCCATGCGTGTAGAGCCTCGGAGGGATAAACGATGCCTAGCGATTTTAAACTTATCGGAAGAAGTCGCGATCCCAACGGAGAGCCATTGAAAGTGTGTGGGTGACGATCTATTAAGAAATCCTGGGGCACAATCAAGTGGTTCAGGAACGTGAGGTTTCTGAGCGAGCGAGCGCGGCGGATGCGAGGAAGCCAATGCCTCCAATGAATGTCGTTCTGGCCATCTTGGTCAACAAGAATAGTCAGACTCCGCAAATCGCTTTGAATTGATCCCAGTCTGGAGATAAGGATGTTAAATTTCGGTGGGGATGACCAATGTGGTCCTATGACGGGACCTACATTGATTGTCGGATGAGTGTTGAAGAGCTTGATTGTAAGCGCGCAGAGGTCGTCCAAATTAACGAAAAGGCTTTGACTCTCAGAGTAAGGGGCCTGGGTGGCTAGTCAGATTGATAGACAACTACGCGCACCATTGGACTCTGGTAGGACTGCAATAATTCAATCTGCAATGACTCACCGGGTGATATCTTCCAGGAAGAGTGTTGTCTCCAAACAATGCGCACGTACTCATATGCCATATTAGCTCCTTGAGCCCGTGATGAGCACGCTGGAAAAATGATCGGACCGAGACATCGCAGTCACGGTTGATTATGGCCTTTTGAAGATTAGGAATATCAAGTAACAGGTCAGGGTTGCGCACGCCGTACATCGAAAGCGTTTTCAGGCGGGACACTCCGCGAACATGGCCGCCGTGTTGAATATTACCCCACAGAAAGTGATCCATCATAGATACACCGTTCACTGTCGAGTGACGTTCTATGCGAACAGTTGGCTCCTGAGGGATGGTGCCAGTGCGAGAATTGCTCCGACAAATGAGGCTTCGCGGTACAAATCCGCCGTGAGAGCCACTCTATGTTCTTCTTCTGCTGGCGGCATGAATGGATATGCATTTGCAATGGCGATATCGAGCTCTCTCATTTTGTCAAAAAGCAACGGTGCAGCGAAGGCGCAGCGTTGAAAAAGAAGGGCCCGTGAAAGATCTGCGGAGTGGCGGCGCCGTGGGATGAATGGATAGACAAGCAGTGTTTCTTGTGCGATTGTGTGAATTAGCCTAGAGGTAATTGAAAAGTTGGCGAGGTCTTGCATAGCTTGCTGTCCTGTGCTAGTGGATGAGAAACGTAGGAACTTGCTGATGAGAAGTAAGAGTTCCACCGGAAGTTGTTGCAATGTCGCCATGACTATTGGTGTACACCTAAAGCTAATGCAGCTATGATGCTAAGAATCATAGGGAATGTTGAAGTTCACACGTGTGTTTATACTCTTATTTGCTCTTGGAGTGAGTCAGTTGTCACTCACAAACGGAAACCACCATTGATGTCCTAACATCGCCACGACCGCCTGACTATTGGAAAGGATGATTCCGCAGATGCTAAAGGTCCCTTCGCACACTTCGCCTACAGTCCATTTGAGTGTCAGATAATCTAATCTCACTTCTAATTTACTAAATCGTGATGTACTAGACACTAACTTGGCTGTTATCGGCGGGGGCATGGCGCTCTGCTAGTCTCGGGAATGGAATCTGTGATGCACACCAGGAATCTCAAGCTCAACAGTGCGGAATTGATATTCAGGTGGGAGAACTAGGCGCGATTCTTTGGTCTGAATAGTTCTAATCAAAAATGCGACTCTACGTACAATTTTCCTGTAATCAATATAGCTAATTTCTTGCCCGTGGACTGCTGTCCTGCGCACCCCTAGCAACAAACACCGCTGTCTTGTCTATCCTTGCAATGCTACTCAAGATTACTGCTACTTGCCTGAACTCTGAGGACTACTGAATGTTGATTTAATTTAAGATAGCAATCAAGCCCTGGGTGAAGCCATCCAGCTGTTTAGTCACAGATTCCTCCCCGCATGATAAACTCAGAGCATCAATGCAAGTCGAGGCCTAAAAATTCAAAGATTCAATTCATCAAGCTAACTGGATAATTTTTTGACAGGAATCTCAGTCTTTTTACCTACTTTTCCGTTGTTGGGCGATAGCGATTGACATACACTTTGGAGGTCTACACATCCAACAACATAGACCAAACGTCATGATATTCATCATTTGACCACTTCCGATAGCTCTCCTTGTTACGACACCAGTCTTCGTAACATGAACCCTCTGTGCATACTTCATTACAGCCCAGTTCGTGCTCAAGTTCGTAGTGAGTCATCGTGGCGCATATTGCATCAGTTTCCTCACAATCGTCATCCCCGGAATGCTTCCTTTTCCACTCTTGGATCAACTTGAGTACAGCAACATGTCCGTTTTGGTAAGCCCGGAAAATAGCTCTTCTGTAGGCACCATTCTCTTTACCACCAACGCTGGCTCCCTTTTGAAGGAGGTAGGCAGTCATGTCTAGTGCCCCGCTTTCGGCAGCGCCTTCAATTGCAGTGCGTCCACGATATGGGGATCGAGGCGCATTTATATCTGCACCGGCATTGAGTAACAAATCCAGAATCGGGAAATTTCCGCGGAGTGCTGCAAATTGAAGCGCAGTAGCACCGCGCATTTTCCCAGGCGCAGCATTCACATCCACTCCCAACGGCAACAACTTGTGGACAAGAGAGAAATTGTTGCCCGAAACCGCGTGCTGTAGGGGAGTGTGCATGGAACGATGTCCGGCGTGGCCAAAAGCGGGAGCGTTCACCTCCGCTCCAATCTTAAGCAACCAGTCGATGTTTTGTTCGCAGGTTTGCCGGGACTTGTCCGAGAGATACTCAACATACAATTTGGATGTTGCGTACTGGAGTGCGCGTTCAAGCATTAATGAATGATTTGCAGTTGATTGTCTCGACCAAACCTCGAATGCCTGATCATCAATACCCCGGCGAGCAAAAGGAGCAGGTAGACTACTGTACCCGTCGAATTTTATCCACAGAAAGCCTTCCATCTGCAGGGCTGTCCGGTTTGCCCGGTCGCTGTCGGTCAATGAGTTGTTCCATGTCAAAAATAAGCTAATGATATCAATGACCTGACGTCGATAAGAAAACTTCAAATAAGAGTATACAGCTGCTTCAAAGGCGGTGTTGACGAAAATGTTGAAGTGCAGGGGTCCGCGTCGTTTGCGTTTCCATTCTCCATTCATATGATGTTTCTGGTAAGGGTCACACCCCAATTCGAGTAGTAGCTGAATCATTTCAAGATCTCCCCTGGCCACTGCGATTATCAGTGCACTTGAGCCATATCGTTGATGTAGTTTCTTTCGATGCTCATCGCCATATGAGAGTTCAAAAGTTTTCTGGACAAATCCATAGTCTCCATAATAAACGGCTGCGGCCAGAATCTCCGGGTCCATTGTTTCGTCTGGGGTAAAGTAAGCCCCCAAAAATGAAATTGCTGCTGTGATGCCATTACCCATGATGTATAGAGGGAGATGGTATTTGATCAGGTCATAGAAGGAAGACCCTTGTTTCTGCAGCCATAGGATTCCTGCTTTATCAGAACTGCGGAAGACTTCACACCAAGGATGACAAAAGTGACCATTGTCATTTGACCTCTTCAAACCAAGGTCTCTCTTCATCGCTCTCTCCAAAACGCTCGGGGAAGACCGATTATAGAGAACGTCCAGAGTGAAAGAAGATGCCAGTGTGTTGGGACTGTGATCTCCAAGTATGTTTGCGATGTCCCATTTGCGATGTTTCACGGCGATTTCCAGCGGACTCAAGCGTTTATCCAAGTACTCTGAACAGTATTTCTTAGTAAAACAAGTCATATTTTGTCCATTTTGCCCTCCAGAGGGTGATAATGAGTGTGAGAAATGACCGAAGCCGTGATCAATAACCATCTGAACAATACGAGGGCTATCTTGCCATGCCGCCAACTGGAGGGGGTGGATATTGTCGCTTGCTTGGAACGTAAACCCTCGTGCAAGCAACAGCTCTACGGTTTCTGCGTCGGATGTGCCAACGGCAGCCATTAGAGCGCTCATGCACCGGGAACCGACGAGCTCTTTGTCTCTTTCGGTAATACGGAAACAAAAGCGCTGATCCAGCCGCTCTGATAGTTTGGAGTAATTCGACAACTCGTCGTTTGATAGAGTGATCAAAAGTCTTACAACTAAAGGCTTATTGCGGCCCAGAATGGCCATGGTCAAAACGCTACCACCAGCGTGACCAAAACCACCATGCAGCTGCAATCCCATCTCTGTGAGGTTATCGAACATAAAGCAGTCTTGGACATAATAAGCTGCGGCCTCCAGAAGGAACAGTGGGTTTTCCCTTGCGTATTGCAGAGTCTCGGGGAAGGCATCGAATAAGCAGTGGACACGGTCAAGCTCTTCACGAGCTACCGCGACACGAAGGCTATATAAGATCGAGTTGCGATTGAAAATATTGTCTGCTTTATACAGACGTATCACGGTGTTCAAAACCGTCACACTCCCCCACATTCCCTCAATAGCATAATGAATATGCGACATGCAGTCTTTACAGTCACAGCTATCATTCTCGCAAGGGCACTTGGTACATCTTTGTCTCCCTATTTTCGCGTACAGAAGCTCGAAGATTTCTTCATGTCCAGCTTTGATGGCGAATTGGAGTGCGGTTGTATAATAATAGGTTCCTGGATGCAAAAACCTCGCACTTGCATCAACCCCGGAAGAAAGAATAAGCGAGACCAATGGAATTGATCCACAGTCAATTGCTGGTGGAAGAAGCTTTTCCGCAAACGCTATGGTGCTCGGTTGTTGGAGTCGTAGAAACGAGGCTAGAATCGTAAAAACTTGTTTCTGTTTGATCGCCAGTTCGACTAAATCCCACACCATCGGCTCTTTGTGTTGGTTGTTCGAAATGACACCAAATACGGTTTTGAGGATGTCGAAATAGGAAAACTCAGTGGAGACGGCGTTTGAGTTTGTTGGATGAGGGTTGGTGGTAGGATTGTGCAGAGAAGTTGGTAGAAATGGGGTGTTGGAAGCGTAAGGCTGAAAAACTTGACGCGAGCAATATGAAGATTGAACGGGGTCCCAAAAACCAAGTGGCCGGAAAACCAGTCTTCCCAAGTCTTCGCTCCCAGTAAGTGACTGGTAACTTTTCTTTTCAATCGATGTGAGAAAAGTAGGCGATTTGATGAGGCTCAACCATGGTAGTTTTATCGTATCGCGCAGCTCAAAGTCGAAGGTAGGGAAAGAGCCTAACGAAAAAGATGGCGCTGTGTTTGAGAGAGGGCTTGAACGAACATATATCTGGGGAGACGTCGGTGTGGGAGAGCGAACTACGACCCCAGGAGGTGTCTTTGCACGTGGAACCCCCTCACGTTCTGGAACCCATGGTCAGAACCTTCAAATATTCCATCGTTGGCTTTATCAAAACTTACGCATACGAAGGCGTTCGAAGGTTGTAAGCTGGCGTTGTGAACGCTTCTCCTCCTTCTTGATTCTTTTCTGCGAAATCTCGACACCATGAACGCGAACCACCGTATTCTTGTTCTCTTTCATACGCTCGTTGTATCGAGGGATAATATAATCCCACTCATGCTTGCGCACGTTCTTAGTCACCCCCCACTCTCGCAGGTGAGCTGCATATTCGTGTTTTCTGCATATCGTTTAGAATATAGCCCACAATAACTCGATATAGGTCAATTTACTTTTTGCGAAAGGCGTGTCTCTCCTCCATGAGCTTCATAACCTCTTCGATGGAGGCTTTGCGATAAAGAGAGACGATTTCGTCCATGTGAAGGTCCCATAGACCATCGAGACCAGCATCATCAGCTGACCGTTTGGGCATGTTGACGTAGTCTAAAATTCAATAATGTGGTGTTCTGAAAATCGATGTTGTTGAAGAAACTGAGAATGAGGATCAGGCTGAGACTGGAGGGCTACGGAGGGGATATAGATATAAGTAGAGAGGCAGAAGGCTGAAGGACTTTAGTGTGGTAGTCTGATTGGCTGTGGCCAAAGCCTGAGTTCTTTGGTGGTAGGTAAGCATCGGTAACGACTCCACTGTTTGATTGGTAGAAGCCAGAACCTGTGTTCCGTTCAATGCAGCCACAAGGCAGCACGCGACGCGACGATCAATCGATTTAATCTATATCTCCAGGGGTGAATGCAGCCAGATTGGCTGGGGCCAGAGCCTAGAATGACATCTCATTGGCAGCAGCCAAAGCCTGAAAATGCAGCAAGACATACATAGCCCGGATCATTGAGATAATCTCTGATTGGTCTTAGCCGGAACCTGTATCGGCAGAATATGGTGAAACTATATCGGTTGGGGGCGATTATTGCGGGATACGCCAGCGAGAGTGGCACTACGCGAGCATCTCAGGCTGGCAAGTTATCAGCCCCAGTAGCGCCCGAACCACTACATCCGAGTAATCATGGCATAGGATTGGCTGTAGCCAGAACCTACGTCCGCGAGTACGGTAAAACGCCAACAGGTCGTTCAGGTTGCATGCATCGGGCGTGAGAATGCGGAATCAAGAACTGGCAAGAAATCGACCGAGGCAGCTGCCGAGCCATACCTTCTGAGCAATGATGGCATGTAGTTGGCTGGAGCCAGAACCTGCGATTCCATTTGGTTTCTGCTGTCGTCTACCGGTCAAAAAAGTGCAGACTGATGATATGCGAGTGTGGCCATGCTCAGCACAGGCCGAGTGGACGTTATACTCGATCATCTCAGACATCCCCAAAGATAAAAGCCCAATGCTCTCCCCTCAGTCACACACAAATGCCTTTCTCAACATATCACGATTCATACGCGATTCCATCTCATCATAGTCTTTCCCCATGCCACTAAACTCAGAAAGCATCATCGCAATTGCGGCACTACTAGTAGCATGTCCCCCAACAGCATGGGTATTATACAAGATCCATCGACGTCGACCACCCGCTCCCGAGCCCATAGTAAGTCTCTTCGCCCTCTACCGAGAAACCGCATTACTGTCTCTTACTGCTACCCGACTGGCTCTAACAAAAACTCCATGCCTTGCTGCCTACCCATAACAACACAACATCTCCGCTACAACGTCCCCCAACTGCTGTACTCCGCCCCTGGCGATCAATGTCATGCCCCCCATACAGCTTCGGTCGTGGTAAGTCTACGACGTACTTTGCCATACTTTAAAGTCCTTAGTGATCTTATAGTAGCAGGGTATAAAGTACGGGGCGGAGATCCGAGCGTGGGGTCTAGCAGAATCTCTACAGCATAACAGCTGGAATAACTATGTCGTAAAATACGGTTGGATAGGCTTAATGGAGTGTATGTCCCTGTTTCGTAAAAAGAAATACTTGGTGTAGTGTTATAAGTGTGTGTATGTAGCGTTTCGTGTAACAATAGACACTGAGGCTATAAGTAGTATGTACTTGCTCTAGATACAATTATTCAGTCTGCATATTCACACCGTGAGTAGTTCGGACTGCGATGAAGAAGTTATTATAACATTCTATTCACGTAAATGAAGAAGCTCTAAGTCTATTATTTGATCATCACATATTCTATGGGGCACAAGTACTGGGTATAAAAAAACACAATAAATCAAGAAATCAATAAATCAATAAATCAATAAATCAATAAATCAATAAATCAATAAATCAATAGATATAAACAAAGTAAACTAAATAAAAAAAGTCTTGAAACTTTACTTTATTAATGTTTAACTTTCTTTACTAAACTTCTAAACACACACAAAAAAAAAGAAAAAAGAAAAAGAATTAGTTTTTAAAGCACTTTTTTTTATTAAGATAGAAAGTAAGTAAAAAACAAATCTTTTAAGCATTAGCGCTTTTGCAGCATTTAAAGTATAGATTTAATATTTTTTTCTCTCTAAGTAGCTAGCTAGCTAGCTACTTTCTAACAACATCTACTAAAGAACAATAAAACTAAAACAAAAGAAAAAGAAAAAAGAAAGAAAGGACAGTAGTAAAAAGAAAAAAAAGGTAAGAAAAGAAAGTAGCAAGATAAGTATCTTGACAAACAAACCATTAAACCCCTCTACCCCTCTTACGCAAACGCTCCTCCACCACCTCCTCGTCATCAAAATCAACATCATCATCAGAGACATACTCCGCAAACCCCCGTTTCGCACTACCCGACGACGCGGGCTGTAAGGAAGCCCTGCGGATGATGTCAAGACACAGTTCTTTTGCGCGGGAGGTGATTGTGGAGTGGGAGATTATGTCTGGTTGGCTGGAGAAGGGGAAGATGGGTTGGGATGATGATGATGATGGGGGGGGCTCTTGAGGTGTGGGTGATTTGGAGGGTGGAGGAGCGGGGGGGACGTTGTGTAGCTGGTGGAGGACGTTGTGAGGATAGAGTAGGGCGGTGGGAGAAGGAAGTGGGTTGTTGTGTAGCTGGCGGAGGGCGTTGTGAGGGGAGGTGAGGATGTGGTGATGGCGGCGATGGCAGTTGTCGTCGAACTGCGTTGGATGGCGCACTCGACGACGACTCGAGATTGACAGCGGAGTCGTGGAATGGCTGTTGCGTTATAGGACTGGAGCTGGTGGAGCAGTCCGTGGAAGGAGTCAAGGGAGGGGTAGACAAAGGAACTTCCTGTCTTGTAGGCTGTGGTCCAGGGGACGTGACCGTACGCACTTCACCTTTGACCTCTACATCCTGGAGAGAGGCTATTATACGTCCAATGTTGGGATCTTGGTGGCTCGGCCGATCCCCACTCAGATCCTGCAGCAGAAGTGCGAGAAGTGGGTGATCTCGCGCGTGTTCAAGCGAAAACGTGTTACCCGGTTTCCGGGTGTGATTTCTGAATTCGTTCCAATTACTGAATGTTCTCGGCGAGTTCCCCTTCCGGCATGCGTTGATTAGATCGATAATGTTGACGAATGAGGCCTTTGTTTTGATCTCCTCGACGCAATCCTTTATCGTCGCTCCGACTTTTTTGCCCAAATGATTACATATCCCTTTTAAGATTGAGCAGACTTGAGCGTGTGTTAGCTGGGCTTTGCCATCTCGTCTGAGCTGGCTAACGCCGACGCCCCCACGTAAACAGTAGTCGATGATTGTATCGCTTATGGCCATCGTCCTCTTTTCTTTGAAATCTCGTTTGCTAAGGCCTTGAGTGGATGCAAATTCGCGAAAATCTTCGTCGAAATCAATGGTGGTGTTCGGTACGTAGGCTTGTTGAGGGGCCGGCCTGTTGTGGAAGCCGTGAGGTCCAGAAGCACCCTGGGGCCCAGGCCTGTCGTGAGATTCTCTCCACCCCGAAGGACCTCGCGGCACTGGCCTGTAAAAATCTCCATCACGCGACCGATCCCCAGAAGGACCTCGCGGCACCCCCCTATTAACCTCAACCGGATGCGGAGTCCCATACATGGTCGGCGGCACAGCGGTCCCCAAAGGCGTCACCTCATCATCCTCACTCCCCGGAGTCCCACTCCCTCCCGTACTTCCATTCGCACCTCCAACCCTCATATACTGCACCGCAGCCTCTTCATTAGGGAAACCCTTCATACCCCCCCGCGTGAACGCGTCGACCTGCGCATTCGCGAGGTGGTAGTCGCGGTAGATCCCCGGGACGCGTCCGGTTACTACTGCGTAGTATTTTCGCGGTTGCGGTGGTGGGGTTGGGTGGGTTGGATATTGGGGCATAGAGGCTGGATATTGGGGCATAGAGGCTGGATATTGGGGCATAGAGGCTGGATATTGGGGCATAGAGGCTGGGTATTGCGGCATAGACGCTGGATATTGTGGCATAGAAATCGGATACGTCGACGAGTCCGCGATGGCGTATGTTGGTGGTGGTGGGAGGTGTTGAAGCATGTATCCGGGGATATTTGAGTAATCCATTGCGAAACAGGAATTGCTGTGTAAGCAAAAACCTACTAAACTCGTAGCAGCAGTAGTAGGAGATTAAAACCAGGGCAAACAAGGTCGAACGAACGCGATTCTTCTTGTGATGCGGTGCGTGGAGTCGAATTCTCTTCTTTCACGCCAATTGATTCGAATCAAAGCTGTTGCGTGCACTATCGCGTAAGGGAGGCTAGACTTCAAGGTTGTTTTTTGTTAGATATTTGATGTTGGAATTACAAGGCCTTTAGTACAAACAGTTTTCTATTATGGAAACAGGGGGTCCTGTCTTCTTTTGAACAGGAACGATAGGTGTTTTGTTGGTTCTTCACCGCCCACAGCAGCAGCAGGATATACTGCACTTACTACATGTAGGTTATCAAGTTGAAACCACAAAAAGCAAAAAACCGCTCCCCCCTCCTCTCCCCAAACAAAGAGCAAAAGATTACAAGTCAGATGAGACAAGTTATTACATCTATAAATATTTCTGTGTGTGTTGCCAAGTGTAGTGGTATCTCTCCCATCCTATTTCGTAGCCCATTTCCAAGAAAAAAACCAAACCTAATCAGAAAAAAAGAAAGAGGAAAAGAACAAACATAGGAAAGAGAAAAAGGGTGCTTGTATCGTAGAAGAAGATAACTTCGAGCAACTCCAAACAGGCCTCGCGCATACCATCATTAAAACCACCATTCTGAGAAAAGAACTTGCAAGAACAGAAATCTCCCAATCAATCGTGTAATCCAAAAACCTTTCTCAACCCAGAAAACTTCTTCTTCTTGCCACTTCGTCCAAGCACAACCTGCCCACCACCACCATCCACACTCCCTCCTACGACAGAGCCACCCTGACTCTTCGCCGTGGACTGACGCTTCACCAATGTGGGTTTCCTGCCCATGACGCCATCAGAGCTCTGCGGTCTCGCATCGCCGATTGGCGGCGGCGTGGGGAGTGGCCAAGAATCCGATGTCGAGCGTCCCCATTGTGGCGTGCTACGACGTTGGAGTTTAGGGGATCGTGGGGAGGAAGGCCGATCACCGCCAGCACCAACACCCACTTCTTTGTCCTCGCCAATGGCGGAGAGGGGTCGACCGAGATCGCGATTGCGGTGTTCGGGAGGCATTGGTATATCAGCCGCGGCACCGTTGTGTTGTTGCGCATCGTCGATGTAAGACGGAGCAGTTTTCTTTTTCCCTAGGCCGAAGAACCCCCGCTTCGTTTTTGCTTTTTTGCCGGCTTCCATGGTGGGCATACTGTTGGGCGCATATTTGCTATCGCGCATTGTGCCTGCAAGTATATTCGAGCTTTGCCCGTTGGAGACGCCGTTTGTCGTTGTGGATACCGGTTTTGGCGTCTGCTCGGAATCGCTTGCCTCATCTTCTAGATCGGTCGAATCACCATCTTCGTCACCGGCCCTTCGTGGTATGCCTCTCACAGGCGTCAGACCCTGAGGCATCTCAAATTCATCCGAGTCGTCGGAATCAGCAAAACGACTCTGGAAACGACGGGCTGTGTCGTCCTCTTCATCGCTGGAATCTGCGAATCGACTCTTGAACCGCGATTTCGGCGCCTCGGCAGCTGGTGCTTTGTTCTTGGTCTTGTTGCCAAACGATTTCATCTTGGGCGGTGCGGCTTGAGTTGGAGAAGGCGGGGGTTTTTCAAAACTATTCTTCGACCGGAACCTCCCGGCTGGTGACAATGATCTGATACTGAACCTGGAGGATTTCACCTTGGCATTGTTGGGCGATTCAGCGACAGGTGATGTTGGTCGCATCGATCTCTTCATGGGCGGAGGTTGTGACATCGTCGCTGGTGGTGATATGGACCGCATCGCCGGCGCAGGCCGTGAAGATGGGAAGTCTTCAGTAGCACTCCCAGACCGCATTGACGCACGCATCGTACGCATGCCCCCTTGACGGGGACGTGGTCGCTGCCGTTGAAAACTACTAGCAGAAGCATCCGAGTCACTGTCATAAGCTTTCGCAGGAGCCTTTTTGACTGCTGGGACCGAAGCCGATGCACTTTGCGGACGCTGGCGGGGTACCGAGCTAGCTGCTGCTGCTGTCGCTGCAGGGATATGCTTCTTTTGCAGAGTTCCTTTGGGTGGCTTTGATTCTGCGGCGGGCATACTATGACGAGAGGCTGCCACCGCAGCTGTGCTTCTGCTGGCGTTCGCGGGGCCACGCATCGACTTCCGCATATGGGTATCATTTGATGGTGAACTGCTTATCACAGAGTCATCTCGCATGCTCTTCCTGAAGCGGGGTTCTGAAGCAGGCGCATTGTTCGCCGGTGGCCCATCCCGCATCGACTTCCTCATCTGTGTTTCCGGCGCAGTTCTCGTTTGCGGCGCGTCGGTGGGTTTCTTCAAAGCAGACTTGCGAGGTTGTGCAGTCGACTGGGGCCGTTGTTTTGGTTTGGGTGCTTCTTCAGCAGATCCCACGCGTATATGTCTTTCCTGCCGTGATCCTTGTTTTTGCTGCTGCTGCTGCTGCTGCTGCTGCTGCTGCTGCTGTCGTTCACGGTTGGAGGGTGCATTTTCCTGCTTCTTTGTCGAAGTAGCCGTCTTTTCCAATGGAGGCTGCGCTTTTCTGGACTCATTAAGCTGATTCCAATGGTTCCTCGTCGCATCCCAATTGACAAGACCATTTGTGATGTCATCCTCTTCAGATTCCACGCTCTCGTGCCGGAGTCCAGAAGACCCACGCTCAGCAGGCGTAGGTGCATATTTGGATGCCATCATGCTAGATTGTTTAGAGACTGGGCTTTCGACGATAGCGTTGATGGATCCAAAGGTCTCGTCGGCGTCTGAAAGATCTTCGTAGGCATCGCTGTAAATGCTATCATTATCCGTGGAGTCTGTATCTACATCGCGTGGTGGCGATGGAGGAACGTCGAATCTGATACTCGGGCCTGTAGATGGTGGAGATGCTGAAAGTGAAGGCGGAGGAGTGACTTTCTTCGGCTCTTCCTGTTCTTTTTCCGACTCCTCATCATCATCCCAACCGCCAGGGACGAATGATCGCTTTGTTTTGAGTTCAACCACTGGGGTTTCGGGTTCGACTTGCGGAGTGTCTGGCTCGACCTTCGTGGTGTAGGGCTCCACCCCTGGGGTTATATATTCCTGTATTTCCACGGGAAGGGGAGACGCAGGCTGAACAGAGATATTGGGGACCACAGGGGGTTGAGGTTTGCTCTCCGTAGGATTGGTCAACATCTTTGGCTCCGGTTCGGTTATCGTTGGCGACCGCGGAGGAGAGGTGTGTGTTCCAGAGACTGAATGGGAGGTAGTAGGCTCATTGAACGACGAATCCGACTTGTCTGAATCGGATCCGTAGCCAGTGCCCTCGACAGTGGTCACCTCTGGCGGAAGAGGGTCATTGCTAAGGACTTGTTTCGCAGCATGATCTTGCGCCAATATACCCCCAACCAAGTGATCGTTAGAACTTTCAAGGGGCGAAGAAGTGGAAATTGCCGATGCCGAAAGTGATGAACTGACCGTCTCGGTGACCTTTTCAGGGCGTTCATCGTCTCGCGGCCGTCGGTTCTGGTCACGAATACTACCAAAGGAGGGAAGTTCAGGACGAGGCTTGGAGTAATCGTCATCGTCATCTTCATCCGTGGTACTCCACCTTGACACCACAGGGCCGCTTGGCGAAGAAGGAGAAGGCATATCCGCATAAGAAGAAATACCTGCTATCACGGGGGCTTCTTCGAAGCTGACGCGAACATTCTTCTTCTTCCTCCTGAATTCGCCGTCAGACATGGCATCTGATGTCTCGCTTGGCGGTGCAGCATGATGTCCCAAGCGGTTGTCTACTGCAACTGGTGAGTAGCTACGTCTAGAAGTGGACGGTGAAAGCTTGAGCGCAGACTTTGCAGGGGAGACAGAGCGAGGCAGCGGATGGTGCTTAACACCATTGAGTTCAGTAGCAACAGGGGCAAAATGAGCATTGCGGGGCGGGCTGAGTGAATGATTTCTCTCCGAACGCGTACTTAGTCTAGGATGAAGGCCAGATGAAGGCCCAGCTTCCTTCTTGTCAGATGCCTGAAGCCGTGGATACGGGCTGTCACTATTCGACGCGAATTTTGGCGATTGATAATTTTCTGGGGGGGACTTGGCGCTGTGAGGGATTGTGATACCCAGTTTTCGACTTGTGTTGGCCTCTTCTGCAGGTCTCACATCTGACTCGGCGGCGAGATCTTCCGACCGTTGCCTTTCGAGGATGGGAGGCTCCCTGGGTAAATCAGAAGCGCGAGGTGGGTCGAGACTCGCGTTCTCGGAATAGTGAGAGCTCGTCACAGAAGCTCCATCTTCGGACATTGGTTGGGGACGGGCTTCCTGCCTCCGAGGTGGTGAGGCAACCCACTCATCGACAGGTTGAGGCTGGGCAGCTGGCTTTTCGATTCTCTTAGGCTGCGGGGCCGCATATTGTCTTGAAGTGTCTACACGCCGCGCCTGATATTGTGGTTCAGGGATGAGCTCTTCTTCGCTCATCGCTTTATGTAGAGCAATGGCATCCCCTTTGTGAATAAAGGTTCTCGTAGAAGGGTCATAAACGGCGAATGGAGACTTGGGATCTACAACTCGAGGGCCTGCAGAAGTAGCCGGGCGAGACTGGATGGCAGATCCACTGGGTTTCGCGCGCATACTTCCCGAGGATAGTCTTGCACCCTCGACTCCACGCGCCATTTGCGACTGCCTTGTAGAAACAGGCCGATCGGCGGCATTCTGGACAGCCTGCTGAGCCTGGTGAGCTTCAAATGCAGACAAGCCTTGCGAAGTCTTGGGACGCGGTTTCTCCCCTCGGAACGTGGCATCGGCATTGACGACTGGGGCAGCAAACCACCCACTTTGGCCTCCACCTCCTCTTCCTACAGTCGGAGAAGGTGTCTGCTGGGGGGACATGGGACGCGAAAAGTTGACAGATGATCTCGGACCGCCATAGCCATCGGATCCATTTTCAGAGACTTGAGATAGCGTAGAAGCACCCCGTTGTTGACCACGACCAGGACCGGACGGTGCTCCGCGATCCAGACTCACGCCCCGTCCTCCACCGCCTCTTTTCGCAACGGATCCACCGCGGTGACTAGGCTCCAAACTGGATGCGCGGCGGTGAGCAACGGATGTAGTGGGTAGGTCTTTGGGCATCTGGGGTACGGGCGGGGCATCGCGATCGACGGGGCTGGATCTGGCGGGGGATTTGTCGCGGAAAGAGCGCTCCGTCATGGAGCCAGAGCTGGAGTGTCTGCGCAGGTTTTGGGTGGGGCGCATGCTACCGCTGCCCTGTGACGACAAGGAGTTTTTCCTAGCCATGCGCTTTGTCACGGTGTCGCCTACGGGAGTCGGGGCGGGACTGTGGGAGCGCAGGGCAGCAGCGGCAGCGGCCGAGGACAATTCGCCATGGGCGCTGGAATCGCGAGTAAAGGCTCTGGTAGCAGCGAGGGAAGCGGAGGCGTTCGGGGGCGCGCTGGGTTGGCGAAGGGCCTGCATAGACGTGGTGTGAGCATTGTAATCAAAGGAACTGGGGGAGAGAAGAGAGAATGGGAGGACGGGGAGGTGCGTACAGGGTTGGAGGCAGCCCTTTTGCGACTGCTGCCAAACATGGGCATGATGACGGCGGAGGCGACGGCAACGGTAGCGACGAGCGGACGGAGGGAATTATGTTATGGAGGATGGCGTGAGTGTGCCACTACAGCGACGGCGATCAACAACTCTGCTGCCCTTCTAGCGCAAGCGCAACGACTGCACGTGCATGCTGTTGGAGTGTGTGTATGTGGGTGGAGTGGTGTGAGAGGAAAAGAAGGAAAAGAGGGGATGGGAGAAGAAGGAAAAGAGGGGATGGGAGAAGAAGGAGTGAGGGTGGACGGAAGGGTGACGATGGTGTTGATGACGGTGGCAGAAGGGACGGCGGAGAATGGTGGACGAGAGAGTGAATGGGATGAATTGGTCGGAGCTCTCGGGGTGGAGACACACGTCAGACGCATCTTTGTGGAGAGAGAGAAAGAAGGAGAGAATGTCTAGCTAACAATGGGGCCAAGCAATTAATTCTCCTTTGGCTGATTGGTCTCGTTTTTCCATTTCCTTTGTATTTTTTTTATTCTTCCATCCTTTTGCGACCTCATCGTATTCTTCCCTTAGCATCTACCTCCGCTCCCACCACATCCTTCATTGCTTTTCCCCCCTTGGCCCTCGTGGGAAATGGAGCGCCCATGTGGTGTTGATGGCAGTGATGTCATGCTCGTAAGCTAAACGAGCCCGTCCACATTCGCCGGAAGAGGCGCCGTTCGCTCGTTCATTCATGCACATCAAATGGAACCACATCAAACCCCGTCAAAACAACAGCACCATGCATCATCCACTGGGAACCTCATGTGCGCAAAACCTTTTTTTTTTATCTTTTTCTCTTCCTCTTCTCCTCGCCGAAACCATTTCCCCTGCGTCAAGAGCAGCACAGCCACACTCTTTGTGGGGGATCAGACAGTCCTGCGTCGATCCCAATCTGTGTCGTGCAGTACGTCGAAAAAAAAAAGAATTGTATCTCTTCACAAACAAGCTGTGAATCATCCTCACTTGCTCACCGTGTAGTACAAACAACAGCCTCCAAAGATGAACCACCATGTCTTGTCCTGCAGAAACCTGATGACAGCAACGGCAATGCATCATGCCGGCAGCCAGCCAGCCTCGTCTTGGGCGCATCAAGCGAACCATTCAATCTCCGACCGACATTTCGATCCATTGCTCCACCGCGCACCCTAACAAAACGCCCCTATCGTCATCGCTCTGGCCCCGATTCCACAACATCCACATCACTGCCCCCCCTCGTTGGAGAAACAAGCTCCACATCCCTGTCGCCCATCTTGTTCCCATCTGTCCGTCCCTGGTTTTTCTTGCTCCCGTCAAACCTGGGGTCTCCCGGCACCCTTTTTGATGAATTGTGTCATGGGCTTGATTGGTCTTTTTGACCGTGGTTTCGGATGGAATGTCGTCACTTTGATGTTTGGGATCGATGGTTTCAGTTCAATGCATGTGGGTTCATGTCTGCACGTGGGTGTGTGGGTATAATCACGTGGTCAACACGTGATTTATTACTTCACGTGACATTTGAACCCACATGCCTTCTGGACAACGAAACACACCTCGAATTTCCCTAGCTATTACTCTGGGTGAGTCAGCGGTCTACAGGTTCAACACAAATAATGTAACAACACAAGTTGAAAAGTCTGCCTCAGGACGCTGTGTTCAAAGTGTAAGACAACCCACCAAGACACAGATCCAGACAAGCAATCGGTCTGACAACGTGAGATCCGCAATGATAGATCATCACTTCGCGGCAGAACATCTTCAACTCTCCCGAAGCTTGTTTTGTAGCCCGGGTATTTTGATTATAAAACCCTACTTGACCCTTCAGTTTATCCGTCGCTGCAGCACTCTCCCAGTCGCTATAACTGGCTGATTGATCCTTCTCGACCATAATATATGTTGAAACTGCTGAAAATAGTATTGTGAAGAAGGCATTTTCTCATCTGCGGTATGCTGACGACATCATCAATTTAGTTTCGTGGAGGTTAATCACCGGAGCACACTTGCAGTTTTCCTACTGAAAGGGGAAATAGTCTGGCACTTCTTATTCATCCGATTACTTCTTTGAGATGGCCACAGCGCAGGGGGAGGTCAATGTCAAGATCACAGTCAGATTGGCTCAGCCGCTCCGCATCTAGGAAACTCTCAGAACCCGTCCACATCTCCGATCCGACAATCATTCATATATATATATATATATGACAGTGACAAGCCATATTCCCACCATGACCATTGAACGCAAAATCAATCTCACATTCTCTGCTTCTCCACCATGCACCAACTCTCTACCACCGCCCTCACCATCCTGGCTCTAGCCACAGCAGCATCCGCAATCCCCAACCCAATCTGCTCAGGCCTCTGCAACGGCACAATCCGGGATCCCGCTGTCCTCCGCCGCAAAGACGGAACATGGCTCCGCTTCACCACCGAAGGCAACCTCCGCATCGCAACCGCACCCTCCATCAGCGGCCCCTGGACTAGCAACAAAGGCGAAGCCGGCGCCATGCTCCCAGGAGGCTCAATCATCCACGTCGACGACGACCAGCGCCTCTGGGCCCCCAACGTCTTCTACAAAAACGACCTCTTCCACGCGCATTACAGCGTCTCCACCATCGGATCCCAGAACTCGGCCATTGGCGTCGCCACCAGCGTCACGGGCGAGCCGGGGAACTGGACGGACCACGGCAGCATCGGGATCCCCGCCGATCCACGCTGGAACCGCATCGATGCGAATGTGTTCCAGGAATGCGCGGCTTGCACGCCGTATTTGAACTTTGGCTCGCATTGGGACCATCTTTTCCAGACTACGCTGACGCAGAATCTGTTGAAGTGGAGTGGCGACGCGCCTGTGCATGTTGCGAGGAACACGACGTTTCCGGCGGGTTCGACGAACCATCCTTCGATTATGGAGGGTGCGTTTCAATGGTGGATCCCCAATGTGAATGGGCAAAAGTACTACTATTTGTTCTTTTCTTCCGGCGCGTGTTGCAGCAAGCCTGGTGTCAATGGGGGCTTGGCGCCGCAGGGCGACGAGTACAAAATCATGGTGTGCAGGAGCGACAAAGTCTCTGGGCCGTTCTTCGATAAGACGGGAAAGAACTGTTTGTCGCAGAATGGGGGTTCTTTGGTTCTTGGGAGCCATGGGGATACGTTTGCGCCTGGTGGTCAGGGTTTGGTGCATGATCCTGATGTGGATCGTGTTGCGCTGTACTTTCACTATGGTAAGTGCAGTGTTACGCCACTTACATGATTTTTTTGGCTGACCGAAATAGTTAACAAAGCCGATGGCACCTACAGCGATTTCCGATTTGGGTTTAACTGGATCGACTTTTCTTCGGGTTGGCCAGAGGTCGTGGAGTAAACTTGGCACGCAAGCCGCATCTTGTGGTGGAGAACTCATGCTCCATCTTTTTCTAGCCTTCACCGAGAAAACAAACTATCGCAGTTCTATGCGGCACAAACACTTAGTATTAAAAAACATTATAAATCTGCCTTTAAGTTCTAGGCAGAACACATGTTCCGTGGTTATCACGAAACTGATGGGTTGTTATTTGAAATGGCTAAGTGCGGATTGGGTCAACGAGGACCTTAGCACCACAACTTAACGATGTTGATAATGTAACAATGGAAACACTCCAGACGGCGTGAGTCAAGCCACCCAATTTTCAGCACTATGCTGCCGTACGATTAACAATGCAACTCAATACACGTTGTTGGTCGCTGCACAACGTGTGTACAATTCACTCAACCAGATCCAGATCGAGTATATAAAATCCTTCTCGATGTTCAGATACATGATATATAAAAACATCAAAAAAATTCTTCGCTTCTTATGCACAGGAGCAAGACACCAACGAAAAAAAAATCAAAAAAATCAACAAAAAACATTTTCTCTTTAAAAAAGGCTCCTGAATCCTACAAATGGATTCACCCACCGAATCTCCCCAAGGAGTGGTAGATCCGGTATCACCACCCTTGGAAGTACTCCCAGAGGCCTACCTCCTCGTAGAGACAATGAACATAAACCCGTCTCTCCTCCCCCAAGTACGAACCCTAGACGTAAAAGTCACAGGCAAAGAGCTACTAACAACATGGCTCACGTACATAACCACGCAGACCCCCTCGCTCGAAGAGCTCAACTTCATCCCGCCACCCGAATCCCGCGCACCGCCGGGGTTCTTCAGATGGCTCAGCTGCAAGCGACAAAGGGTGCACGAGAACATGTGCAAGCTCAAGAGCCTAAAGTGCCTTTCCGCGCCGCAGGACGTGTTTCTCCCGCGCATGGGCGACCACGGGATCGTAAGGTACAAGGGGATCCCGCGGAACTTGGTGCACCTTGAGATTCTTTACCCGTCGGCGAAGATCTTCCGGTGGCTCGAGGGGCTCGTCAAGGCGCTGAGGACTAGGCGCGGGGAGCTGAGGTATCTCTGTCTCGCTGGGGGTAAGCGTCTGGGTCAGACTGCGGAGCTGCTCGAGTCGATTCGGGATCCGGTCGTTGAGGAGCTGAGGGGTCTGGGTGTTGAGGTTTACTTTCGCGATATGCATCGCGGAGAGGACGAGACGGAGAGCGATGGGTCTGATCGGGATCGAGGCAGTCTCGTGGCTCAGGTCAAGGTCGAGTTCCCCAGCGATAAGCAGGCCTTTTTTGAGCAATTCGGCAGGATTACTATCGGCCCTGCTCGGCGGGAAAGGAAGCTCGCGGGTAGATCGGGTCCCAAGAAAGAGGGACTACCTTGAGTCGATCGCGAAAGATCGACACAGGGTACCGATGGTTTGCCTGAGTGAAGCTGGCGACGTTTACTAGATCTCTGGGTGGAGCTGAGTGGGAGTCTTGTGGTCGGTGAGGAACCTGCTGCACTTTTACTATGCGTTTATTCAGTACTTTATCGCGCGTTGATACCCGAATGCGTTTACTTCCAAGAATAACATCGTTATCATTCATCCAATCTTATGACTTTGTGTTCCATACCTTCGAATCCATTCACGTAGCACATCATGTAGACTATGAGTATCTCTATGCGGCCTGCGGGCAAGGGCCTGCTGGTGACTGGTGATACGTACCAAAATACACTTGATCGCAACTTCATCATGCCGTGCCAATTCAACCTCAGCGGATATGTTCGCCCACTGAGACCTTCGCAAATCATCAAACAATTCGCTTCTAATCAAGTCCATCGGTAAGGTGATCGCATTTCCATATATCCCAAAACCCAACGCCCCCACACATAATCCTAAATTACATGCTCATCCAAACTTCGAAAGTCGATGAAACTCAAATGACTAAAACTGTCTAACCATCTACCTCCAGCCGCTTCTGTGCCAATCTCAACAGCCAGTTCTTTTCACCAACTTTCTCCTCGTACATGGCAAGCGTCTCGCTGATCGATTCCTGCAGCTCTCTAGTCTTCTTGATTGCGTATTCAAGTCCTCCAGCGGCCTTTATATCTTCCAGAACGAGCTTTCGTAACTCAGGACTAAGACTCATGCTCGCTTTCCTCTGCTGTAAGACGCTGAGAATGCGGTGACGATGCGATGACTGACGGAGTGCGTGGATGAGCGGTAGCGACATTTTGCCCTCGCCGATATCCTCTGCGAACCCTTTGTTTTTCGTGTACTACAACAGAAAATAGCAGGGTTAGCATTCTTCTTGTATGAGTGCCATGTGATGGTTGGGGAGAAAACTGACCTGCTCGCATCGGAGGTTCTGGCAGTCATCACGTGCTTGGAAGAAACGGCCGAGGATCTTCATAAGGAGACCGGCATCGAGGTTCTTGTTCTGAGTAGCCTCGGAGCGCATCATCTCCGCGATCAGCATGAATAGACTACCCGTTTCTGCACATATCATGTCAGCGTTGCCTCACGCGAATGAAGGTAATACTTACTCCCGTCGACCATTAGGAAATACTCTTCCTCGGTGGGTACGGTGGTATGATATGTCCACAAGAGATCTAAACCCTGGCCAATGTGACCATCCATAAGCTTATCCAGCACGATACGCGAGGTGCGTGCTGAGAGTGAGTCCGTGGCTCTGAGAGCCTTCAGCATTAGATAGTTGGCGGTGTTGATAGTCTGGCTCACACCAAATACGGCGTGAGTAGCTGGATATCCGCGTCTCATCGGTGAGTTGTCTTCAATATCGTCAAGCCTGGCAATTATGTTAGAAATCCCCTTGTAGGCCGATCTGGGAAGCGACTCACATGAGGGAACAGCTGTGCAGTAGATTCACCACATCGCGAATGATGCCGAGAGACCTTTCTGGGACGCGATACCAGACTTCCAAACCATCAATCACAGAATTTCGGATACCCTTCGAGGGCATCATATCAATGTAGTCTTGAGGTTGGAGAATCATCTTATCAATCATTAGCAAAGACCATACAGATGCAGTTTTCCAGCGGGCCACTCACTTCATAATGATACTGAGAAAACGTAGGAGTGACGTGCGATGACTCAATCTGAGGCTTATTGGGGCGTGAATCCGAATGACTCTCAAGCTTTCGGCCCTCGTGAATATCAGGAATATGTCTGCGCTCTCTTATGGTGAAGTCCAGATATCTGCGGTCCTTGAGGACGTCGTCGATCCTGTCTGCCATGATGGCTGCGCTGACTGAGATGGGACAGCCAAGACTGCCAGCGGGCCCCGTGTCTGGGGATTCCGAGCACTCAGCACGAAGCCGGGGATATACATCCTCAGCGCCAAGTCGATAGCGGGCGGTGGTCATGCTCCAGACGAAGTTGCCGGCGGTAACCAAGTCGAGGAGTTCTAGCCACTGGCTCGTCTTTTCGGTGACCTCGCCGCTGGCTAAGAATGCTTCTTTTTCCCTGCAGTACATCTCTTCGCGTGCCACGATCTCCTTCCGAAGCATGACCTTGCTAGCTTCAGCATCGATAGAGTACCACCTCATGAAGAGGAAAACTGCATTAGCTATGACACCGTCACCACCATTGGAAACATGGTTGCTCCATTCTTTCTCCCATGAAAAATAATCGTTCACCAAGACCCAGGCGTCGTAGGCCGCTTGAGTGATAGCCGCAGTCTTCTTTTCTTCTTCTTTGTTGAGTTTGAAGTCCATGGAGAAGCAGAGAAGACTCATGGTCCAGCTAGGAAATACCATTGGCAATTAGTTAGGCATACTTGTACCGGGGTTAGGTAGAGACTTACGGGCATCCGGCATCCACGACTCGGTACTTGAGGTAAGTATCGAGCACTGTGAATTTCATGTCTCTGATTTGTACGAAAACATCCGACATTTCTTTCCATAAACGAAGACATTCTGCCGCTTGATCTTTGTCGACTTCCATGAGCTCCATGATCATCTTAGCATGCAGTTGTCGTCTCTTGACTTCATCTTTGGAGCTCGAGCTTGCACCTGTGTGCAGGCTGAGGCCTTTCATGAGTTGCTGATTTGTTTCAACTAGCTTTGTTTGTCCATCAGAAAAGGCATAAAGTGGGTGCGCAATGGGGGTGACCAACTTGAGACTCATCCTGGATCTCGGAATACTCAATGACTTCCCAGTTGTTAGCATCGTGATGATTGACTTCGGTTGGCGGAAAACTGTACCATCATCGTGGATGTAGGCATACTCCACCATGTATGTTGTAAGCGCAAGACGGTCGCTCAACGCTTCGCATGCGCACAGAGCAGTGAAGTTTCCAACGACCGGGTTAATGCATCCCACAGCATAGCTAGATACAGCTTTGTTGCGTGTAGCATTGACGCGTGCGAGTGAACTGGATTCCAGAAAGTCCACTTGACACTGCCAAGATCCTGCGTCGGCAAGGCGTACATCTCGGTGGATACGTGGTGTGAAGCGACAAAAGTATTCTTCTCCTTCGTAGACCTCGGGTGGAAGAGGGAGGGAATTGCGAATGAATGAGGAAGTAGCCATCGTGGGAGGATGAAAACAAGATACCCTTCAGTGAAGAAATTCGTCGAGAAAAGCTTTTTATAGTACATTATCTGGTTCTTGACATCGCAATCTGTCCAAACCTTAGCTAGGTAGCTATAGCTAAAAGCAGCAGTGTGACAGTACGGTCACGTGACATCCGAAGAACACACGGTGGGTCATATCCGTACCTACTTAAGTACCTACCTAATGTGTAGGTAGGTAGCTAGCTCATCCCAGATACGAAAACATCACATGAATCACACACATATGCACACAGAGCTCTAGGCCATCCACATGTCTCAGTGGTAGCTGCACATGTGCAAATAAGACCCAGTGGGCGATCCTCGGGTGTCACGTAACCATACTGCCACAACATTTTGAATCAGGATGAGAAAAACTCAAAGCAGATGAATATCACCACCAGAATGCGATTTTCTTGATGCCCGTGGAATGAGGTTCAGAGTAAGGTGATAGAGTTTCAAGTGATTGCATAGTTTGAACAGTCGGTCAAGTCTTACAGGAGATATATTGTAGTGGTATTAACTTCCAGGGAAAAACAGGGTTGGGCCGCTTCCTCCGGGCAAAGGCGGTCGTAGTTTGGTAGCGGACTTTTGTTTATTTTGACATCTCGAAAGTGTCGCTACACTATTCTGCCAAGAATACTTCAATAATACCATTTCTCGACTTCGCGTCGAGGAATTGCGACGAGTTTTATTTATTAAGAGCTACGCGAATGTGTCAGTCAACAGGCGGCGTAGACACAAGGGAACAGGATAGCGGGTCTACGACAATGCAAATTTCCACCGATCTCCAACACGTGGGCGACTTTTGAGGGTCTCACCGCCGAATGTCTCCATTCTTTAAATTTTGAATTCAGACGTTCCTGCGGCGCGTATAAGCGGACTTGCGCTAGACCTGCGAGGCACCGACAAGTTGATACACATGTCCTGCAATGTTAGAGTCTGTATGGTTGTATATCCTCCCGTGCTCAACCTACTCCTGCAGATTTCTGGTGATGATGCAGGACAAAGCAGCAAGCAACTTCGTTATGGAGGGTTCGATCGCCAGTCTGGGCCATCAATGTCCGTGTGAAGTGGATATCTGTACCTAGATGTCAGGCTCTTGCATATCGGAGATGAGTTTGCGCACAAACAGCGCGAGTCTTCGACGGAAAGTACATAACAACGGTTGATTGGTGACAAATCTGATGTACACTAAGCCTCCCGTATATGTACATCCGATTATCCAGTGCCACGTACCTGCCAAACTCTAAACGGACCGGACCGCCGGGAGTAAGCTAATGAAAGGAAGACATCGCGAATTCAATACCCTTTTCAATGATTGTCACCCAATCAGCGGATGCTTACCCTGAACTTTGCATCGATTGTCGGAAGCTGCTTCGCCGCAGTTACAATCACTAATTTGACTCGGTGCAAAATGCCATTGCTGTACTCTCCAAAAGTACCGGGGTCTGTTCAAATCAACTCAAATATTTTATTCTTGTGTCTAGCGCGAATCATATAAAACAAAAGGTCAAATTCCAAATATAACCATTTACACTGGCTGGCTGGGAAGTTCGCCCGGCGAATCACAGACTCAGCTTCGAAAAGTTGACATCAGACACAATGACGACATACTAGCAATCTAACTTCGCCAAACAGGAAAAGATGCGCAGGAACGACAAACTTCGGTAGCGGTCCCGTGACCCCGATCTGATTCTTCCCGTCTTCCATGTATCTCAGCTCGGATCCTACTCAGGCTTCGAAATTTGACTAAAATCAGCTCTAATCTTGGTATTTGACCATTATGCCGTGTTCCAGCAGTTGAGAACGGATGATATTTGCCGAGTCTCCACCCTGATCGCTGTAATCACACAACACTATCTCTTTCAGTCCACACTTGTGAGTTCGCTTAAGATTGAAGTTGAATATGTTCAACCATGGATTCAAACCGTTTCTGGTGTGAGTGATGGTGATCTTGCTTAGAGATTCAGGTAGAGACTCAGGTGACGGGTGAAGTTCCGAGATGGAGGATCCGATTAAGAAAACTTGGGGTACCGTCAGGGATTCTAGTTTGGAGAACGATCTCAACATGTTAGCTAATGGCTCAGCTGATGGCCTCCGTGAAGGGAAATCGATATCGTTCTCGGAATAGTCGGTTTGAGAGAAAGAGCATTCCCAAGACCGTCGCATTCTGAGTTGAATGTCCAGGACTTTCAGGTAAGGCGCGTGGAACCAGATTTGAGTCAGGATGTTCAAAAAGCTGGTAGATTCATCACTGCCAAAATACCTGGCGGAGTGTTCAAGAACGTCATGGTCATCGTTAATGATCAGTCGGAGGGTGTTCAAGTGCTGGAATCGATGTAGAAGCACGAGGAAAAAGTAGGGATGGGTTCGTTCAATAAGAACCTTCGTGGTGCAGTGCACGGTGAGTTGTGTGACATGGATCTTTGCCTGGGTGGACCAATGGTTGTTCCACCATTTCCGATCGAAGGAGCTAATAAGACGATCATCAATCTCGACCGTAGTGAGACTCTGAATCCTGTTAAAAATTCCGGTGAAGTAAACGTGAGGAACAGAGATATGCTGGATACTCTTGAAGGCTGGAATGTGTTCTGCGCGCCAACGAAAGCCATTCCACAACCTGGGGTTTAAAGTAAAGCCGAGACGATAAAACATCCTGGGAATATATATGTTGCACGAGTGATGATCTGTATGGCTATGACGGCTCATAATTCGCAGTCGAAGGCTTGTGAGCGGAGGTGCTAACGCGAAAATGACAGCTGCCCAGTGGTGTACGGTACATTCTGCCACAAAGTCCTCGATCCATTCAGGATCGGGCCATTCTGTGCTTGTCGACTGGAGACGAACAATGCATTTCTGCATCATGTCTGAGGCGTCTTCATGGAAGTCCTTCAAGTTCGTTGTAACTGTGGTAGGCAACTGGATATCGAGGTGCTTCATTTTGCAGAGTAGGAACGGATGCTCAAGCATCGTTCGCGCAAAAAGAAAGATACGGGAGCGATTTCTATGAGAAGAAGATTTACCGGCAAAAATATCCGCAGAAGTGATATTGATGCATGGCCGTTGGTATAGTGGATCACGCGCGGCCGCCGCACTGTTGCGCGAAACAAGTGCGAAAGAAGCCAGATTGGCCATCGCGTCAGCATCAATTTCGCTCGAGAACCGGAGATGATTGGCGATCATGGAATGAAGCTCGACTGGGAGATACGCTCGACCGTCCTCAGAGTGTTCGTGGCACGGAAACTCCATCGCGTCCTGTAATAGCGTGTTGCTGAGTTCGGCTGGGAGGGAACTATACCACAAGTTGGAACAGGGTTGAGAGTTGAGAGTTGAGAGTTGAGAGTCGATGAGAATCACCAGCAGTTATATATTGACCCCGGGCTGGGCTGTGATTGTTGCGGGATAAGGGTTTGTTAAGCGATGCCGATGAGTGGTTACCTCCCATTATGATCCCGAGTGTGATTTTTCCACATAATCATTTTTCTTGCCTTTTCACAAATTCATTGCCAGCTCTATCATACATTATTAAGTTAGTTTCACTGAACGATGATTTGCCAGCAGTTATAGAACAAAGGAATATTATGCACAAATTGACAGTCAGACCATCGACGAGAACATGAGCCAGACTTATTTACAAAGCATCTAACATTACTGGATAACCTTTAGATACATGTCATCGGTCGATGGAGCGAGAGGGAAGTAGCGGCGTCAAATTACAATTTCGGATTTATGATTGGTTGGCCATAGTAATTGATGAGAACCAATGCAAACGGTCGGTACAACAAAAACATCAGCTCTTGCCTTTCATCCAAAGGAGAAAATCTACTGTGGAGCCTAACCCCCGTATCTTATGCCAAAAGCAGCTCTCATATGTAGCAAAATGAAAGCGAAATGGTTCCTGCGGGCTCAGGTCGAAATACATATGTATTTGCAAATTGCAACGAAAAGAACGATCAACGCCAGTGACATTAAACACGAAAGAACTTTATATTGTATAACAAAAATGGTTCACTCTAAAGTTAGACTCCAGGACTATCAACAGTTCATCTGAAAAAAACTAATCTCGATGTTCAGTTCCCTGAAATCATCCCAGAAAGGGCTGCCCCGATACCATCCTGAAGGGAAAGAGTTTTCCACCTCTTCATTCACCCCAATCTGAATGCTTCCCAGCACAAAATCCGACTTGTTGATTTGGGAAAGAAACAATACCAAAGCCTCCAGCCACATCCGTAGATCCTCCGTCGCGTGCTCGATCACAATTTCCCGCAGGTGCTCGAAAGGCAAGAACCTGTGAATCGGCCTGAACTTCAGGACTCCGGGTTTCGAATGTCGCTTGAATAGAAAGTCTTGCGGGACCGAAAGCGATTCCAAAAAGGTAAATTGCCGCATAGTTCTGGCGCGCGAGATTTTTGCTAGCCACGCTGGAGTTCCGCTATCCGCATCATCTGTTTGGGCGCGGATTCTGAGCTGGCGAAGTCGCCATGCAAAAGGTTGAAGCTTTAACACCACGTTCTTGAAACTTCTTGAGCTTTTACGCGTCCGCGGATTCCCCCAAGGATCACACAACTCCGAACCATCCTGAATCAGGAGCTCCATCCTCGTCATCTCGCCCAGATGATGCATTTCCATGTTTGCGACTGTTCGATAATGGGCGATCACGTTGCGCTTCTTGCAGTCAACCTCCCACACGGTGGCGTGATTTAGGACGCTGTTTTCGAGTGCCGCAGGCCATAGAGAGGGACTCCATTTTTGTAAGAAAGGGTCCCCTACATCAGCCCCACAGATGTCTTCACCGGATATACAGAAGCTCTGCGGCTTCGCGAGAGGGAGATGTCTGGGCCCGCCTCGATTGTGTCTGAGCTTCTCTCGGATTAGAAGCCCATACAGAATCTCTAGGGACTGGAAGGAAATAAGGCTTCCGTCTTCATGAACGATACGCAGCGTCATATTGCACAACGAAGTCGCCATTTCCAAGATCATTCCAACCCAGGTAACATCTGGTCCGCGTTGCGTGAGAACGTGGTACAGCTGCGATGGCTCGCCGAACCCAAGAGACGAGAGACGCGCGAAAGTCTCCTCGCCAAGATCTTGTCTCCGTTTGTCGTATTTTTCCAGAACATTCAAGGGGGCGCCGGCGAAATGCGATTCGTCTCGCGACATGATAACCATAGTGATATCCAAGTGTCGAATATGGGAGAGTAAAAATGGATTATTCGCAACAGTCCTCAAGAAAGGCAGATTCGGCGATCCCTCCGCTGTATCATGCGATGGTATATATGGCGCTTTATATAAGACTCTTTGTGTGGGCCGGGCAAGTGATCGACAAACCAATGCTAAAGCGGCCAGGTCCGCCATTGCCCGAGGGGTAGAGGCGTTGCCGTATCTCAAGCATTCCGCAATTTTCAGTTGAATCTCAATCGGAAGATTGTCGAGATTCTTCTGCCTTGCGGGTTTGGCGCGTACAATCACAGTGTATAGTCCGATCGCTGCGATTAGGAAGCATACTTCCAACAGCGATCCAACAAAGCAGTCCGACATCTTAACTACTAAACAATTCATTTTTTAGCATACCCTCTTTCAATGAAACAGTGAAGATCGTGATTCAAACGCCTACCTCTTATCAAGTCCGGATTTAAAGAATGGAGGGTGTGTGTATATACTGAGATCTGAATTCGGTTTCGAGGTTTGAGAAAACGGGGAGGGAGGTTGCTTTTGTAAAGATGTATATATGATTCATAAAATTACACAGATGGGTCCCCACGAGGAAATAAAGACGTTAGCGAGCGTGACAACACGTGATCGGTTTGCATTCACTGCACATGTGGCCGAGCCCCGATATCGGTCAGTGAAAACACAACTCTAACGCAGAATACTTCCGGGAATTCAATTCATAGCGTTTTCACTTTCCGGGGAATTCGTTGGAACCTGATAGCGTGTTTCCGCTGCCGAGTAGGAAGCCACGTGAGCGTTTGATTCACTGTGTGGTAGACTCGACAGCGCGCAGTGGAGTATTCGTGAGATATAATCTATTAAAAATTCGTGAATTAGAAGATCAGGCGTGTCTGTTTCGGAAAATAGAGGGCGGTGCGGTCGCCTTTATGTTGACGCCCTGTTGCCAGTCACTGTTTGACACTGGCGTGATGGGCGGCCTGACTCACGATTCACTTTGTCACATCAAAACACCCGTGATCTCATATCGAGATGTTTGCCCTCGATTTTATCCTAGAATTCGAGTCACGCGGAGGCTATCAACAGCTTGTGCGTGACGACTGATCGAAGTGTGGAGGTATACGCCCAATTATTGAGATTCTCGAACCACTACCGTCGGCACTTTGATCAAACGGCATCTAGATTAATTCATGCACCCATAGCCATGATCTGGTCCTCGTTATATATGCGCCATTATTCTCAGCGAACGGTGGAGCCGATATGGGGTTGGTCCCAACACCAGGCCGATCCCAACATTATCAATCGTTCCCATCACTAACTGCTCTAGATCGCTCTAGTCTCTGCTTTGCCCATGCCCCAGGATTCAAAGCGTGCGCCCAGAATGATTGCTTAACTAAAAAATTCCTACTCCTAGTCAAGCCAGAGGGCATACACTAATTTATAAAGATACAGCCAATGAGATGCAGCTCCACCGCAGAGTCGTGTACGCGGTGGCTTGACAACAAACATCCAGAGCTAATCGAAGCTCCATTGTCTGTTCCACGGTGTCGGGACCCCAAGTGTGTCTTTAATCAAGCAAGTTATGATTGGCCCCGAGCAGTTTGTTGTTTGAACCAAAAGTGCGCTACCTCGATAATCGACAGTCACATACCCGATCGTGTCACAGCTCACAGTCACACTTGATTGATGAAGCAGACACTATGCGACAGCTGTCATAGATGAAACTTGCTTGCTGGATTATTCCACAAGGAACTCATATATAGAGTCAACAAAAATACTGCGCCGTCGTGATTCCGCCATCTCGATCAGAGCTCTCCATGGCCCTGGCGACTCGAGTCCGACTCATCATCTTTCATCTAAAACTCATCTTCAGTGACACCACAGATTGGTATAATCGACCACCTCTGCGTCGCCCTTCCCCCCTCCGCGCCCTTTAATTTCACCTTAGTGTCATGCTTCTTCGAGTCCAGATACACGTCAGATCCCGAGTATGTGTTGGATAGATGCCATGTGCCGTCACCCCAGGGCGCTATGATCCATTTTTGACCCGAGTAGTTGCCCGCAGGCTGCAGCACGGGAGTCTTGGTTTTGTCGCCATAGACATCAAGGTGTCGGGACGGCCCAAGAAACATGGTGCGCAGAATGTATGTTCCATCGGTCATGGCCTTGATCTGCCAGTGCTGACCAGATACATCGGCATCTTGCGCGAGTTGTAGAAGACCGGTGGAATTTATCTCGTTGTCGTTGATCACATCGAGGGACTTGTGGGGATGCTGTAGGTTTTTGAGGCGGTACCATGTTCTTTCGTCAAAAGGGCCGGCTTGGTGTTGTGGAGGAGCTTGTGCGTAGCCCTGTTGTTGGTATGGAGGTTGTGCGAATTGCTGCGGTTGCCCACCATGCTGCACATTAACGTTGACAGAGAAATTTGGGAGATGCAAAGGCATGTTGATCAATGAGGTTGAGCAGCAGAGATTGGAAGGAAGATGATTGTAGATTTAACATGCATACAGGCTGGAAGAAATTATGTACCGCACCTTTTTTATAGAGACTGCTGTGTAGCAGCTTGCAAACAGCCGTCAATACAAGACTAGTCTGACAATGAGCGCCGGCGATGGATTCGCATTGCAACTTGTACCAAGCCTGTGCGCGCCCAATCAAATGAGACGAGAATGTAAGTGCGGCTGAAAAACGGTTTTAATGACATCATTTGCTCATTTCGCGGTCTATCTTTCGGTCGTATCCTCTGAGGTTAGTAGACACAGCCCCCACTCAATGTCACCGCCCTAGTCCTCAATGCCATTCCCACAGCTCTACAACCATACGTTTTCAAGAGGCGAAGCGGATGGCGGTTCGTATCTTAGATTGATTTGGATAATCGTATAAACATCTCCGTTATGTGAAAATGGAACCAATCGGACAAGGTGAAGTAGTGAAGCAGAATTATGAGATTTCGTCGTACAGTAGACAAACCACAAATACGTAGACTACAAAGGAAACGAATCATTGGCGCCAAGCACTAGGGACACATTGTAGTTACAGGGTTGGGGCTTTATACCATTCTGCAAGGCGGCTTTCATCTTAGTCCGATCTATCCAAGATTTGAACATAAATCCCACCCAATGGTATCGCCAGAACAACAGCACAGATAGACGATTTCTATAAAATTCTTCGAATCAATTCATCAGGAAGAGATGAAACCGATGCTTTCAGATCAAGATGCCGCCGTTTGCTACCAAGCAATAGTAACACGTGACCACGTGGTGGTTGATTGCTGTGAGTTTTCAAGCATATACCAACCCGTTTAGGGATCGCGCGTTCTCCCGATATGACTGTCGAGCAATCATCCACTTATTTTCTTCAATGAGTTGTGAATTGGAGTTAGGGTGACCCTACACGGAGCGTTAGGTTCATGACAATAAATGCCGGAACCAACAAAAAGGCGAACACCGAAATACCTCTTCTACAATACCATGTTGGACCTTATGTCTGATGCTTCACTGTCTCCTGTTCTTGAAAGAACGCCACAGACAGGGCTTCGCTGAAGGATCGCCTGTTCATACCAATATATACCGCTAGCAGCCTTCAAATTTTAAGAATAAGAAAACTTTGATTTAGGTGGCATCTGCCGGTGATCAATTTACTACGATTGTTTATAGGGCAATTCCTGCGCCAGGACCATCTTCACTCTGTGCCTGACTTAAAAGTTTGTGCTACATGTTGAACTATGTAGATTCTGGTTAGGGCACTACGTATGACCCGTTCCGCTCTTTTCAATTGTAGAAATCATGTCTCGTCCTCCAGTTTTGGCCCAAAAAGATATTTCGTGGTGGCCGAATTGCCTGCAGGCCAGTCTCCGCAGCTCCACTTTGCGCTTCCACTATAGGTAGTATCCCGGAACGGGGAGCTCTTGAAATTTACTCTCAACATCCCATGAGATACAGTCTATCTCCTTCGTGAGACTACCGCGTTGCCAAGTCAATTTAATTCCTAAGCGTTCCAATGTCTTTCGAATCTTCTTATTCACAGGAGAATGAAAGGCGCGGTAAACCTTTTTCATTTCCAGATTCTTCCTCTCGTCTCGAGTGTTATGCGGAATGAAGTGTTCCTTATTGTTTACGAGGCTGAGATGAATCTTTTCGAGAGATTGGTAGGAGCTCTTCCGATTTCTCGAAATATCGAGCAAATAATCCGTACATAGCTCTGTAGTATCGTATATTTCCAGCAACGTCAGACAAGACGGAAGGCGACAAGTGCTTAATTTCCAATTGCCGGAAGACTTCTTGATCGACACGAGAAATTGCTGGGGTGCGGTAAGTCTCAGCAGGTTGTGATCATGTAGACTAGACCTATTTCGTATACCATTCCAAATCGCCATTGATGCACTTGTTGGGGTGCAAACGGGACCGAAAATATCGGAAGTGTCAATGATGAGCTCTGCACTAGATTCATACTTGTCTTCAAATAGACCGTCGAAATGAGCAGGTAGATCTCGATTCGAATTCTGAACATCTTCCCAGTAGCCGATGTTTGGCGTAGTCATGTAGTAGATACATCTTATCCCCCCAGTAAACCGTCGAAGATAGCGAATTAGGGAGGTGTCTTGACTCTTGAATTTTGTAAGCGCGAGCGTGCTCTTTTGTATCCACAAGGCACGAATGTAGGGGACCCAGTTATAGATACTTCTTTCTTTTGTATCTCGCGAGGACAACTTCGGAAACAAGTAAGGTATAAGCTGCTCGTGAAACCCCAGCAATCCTAGTTTCGTTTCACCGTAAATGTCCACGAGGCAATGAGGGCGTGTAGAAAACAGGTTTCCGAAAATTTCGTTCCAGCTAGTCTGGCTCAACCAGCAAGTGGGATCCTTGTAATGGAAGCTTCGGTACATGTTGACGAACTTGCCTTCAGGAAGTATCGCTAGTAGAAGTCCGGCTAGCTTGGCGGTACGTGGATCGGAAATCCAGTGTTGTCCAAAGGGAGCAAAGGTCGTTTTGTTTCGGTTGAGAAATCCTTGCACGTCTTCCTGGAATGCCTGCCGTTCATGAGATTTAAAACGCCAGGAAGAATCACGCAACGCTTCGACCAGGTCTATCTCTACTCGCTTGATAGCTGAGAGCAGGTCGGGTCGATGGATAAGCGTACGAATCAGGTGTGCGAAAGGTGGTAACCTTTCCGTGTAAATGTCTTTGTTCTTCAGAATCAGAATGTCCTCAAAAAGGTACCACTGGCTGTTCGAAGCTTACGACATGTAAGTGAAAGCGATCTGAAAGTATTGTTAAAACGCGACGATAAGACCTCAAATCTGTAGCACCCCGCATAGATGATATTCAGAAAGATACGTACCGCATATTTGATTTGAACATGGTAATATCATCGGCCGTGTCGTGCACGAGACGCTGATAGAAACTGTTATGGGCTGCAAGCACCTCACTGACATCCTCCTTTAAGTAAGCTAACACCTCAAGTAGAAGCTCGTCAGGAAGACTCGGTAGTCCTCCCATGATCTCGGCGGCGGAATCAGCGCGTATCACACGGAGCCCAAGAACCCGGTATATAATGAGATATAGCCGCTGTCGGATTCAGGATTATTGAAGAATTCAGACGGCTAAACCAAAAAAATATGAAGTGTGTGGTGGTGGGGGATGGGCTGATTGAAGTAAAAGGACACTAACACATCAGTCGCTTAACAACATTCAAATGTTTGTTATCACGTGGCTGATACGTTTCCATGCATCTCTTGGTAGCCAATCACGCATCGGCTTGTCATACAATATTCACTATTCTAGCCGACTTGTGTCACGGATACTTTGCGTAACATGAAATGCGACGATGATATAATAGGCCTAGCTTCGTATAAGATAACGCTTGTCTTGAGCATTTATAGAAATGATAGTTTGGATAACATCTGAACTTTGTTCCATGAATGACGGTGACGAGCGATAACCGATTTGAATTTGAAACCCGTAGCAGTCGGCTTGCCACCGTCGAAATTACATAGGGATGCACATCTACGGTCTCACCCCCACCGCATTCTCCTCCTCCACCTTTTCCAGCCCAATTTTTTCCAAATCTTCTTCCACCCCTAAGCTCCACACAATGCCACGTACGACCCGCCCGTTTTTCGCTAATCCCTTGATATCCCACATCCCTCTCTCCTGCCACCCCAATCTCTTGAACATACCCATGCTCCGCTCATTCAAAGGATCGCAATATCCAAGGAATTGCGTCTGTATCTCATTGTCCTGATGGTACTTGACAAGCGCACTCGCAGCCTCAGTCGCATACCCCTTCCCCGCAAAGCCGGTGTAAAGAGAGAACCCAATGTCCGGCAACGTCGGAGCGCCAGGCCCAAGTCTGTGTTTCAAGCCAACGATACCGACTTTCTGGAATGACTCCAGTCTTTCCGGGATCGGTGTTTCTTCTGTTTTTTCGGAGGAAGCAGGTTTCAGAGAGATCAAGTAGCGCCCATATTTCAAATGTAGACGCTGACGCGCATTATCTTCCTCGATGTTTTGACGTCCGTCTTCGCGATTTTGCAGATTCAAGGCTAATCCGCCGTTTCCAGCGCGGACTTCGGGGGTGTTGTGCATTGCGACGATGAAGTCGGCGTGCGAGTCTATGGATGGGACCATGTGCGAAAGAACGAGACGAGGCGTCTCGATGTAGAAACTGTGATCTGCCATGGTTGTAGTTGTTTGAATGACTGGCTGCCAAGGGGAATGTTTGTATAGAAACTCTGGGTGCGATGTCCTCTTCTCCTTGTTTGAAGTTACATGTACATAGTTAGAGGGCTTGTGACTCATTCCCTGACAGTTTACTGATTAGATGAGTCATGACGTTTATTGTTGAACCCCCCGGCTAGTGCTTATTTTGTGAGCGCCCGCGCAGCGAGCATTGAGCTATTCGGGATATTCAACTCAAAACTCAGGTCACTGATATGGATCAGCCCAGCATTAGCTGCGGCATTGGAGCGAGTATCTCAATTTGCCTTGTTGCTGCAACATCCATCAACATTAGTAACTTACCGCGCGTCTGGTTTCGAGCACATGGCTGCGGCGCTTTGGAACGCTGCAAATGCTAAGCTCAAATTACATGCACACAAGCACTATTTGTCTGATGCTTGGTATGCTTGAGTCGACGTCATCCAAGGCTGCTTCCGGTATGCAAAATCCTTCGGTGGGAAGGGCCAAACATCGAGTGAGCAATTCCGGAGATTTCTTTATCGTTGCCTGAATAATCTTACATGGTACGATCTAACAATACAGGAGAGGAGAGATTCGACAGCCGCGTCAATAAATCATTTTCCGATATCATAGGGCGCATCTGTGGCGCAAGATAAGTGTCGTAGAAGATCGCTGTCAACCTGATGTTACGACCCGAACCCCATGTCGAGATACGTTTCATCACCCCAGAGGCCCATGTCGAAGAATTTATCCATATCAAACTCCTCCGATCTCATGAACGCGAACGCAGCTTCAGTCATATCCAGATTCATACCAGTTTCGGCGGACAACTGCCCTGCATGATCGACAGGACAACCATGACCCATAGCGTGGCTAGCTGGTGTGGCACCAGAACTCCCGAGAGAACTCATCGTCGCATTTGGCGTGGGAATGCCGAACACATTGATTGGATCAATTGGTTGACTTCCGGGGTTGATCCGTTTGAGGTACCAAGTTTTCAGTTCGCGCATGATCATGTTCAGGATACTCCAGAAGTCATATACACTGACACTGATTGCTTGCATTCGCGCACATAAGAACTCAAGAAAAGAGTCGAGGCGAAGTCGTTCATGGGCTGCTTTGATATCCCAATTAATTGCTGATAGATGATCGCTGGGGATACATAGGCGCGCGCCTGTAATCATGACAACCGGGAGTCTCATCCATTCGGAAAAAGACAACAGATGATACTCGGAGGCTGATATGCTGAGAAGTATATCTGTGTGGCGCTTGCAAGCTTCAAGGGTTGCAAGTAGGGCATTGAGTTGCAGAGTGTTGCCTGCGATCATGTTTGTAGGAGTTGAAGCCTGTCGAAGAGAGATACTGTGCAGCTGCACGCTTGTGAACGTTGAAGTCAGATCGATCACTGCAAAAACATTTAGCTTAGATTGAAAAATCATTGGCACGAAGCACATACTCCTTTGAAGCTCGTCAAGGCAATCCTCGCTGCCGAAATCCTCCAACTGTGCCTGAAGGAATTTGTAATTCATGTTTATGCGAGGGTCTGAGAGCGAGAGATCGACGGCATCCTCGGAGTAGAAGGCATCATGAATTTGGTCGTCTAATCGGCGGAGAGTGACGAGACGCCCGATTATGACATCTGACGGGATTTCGCGAGCCTGTCTTAGATCTTTACAACACTCTCCCATGTAATCAGTGTATCGCAATAGGTTGGGCTTTTGAAGGCCTCCGGCGATCCTATACTCGTCAATTGAAGCCCGTAGTCAAGATGAGTTACGGTACCGTACATGGATGACATGTAGTAACAGCCTAGAAAGGTTCTTTGCCGCTCACGCTGCTCTTGCTCTGAATAAGCCTTGGGAGGCGTTCTTCCAGACATACCGTTCATGAATGTTCTTCTAGTCTTTGTGTGGAGGCCGATGTCAAGCGCCAATCCAACGGCAACTTGCTGAAGCGAGAAGATTTGTTGAGTTTTATGGCTGAACAGGAAGTGATATCTACGGACATCAGAACTATTTGCGTTGAATAAGTTGATCATGAATACCTGGAGAGATATACGAGAATGCTCTGTACGATGGAAAGCGTTCTGTGAGGATTGACAATGGTGCGCTCACTCAGCTCTGTCCGGTAAGTTTTGTCGAGAATCTTTTGACGTAGTCGATTTTTCCAGGACGCCACTGTGAGAATAGCCAAGAAAAGCATAGGTTTAGTTTCGGAAAGATCTCTAGCAGAAGTGTGGTTTGCCAGTGGTACGAAAGGAAACGAAGACCACATTGCCCGATACTCATTTAGAAGTATTTCGGCTTCACCAGTAGATAGAAGTCGCTTGACATATTCATTATTAATCTCAGGCTCAAACCTGTGAGCACCTTGAAACACTGCATCTGGAGCTCTTTCCATGTCTGTTTCTGTGCTGAAAGTGTGTATGTCGCGCAGGCGATTAAGAAATCGTTCATTCAACTCATCACCTGGTTGTGATTCTTCTGCGCCGTTTTCCCTGGACTGTTGCGGATTCGATGCTTCTTGATCAAATGAGTCTGGGAAAGGTAGCCAGCTTCCGGGATGGACTGTCCTTTCATTGCTTTTCCCTGGGATTCGTCTTGCCGTATCGCCTGGAGGTGTGCGTTGCTCAGAGGTTGACGCGAAACTACTGTGGTTTGTTGGTGGTCTTGCAATGCTCGCAACAAGACCATCGATCTTTTGCTCTACTTGTGCAATCCGCCTTCCGTAACTTAGAAATTGTCTAGCCGAGCAATTGTGTGGAGCTTACGATGGTCCACGAGCCTTCCGGGCTCGCCGCGGGACTTCGGCCCAGACACAATCCTTCTTAGCATGGAGACATCTTTATTTGCAATTAGATGGATCAAAATCGTCGGGGAGATAGAAATAAATTGTAGGCATCAAAGGAAGTTTGTTATGGGGCCAATTCATACCTCTGACATATTCCGGCATGATCACTCAGCAGGCACCGGGTCTTCAAGCTTCGGCACCTTTGACATGCCTGGAGAACACGGCCCTGAACGGCTCTCTCGGTAGCTGGCTGCTCTGGGTCTTCCATCTGTTGAGAAATTGCCGAAAAAGTGTGAAAGAGTGAAGGATGATCGGAACGGCGAGGTGTTATCATCCGACCCGTCACGCTAATGACTAAGCTTACGGGAAGGGGGATCCGGATCGTACATTCATGCTCAATCTGTGCGAGACTCTACCAATCTTTTTTTTTAACTTCAAAAAGCGCTCGTTATTGATAATAAAAATGGGACGATTGACTGTCTTGAAGGTTTCGTGTTCTTACTGCTACACTACCCAAATCACTTCCGACCGACCGACGTCCTTATTGTTCAAGAATCATTGTTTATAGTGACCTGAAGGCACCCTCCAAACGGGCCTAGGCTCAGTAATAGAAACCATAAAAAACAATTCTTATATTTTCAGTTTTCTGGCCGTATCTCCGAATCCAAGCTTCCCCCTACTCAAATCGCAAATGAGAAGCCAAACTCCAACCATACCAAAGCGTAGCGCCAATCGCAATGGCATTCAAGTGAATGCTCATCGCATGAGCTCGTTTGAACGAACGATCCAGTTTCTCCATCTCCGCACTCTTCGAACTGTTTCCTTCGGGGCCATTGCGAGCTTCCATCTCCGCTGAGCCAGGCATCAGTGCTCTAATTCCCCTCAAGGTTGTGATGACGAAAACTTACATTGAAACCTTCTAACCATCATCAATCGACTACTCTTCGGCCCGAAATAAACTAGATTGAGAACCGCTGTGATACCAGTGATGATTAATGGAGCGAAGACCCTCCAATCTCTAGCACCGCGCGATAGTGGTCCGTAAGGAGGGATGGTCGTAGCTGTAAGCAAGAGGAGAGTCGACTGGCAGCGAAAATATGTCGGGAACAGCTTTTTCTGTAGGGTCGTGAAAGCTTCGTATGGCAGAGCTTGGAAAGCCACTTTTACAATGATGATGCTTTGGTAGAGTTGCGTGCCCAGGAGAGTCGAGTACGCGAGAAGGTGGGCAGGGGCCAGTACTGCGCTGAGCGATATGTGGGAGGGAATTGGCATGATGAGTACCAAATGATTTTCTTCAAACTTGGTGCAGTGCAATTGATTTTTTAATTCTGGGTTAATATTTGCGCCCATTGAAGTAGTGGTTTACACTTTCATTTAGATTCGGTTGCAGCCTGGAACTTGGACGGATCGGCTTGTGAGGTACATTCCGATCCGATCCGACTATCCAGGCACGGCCTTGGAAATCAACATAACAAAGAAGCCACGAGTCTGCGAGCTAAGATCACAGGAGTCAAGTAGTGGTGTTATGTTGGCTAAAATTATTCTATTATAAATGATTGTATCTGTGTTTAGACACGTAAGTGCATGCCCACGTCAGACTGTTTGGTATCAGGATAGTGTTCGATCAACTTGAATGTATCTGGGTCCTGCTGGAGCACGAAGGTAGAATTATCGTGTTTTTCAATACCAAGTGTTTGTGCCGCATAGAAATGCGATGATTCAATATCGTCCTTAGAATGTTTCTGGATTGAAAATATGGGTATTAATCCATTCCAATACTCTACGTGAAATACGAGAGACGGTTCTATACGACTGCTAGCTGGCCGACCATCAGCACTCGCACCCTCAGACCCTACAAGCAAACGTCTTAAATCCCATTGCTCCTAGCATATTTTCAATATGTAATGTTTTCAAGGAATCGCGTAGTTAGGTCTGAGCAATATAATCTACTCCAAAAATCAAAGTCCAATGACTCAAGCTTTTGCGCTGGCCAAACCTGTTCCCCTCGTTTCGCCTACAACTGACAGGCATCAGATCGGCATAATGCTTAGCGAAGAACCCCGCTTTGGATCGGACAAATATCATGTTAGATTAAATTGAAGCACGCATCAATACAGCATTCTCATCGGCTATAGGCAAACAGGGCATGGTTATAGCGGAAGATTTGAAAAGATCAACAGATCGCAAGAACGTGACAGCGCGAACTCGGATCATTGGGGGCCGAATTCTTCCCCCATGATGCTGGTGGTTGATTGATTGAATAGTGTGTGAAATTAATTATTCGTTTTCAAGCGGGATAGAGCATAATATATGTATGGGAGCGTAGTGTCGAAATTACAGTAAAAGATAGTTTGTGATCATCCTCTGCTTGTAGTTCAAGATGCTCAAGTCTCTGCCCACACTCCTCTCCGCCTTGGCGGCTGTCATCACGTCTGTCAATTGCGAGAGCATCAAAGCAAGCGCAGTGTACTGGCTCCTCGCCGGCGATTCTACAACAGCTCCCGGTGGAGGTTGGGGCGATGCGTTTCTCAGCACGACCGTAGCATCTGGCTCAAGCGGACACAACTACGGAAAAAGCGGCGCAACGACAGCTTCGTTCCGCGCCGGCGGTATTTGGGACAGTGTCGTGAGCGACATCAACAGTCATAAATCCGCGTACGATGTTTACGTCACCATCCAGGTAAGAATACGCGATTATCTTTATCTTTCTCAAACAAAGACGATAGGGCTCATAGTGGAACAGTTTGGTCACAACGACCAGAAAGAAACCTCCGGAGTCACCGTTGCGCAATACAAAGCCAATCTCCTACGGTTCGCACAGGAAACATCGAATGCAGGCGCAACGCCAATCTTGCTCACGCCGTTGACGCGCCGCAACTTCGCGTCCAGCACATCCAACGTCACGGAAAACCTCGTCGAGCAACGCGCGGCCACCATCGACGTGGCTACTGCCAACAACATCAAGTGGATTGACCTGAATATCGCGTCGATGAACTATGTCAACACGATCAAGAGAGACGCTGCGAGTAAATATAATTTGGCCTCCGGCGATTGGACGCATCTGAATGAGTGGGGTGGAGTAGTGTTTGCGAGGATCGTGAGTGATTTGCTGGTGGAGAAATATGGCGGTATTTTCGAATCGGTTACGAAGCCTAATGCGACTTTGAGCGCGTTGATCAAGGCCGGACAACCAGCTTGAAATACTTGGAGCACGTGCATTTCTTAATTCTCACGCTGGAAATCCTGGGGGATGGTCGATGGACAAATGCTCAAATTGTACTTACGGAATCAAGCATCTTGCGTGCTGTACAAGCACAACATTGGATGAATGTTTTCAGCCAGTTCAAATGTGTGCACCTGTTTCTGACTGCACCTTTCAATGTCTGCTGAACTGAAATCAGCCGGACGATCCGATCGCATTTTTTTCGTAGTTTGGGCCACTGCTTTATAGTTTTGACTTGAGATGGGAGTGCTCTTTGCGCGGGGGCATGCGCCTTGATATTACGATATAACAGGGAACTTCGCTAGAAAAAGCATGCTTCACATGGCACCTAAGATGCACCTGATCGTAAAGAATTTGGATTGATCGTCGAAAATCCTCCATGAGAATTAACCCTTGAAGTAGACAGATAATCAGCATCAATTACGCAGCAAAACATCTCCGCTGCTCGGTGGATTGAACAACTACAGCTTGCGTGAATTTTTCTCGAAATTGCAATATACGAAAGGCAAAATCTCTCGAGTTATCGCATGATATAACGCAGTGTATACGTGCAGTTGGAATATTGGCAATAGCTGACTGATGATCTGTATACAATCCAATAGTGCCAGGGGGTTCCTTTTGCGCGCGTGGGCAATGCTGATGTGGCAGTGCATGCATGCGTCAGCGAGCTCGGTACCATCAGTTCAGCTTGCACCCACCTAGAGAGAAGCATCGAGGCTTTCAGCGAAAAGTACAACGCCCACTTAGATCAAAAGAAATGTTTGCTTGGATGGTTTATGAGCTATGACGTCAAGAGTCTTACGAAGGCGCTGTTGGAATGGGGAGGAGAATCACGATCGCGAGGCCCTCAATCGACTCTGTGATTTTGATGTTTGTAACTTTTTACGAAAGGAAATCTGCGACTAAAAGGATCATTCCATGTGGGTCGATGCTACATTTCCATGCGACGCTTGCTGGTGTTCTCTTCATTGCAGCCGGTGCAGGTCGATAATATCGCCTTGTAGTATATGGACTAACCCAAATGCAAACCAGCGATAGTATCGATCCAAAGGTTACGACGGCAAAACGTCACTTAGCTCAATCCATTTTTGTAGTACCTCACTGCATCTTAATATAGACATCGTCGATTCCAGCCGTTGAGGTCGAGTATAAATACCAGAGTATACCATTGCGAAAGAGACTTTTATCATCATCAAGCATCATTATCCGTTCATCACTACTTCGACTTCAACAAACGTAAACCATTTTTACATTTTTACAAAACAAGTATCAAGATGAAGGCCTCAATCATCGCATCTCTTCTCGCCGCCGGTGTTGCCCTTGCCGCACCCGCCCCCATTTCCGCCTCCAACGTCGAAAAGCGCGCAGAACCTTCGATCCTCGCCTGCAACGACCGCAACTTCAGCGGATATTGCCAAACCATCTCATCCCCGGCCAGCGAGTGCGATAAATGGTTGGTTGGCGATTTCGACGATCAGATCAGCTCTGTCAGACCTGATGAGAACAGCTTCTGCTACTTTTTTGTGTAAGTTGAAAACTCCGGCTTTGTTGTACTCTAGACTGATGGAAATACAGCGACCGCGACTGCTCTACCGACGGCGATTTCTTCCATGTTGGATATCCAGGTGTTGCGGATCTCTCGGTGACGCCGGTTAATGGCCCTGAGGGGAGCACCAGGGATTTCGAGAACAAGATCAGCAGCTACTTTTGTGTTCCTAATGCGTAGATATAACGAGGGTACTTTGTCGGCCATCCAGGCTAGTTTTGTTCTTTCACCATAGTATAAATAATGAATAATCATCGAGATTCGCCATCAAGATTCGCCATCAAGATCAGCTTCTCATGCTTCAGTTTATCATGCATTCCCGATTTGGGATGGTCCGTGCACGGCCGGTCGGATAGAGCTCGAATCTCTGCCGGTGGTGAACTGCTGCCTGCAACACAGCCACGCACTGATACATGTATATACCTGCAACTCAATTCACACTAGCTTTGTCATCTCTCAGAGACAATTACTCTGTTTCAGACGAGTCGCGAATCGAGAAACCAGCATGGAGTCCCGACTGCCCTCAATGCCGCAAGAGATTCTTCTTGCTATCGTTTCCTATCTCACAAACCCACTTCAAGACGCGGCTAAGAACGAATTGCCTGGTGACGGACCCACGGAATATTATCACGATATATATAATGTTGCATTGTCCTGCAAAAAGATTTCCATCGTCGCAAGAGATGTACTGCTATCGGGCCCAATCTTCGTGCCATTTGCGAAGCTCGACCGCCTTGTTCACACGTACCTCCGCTACCCGCATTTCGCCACACGGCCTCGGTCCCTCGAAGTCGTGACCGGCTACAATAAATCATTGAATGTCGTCAACGATCCTTTTGGCTGGCCTAAAGTTGATGATGGCTTTGAAAGATCCTGCATTGAAGTCATCCGTAAACTGGACATCAGCGAAGCCAACCGGAATGACTGGATCGCAAGTTTACGGCCTGATAAATCCAAACTTGTCCCAGATAAGGACTTCATAATACCGGATTTCAAAGCTCAGGACACATTTTTTGGCCTTCTTCTCGTTATGCTACCGAATCTCCAAGAACTTTACCTGGGCACGCTTCACATTGTCAACGTTCCCGTGCTCCAAGACTTGATTTGGGACAGGCGGACTGATATCGATTGGCCATCCCCTAAAGTCGCAGCATGGTACTCAGGCTACCTTCTCAATGCAATGTTACTCGTGGCGCCCAGATTGACACATCTGGAACTACCACTTCGATGGCCGGACATGTCTAATGCCGCGGAAGTGACAAGAACCACTGAACGACCCAACATCACGGAGTCCTTCATAAACCTCAAGACGCTGACTGTGAACCCCCGAGTTCTCGAATCAGGCTATTTGTTGTCTGCAATACTGCCTGCTTCGCCCCTCTTTCCAAATCTTCGCCATCTCAACATCGTCGGTGACTACGATTTCAATTTTGTCGAATCGCTCCCAAACCTCGCTGAGCTCATTGCAGACGGCGTGCAGCCGATGCCCTCTGAACTGCAGGGTATTGATATATTCCAGGTCCGCCCCCTAGTACCTTGGTGGAAAGTTAGGCGTTCTGTCAGGAAAAAAGCTCTGGCACAACTCGCAAACGCGTTCAGGATCCGCATCCGGGTACATCATTCCTCTCACCCTTTCGTCGATGCTTCCCATGTTGTAGATGCTGTCGACTATTACATGCGGAGCCGAGCTGGTGGGGAGTGTGATTTGAAGGTACTACCAGAAACGGAATTTAGACACTTGCTCTAAAGTTTTCCCAAAACTCTGTACAAAGTTTGAACGATACTTGAGAGTTCGTGATATAGTAAGGTGGACGGTGCGGCGCTTGAGCTGGAGCCAGTCGTGTTTGACGATATGATCCTTTCAATCCGCGGTACAATGAAACCACGGCATACCTTTGAGCGCACACACTCCATTCCAGCATCTTGCGATCGCGGAGATGCGACAAGAAGAACCAAGACCAGCTCGGCGTGAATCCTAGCGATATGCAGACGCTCCTCCGAAAGGCAGGTCTTATCTTTACCATCCGCGGACTTTGATTGGCCGAATGCACTACGGTATCGGTGACCTCTTGGGCGCGGCACGCGGCAGCACTCAAGCCGGTTAGCACCCATATATGCATTACCATTTGTACCCCGCCAGAAAGCTCCCACGTTTTTTCCCATACATGTGTACATATCTGCAGGGCTGGTGTCGCTTCGCAGTATCCTCACTCATGGAGGGTTTCGTCGTTTCAGTTGCGCTGGTTTTTGGCTTGTTCGGTTGGGCGGTGACTTCGGCTTGCATACCGGATCCCCCCAACAAGCTACTGTGGGATCCCGAAGTACTTCGGCATCCTTCTGTAGTTTCGGCACTTGAGTCTTTGGAGGGGACATTGGAGGGACTGTTCCAGAATACTACACGTGATGGATTGAGCTTCGCGGTTGTAAGACATTAATCTCATCCAGTCGAATTCGAATTGCAGCACAGATGTCTGACCGCGCAAACACAGGTCCATGCATCCAACCCAGAGACGGTGTTTACATTCAATAAAGGGATCTTGAAATGGAACGAGAGCAATTCGAGTGCGGCTAACAACACAATCACCAGCGACTCCATTTTTCGCGTCGCCTCGGTCTCCAAGAACTTTGCAGCCTACTCCACCATATACGCTCAAAATCTGGGACAAACAAGCTATCAATCTTCCGAATCTCTCCCTGAAGTCTCTCTCGATACCCCAGCTCGCCTTTTACTGCCTCAATTCAAACTTCCGCAGGAGGACTGGGAGAATGGAGGGAAAGACATCACCTTGCGCATGCTCGCTAGTCACACAAGCGGCATCACGCGCGAGGCTTACAGCACCGACTTCAATCTGATTCTCGGGAAGGGCAAAGCTGATTCCGAGACGATAGGATCGGGTTGGGCTTCTGCAACTGCTGAGGGCGTTTTGGATTATGTCGCGAAGACGAGCCTAATGTTCGCGCCTGGTCAACGGGCGGCTTATTCGAACATCGGACCTTCGATCCTTGCAAGTATGTGGCAGTCATCCTCTTCCAAAAATGAATGTATTCGAAAATTGACAATTCTCGTAGGCGCTGTTGTGAACTACTACAACACACTTTCGGGGTCGCAGCTGAGCTGGAGTGAATTCATGGTCAAAGAAGTTTTCGCTTCCTTAAACATGTCGCACAGTTTCTTTGATCCAATCCCGGAGCATCTCCTACCATATGTCGGGTTACCAGGTGCCCCCAACATGGTGAATACCCACGTCGCTGAGGGCTACAATCCAGGTGGCGGTCTCTGGGTGCGTATCAGCCCGCCCATAGTCTTTTCCGCACATGAATCTCACACATGCAAACACACAGACATCGGCAAATGACCTCGCGAAATACCTCTACACTATCTGGCTGCAACCCAATCCCCCTTCCTCACTCATCACACCCTCCCAGCGCCGATCCTCGCAGACTCCAGCCTTTGATCTCCTCGATGGGAAGCAGCTCGTCGGCCCCGGCTGGGAAATCGAACTCATCTCCATCCCAACATCCAACACTTCCACCGCTTCCAACAAAACCTACGCGCCCTACGGAAAATCCGGCGATGCTTTCGGCTCCCACGCATGGATCGACACGGTGCCAAATCTCGGATACGGCCTCGCCATCATCACGCAAGAAAGCGGGGAAGCAGCATATGAGCGCATCTATCCATCAACCGTGAAAGCAGCAGCGCACAACCTCTTGCTTCCCGCGTTTGCGGAAGCCTTAGCTGCGCGGACCGAGGCGAGGTTCGCGGGTACTTACGCTTTCGCGCGCGATGGTGGGGATATATCTGATGAAGTGCCGAGTAACTCCACAAACACAACTAGTTTCGCGCGTCTTGTAGTTGAGGAGCAAATGCTCTACATCAAAGAGTTCGTGGTCAATGGGACCAATGCGCTCGAAGCGCTGGATCGGGTAGGCTGGACGGGAGAAACACAGCCACGGTGGTATTCTTCTCCTGCAGGGACAGTGTTGGTGCCTGCTGAAGGCGCGAGCGAAACTGCTGAGTTTGGGGATGGAGCGCAGGTTTGGAGGTTTTTGATTCCTGGGTTGGAGACTTGCGATTATTTCGATTGGGATGGGTGAGTGCATCTATTCCTTTTTTCTTCTTCTTCTATTTGGTGAATGCGAGGCTAACGAGGAGTGCAGATACAAGGATCAGAATGGGTGGCCGTTGACTAAGTTTGTGTTGGTGGAGAAGAATGGTACTGTTGAGTTGCACTGGCCGCCTTTTGATGTGGTGATGGCGCGGAAGGGCTGAGAGATTGTCGGTGAGGGGCCAAGGGAAATCACTTTCACGCCTTGAAAACATGTTTCCTGCAGCACTCACTACAGCGTTATTGCATTGTCGTCGCATAGCTATTTTGGAAGTTTCGGGGATATTAAAAAAACTTACACGAACAATGGCGAACTGTTCGTATCGCTCTGGGAACATGTCCTCAACAAACAGCGTTCTCATTTCCCCGCAAAAGGTTCTACCCCGCCAACTTGTTGCATCACTTCAATCCACCACCATCAAGACTCTCAGCATGAAAACAAATCTTGATCAAACAGTGTTGGCTTCCTCGGAATTTTTCCGTATCTCGGCCGAGATAGTTACGCACATTCTACGACTAACGCGTACAGCAGTAGTCGCCCGTTATCTATCTAGCTGCAGGGAACCGCCGATCACCGTATTCTTGAGGCAGGGAATCGACAACCAAGCTTCCCAACCCAGCAATCAAGCTTGCACGTTATCACGTACCCACAAGCACCCTGCAGAAATTTTTTGGATGCCCCTCATCGACGTGCAAGATTCCATGGGAACCATGGTGCTAGGAGACTTGTGATTGGAAGCCATTGAATGTATGCCCAATCTTTGTGCAGTCTTGATCCATATAGTCCCCGAGTAGTAGTGGGAGAAGGTGAAGAATACGCCGCGGGAATGACCGTTGGATGGTGCAAGTAGTTAGTCCTTCTGCAAGACATAGATACAAAAGGTGGTCCGCATGTAGGTATATATGGATGCTATGCATGTCATCCACACTCTCTTCTCTCGCATTGGCGCCGTCGGGAGCCTTCCAACGATAGAGCGGTATTCTTGTCTACCCATTCTCATACCCAGGAGTCGCAATTGACGAGAAACAACGACACCAGAGCCAACATGTACACGCCCATCTCCCGCACCCTCACAAATCTCCTCCTCCTCTTCTTCTTCCTCCTCCTCCCATCCCTCGCGACCAGCACGCCAATCGCACCACGAGCAAGCCAAACCACCACAAAACACACCCCCAAAATCTTCATCATCTCCCTCTTCACCCCAGAAGCAACAACATGGTACACGCACGCGCCCTCCAACTCCTCCATATCCTCTACAAACCTCCTATCCAACAACATCACCCTCCCGCTCCTCTCCCCCCTCTTCCCCTCAATCCACTGCACCCCAACCCACGAAATCTGCCAACTCGTCACCGGCGAAGCCGAAATAAACGCCGCAACCTCCCTCACCGCCCTCCTCCTCTCCCCCCTCTTCAACCTCTCAAAAACTTACTTCCTCGTCGCGGGCATCGCCGGCGTGAACCCCGAACACGCAACGCTGGGAAGCGCAATGTTCGCGCGGTATGCCGTGCAAGTCGGGCTGCAGTACGAGCTTGATCCGCGCGAGCTCGGCGACGCCGCGGAGGGCGTGACGGGGTATATCGCGCAGGGCGCGCGAGCGGTTGGAGAGTACCCGCGAGATATCTACGGCACGGAGGTGTTTGAGCTTAATGACGAGTTACGCCATGTCGTGGCTGGGTTTGCGCGGGGGGTCGAGTTGAGCGATAGCGCGCTCGCTCACACTTATCGCTCCCACTACATCACTGACGATAACCGGTATTTCGCTGGGACGCAGCCGCCGAGTGTCGTCGAGTGCGATGTTGCTACCTCCGATACTTTCTTCTCCGGGAAGTTGTTAGCCGAGGGATTCGCGGATTTCACGGCGCTGATGACGAATGGGACCGGGGTTTATTGTAGTACGGCGCAGGAGGATAATGCGTTGTTGGAGGGGTTGGTGAGGGGGCATGTTGCTGGGTTGGTGGATTTCGAGAGGGTCGTTGTGCTGAGGACTGGGAGCGATATGGATCGTCCGTATCCTGGGCAGCCGGCGTTGGAGAATTTGTTTGGCATGGAGATGCAGGGGGGGTATCCGATTGCGATTGCGAATGTGGGGATTGTTGGGTGGGCGGTTGTGGAGGGGATTTTGGGGGAGTGGGATAGTAGGTTTGAGGAGGGGGTTAAGGCGAGTAATTATGTCGGTGATATCTTGGGTACTCTTGGGGGGACACCTGATTTTGGGCCTGGGATATGATCCAAGCCTGTGAAGAATAGAAAATGGGGAGGTTAATAGAAACGGGGACTACTATAGGGCGGTATATTTAGAAGCCGGCCCTTATCACTTCATACGATGGAAATAGATGATCAGTGGTGGACACAATTGGTCGTATTATCGATTTTCAGAAGCATGGTGTTCAATTAAAGAACCTGCCTCTGAAGAAAGTCCTCAGTTTTCTGAACTGTCAAGCTCTCCGGAATAGAGAATCTAGAAGCTAGTCCACGAGGATATCCCAATCCCATTGCACCCGCATCACTCATGTCTTCCACGAAAATAAAACATGGCCCATCATAATCTCGGTCCCAATAGAAAATGGAACTCCGTGCCTCGTATCGCCTGATCGTCGAGACGAACCATCAGACGCCACTCAATTTCCGTTTCTTGCTTCCTCGCACAGGTTCATCCTTGCTTTGGTTAGCACCTGGTTGAACTCTCAGTAAAGCGTTCACCTACCTCATCACCGAGGGCAAGAGTCCACACAAGCTTCCGGTACTTTTCAAGTACTTGTTCCCGAAATGCGACTCGATCTTCGATCCAAGTACAGACACGATCAAATGTGAGACCACCCCCGATCTTGGTTGTGACCTTGTGAGAGCATCTTGTAATTGTACGATCCCATCCATATGGTTGGACGAGTTGAAGAACCTTCTCGTGGTCTTGAGCAGCAGCCGCCAGAGACGAAGGTGTACTGAACATCATCGTGCTCGGGTCGACTTTCACTCCCAGATCGACGTATTTCCGCGCTTTTGCTTCGTCCTCGACCAGAAAGTGTGTGGCCAGAATGGGAATTTTCAGATGGCAAGCTTGGTTGTACACGCGTGAAATCTCATTAAATGAGTCTTGATGGAAACTCAGTCCGAACCATGCCAGCGCGTTATTAACATCTTTGCTTACGCCTGGTGTGCCCAATACACCTTGGGCATCACTGATCCGAGTCCGGAGATGCTCTGGATATTTTGCGGGATTTGCCAGAGATCGGAGGATACAAGCGTATATTCTTTCGGGTTTATATGTCTTGAGCTCAGCTATACGCATCAACTCTTCGGTGACCGTGAAGAAGGTTGGCAAAATATCTGAGAGACATCATTAGTGTGAAAACCAGGACGCCTAAACATTCTCTTTCAACGTACAGAGATATTGTGGATCGACCTCATGGGTGTTAGCTGCGGCAGATCGAGCCTCATCGACAGTGCCAGGTCCACCGCCAGAACCAGGCACGGAAGCCATGACGCTGCTTAGGTGTACTGCACAGCGTGGATGACCTTCTGCAGGAATTAAGTTTCCGAAAATGATCCAGAAACACTCTCGGTCGAGATCTCCGGACGCAGAATTGTCGAGTCGGCTGTCGTTGCTAGTGAGGAAGGTTGTTGTTGGGTCTAAGATAAGTAAAGCTGTACACAAACAAACGGCCACGGATCAATATTAATCCCGGGCCACAATAAGGTAATTGGGTCACGCAATATTGAAGCTTCGAGCAAGGCAAAGAAGACGTGTTTACGGTGACACAGGTGCTTACTAAGATTGGCTGGAAAGCAGAAGGAAATCGCGGTGAAGGCGGAAAATGTCACGACCAATGAGATGAGATTGGGCATTCGAGGACTATCTGACTATTACCTCTGAGTTTCTTCGATTGTGAGTGAAGGAAATCGAAAAAGGACACTTATGTAATTCGTGGATACAATGCAACACGTATTTCATGTGAAGTTAGTGCTCCAGTTGACTGTGCTTGCTATTCAGTCTTCTCCCTCAAGCCCTGGGTCTTAATGCCTTTCAGGGATATCATATAATGCGAACCTTAGAGCGTGTTTACCAGCTTTTTCCGGTTTCTCTCATGCAGCTTCTGGACCTTTTGTAGATTCAGTATCGTGTATATGGTCAAAAGAGGGGGAAATGACTTACGCGTTCCTCAATCACGAGTTCTGTAAGTAGATCCTCGTAGCGGCCGTGAACTTGCTTCATGAAGCTTTGTCTGCCTCTAGCCCAGGACGGACAATCTAACTTTTCTATGTCCTCATCACGCAACTCGGGGTGGCAAGCACGATTGATGAGCTCCAAGTCCTTCAAGCATTCGTGGGGGCTACTTGGGGCACTGAAAAACAGGGTCTTGGTATCCACTTTAGCGCTGACTTTGATGTACTTAGCAGCCTTCTCGAAGTTTGTGACAACGAGGTAGATTGTGTCAATAGGCTTTTGTGTGCGAATGGCCTTCTTGATCGTTTCCTGCCAATCCGATCGGGTTCCGGAGTACATGAAGCCGAAGTAATCCATGATGTAATTGGCGTAAGGGAGATTATTGAAGAATCGGTTTTGCTCGTAATCTGATGCGAATTTCATATTAGAAAGGCTGACAACATAACGAGCGAATTTAGCTTCTTTGTTCTCGTCCGGCTTTTCGGCCATCAATTTTATTTCATTAGTAACCTCGAAAGAGCTCGGGAATATGTCTGAGACAATCAATTAGCAGTAGCATACAGTGGTAAACCGACCAGCCGTTCACTCACGCAGGTGTTCCGGATCGTATTCTTTTGGTGGCAGGGACTCCATTGTTGGTCGTTTCACGAAGTGCCAGTAAGGTGTATCTGTCTATTGTTAGCTGGTGATCTGGTTCACCGCAGTTGTGAGATTGGTGTTGGTCTAGGTGAGCGAGGGTAGTCCGCCCTATGTTATGTAACTTGTGCAACCGTTCGGTCATGGGACAACGTTCTTCCGTTCTGTAGCACCCGATAGACTAAGTTGGCAGGAGCGCTCGCTTGCCTCTAAGCCTGAATTTCGGTTGAAGTCACATGCAGAAACAAAATATAGGCCTGATGTAGATTGTTTTGGTAATAAAGCTATAACTGTCCAGATCTACAGGCCGTGTCGTTCCCACATCTTCAAGATATCACCGGTATAGTAGAAGGCGTTTGGTGTGCCTCAAGCCTCTATATTTGCCCGGCAGTACTTAACATCGACTCAGGTTCTCATGGGCAAGCAGCCCTGTAATTGTACTTGTGTTGGGAGGGATCTTATCAATCGCAGTACCTCATACATTGGGGCCAACTGATCAATACAAGGTTTTCAATCGTCGCCCTCGAGTCTATGCTCCAACTTTCCCCCTGCGCTTTGCGTGAAACTGCTGGAGCTGTGAATTTAATTAGAACTGGCGAGCGATGTTAGCATCTGGAAATTACTTACTTTGAATTCCAGTACATGCTCAATGACAAGATTTTCATACGTCTCTAACACCATTCGACGGAATAAAAACCTCTTCCAATTCCAAATCCACTCGAGTCCAGAAAGATTTTCCAGATTTTTCAGAACACACTTATCGATGTAATAATCTATCGCGGTCTGAGAGTCTGACCCGATTAAATCTCGGATGGTGCCATAGTCTTTCAGAGCGTCGTGAACATTGGCTGGTGCTGTTCGGAACAGTTTTGTGATGGGGTCAACTTTCACTCCTAGTTTGACATACTCCACAGCCTCGTTCCACTCTTGGATCTCGATCTGAAGGGACCATATGAAGTTATTCATGTTCCAAAGAGGGTCATCGAACTGGTGCGAGCAATCTTCACGGAGTATCCTGCGACTCGCACGCCAGTGGGCACCTTTATTGCGGAGGCCGAAATGTGCCAAACCTAGCTTGATATTGACGTGCGAGAGCGGATACTCGCTCGTAGGTGACGATAAAGCGTAGATTGTGTAGAGACATGACTCCTTGCACCAGGGTATGAACTCAGCGGTCCATGCAAGCCGCTTGGTCTTCTCGGTCACCTCAAAGTGGGTCGGAATTATATCTTCACATGTTAAATCACTACATATCTCGAGTGTCAAGATGTATACTTACAAAGAAACTGTGGATGGATATTGATTCCTTTAGACATGTCCTTTATCCACGCCTGCTGACGCGATTCGTGATCCTCCCCCAGTATGAAACTTCTGAAGCAAAACATATCTTGTGTATCAGAAAGGAAAAAGGCTCGTTGGTAGATTGGTGCAGTCGAGGTCGAGGTTTTGTCTGCCTACCTGAGTGCGAACACCAACTTATACCGCACGCTCGAGTCCTGGCCGCCAGCTACGGAAAAACAATGATCCTTCAAACGGGAGGCTATTGGTGCCGCGAATAGGCAGCAAGCAATTGTAGCTACGAAGCCTCACGCTAGGTGCCACTAACCCACTCACTGGGCTCTCTTTCACTTATTCTCAACGAATGAGTGTTTGGTCTCCATCTTACCCCTTTGTACACCTCCCACTATCCCTCTTTCAAACTGAATGTTATAAACGCAGTAGGATAGCAGCCAAAAAAGTGTGGCAGTGGAATAACACCGAATACAATAAACCGGACTCTTGTTCACTCATTCCCCACCAAAAACTGCTTAGCCGGATTCCGTCGCTGGGTAAGCCACCCTGGCCAAGGTGTAACTATAATTCTATCAAAAAGAATTCAGATAAAAGTTTAAAGAGAATAACTGGCGAAATATATACACACTATGTGCATTTCCACCGCGCCACGTATTTCTGAATACTTGAATGAATTATGAGAACCTGACATTGATCCGTATAACGGCAATCAAGATGAAAGAAGAAGAACACAGATTTTGAATGGCATGCAGTGTGATTGGGAGTACATGTTAATTACTCAGGCTCGCAGCTACCACGAAGTCTAGAATGATCTCAGTCCATCGCTTTATCTGAGGTATAAGGGAATCTGCTCCTTGTTTATTATTTCTACAAAGTTTGCTTGAGAGCTTGCTACCGCTACAGTCTTATAATACATTGTGATTGTGTGGATCAGGTGACTATTCCAATACTTCCCAAGTTACACATGAATTCCAAACACGGTTGAGATCTCGATTTCTTTCCAGGTGAGTTCAAGTGATTGATTTGTAGCTAAATATGTACGTGTGAAAAGAGTGTAGAGAATACTACAATCGCTCACCACACCCTCCTCCTTTCCATCGTTAATCAAAAGCTTCCCCGTTTTTTCACACTTTCGAAACTCCGACATTCCCTTGAAATTCACTCCATCTCAATCAGGAGCTGCATATCAGATTTACTCCCACCCACTAGCCTCAACGACCCACTTGTCCTTCACCAAGCTCCCCGCGCTATTCGGGTCCAGCAACACCGCCTTCGCTGTCTGGTTTCCACGCCACTGCCACTCGAGGTAGTTGACGAACGCTTTGCCTTGCTTTCCACCATTAGTAGCAGAGAAAGTGCCACCGTGACCAGTGTCGAGGTTGGCGCGGATCTTGGGTTGTTTGAGAAGTGCGTAGTCTTTTGCGGACTATCAAACATATCAGTCAGTATCGAGCTTTCAACAATCCAAGCATTTGCGCTAAAAGCAGTCCCAGAAGAATTGGAGGATAAAAAGGGCAGAAAGGTAAAAACTCACGGGCGTGTATCCCATATCCTTACTTCCCCCAATCAACCAAACAATCGGCGTCTTGATAGCCTCCAGCAAGTACCTCCTGTCATCCTGGAAGATCGCAATATTGAACATAACTACCCTCTTCACCCTCTCATCCTTATAACTCGTACTCAATGCCTCTTGTCCACCGCACGAATGTCCCGCAGTCGTAATCTTATCCACATCCACGTTCCCGTACTTGGCAGCTTTACCAGCGATAGCCCACTCAATCGAGTCACGCATGTCCTGGACTTTGGATTGCGTGGGGGAGTTCGAGTTGGGCGTTCCATCGGCCGCGATGACGTAGCCCCAGGATGCGACTTCCACCAGGAGGTTTTGGTAGGTTGCCGAGTTGAGCGTGCAAGCACCGTTGCCCCAGGCGATGAATGGGAGGCTTATATTGCCCGTTGGTGGTGTTTTTGGTGCGAAGATGGTGTGCCCAGGGAGTGAGGTATCCGTGAGCATTTGCGCTGGGTAGGGACCGCTTCCGGAGGTTTTTTGGCCGGGTGTTGTAGGGGCTTCCGGACCTGTTCCGCCTGGCCCAGCGTATTGCGGGAGTTGTGAGAGCGGGATTGAGAAGATGCCACCAGCATAGTCGCCGTCGCCTTTTGCGGGGAAGTTTCCGGGAGAAGGTTGGAAGGTTGCTTGGGGAGCGGGGGCGGCGAGGGTTGTCAAGGGGAGGAGGAGGAGGGGAAGGTAGGAAGACGGCATCTTGGATTAGAGATACTTTTCTTTCTGTTTGAGTTTCCCGTGCTTTTGCGTTGATGTTATCTGGACAAGGGTGAACAGTGGAGTCGATTGAATGGAGCAGGTCCCTGATGTCCGAAAACACAAAGTCCAAAAGTTTCACGTCCTTACAACAGATCAAGATTCTCCACTACTCTGCAAGCCGTAGAAATAGCGATCTCATTCTCTCCTTATATACGCTTCTTTCCTAGTCGTTAAAGCTACATACGCTATTAACTTGTCCCCTTCATATAGATGAGGTCTTAATCTATTTAGCGAGATGCGCCAACGTTGTTAAACAAAGTATATCCACACGTTCCCCCCGCAAAGCCCCAATCAAATTAATTCCCCGGAAGACAATGTCGGCAATCTACCACTTCCCGGTAAGAAAACCGGTATCATGAATTAATCTTGATCAAATCTATTGCCTATACAGATCTTCGCCAGATGGCTGGGACTTTGGCAAAATGGGCAACATTAATATGCGATGTAGGAAAACGATCATGCTGCATCTGAGATAGGTGAGATCTGAAGGATGCTGGGAGATTTGTAAATATGGGGTAGAGATCGAAATAGAAGAAAAAACGGGTTTGCACAATTGCGATGAATTAAGCACGACATGGGTGACTGGCAAGCGATAGAGGGGCTGAAAGATGAGCCAAAGTCTTGTCCTTGAGAATTTCTACGTAAATCACTATCTTAAGCCCGGCAAATCGAAGCGGCACTAGTCGAGGTGTATACATTTGTGTCGAATGCGCATTCTGTTTGCAATAAGATTTGTATTAAGAGATCAGAATCACTACATGTAAGTATCTCACAAAGTCACGTGAGCTATGCAAGCAAAAACACTCGTCAGAGGTTCCTCGTCGAAGACAGCCGTCGAATAATTATTTGGCAAAGTGAGCCCATGAAAATTTAAGAAGATGCTGAATCTTTATATCAGTGTGTGGGATTTAACAATGAAATATTCGTACCATCCAGCTGCAGATAGAAGCGTACAAGTAGCACACTTGATGGAATATACTAAGCACAATATTGAATCATCGCATTTATACTAATATATGGCAGTAGAGATGAATTTAGTAGTTGCCTGTTGTTTTAGGTTCTTTTATTGTTACAAATCTATCGTTGTGTGTAGGATCACCCAAACTCAAACTTACAAATCAAGGCATTGGAGGGAGTGCACACCCTTGGAGTGATAGCACACATCGGGAAACTGAATCTTCTGCGTCATAAGTCAACTTGGTGGATTTGATCTGTTATTTCAGCTGCTTCCTTGCCGCGAGAAGTATTACAAAGTAAAGGAAGTGTGGACTGCTCAGTGGTGGGATCTAGCAGTGAGTGGATCACTTATACAATTCTTTGAAAGTCTAGCACAAGATACTGTCAAAGATACGCCGAATGTTATATTTATTACCTCATAATGAAGTCTTGGACATGTTCAGGGCAGGTATGGGCCTATGGCCAAGCCCAAGATGTGGCATGTCATTAACTTATCTAGTCTTCCACGGCTTTAAGTATTTTGTAAGATACTCGAGGGATTCATACCAAAATTCCATACATAAGTTCTAGCACAGAACTGGTAAATCTACATATAAGGTTCTAGTTGTGTAAAGAACTCATCATGTACAGTTGAAAAATAGTATTTAGTCTTCTCGATCCACTCAAGGTCCGATTGAACCTCGCTCGTAACAAGATCAGCAATAACCCTGCTGCAAACCGTATAATATTTTACCGTCACCGCTTAATTCTATCAAATAAGATGGACAGATAGAAAAGCAATGATGATCCACTCGTGTCCTGGTTTCGACAACACTAGATCGACGAGACCGTTCGGCCCTTCTCTGAGTTGTCATTCACTTAACCTTCTTAAGATCTTTCCGAAGATGTACATGGTGATCCGTCTGAATCGCTTCTGTCGCGCGCCATAACTATCTTACGTATAAGCAACTCCATAAAAATGGACAATCACAACAATCACTACTTGTACTGAAGCATCGCGTATAGATCTCCGCCCCGCTAACGATCTTGACCTTCAATCGCACCACCAACCGCGCGACACATCATTGAACTACCGTAACCAACGCATCTCTGACCATTCCATCTCGCCCGGGATAATATTCCAATCTCATACAAACAAACACACACCATACGCTGTTAGCACCATGATACACCACCATCCCTCCTCGGCTTTTTTCAAGATCGTCATCCGCACCATGCGCAACGATGTCATAACACATGCCTAACCCCGGCCCCAGCACAACCCCCCCCCCCCCCCCTCCAGCCACTCCACAACACCACCATTTCCCGCGCTTACCCATTCCCACCCCTAATAAACGCTTTGTGCACAATCCATTCATCTGTCATCGTGAGGATAAGCAAGCATGCACACACCGCGCCCAGGAATTTCTCCGCGGCCGCATATCCCGAGAGCCGAGCATACATGCATGCATGCATGTGTCTAACGAACCCCACCTACAACACCACCTTGATGGCTATCGCGTACATCATTGTACATGGTCCCCACTGCGCGACCTGCGAGAGGTGTGCGCTGCCCAGACAGGAGTGATGTCGTTGCGCAGCGAGGGGCGTGGGTTTCGATATGTTGGAGTCTGATAGTGGAAGGGGTTGGTGTATTACCCCCCCTTGTTGGAGTGGCAGGGCGCACGTTGCATGGGAGGGATGGGTTGGATTCACCCTGCATATTGCGGCATGTGGAAGGATGGGGAGAGGATGGGAATTCTGTGCCGGTTATCCAGAGGATCGTTTGTAGATGGTAACGATTTTCTTGTGTGGCGAGGGAGAGAGTTGTTCGGTTTTGCTTGCTATCGTATAGGTAGATGCTGAGATGGGTGAGAAGTGCGGGGGAGGGGTGGGATACGGGATCCCCTATTAGGCAGCCAAGGCATGTCGATGCATGTTATGAATTATTTGTTCCGTGTGATAACGAAATAGTACTTGCTGATGAATATAAAACATGAATCTTGAGAGGTAGTGATGTGGATTGTAGACAGGAGACTACAGATTTCAGCGACCTAAGTACATCCGCACCGCGCGGCAATGGCGTGAACAGTATTCAAGGAAGGGTGTCTAGATCTTGAGATGTATCTACACATGTCAAACTCAATCTCTCCCAAGCAAACGAGCCTGCTTGTACAGTTTGACATGATGTACGCGGCGCAACACTCGAGGTCATGGCGGCAACACTACACAACGCCATAACTTCGCGCGCGGGAGAGTAAGATTGTCAAGGTCGAAGACGTGCATAAGACACCGGAACAACGGGCTCGTGGCGTCCAGACTAGAATGTCCCAGAAGCATATGTAGTACCGCACACGATAAACTTCAGCGTAGTCTAAACGCACACACGCGGCGGAAGAGACGACGCCAAACGCCAACAGACATGGCGCTACACTGACCAGACACTACGGACCGCGCTGCTGTCAAGCGCGGGACGGAGGGGAGGCAAGGGAAGGGAAAATGAAAGGGGTCCCCGCGCATGCATAGTCGCAAAGTCAAAAAAAGAGAGTTCAAACTCGCTCGGGGCGTGCGCGAAACGTCTTTCCATCCCTCAATTTCATCTTGACTACAAGTTCGTGAGAACGTGGGTCTCTCACTCCATTAGAAGCAAGCGATGCGTTTCCCCCAGAGAACGCCAAACGTCGAACCCAAAGCCAAGCAAGATCCGAACCAACAATCCGCGACTCAACTCTTATGAATCGTGAACCCCATTCGCTTGACCTACCTCGCTCAACCTCAGAAAACCTATTCCACCCCATCGTAACAATCCCTCGGCCAAAGAAAAGACAGATCCTCGACACGAGTCTGCAAGTAGATTTCCATGCCGACGCCAGTCCGCCTTGCTTTTACTTTGTTGTTTACTTGCCCCCCTCTCTTCCCCCACTATAGCTCAATCTATGTACCCCTCCAGCTTGTAACCTAACCCACACCTCTTTCTGCCCTTTCCCCCCTCCAGCGCTAGACAAAGCCATCCAAGGGAAAACTACTACTAGCCGCACCAGTCAGAAAAAATCGACCCTATTTTTCCGGTGAAGCGACTAGACTGATATGCTAGAGCAAAAGACAAAGGCCCCACCGAGTCTACATAGCACCGAGCAAGCGGAGGACGTGCTAGAGTGCGTATCTCGTCAACCCCCGATGATGGAGCAGTATCCCGTCTCTACCTACTAGTTAATTCGTTCATGAATTGAATACCGTGCTTGGGCACAGAAAGAAGGGATCTTCAACCCCCCATTATCTCACCGTTTGTCTACATCCCTCTGTCTATCTCGGCGCAACGACGATCAGCACCCGCATTCTCACCATCACCTCTTGTTCACTCTCCTCGCCCAAAACGAAATCAAAAATGCAGGGTCCGAAGGATTTCTTTAGCTCCGGGAAATAACCCCCCCCCCCCCCCCTCTCCCAAAAAAAAACCCCCCACCGAAGCAATAACAACAACAACACGAGCAAACTTTCCTAACCTCCCCTAGAAAAAATTAAAAAGAAGAAAAGGAGTAATTAGAAAAGATCATCGCTATCTATTTCCCGTAACCTCCTTCCCCATATCTTCGCGCTGGCTGGTTCCTTTTGCCCTATCTATCTCATCTGCCTGTTTTGCCCGAGATGTACAGGACAGGACCGAGTCAGGAAAGGCGGGACGACGGCGGGATGGACCCTGGGAGAGAGAGAGAGAGAGAGAGAAAGAGAAAGTCTTTTCTACCATGCTATAGCAATAGCTATGTAACCGTGTATATTATTTATATAAGCGAATAAGTTTACTATTTCGTCTGAGTTGTACGTGCGAGTGAGTAAATCTGTGTGTGTTGCGTATGTTTGTTTGTTGTTGGTGGTAGGATAGATACTAAGCAGTCTGCTCAACTCGAACACCCTTACTTAGGTATATTATACTTGATATCCCCTCCCCCTAAAAAAACAAACAACAGAGGACAAATAACACACCAAGAACATCTCACACAACCATCACAAATCTGTTAACAAAATAAGAGAAAGGTGTAAAAGTACAAGTAAACATATGCAGACAAAACAATAAGAAAAACAAAAAGTAACAGCCTACCTTACCTCAGCCAGCGGCAAGCGCGCTATCCATCAATCCATACACAACATAACATGACAGTTTTAACATACATACTTACCCCTCCACACTTTTTTTTGGACCTCGTATCTACACACACACACAAACGAAAGGGAGCATGAATTAGCCGAAGTTGCAACAGGGGGTGGTGGTGGTGGTGGGGGGAGGGTCCACCACACCTTTCTTGACTAGTTGGGCAAGGCTAGGGAAAAGCCAAGCGAGAGGGCAGGGGTGAGGGGGGGTGCGTGGTGAGGTCATTTGCTGGGCCATCCAAGGGAAAAAGGAGGGGGTTATAGTTTGGGGTGAAGCAGCGGGAGAGAGGGAGTGGATGGGTATGCGGATGTTCGGCCGATGGAGAAGGTTATGTTAGGGGGTATTGATGCTGAGTTGCAGGATGCGAGAGGGGTGAGCATGGATTCACTTTGCAACGAGAGTATGGTGGTTGTATATATGTGCGCGCGCAACAAAAACTTTGATTGCGATATATGTACTCAGACAACAGATGATAGACCCGAGATGGAGATGCGAATGATGTGTAAATGCTCAGTCCCATGCCCAAACGCCGCCCAGATGCAAATGATTCCACTGTGCAACACCGTCGACCTGCCCATCCGTCTCTTCCCAATGCAGATGCGATAAATGTCAAGAAACAATAACCAAAAAACCCGAAAAAACGAATGATACGATAAAACACCAGATGTATGCAGATGAGAGAAAATCAACAGCGCAGGAAAATGCAATGCAACGCGGAAAGGGATATCAAAGAGCCGCCAACGCCTGGAAATGCGGAATGCGAGTTGCAATCTGACAAAAGGTGAACACCGCCAACGCCACCCAATGCGAGTAGAAAACAGGAGACGTACGCCTCTTCTCCGTACAAGCCTAGCTGCTCACAGCCTCGACTTCTCGGCCACTTCGCCGCGGACTCGTGATTTAGAAGATCTACGGCGCTCAGCACTGTCTTTGCTGCTCTTCTTTTTCGCACGCCTAAGCACGGGGAGGTCTTCCTCTTCCGACTCATCGACAGTCCATAGATCTGGGCTTGGCTCTCTCCATGAGTGACGATGACCGGAAAGGGTTCTCGAGTAGCGACGTCGGGTGCGAGCCTTGCGCGTCACGAGTTCTTGGGCGCGACCACGGGTGGGTTCTGTGACAGTGATGCGAGGGGGCGAGCTGAGCTGGCTGACTGGTTGGGGTGCTGCGTACAGACGGTCATCCTCTAGTGACATGAACGACTCTTCGTCTTCTTCTGGGATAGGGGCGTGGTAGCGGGCATGAAGCTGCGTGTGATTTGTCTTGACATAACGGGTCCACTTGTCGGCGACATTAGACTTGAACTTGGAGGCTTTGGAGGTCCGCTTCCCGTCTGGGATCATGATCCCAGCGCTGAGAGATAATGGGTCTTGTGGATTGTCATACTCTGAGACGGGAGTGAGGAAGTGTGCAAAGGGCTCTTCGTCTATGTCTGGCAGTTCAGTGTCCTGTGGTGAGACCACGTCGATGCTGTCGACGCATGGAGGGAAAGAGTAGGCCCTTGAGGCTCTTGTTTCGCGGATATAGGATGGCATGGCTGTAATAAGATCTTTGATGTACCGGAGGCGCGAGGAGCGCCGGACAGGAAGTGAAGGCTTGGAGCTTGGTTCTACTTTGACCTTGACTTTGGCCTTGACCTTTGTCTTGGCCTGGGACTTGGAAATAGAGGAGCGTCGGGTTCTGATTTTTTCCGGCCTGTGGCCGGTTGTTGATTCAAGCGACAGTGACTTTTTCCTTTTGAGTGGAGGTACCGTAGTAGTGACGGGCTTACGCTGTGGTTTCGCCAGCGGAAGGAAGAGGTAGATGGTAGGGCGGGGAGCCAAGGGTTATATATATAGTCGGCTGTTGGATGTGTCGAAGGAGCCGCGTGTCGTTGTCACCGAGGCTGTGCAGAGGGACAGTAGGCGTGGGGTGTGTGATTCATAAAGTGAGACAGGAGGGAGTGGTGCCTGATGATGTTTGCCGAGGGTGTGTGGGTGAGGTGAGAGGAGGGCACAACGAGGTGGCGACAAAGAGTGCGGGAAGGCACAATGTTTAAATGCGATGGATGTCAGAGTCGAGTTTCCGGTTGAGGACACCGAACAGGATATGGGGAAGGATTGATGCAGGGCTTATATACATGAGTACTCGGGTCGATACAAGGACGGTGGAGGAAAGATTGACGGGGCGGCTCTTGCATGGGCTGAAGCATGCCGCATCTGCAGGCATAGCGACATTAGTGGAGAAAAAGCTTAGTTTGGAATTGCAAGTGTGCTTCCAGGGAAGTATTGGGATAGATGACAGGCCGCGTGGGTTCAGATTCGGCGACACATGATGGCTGATGGGCTGGTGGTGGAGGAGGGCTAAGGAGCCAAACTGGTCATCTGCGGCCGGGGTCATCCATCCCCTGCATCCTGTTAGCATCTGCGAGCACTATGCACGGCCGTGACAGTACAGTGCAGTAGGGGGTGTTTTACGGGCGGCCGTTGCTGCAGGTCATGGCGATCTCGGGGCGCGTCAGGCGTATTGTACGGTGGGTACAATGGCGATTTGCAGTCGTGGTGGTGGTGTTGAGTGTCGTGGGAGTCTGTCCAGTCAGTACGGTAAGTTACGCAAGTCGGGTAACAATCGATAGGTGCTGACTTAGCCGCCAAGAATGACCGTGGTTGGTTGGTTGGTTGGTGGGTGCGGTCAAGTCCACCCACCACACCCTCTCCGCCCACCACACACTGCACTGCACTACACTACACTACACCACACCACACCACACCACCCACCACTCGTATCCCACATGTGCCTGCGTCCTGATACCACACCGCGCGCGCTGCTTTCCCGTCACACTCACCCTCTCTCGTTCTCTCGCCCTCTTTCCCCCCCTCCCAGCCTCATTCTGGGCGAGATTGCCCACCGTTCAACTACTACCTAACCAAGCCGTCCGGCTGCAGCTCGGGCGCGCGCTCATGGTCAACTAGAGGGGCGACTGGAAATCATTCACCGCTCTGACCCATTCATCTTCTTCATTCAATAATCGCCCTTCATCATTCGCTAGTGCAATTCTTCGCGACCGCCTTGCGTGAACATTTGTTCGCAGCCATGCATTCGCTTTGTGCCTGTCACGGGTCACGTCATTCGCCTCCTGCATACATACATGGCCATGTACATTGACGGTTAGGAACATCCAAGGTCTTGATGCAATTATCCATCCGCTCCGGATGTCTACGCTTGTCTCACTTGACCCCCGCCAGCCAATACACCGCGCAATCAACCAGCGCCGCCAAACGTATACATCTTGATTGTATTGATCATATGAAGCCCAAATCGGGCATCCACCATCATGAGTCGTAATCTAACGTCGACATGTTGCCCTTCAAGCCCTCCCGCTAGTCTAGTCAAGCCCATCATGACTACCTCGAATTCCGGTTTCTGGCGACTCAGGCCTTGGAATCATTGCTATCCAACCACACAACCGCCATTAACTCTTCTCCTAGTGTTCGCGAGGACGTGATAACGCGGCGAACGCGTCCGTACGAGTCACACCGGCCTCTGTCACCGGTGTAGCTTACACTGCACGGTACTCCAGCCCGTCTGCTGGGTTCAGCTTACGAAGCTGCCCCCCACTATCGTAGCGATATACGCATGCCGTGTGCGCACTTGTACAATGATTTTCCGTCGTTTATCGCGTCCTAGCACCCCAATGCAGGGTCTTGATGTCAGAACTTTATTATCATCACTTGCAGCAAGGCGACATCAATCCCGCCTGCACAATGCTCGGGGCCTGAGTTGATTTTATGTCTGCAACCATTTGCACATTTCTACTTTCTTTCTCTGTTTCTCTCTGTGAAAGACAGTACCATGCAAGTTCAGACATGGCCTGTTACCCACATAGCCCCAGGGCTGAGAAGAGAAGCTAGAGGCCTAAAATACTCTTCCCTTTTGGGTTCATCGAGCTCACCTCATTCGCAATCCTTTGGGCTGCCACTCGAGCACCTGATCGGGCATCCGACACCGATGTTGAAAATTCTCTGGCCCAAGAAGCCGACGCCAATTGTGGCTTGATTCACTTATCAGTTGCTGAGGCTATGCAATCACCGTAAACCATCACCGTCACTTCCTGTCTCTTACCGCTCATGGAGACTTGCAACGAATTTTCTACTAGTACAACGATGCAGAAATACAGCTAGATACACGGTAAAGTCTGATAGGTTACGCGATTCTCACGATCTGTTTTCGCATCTGACCGACCCACCACCGGCGTTCTGGAGATCGCGATCGCGCTTGCTACGCCGACTACAATTTTGTACGCTCGCCAAAAATGCAGGGATGATGGATGTCGGTGGTTCAAAAAACGTCTATACAACTGCCTTGATTTGGGTGTTGAGGCTCCCCCATGTTACACACCGCCACTCATAACCGAAGAATTTGTACGCTAAGAACCTACGCTAAGGTTTGTGCGAGATGACTCTGAATGGTATACTAATATTACCTCTCACCAGCTCACCCCTACATGAAGAGGGCACGTGAACAGAGCTTGACATATAACAACGCAGTCGTTGGTACTTGACATCGCCGAACGAAACTCCGACCCACCGGCTACCACGACGCCGAACCGTTCGGATCTAATTAGATGCCAGCAATGGCCTGCGTTTTTCTGCGAGGACACGAGGCTTTCACCGCTCACGGGGAGGAACCACAATGCTCCACTCGATGACGTCTTTGCGCGGGCGGATAACTGTCAAAATTCTTTTACCAGCTGTTCGTTCTCCACAATAACATTGGGGGCAGCACCGTGCTTTCTACCGTGCACTTGCACAGTACACTTGCACACCAATTAGTTTACGAAACCGAGCCCAATCCCTTACCAAGGGCGCAGAGTCATGCATTCTCCTACTCTGCAATACCTTTTCATTTGCTAAGCTTGAATAGCCAATCCCTGCTCCATATCGATCATATAGTTCTATATAGATCCATATAGATCCTGTGGGTCTATAACTTGGCTGCCTTACGCGTCTTTTCTTCCTGTACACGTGATGCTATCCCTTATTCCTCAAATAATGTCTCTTGGACATCGCTTGCTTCTGCTCCGTTTCTCCTGACATGCCATGCTGGCAACTACGATGACATCTTCTTCTAATGACGCAAGTAGAAGCCGCAGACACGTGTCCAGGCTGGGCATTGCAGATGAGGATTTGAAAAAGAAACTGGGTTGTGTTTGCTGAAACGTACAAGTCACATGGCTGCTGTGTTTTTGATGTTTAGATCGCACATGGACGCTGAGATCGATGATCCGGAATCAAAGTTGCAAACGCATCACTTACACAGCACGACGGTAACAGGAAGCAAGCAAATAATCCCATCTCACGTCAATTGAACCATTCTTGCTCCATCTCCTCCCCCTACACCCCATCCCAGACAAATCAAGTCCCACAACACCATCCACCCCAACCCCCCATCACAGCTCAACCTCCCCTTCCCCCTCCACCCTCTCACCCCCCTTCTCCTCCCTCCCATCCAACCAACTCGTACAAAAAAAGCACCGCCTCGCCTTCTCCCCAACCCACTTCCTACAATACCCACACCTGACCTGCCTCTTGACAATATCCTCCCCACTACCCCTACTATACCCCGTGGCAATAACCCACAGCACGACGGCCACGACCAAGAACCTGACCAGTTTATCGACGAAGTTGCCCCAGGCGAAAATCACGGCGCCGTCGGCTAGAGCTTGCGAGGGGGTGTTGTAGCCCGATGTCAACGTGGTGTTGTATTGCGGGCCCGCGCGCAGCGTGGTGAAGCGTTCGGGGAGGTTGCGGGAGAGGAAGGGTAGGAGCGAGATTGTTGGGAGGAGGATGTCGGTTACCAGCGATGTTGTTAGGGTTGTGAAGGATTGGGCTAGACTGTTTGTTTTTTGTTCTTGTTAGTTTTCTTTTTTTTTATCTTGAGTCTGTGTTCCCTTTTTTCTTGTAGATCTTGTAGGCGGGTGAGTACATATCAAATGTAATATGTGAGTTGTAGGCCTTTTTTGGGGGGTGGTGATTGATGAGGGGGACCGGAAGGAAAGGTGGATAGAGGGGCAGGGGGGATTGTACATGAGTCCAACAGCGACTTCGAGGACGTTGTCGCGCAGGGCAAAGTCTGTGAAGCTTTCCCAGGCGCGGCGGGTGTGTGCTCGTACGCCTTGTTCTGCGTCGCGCAGGTATTGCGGCGTGTTGTCGTCGAGGCGTGGCATTCTTTCGTTTGTTTATCCGTTCCCACCAGGGCCTTTGGATCGTTCTGCTCACCCGAGTGATGAGCAAGGAAAGAAAGTAAGAATATCAATTAGAGCTGTAGGGGATAAGGATTGATTTTTTCGTCTATGAAGGTTGGTATGAAGGGTGCTTGGGGAGGTAACATTATGCAGGGGGTAAATCAATGCCATGCCTACCCCCCTCCCCAACTAGCTCGAATCCAAAAACAAACGTCGCACCAATCAGACGTCACCGACTTCCGCTTCTCCTCCGCAAAACAGCTCTGCTCAACCCCTCTATCATACTATCCGAACCACCCAACTATCCCTCTCTCTCTCTTCACCAAAATATACAGAACATCTCCCCCATAGAAACTTGTTTCTTCCTAAAAAAAAATCAACACACCACATCCAAAAGATCACAAGGGGAAAGAAAATGTCACAACCATCCCCCCCACCAACAACCCTCTACAAAATCCTCCCCACCGCACCCCCAACCCCCCTCCCAGCAACCCTCCCGCTATCCCCCTTGGACGCAAACGACGGCTTCATCCATCTTTCCACCGCCACACAAGTCCCTGGCACCGCGGCGCGGTTCTTTGCCGACGCGGAAGAACTGTATCTCTTTAAACTCGCGTATACTGCTTCTGGCGCCGAGGGCAAAGTGAAGAACGTCGATGGAGCGGACAGCGAAGGGGTGGTGAAGTGGGAGGAAGTGAAGCTTGGAGAGGGGGAGGGGGAGAGCGTGTGGTTTCCGCATCTTTTTGGGGGTGCGTTGGGGAAGGGGAATTGTGTGGGTGTGGAGAGGGTTGAGAGGGGTAAGGGGTGGGAAGGGTTGAAGTTGGAGTGGTAGGGAGGATGGTTTGGGAGTAGATGGATGATTATGGTTTGGGAGTAGATGGATGATTTATGGATGTTTGGCGTGGTAGATGGACATGTGATTACGGTTTTTTTTTCCCTTGGTTGGCATTTGGATGTTTGGGTATTCGCCATCGGTAGATCTGGCACAACGGCGCTTTTCTTCCTCATCGATGGAGAGCATGGGAGTGGAATTAGGTACTGGGGTGGATATCGGGATTATGAAGCCCTCCTTCGAAGGGGGTCTGCCCGATAGACGGATCATGCGCGCCTGCTCATGCAGACTGACTGCATGCGGAATTTCAACAAACAAGCCCATGCATATTTGCATCTTCCTGGTATCACAAACTGCAGAATCCCATCTCGCCCGCACATGAACATAGCACTTGAGAACATTACGAGAATGGAAAAAAGCAGGAAGGGAATAGACAATGCATACAAACATATGACCACGCCCCCGCGACCAGCGATCGCGATCTCGTATTCCTTTCATCTCATGTATCCATCAAGGGGGAGCCACGGGAGATGGACGGTGTGTGAAAAGCAGGGCAGACGGGTAGGCAGACAGGCATGCGGAGGCGGCCCGGTGCAGTGTGCATATTTCGATATTTGATTCATTTGATCGTTAATGTGACGGGGGTTAGTTGGGGAGGGAGAGAGGTCATGAGGTTGGTGGTGGCTGATGTGTCTTATATATAGGCGTCACACCACCCCTCTCGTTTGACTGTTGCCCTCGCTTACGATAGACATGGACCGATATACGATGTACCTTGGAAGTATGTGCGACTGTGGCGGTGCATGAAGAGATTGTGAATATGTGAAATAGGGATATGGTGTTGGAGTTGCGAATGCGACGGATTCTAAGATGCCGCGGACAGCGTATCCGCGGCTGCGTCAGCACATCCCGCGGGTACGTATTCGAAGCCGCGGGAATCCTCACTAGAACACCACCTGTGCAAGCTTCCCCAGTTTTTCAGTTGAGCCGGCCAGCTCCGGGGTAACTCCGCATCCAGAATCGTAACCCCAAGCTAAATACCCCACACAAGCCTTGACCAAAGATTCTGTTTAAAAGCCAAGATGTGTCTGTCTCTAGGTGCCCAGCGCACCCGTTCGAGTTTCATGACTTTTTAAGCATTCGCCAAGTTTGACCAAGATGCCAGCACGACATGCGCCAGCGATTGCCATGAGCACGCCTGCTCCCAAGGAGATATACAATGTATATGTGTATCTGACGGCCATGGTGGCGTCGATGGGTGCTTTCATCTTCGGCTACGATCTTGCATTCATCGGAACGACGATTACTCTGGCACCATTCGACAAGGACTTTGGTTTGACGCACGCCTCGCAATCCGAAAAAGATGCCTTCTCAGCAAACATCGTTTCTTTGCTCCAGGCTGGGTGTTTCTTTGGTTCCCTGGCCGTCGCGCCTCTAGGGGACAAGTTTGGGCGAAAACCATCTCTATTGATTGCCGGAGTCTTGTTCGTGATTGGCTCGCTCATGCAGACTGTTAGTTTCGGTCATGTCTGGGCCATGTTCTTGGGTCGTGCCATTGGCGGTCTCGTAAGTTGGCGCATCAGTTTTGTTTCTTTTCAATAAGCTGACAGAAAACGTAGGGTGTTGGTCTTGCTAGTGGAGTGGTTCCTCTATACATCGCCGAACTCTCCCCTCCTTCTATCCGAGGTCGTCTTGTTGGCATCTACGAGATCAGTGTGCAAACCGGAACATGCGTCGGCTTCTGGATTTGCTACGGTGTCCAGAGGAACATGGCCGCCAACTCTACCCAATGGATCACTCCTTTCGCCGTACAGCTGATTCCCGGTACCCTCCTCATCATCGGCATGCTCTTTGTGCCTGAGTCTCCAAGGTTTGTTCTGCCATGGAAATATCTCTTGCTCTCATGCTGACAATTGAAGGTGGCTCGCCCAACACAAGTCCCGATCTGCAGGTAGTGCTGTGCTGAGCAAACTTCGTGGCCTCGAGGAAGATCATCCCTATGTCCAGGAAGAATTGACCCATATCATGGATACCATCAACGATGTGTTCGAGCACACACCAAACGGCGGCCTCATAGCCCAATGGAAAGAATTGGCTGTTCCCAGCAACCGCAGACGTATCTTGGTCGGTGTTTTCATCTTCATTTTCATGCAGGGTGCCGGTTCCAACGCCATCAACTACTTTTCTCCGCGCATCTTCAAGTCCATCGGTCTCACGGGACAATCAACTGGTCTCTATGCTACCGGCATCTACGGTGTTGTCCGGCTCGTCTGTGTCATCATCGCCATGTACTACGTTGTGGACCGGTTCGGTCGCAGGAAAATGCTCATGGGCGGTGCGGTGATTATGCTGATTTCCATGTGGTTCATCGGCGCATACATCAAAATCGCCAACCCTGGCGGGTCTGGGAAACTGACAGCAGGAGGCTACGCAGCTGTTACCTTTATCTACATCTTCGCCGTCGGATTCTGTTTCTCCTACGCGGGTGTACCGTGGATATACTGCGCAGAGATCTTCCCTATCCGGATCCGTGGGCTCGGCATGGCCCTGTGCACCGCAACGCACTGGTTGTTCAACTTCGTGCTGGCTCGATCGGTACCTTACATGGTGTCGAATATTGGCTACGGGACTTACTTCGTGTTCGCGACCTGTCTGACGCTTTCGATCCCGTTCGTTTACTTTTTTGTCCCGGAGACAAAGGGTTTGTCTCTCGAAGAGATTGATGTCTTGTTTGGTGGAGCCGGGCCGAGCTTCGTCGACGTTGAAGCTCTTGAAAAGGCTGAAATGGAAGAGAAGGCAGAAGCTTTGCAGTTGGAGCAGGTGAAGGTCTGATTTCGTGCTGCGTAGATTTCTGTTATGGACGTAAAAATGAGGGCGTACTGTAAAGGTGAAAATAGTCATGATGAGCAATATAAGTCTACGAATTTCATTATGTTGTACCTTCAGATGTCGTTATGGGTTACCGTGTCCTAGGCGTCACACCGCCCCTCTCGTGTGAACCATGTTGTACTCGCTTGGAATGGACGTGGAACTGTGTGTCGCGTATTTTAGTTGTATGTGTTGCTGTGGCAGTGCATGAGGAGATAATGATGTTGAAGTTGGAAAACCGTTGTACAGAAGGATTTCGTATGATTATCTGTTTCCATATAGAGAGCTTGGGCGGCACTAGCCCCAAAGCGGGATGTGGCGGGGCTGTGCTCTGTGGCTGGTTCGCCAGGGCAGACTGGCACGAGTGCAACTGACTGACTGACTCTAGGCATCAGCAATTGCATCCCCAACGCTTAGTTATTACATATCCTCGATAGGCAGCACGGCGCTTCAGGCAGTCGTATTACTATCCTCTCCTCATGTCTTCCCCTTCCCAGCACGCATCTACGTTATAACTTTTTTTCATCGCTGCTTTTAATTATTCTCATCTCTACCACAACCTCTTCATCCCTCACAGCAGCTTGCGAACGACCTCCGCATCTCCGCATCGGCGGATTCAACGAGACCAACAACCCGCCCGATCCTCCCCCCACGCACACCAAATAATTCTCGGAATATGGAGACAATAAGTAGGCTGCCGCGGCGCCTTACCCAGCTCTACTCAGACACAAAAGCCTCGTGCGATGCCGTGGTGGAGCAAGACACGCCCGGCTCGCAACCTGAAATCAACACTCTACACCGCAAGTACCGCATACAAAAGGATCGCTTAATCGCTTGGGGGCTGGAGTGGAGCGACAGTACAAAAGGCAATCACGAGGACATTGACGAGGGCGTCGAGCGCGCGGGGCTGACCGAGACGGTGACTTCGGTGCTAGGCACCATCAAAGACATCTTGGACGAAGCCGAGCGAATGCACCCGCCCGCCGTGCCCACAGGAACAGGTCCCAAAGTCGCCCTGCCCTCCGCGTTCTCGTGGGCCTTGGCTGATCGGTCACGGTACGAGGACCTGGCCAAGGATCTCACCACATCCATCGACATCCTCTACGACTTGTCTAGGGCACGCCGCACACAGCGTGAGGGCACCGCTGCTCACACCGGCACTCGTGGTCCAAGTCCCTTACCAGGAAGGAAGACGGCTTCTGAATCAAAAGTACCCACTGCCCCCGTATTCATGTCTTCCCAGTACAGTGCCTCCGACATCACCCTCATCAATCCCGCCACCATACCCGCCAGCCTCGACCTTTCACATAGCCTTGCTGGCCCCGATCTTCCTCCTCGTCTTGATCCCTCGGATTTGATCATACCCGAAGAGGAACCCCCGCCTTACGAGAGTGTTGGCAAGTCTTCCATCCGCGTTATTGGCAAACTACGCACCAGACATAGTTCTACCAACCCCTGGAAGACAGACGGTGGAAAGACTACCGAAACTCCTGTGCTCGTCGAGTATGCGACATACGACGCAGGATATCGTCTCACGCAAGTCCCACCTCCTACTGATCGCCTCGAGACTCTCTTGTCAATCTTGGCAAAACTAGCAAACGACCAAACCTTTCACGGCACACTCACCTGCCGAGGATACTTTGAAGATCCTGCCCAACCTCGATTCGGATTTGTCTTCGAGCTCCCGTCCTTTGTCTACTCTGGTATCTCTGATGCTCAGAAATCAGAAGAGGAGCTACGCCCCGTAACGCTCCTGAGTGCCCTTCAGACCGGCTCCAAAACGCTTCACAACCCTAACAGCATAACCCCACCCCTCGAAGACCGATTCCGGCTTGCCTTCACGCTCGGCACAACCTTCAGCAAAATCCATGGCGATAACTTCGTGCATAAAGACGTGAATAGTAGCAACATACTCATGTTCAGGAAGAACAAGCGCCAGTCGGCCAACTCCAGGGCACTGCAGTTTGCCCTGCGGTCACCCGTTATTTGCTCTTTCGATCTCTTCTCCGAATACGACATCGAACCCACAAACACGATGCCTCCACTGAATATTTACCGACATCCTGAGGATCCAAAGTTTACAGGGGACAAGAGCAAGCAATACGGTCCCCAATTTGACCTCTACAGTCTTGGCTTGGTGCTCCTCGAGGTTGGACTGTGGCAGCCGCTTTCCGATCTGTGGAAACCCAAATACACGCTTGCCGACTTCAAGCAGCGCGTCGAAGATGTCTACATCCGACGCTTGGCCTCCAAGTGTGGCACTGCCTATATGCAAGTCGTGCGCGATTGTTTTTGGGCCGTAGATCGGATTGCCTCGGGTGCGGAAAGTCTGCAGAACTTTCCGCAATTGTACAACCGGATCATCATCAGACTGCAGCGGTGCTGTCTGCTTGATGAGGTGGATCCTGGGTTCGAATGGGGAGAGCTTAGTAACGCGCCGACGTATACCGCTAGCTCTCCACCACTGAAGCGCAAGACGGCTCCTGGCCAGCAGACAGCAGAGGCTGCTTTGAACCCAACATACCGAAACGCGAAGAGGTGGGCGCTGGAGAAGGGTTCCATTGCCCTTGAGCGCACACGATCACTTTCCAAACAGTCACCGAAGGGCTCTCCGAATTTGTCTCGTCATCCCTCGCGTGGCTCGCGGGACGCTATCCGTAAATCTTTATCGCAGCTCATCAGTCCAAAAGAAGGGCCACAAGAAATGGACTGGCAGGTGAAAAATCCATTGGAGGAATCGGGCACTCTGATTGACACACCTCCGGATTCGCAAGAAGCGTATCCTGTTACACGGAGCGTTGCTGACCGTCCATCGAAAGTCGAGTTCCATATCGATCCACCAAAGTCAATGTCGCTTAAGGATTACAAAGACAAAATCATTCTCCTCCAGAAAGTGTGGAGACAAAGAAAGCAGAACCGCACCAACACCATTGAAGCGCTCATCACCGACGGCATACGTCATTGGCCACAAGCAGCCATCGGATACCCAACACAGGAATCGGAGAAGCCTAAGCAATACGACACCCATTCTGTCCAGATTCAAAGACACATGGATGAGAGTAGCAGTCCGAAACGCTCATCGCTAGAGATCAATACGAACGTTGAGCCTGCAACACGCCCTAAGCTCCGTCTTCACCCAATCCAGTTCTCCCCAGCCATCCTAGATGAGTGGCATACGCAAATGCTTCCACGATTGGAACGTCTGATAGAGCGTGCCCTCAAAGAGTCGGATGAGACTGTCAGCATCGATCTTGTTGCCATGGGTGTCACACAAGACAAAGCTCGTCCTACTATATTTGTGACTTGTAGCAGTGTGCAGAAGGTTAAGGCTGTTCTGCATCGGAGATTCAAATACAACCCCGAGGCGTTTGATCTTCGAGTTCGCCTGGGGAAAATTCGCCGTTCAAAGCTCAATCGCTCTACTCGAAGAAGGAGGATGCCACACCGCTCAATGATGAACACCGACAGTTTCGGTGACATGCATGTGATGAACCCTTATCACCAGCAACGTCCTGTCTGCGGAGCTTCCATCGGGGCGTTTCGCGGCGAGCACCTTCCCCCAGTGTCGTATGGAGGCGTGATTCTCGTTGACGACGAACCTTTGGGCATGAGCGTGCACCATCTTCTAGACGCGCCATCTGACGATGAGAGTGACGCCGGCGACGAGAGCCCGGCTCCTGTGCTTTCCAGCGCGTACAGCAACAACCCTTGGCTTATGGAAATGGGTGCCCAGCCCGGTGTTCAAATTGCATCAAACTCTCCCATGCCCCTTTGGGACCTCGAAATTTCCGACGATGAAGCATACAAGAGCGATGATGGCTACGACTCGTACAACTTTTCTTCCGATTCCGAATTTGATTCGGATGAGGAGTCAGACAGTAACGATGATCTGGCTGATTCATATGCCTCTCGAGTTACAGCGGGAGACATTGACGGTATCGATGTGGGCGACGGGGAAGAGATTCGCATCACGCAACCCGCTATTGACGATGTCGACGACGACTTCTTTCCTAGCGAGGAAGATCGAGACGACGATCACCTTTCTTCTCACGAACTAGGTCATGTGCACGCTTCGTCGGGGATCCGTCGATGGAAGAAAGACGGCATTGTCCATGAGATCGACTGGGCATTGCTCAAAATCGGCGACGAACGCTTACAACCTTACAATCTCGTTCAAGGGGGCCGCCGATTCTGTATCAATCGGAAAATTGAGCACGACCAGCGCGAGATCTCGACGAAGCTTGAACAACCTGTGAATCGGCGCCATTATAAACCCGATGAGGACGAGTATCCAAATGGTGTGGTTCGCGCTAGTAGCCTAGGTGGCCTCAACGTGCACTGCTTTGGTCGAACCACTGGCCTGCAGGGTGGCATGGTTGGACCTGCTATGAGCTCGGTGCGAATCTACCGTCGCAAATCATTCTCGAGAAGCTGGCACGTTGCCGGTGGTTTCGGAGTCGGTGGCGACTCTGGCGCCTGGGTAGTGCAGAACGGCACTCACCAGGTAGTCGGTCATGTGCTCGCATGGTGCGAGCGCAACAAGATTGTTCGTTTACCCCCATTTCTACCCCCAATTACTACATTCTCACAGACCCAAACGGTTTGTGTTGCGCCTTCTCAACACATGGATGGATCGTTAGCGTATGCTTGGATACTTGATACTGACTATACAAACAGGCGTATATCTGCCCCATGGAAGTCCTCCTCGAGGACATCAAGCGCACACTCGGCGCTAAACGCATTTACCTCCCCGGCTCCCCCGAAGAATCCAAACACCTCGCCAAAATCGCCAAAAAAGCCGCCGTCACCAGCTGCGAGAAAGAAGACAGCGGCGTCGACGAGCTCGAGGCTGCAGTCGACGGTCTCGGGATCACAGATGCAGCACCCGGACCTTCCACGGTTATTAATGGTGCCGCTGTCGGTGGTCGCGTGTTGAGCCCTGCCACGCAGCATCCATCGACGCAGCAACAGTCTGCGGCGAAGAGAAGCAGGCTGGCGTTGCCGATGCTCAACACGGGCGCGAATAAGGCGGAGAAGAAAGAGAACGGATTACCTGTCATCAAGACTCGGGTTGTCCAGGTTGGTGGTGGTGCTGGGGAGATGGCTGTCGGTGTGCCGTCGGCTTGAACAATCGCCGCTCTTATTTTCCTCTTTCGCAAAGCAGTGTTTTTCTTTTCCTTGTGTATATATGACTGTGGGAGTGAAGGTCGGGAATATGGGCTCCCTTGGGAACATGGGATTGTCTGGAATCGCTCACGTTTTTCTTTTGATCTTTTGATACCCCCGTTCTTATCTGGACAAGATCGATATGACTGGGCATGGATACGGATATGGCTATGGATATATGAATGGATCAAGGCATAAATGGATGGATATGCAGGATATTTACTACTACTACCACTATAATATGTAGAAAAGAGCAATGCGAAGCGCTAATGTATCTCGCCACAAGTCTTAATACAAGGTGTTGAGAAGAAGAGGAGTCGAAAAGCTGTGTGTGGTTCGGCGGGGAAAAGGATTGGCGTGAACTTGATCCCCCTCCAGCTCTAGCTACCGCAGCTACAGCGTTGTGAATTGCCGCGTTGTTGTCTAAGACTATGTATGGGAAGGTTATAATCATATTCTTTAGCTCCCGTGTCAACATCTCTCCTTGCCTCTCTAAATCATCGTCGGAGCCTAGCATGAGGCTGGGTTCGATTTGGCCGCCTGCCACTTGACTCCGTGGATTCGCCGAAACTATGGAGGTTTCCCTTCGTACGTTACTCCGCACTCCCCGCCTGTATCTCTAACACGCTTTCAACGAATCCCAATTCCTTTTCCGTCCATTAGTACTAAATCGCACTGTCTTCGATTAGTTTTAATGGCCATTACCTCTGCCAGTCCAGCACGCGTCTGCATCCGCGTCTGCGTTACCGACGTGCCAGGCAATCCTCTCGACCGCACAGCAACACTAGGTCAAGAGTTCTGCAGCAAGGTACTCAACCGACCTTTCCAATCGATGCCAGAACTTTCGGGCTACGATCATGATCACATTCCTCCCTCATTTGACTCACCCAAACCCGTGTCGGTTTGGTTCGTCTACGACTTCAACGTCACATGCGAGCTTACCAAGCAACAACTGAATGATATTCCGCACTACGTCTATCTTGCAAGCCGACAACGCACCGGCGAGCTGTAGGTTTACTTTTGAATCTGTAGCTTGCTTACTAACGTCAAACTGTAGGGAGTTTGTCTCGCGGGATATCTGGATCGATAAGGCTAGGGAAAGGGCGAAAATGTACACATGGGGCGGGAGACAGGAGCAAGAGGAGTTGCGCGAAATGCGAAACCGCAGATGCCCAGAAGAGGGACCTGTATTAGAGGTGACTTTATGAATTAACTATCGCATTGCCAATCGAGCGTCAAGGTGTCTCCGGCGGTGTCTCACTTATACATTCCGGACAATCCATGTCGTCCTCGTCTTCGCCGGCTATGTGAATCGTGTCCCGCTGCGCACACGTTGGTAGGCGGTTCTGGCGGGCTTGTGTGCACTTCGCGATATACTTGAGTTTCATATCGGAATCCTGGCCCCATCCATCATCTCTTTGTCGGTGTGTATCCGCACACCGAAAACGCGCAACGACATTAGAGCACATCTATTCCATTATCAGAGGAGTCGTGGGCTTTGTTAGCGACGGAATGTTAAATACATTCTTGTTCTTCTCGCCACTTTCCAATCATAGACTAGCCACGGGCTATAGAACACCAGCGAGAAAACGGCAAGCCCGTGACGGTTAGAGAAGCGCGGATCGTGGGTTGTCTCTCGGTGGCACTTTGGTTCAGTAGTGGGGATTGCGTTTGTAGCGGTTTGCGCTTCTTAATGAGCAGCGCCAGCAGCGCCTTTAAATAGCCGCGTCCTGAACCCCCCTGCTCAAACATGCATTTTCAGTATCGGAGTCTTCATGTGACGCATGCGCGTACATGCATACCTTGTTCAAGGAACAGCCATTTATTGGTCTGTAGGTGCGAGCCCCTAGTAAAGCAGTTCAGACAGCCCACACTTAACAACCAAAAGAGTCCAGCAATCAGAGAAAGACACTAATATCTGCTTAAGCTATGGAGAAAGTACTTCGTATAGTAGACTGAAAAACATTCTAGCTTCTGACATGTAGGATTTATTACCTACATTCTGGAAAAAACAAACTTGCGATAATAAGGGGTAAGCCTCAAGCCTAGGACTAAAGGCAGTGTGATATTTAGAGGTCGTGATATTGAATTCGATCAAAGTCAAATTACCAGAACCAGGTTTTCTAGTGATCCAGTACAGAGGTTCGTTACTTTTGAGCCAACTTGCAAAGCTGCTGAATTCCAGCCTTCGCGTTCTCAGTTCAGACTGTGGAGCATATATCCATTGCAACGTTTGGTTGCGTCTTTCCCCCGCATAGATCACACTGATCTCATCTCCATGTGACTTAGGCGGTAGATCTGTGCATTGGGGTACTTTCTACTGTGCCAGATGAAGTTATCGCGATAGTTACAGATCCACAGGTGAATTGCTGGGTGGTTAGCGGAAAAGTCTACCTAAAAGTTTGTGGCGTGTTCGAATGATAGTTGTCTTCGTCTCATTGTAGGACAATTCATCAAGGTTATAAAGTAGTAGTACATTGTCTATCGCGATCTTGAACTGGCTCTAGTTACAGCCTCATTCAGTCTACATCTGCTATCATATCTGCAAAGTTCAAATCTTCTAGCTTCCACTCTATTAGCTTTTCAAGAGAAAACAAAGCACTCGGATGCTTGTGGCCCAGGATCAATACGCGTCGGTTATAGCAATTCCCCATCAAGCGATACGCTTTGCCTGCGCAGCCTTGAGCTTTGAATGTAAGCGCTAGCTCATACATGATGAACAAAGTCTCTGGGTGCTCATAGCCACGAACCCTCTTGCTTGTTTCTAATACGTGAACGCCCAATTCTTTCGCTTCCTTCAATTCGCCTAGCAACCTAAGAGTTTCTGCTAAGCGGAGAATGCCACTCAATGTATCTGGATGCTCAAGCCCAAGCATCTTCTTGAATCTTTCTACTATCCCAACTTCCACCTCTTTAGCTTTGTGTAATTTTTCCTGCCATTTGTATGTGACCGCAAGGCTACCCAAACTGCGAGCGGTATGTAGACTGTCGCCTCCATACAATCTGGTGTTTCCTTCGACTACCTGCAACTCCAGTCTCTCTGCCTTCTCCCAATGTCCTCTTGTCTTGATTATGTATGCTAGAAAGGACATGGTAGTTAACATGAGTGGATGTCCATCACCAAGTATCCTTTGGCTTGTCTCTTGTAGCTCCAAAAGTAATCTCTCGGCGTCTTCTCTACGTCCTTGCTTAACGTATATTTCCGCGACGTCAAGTATGCTGTGCAATGTCTTGATATGCTCTCCACCAAGCACTCTTCTACGTGTTTCCAATATGGAAGCCGATATCATTTCAGCTTCTGTGTATCGACCTTGCGCTCTGTACGTCATTGCTAAACTGCTCATGGCTTGCAATGTTAACAGGTGTTCGGATCCGAAAGCTCTTATTCTTGACTCCAACACCTGCACGGCTAGTTTCCCAGCCTTCTCCCATTGGCCTTGTTCCCTGTATGTTATAGCAAGGTTCTGGAAGATGTCTACTGTCGGCTCACTGTCTGGGCCGAACATATTCTTGGATGTCTCCAGTGATTGCACATCGAGCTCTTCGGCCTCTTGGAAGCGTCCTTGACCCCTCAGAATGGCTGCCAGTTCTGTCGCGCAGACCAGCCTTTGTAGATATTCAGTCCCAAAGTTAGCCTCGAGCGTCTTCTTTATTCTCACGATGTATTCCTCTGCCTCGCCATATCTTCCATCGCTGACAAATGCCCTAACACAGTCCCACATCAAATCCTTTTCGATCATCTCATTGATTAGGGTACTTGTACCGAGCGATATAGCGTGTTTAGCGTGCGGGAGTAGCCGCCTCCACTTATGTCTACCACCCTGGTCCCCGTGAGGAAAAGCGGCCCTCAACTGTCCCAGTGCTGATTGTCTCCAATCTTCCAGTGCTAGCGCCGCTAGGTCTCGGAGTCGTTGTTGCAATGCAGAGTGCACGAGTTGATGGACATCTATTGCAGATTCGAACTGTCGTCGAGTGATGAGAGCGTACTCATCAAGCACTTCAATCGTCTCTTCTATCCCAAGAGATTGGTTTGGTAGCTCCAAAATTTCAATCGGAATGTCCCTCTGGCCCAAGCAGGCAACAAGAGCTAGTATATCGAGTGCCAAAGGGTTTTGGTGGCCAATTTGATGAATGGAGAGGAGGAGAGTTCTTGTAATCGGATCGCTTGCATATTGATTATCTTTCGACGACCCACTTAAGTGAAGCTCAGCTAATCGTTTCCGGTAGTCTTGCGGTGTAATTCCGTTCAGTCTTATATACGCAGCTGCCTGAACAAGCGCCAGTGGAAGGTAGGATAGCTCTTGTATTAGGTACTTTGATTCCACTTGTTCCATGCTTGATAGCGAAGAGGAGAGATAGTTCTCAAACATCTTTTGAACTGTGCCCGGCGTCATTCTCCCCAAATTCATCACACCCTCCGGTGCCAAGATCTTGGAGACATCTTCGTTGGTAGTTGTGATGAGTATTGAACAATTCGTTGACAGTGGGATGTGGCTGCTTAAACTAGCTGCTCCAAAACCCAGATCATCGTTGTCTGCGTTATCGAATATCAATAGAGATCGACTCGCGCTTTCACTAGTCAGGGTTCGGTTGACTAGCTTTACAACGTCGGTGTTGACGTTGTCCCAGTGAGGTACCTTCAGCGTTCGAGCAACATCTGAATAAGATCGATAGAGACCATCTTTGCTGCTTGCATCGACCCAGAAGACCGAATTGAAACTTTTGTTCTTGGCTCTGTATGCAAATTCGAGTGCCAGCTGCGATTTCCCCGTCCCAGGAGGGCCTAGTATGGCAATTGAGGTGGGTCGCATGTCCTCGGAATTTTTCGTTTCTCCCATAGAGAGCCATGTCTCTAGTTCGACGAGCTCTTTCTCCCAACCGGTAAATCGATCATTTCGGCCAAATGGAATCATAGATGGAGAATTGGTAGATGTCTCTATATGTACCTGCAATCTCCGTCTCGCTACCTCCTCTCCCTCACCATAGGAGGTAGGCATGACGATGTTGAGAAGGCCAAGAAGGCAATACACTTTGTCTTCGGCCAGAGTTGTTTCGCGGTGTTCAGCCCATTGCAGCCTGTCAGATATTGTAAATGTATTTAGCGGATGATTCCGGAATACATCAACCGGAATATTCGTGATTTCATGTATTAAATGACCAAGAGACTTCCGTTCTCCTATCCGTTCCCCCTCAGAGGAAAAGAATTCGACTACCGATGGGGCGATGAGTTCTTGAAGTGTCCACCCGCGAGTGAACCATTTGCTTTTTCGAAAAGCTTTCTTCCAACCGTCTCTGGCTCTTCCTGGTATAAGATATGACGAAGTATCTGTCGTAGGTAGCGGATTGTCTCTCGTGTGCAATGGAACACCTGTGGTATTTAACGCAGTGTCTGGCGTACCTAGCCAGACGTCTGGCAGAAATACGTAGCATTTTGCTGAATTCTGATACCAAAAAAACATCGAGTTGATAGATCTTGAGAGCTCATCGAGATTCCATTTGTCAATACAGCATGTATCCACCCAGAAGTATTGCAGATTGTCCTTGGCCGCCTGCTCAGCGCAAAATTTGAGTTTTCGGTAGCCGTCCTTCTCTTTATAGGTCCCGTCTGCGATATCCGAATATTGAACTTCAGATTTACCCCACACATGTGAGAGAATGGCGTATGGTGGAACGGTTTGACCGCTGAAGTTACTCATTTGAAGACTACCTTCGCCCTGATCATAATTAAGTAGTCTCATCGCCGGATTTTTAGACTTCAATTTCAACGCGGAAGCTCAGAGTAGAAACAAATTTGGGAAAGACAGGCTTGGTACGATCCCAGTCAGATTATCCATTACAGTCTCAAAAAGAGAAATTTGAGCTATGAGCAGTCTTTATTGTAATTCTCACGACTTCAAGGGGCTGTGCAAGACGATAGAGTAGCGAAGCATGATTAACCGACTTTTTCCGGTGTCAGTCGGTTGTAGAGATCAGTGTTATCCGTTCGCAGGAGGAAGACGCGACCGGCCACCCCACTTACGAGGTAAGCCAAGCCTACCGGTGAAACGAGATCGTTCACCAGATTTCCTCCCATCGATCGACACTTTGCCAACAAACCATCGCTACTTACGACTACATACTTGACGCAAAAGAGTTTGCTGCAATTCAGTAGTCGAAGTTGCAGGGAGTGTGCACAGCCCGCAGTGCAAAGTTCAACACTGCCCCAAAGTCGATCTTCATCAGTAGCAAGCTTTACATTGGGCTAAGTAGCCGACTACAATATAACGGTCAGCAGAAAGTATGCTATTTCACCTGTTCGGTTCGGCTGCAGATTTTTGGTTTCAGCCTTACGAGATGGTTTTCAGACTGGCAGGCTGACTGGTGGGCGCAGGACTCTCTCGGGCGTTTCTGATAGGCTCGGGAGAAAGGTACTTGATACCAGCTTCCAGCCTGTTCCACCCCATGTACGTCACAGCGCATTTTTATTCCTTGGTTTGGTAGCCATCTCTTATTTTGACAGCTTGTGATACTATTTCGCGGCAAGTGCAACAGATAACAGCAGATAGATAAGATTATGTCTGATAGCTGAGGTAACGAGTCAAACAAATACGAGGGAACAATGTAAGCCATTACCAGAAAACGCCAACTATGATCCTAGCAGTGATTACGGTGGTATAAGCACTTTTACCGTAGATAAACCTAGACAGAATACGAGCTTTGAGGTCGGATCTGCACAGCTGAGCGGAAGGCTACTGAAGTCTGCCATTTGGAGCTCGTCTTTAGCCTGGCAATAGTGAAGAAGCACCAGTGCTCCAATGATATGCTGGTGTTAGTCATAATCTTTGATAATTCAGATTCAGGTCGGAATTGCGGAAGGATAGAAAGGTAAAGAATCCTATCAAGTCAAATTTCATGCCCGCTGAGTGATATAGGGCACTGGATCAGATCTTCTAAGGAAGATCATCACTGATTCATCAGATCTGATCATCACAATTGTAAGTGGTTGCTCAAGAAAGTGAGGCAGTCCCCCTTGCAAATTCTGGCTAATCAGAGCAATCAATGTGATTCGAGCTGAAAAGAACGCCTCGTGTCTTCCTACTGCACTAAGCAAGCCAATCCTTCCCGTGAAGTGGGACTGCTTGTTTCTCCTTCCTCAACTTATTTGTGAACTACACGTGCTCATTTGTGACAACTCGTTGGATTGTGGAACTGCAAGCCGTATAGCGTAGTAAAACACACTCTAGCATCGATCGGTAGAAGTTATCTTGAGTCATCATCAGTAAGGCACAATTTCAATGCTTATCAATTGAATAGACTACATCTATCTCTCCGATCTTCAGTATATGAGATGTCATTGATCACGATGACCTCTAATCATACTAACCTATATATGTAGGTACGTTTTTAAGTTTTTAGTTTTCTTTTTCCAATTAAGAGTTAGAGTGTTTCCTGTACTTAAAAGGCTAATAGAAAGTAGTTACAATAAGTAGACGAGGACAGAAAGACTTACACAAGGAGTGCTGCTTTCGGCACCGGGCCAAGGTGCAACAGCTAATATGTAGATACCTACCCAGGTACCTAGGTAGGTACGTACTTAGGTAAGAACAATTGAATGTTGTATGGTTACTCTATCACATGATAATACTACCCTTACGATAAACATGTAGTAATTACAGGTTACATGGTTTTATTCAGCCTTTTATCGGAAAAACCCTCCCCTTTGCAACGATGGACTTCATGTCAGTGCACTATTGTCTGCAGATGCTACTGCTTACGTGGCTATCCTTGTAATTGATTGACTGAATATTAAATAAGATTACTCGAAGGTCAGCATATGTACATACTTATGTACCTACCTAGGTACATCACCCCTAGATCTGCCACGTGCACTTCCCATACACACGTGCATGTGCATGTACGAACCCAAGTATGGATTTCGCGTTGCCACGATTGCTAACGAGCAGCGTAGATGAGCTGCATGACAAATGAGCGAAAGGCCATCGTAATCGATGTTTGTATCTACCTACATATGTAGGTAGGTATTTAACTCACCCTATATCGACTCCTTGGGTAACGCCAATCAGATCTACCCCAGATTCCTTTGCGCTTGGACCATGTTCGTCACATGTGGGGGACTAAACTAGAGCTACCTCACAAACCCAAACACCAAACAACAACATCACTTTACTCCCCGACGATGAAGCGACTGGTGCGCAACTTCATTGCAGCTGGCGCGCTTGTGCTTGTCTCGATCATCTTCTTTGCGAATCGGCAGACAGACTTTGAGGTCTTTTCTGCCAAGGGGTGGAGGGTCGGCGTGGGAGGCAGCGAAGTTGCCGAGGACGTCTCGTTGCCTTCGCCGCCGAAACCTCAATCGAATGCTCCACCAAGTCCGCCCACTCCACCAAGTCCACCTACACCTCCAAACCCCCCGGAACCTCCAAAGCCTCCGCAGCCTGCGATACCTGCGATACCCTCTCCCCCTTCTCCACCTCCGCCTCCACCTCCACCACCCCCGAGCCAACCAAGCCCGCCGCCGCTCGTCTCGCCCTTGCTACCGGCCCCAGACTTCAAGGATGGCGATGCTCCTACCATCCCTTCCCCGCCAATTGCACCGCAAATACAAGATTCAAAGGGTCTAGGGGATGATGACGTGCCTAAAATTCCCTCGTTTCCGGCAGCAGACAATGCCCAACCGTCTGCGCCAGGGACTGCCTTCCAAGCAGAGTTCCCTTTCCAAAACGACCTCACCATCGAACTCCCCGTCACCAACCTCCAAGGACTCAGCAAACATGCCCCCCATAACTACAATCCTTCAGGTCCGCCGTCCTATGCCTACGCCACCTTCATGGCAACCCGCAATCCCTCGCTCAAAGACCCTTACTACCTCGCCATTCACTCCCTAATCCACCGCGTTCTCTGGTCCGACCGAACAAGCTCCGCAAAACACCCCTTCATAGTCTTCGTCGCGGATTTCGTCACCCCACAACAACGCGCCCTTCTCGCCGGCGCAGGGGCAGTCGTTCGCGAGCTCGCCCCCTTACCCTGGAATCCAAACGTCCCTGGCGTCCAAGCCCGCTGGAAAGACCTCTTCGCGAAACTTAACATGTGGAACGAAACTTCTTTCTCGCGCATTCTTTTCCTTGACGCCGACGCCTTCCCCCTCTCCAACATCGACGCCATGTTCGACGCCGCGCCGCTGCAGGAATGCGTTCCCGCGAAACTCACACCAGATGATAGACTGGCAGAAGATGGCACGCCTGTCTGCGAACCCTATGTTTTTGCGGGTGTACCGCAACAACCGTTCAATTCTTCCTCTCCCAATGTCAACGTTGGAAGCATGGTCTTCACACCTTCCAAACATATGCACGCCCGTTTGCTGCAAAATTACGTCAAAACCGATCGCTACGATTGTCTCATGGCCGAACAAGCTTTCTTGAACTGGCAATTCGATCCGCTTGGCGCGTTCCCTCCCACCTTACTGAAAAGAGAATGGGGCGGTTTCTTCCCCAAAGAAGACGAGGAAGGCAAACTAAAGGTCGTGCACGAGAAATTATGGTCGCAGGCGGAGACGAGCTGGATGACCAAGGAGTGGCTGAAAGGATGGAAGGAGTTGGAATCATTCTATACGAGTGAGGGTTTTGCCAAGTTGAGGGGAGTCGACGATGGAGTTGATGGATTGGGCTAGGTGTACCGGGATAGAAAGAGTGGTGTATGATTATTTCAGTTGCGCATTTACCGTATACATGTAGGTGTTTTGTCGATCTCTGTTGGCGACTCATGTTGGATTGCTGTTGGATGAATATTGTAGATACCCTATCATTGAACATACAATGTTGTTTATGGCTTATCTGGGACTTGGTACTCTTTTTTCCCCCATTTCATCGTCGTGTAGTGCCTTTGAACCTATACTTTTTCTTCTGCGACCATTGGGGCCGCAGCTACGAAGCACCAGAATTCCGTAGTCATCTCATAAGGGCCTGTACAACAAAAAATTACCCAGTCCCTCTTCTTCCATGGAATCTATGGAGGAACAATTTGGTTCAGTATGCGACACCACAACCAGTCTGTAAATCAGTCATTTTGCTCTTTTTTCTTTCTTTTGGGAGTTGAAAGTTTCGATCTTACACAAGGCGAAAAACATAACTATAGGAGCACCAAAAACAACAATCAGTAACCACAAACGACAGTCACACCCACAAGACTCCCAGAACTCTTCTCGGCCATAATCCGGATAAAGTCCCAGCCCAGCCAGCCTCACCTCAACCGCAATCGCACACTTCATAAAGATGACGCCATGAAACGATTTCCTCTCGATGAATAATCTCAGCTGCCAAGCTAGCCGAGAAAATCACAAACATCCGCGCCCTACAACTCTAGAACCTCAACTACTATCCGTGCAACGGGTTCAGCTACCTCGTGGGGTGTGAGTAAGCAATCTATCGATCAAATCTAGAAAAATAATGTTCTCACGGACGGTAGCGATCGTCAGCAACGTTGTGTATCTAGATTGACAAGCCTTGCCAAGCCGTGCATTTCAGCTAGGTGGGAACTTTGCTCGTGCTGAAGCCGAGATATCGTGAGGTTCTGGACTGAGTTTTTGCAGGACCTCGTTGACGAGCGAATGGTTATGCGTCTTAATTACTCATGAAGATGATGGTCTTGTCGTCATCTGAAATACGAAGACCAAGAGATTTCACCGCCATGTTTGGATGGGGAAGCACTGTTTGAGGGAGAAAAAAAGGGCGTCGAAGTGAAGGAGTGACGATAGCGTAAGGAGCATCAAAATGGTGAGGAAAAAAGTATAAGTACCGGATCGATGGACGAAATCTGTCCACCACCGCTCTCAACAACAACAAGATCAACATCAACAACATCTTCTTCTTCCAAAACCTTCAAAACAAACTCAATCTCAACCCTCCACCACCACCAACCAACAATCAACAATGCGTCCCACCCTTCTCGCCACCGCGGTCCTCGCCACCGCCCTCCCAACAACCGTCCTCAGCGCCGCAACCTGCAAATACATCCCCCACAACCTCTTCATCACCGAGTACCAAGTCACCGCCTCAGGCGTCAACGATATCCCCAAAGTTTGCGGCGACCTCTGGAGCAACCTCCGCCGCTTTTCCGACTGCGTCGGCGTCAGCGAAGAGACGTGCGAGCGCCGCAGCAACGGCGATTTGTACTGGAAGTTTTGGAACGGGAGTGGCTGTAACCGCGGGATGGTGCATTCCGCTTGGTACGAGGCTACTAAGAATCAGTGGGGGGGGATTGATTGTCAGTTGTGAGTATGCACATCATTGGAGGGGGTTTTTGGGGGCCTAGGCTAAGGTGGAGGATGGGGGGTTATCGAGATGGGTTGAAATGAGAGTTTTGGTATTTTACTTTGGAATGGGGGATTTGGTTCTGTGGTTGCGGGTTGTGGGTGTTGGGTTGGAACCAGAAGTGGGTGATGACGGTGGATATGGCAGTTTCTGCTTTGCACTCGCTTTAGATTGTTTCTTTTGGGGGGTTCTTTTTTCCTTTTACACTGTCGTTACAGGGTTTTGTACGTAGAATTAGAAATTCTGCTCGACTCCATGTTGTGGGAATGGCGAAGAACTTGTTGTGATTTTGTAGACATGGTGGTCGATGAAGATCTGGCGGATGGCGAGGAACGTAATGTTAGAATTCGGTTTAATAGACTTTGTTACATGACTACGCATCAAGAGAGTGAAAGGCCGACTCATGTCGCTGTAACCTGCAATTCTTAGTCATTCAATAGATATCATCAATTGGATTCATGATAAGACGAAGACGGGATGACGGCAGATACTTTACTTCATTGCCAGCGCGCCAAGTCACCTAATTAACAACCTAAACAGCGTCTCACTACATCTACAGGTAATCTCACACTATACAAATCGAGCGTTATAGTCCGCTGTTAAACTGCTAATCTTATCCTTGAAAATAGTGACATACGCAGGTAAGCTGCAGGGCTGACATGGGTCACATTTTCTCTATCCCTTTTCTTATTCGCTAATCGCTCTTCGCGTGCCCGTTTTGGACGCGAAATAGCAACACCAAGACACGCACGCATAATGCTGACCCTATTCAAAGACATAAGGAGTATATCGTACGAAGTATGAAGTCACGTCGTACGGTATGTAGCGCGACAAGCATAGTGGGGAACTGATTGATGTGGGGCAAGAGTGGGGGATGTACGAGCTATTCGTTTAATCTCATTGCGTGTACGATCCTCCGTCTTATAGACATAACTACTCGGTGTCGACGCCCGTTTTGTCCTTGCTCCCTCTCAAATCCTATCTTCACTACAGTATTTCAGCGTCATTGAACTAGACCAATCACCGGACAAATAACAATGTCCACACCAGCCACAATCCGCGTCGCAGTAACGCAAGCCGAGCCAGCATGGTTCGATCTCCAAGGCACAGTAGAAAAAACCATTAAACTTATCGGAGAAGCTGCGGAGGGAGGGGCAAAGCTCATTGCATTTCCTGAGATTTGGATTCCTGGGTACCCTCTCTGGATTTGGTAATTGTCAACACTCCCTACTTATTTACACATGCTGAATGCGCAATAGGTCCCGCTCCATGGATCCAGAGCTGCACACTCGATATATCCTCAATTCTCTTAAAGTGGATTCACCGGAGATGGAGAGGATCAAGGATGCTGCTAAGGAACACAGTATCTGTGTAGTCCTAGGGTTTGCGGAGAGGTCGGAGTCGGATAGTTTGTACATTGGCCAAGCCATTATCGCGCCAGACGGACATATTGCGATGAAGAGAAGAAAACTCAAGCCTACACACATGGTACTTCCTCCAGCTTCCCCTAAATTCCACTACATATACAGTATCGAATCTGATACAAATCGAATTGATCCAGGAACGCACCATCTTCGGTGATGGCGCCGGCCCCGATCTCTCCAACGTCGCGGACGTCGATTTCGGTCCATCGATTGGTCCCATCAAGGTCGGTGTACTAGCATGCTGGGAACATATGCAACCACTACTAAAATACCACACTTTTTCCCAACATGAAGCCATCCACGTCGCCATGTGGCCTCCGATCTATCCACACGGTGGCGTAGACGATCCAGTTCTCTACAGTATGTCAGCACCGGGATGTCTGAACCTCTCGCAAGCGTATGCCATTGAAGGTGGCACATTTGTGCTGCACACTACCGCTGTGTGCGGACCGCAGGGCGTTGATGTTTGCCGTGCTAAGAAGGGTGGCATGTTTAGTGCATCTGGTGGTGGGAATAGCGCGATCTTAGGGCCAGATGGAAGAAGATTGACAGAGGATCTGGATGAGGGAGGGGAGAAGGAAGGGCTGGTGTTTGGTGAGTTGGAGATGGTGAAGAAAGTTGGGGTGAAGGGGTTTATGGATCCTTTGGGGCACTATAGCAAGCCGGAGTTGCTTTGGCTTGGGGTGAATAAAGGAGAGAAATTGTGCGTGGTGCAAGATAAGGATTGAATGATGCATTCAAATATCTCATGATCGCCGGGAGATTTGGGTGAAGTAAATCATCTTTCACGATGTTCTGGATGGCCTGTGTATCCGTTTTGCGGAGGGATTCGATCAGAATGGAGCATATAGGTGCCATGCTCCGAATCGCGTGTCAATGGAATTGGATAAAGACATCTATTCAGTGCCGATTCAGGAAAACATTCTTTTCTTTTTTGTATAACTGATTTTCCTCCAGTACTTGTCGTGCATGGAGGGGCGTGAAGCAATCAAAGCTTCGCGAATCGGAAGTAGAGCTGCACGATGTCTCAGCTGCACCCTCCAAACACGTCTTCCGAACCAATCAATCAAACGGAAAATACTGCTTCTGCAGAGCTTCATGCAGTGCCCCAAACACTCCACCATGCCATGTCTTGAAATCTTTCCATTCGTCCTCGGGCATAACCACAGAAAGCATATTCACCCATCCGCCAACGATCAGATCTGCGTAGTTTGCTTGCTTCCCCTCTAGGAACGGCCCCTCCGTATGCACTCCGAAGTACTGCGCAAGCGATCCAGTCGCATCCTTGAATTTTGCTATGAGCGATTTTCTAGCCTCGCCCTCCACGTGCAGATCGTCCCAGGAGTTCAGGTGTGCGCGCTTGGCCATGAGCGCTTTAGTGGCTTCTGCGGTATCAGGGTTGAAGGGAAGTGAAACGGCCCACGGCATGATGTGGGCGCTGAAGGTAGCATCGACGTGTAGATTGAATCTTGCATATGCGGCGTTCTTAGACCCTTCGTTCGTCGTGATGGGCGCGTAGAAAGCGGTGTCCTTGGCTGGGCTCTCATAATCGAGGCCCGTGCCAGTGGTGGTGGATGGGAACAAGCTTTCGCTGTTCCCGTCAGAAGGCGGGAACTTGTCTTCTAGGTAATTAGCGATGTCGAATGAGTCGCCGACAACCTTTCCGGAAGCTGGATCCTGCAGCATGGGAAGCGTATAGTAATCGGAGCCATCATCTAGCTTTCTAGTGGCGGGGCAATTAAGCCCCTGGCGGACGGAGTTGATGTTAATGATATCGACCCAAGTGGTTGTGAAAGCTGCGCGTTTGAAGCCGAGCGCCATGCGGGCTTTGCTCGGGTTGGGTGCATAAGAACGCGGGGCGAGAGGGGAAGAGATATCGTAGAAAATGAGGGGCTTCGTGGACGTCATCATGGAAACTTGGAAGTGAGGTTTGATTGTTGAGAATGTTAACGAGCAGTTCTGTTACTTGGGCTATTCTGAGGGGTTAGATAGGTTAGATACAATATATAGATGCGTTGATATATCCATCAGAGTGAGTCATCTATTCACATGACTTACGGTTAGCAGAATTCAGAATAGGGACAGTACACCGTCGCGATGTTTAGTTACACGTGTTTACATTATAGATAAAGTGGGGACAATGGAGTAGTTTTACTAGAAGCATGTAGTGTGTGGATCGCCTCTCGCTAATTATAGCTTCAACGGACTTCAATCTTGAATTACAGGGTCCGATCATCGTATTTGGATTTGGGGGCAGATCCCGTCACAAGTTCTCTAGTCATTTCACGTTTGACTCTGAGTGACTTCAAGCTTGAATTAGCCACCAAAGATTTACTCTCTTTCTACATCCACCGAGCCATGATCTTATCATTTTCCATTTACCACCTTAGAAAAACCTTCTGTTTCCCTCACGACCCTGTCCATTGACTTGACGAAGTAATCCAAATTCTTCAAGTTCAATCCCGCCATCGAAATTCGACCATTGAGGGGCATATATATGTGCATCTCCCGCATCTGAAGGCACTGGTCAGTGGTTAATCCGGTATAACTAAACATCCCAATCTGCTCAGTAATATGGTGCCATGAGCCTGGTGTGCCAAGTGCCTCCAACTTGATTCTCAATTGTTGGCGCATATGCATGATACGACCTGACATGACGCGCAAGTCCTCCTCCCATTCTTCAAACAAATCGGGTGTATTGAGTATAAGTGATACAACGTGGGCACCGTAGGCAGGTGGATTAGAGATACAGGCACGCTGCAGAGCGGTCAGCTGGCTGCCTATGCGCGTGACAGTCTCGAGTGTGTCTGCTTCCGTTGCAGGCGACGTTATGAAGTGAAAACACCCCACGCGCTGACCATATATCCCGCAGTTTTTAGCGAAAGACTGTGCGATACACATTTCGAGACCGTAGGAGGCAAATAGTCGAAGCGCAATCGCATCGCGATCAAGACTGCCTGAAGCGAAGCCTTGATAGGCGCTGTCGAAAAAGGCGAAATGATGTCTCTCAGCCATGATTGTGGCAATCTGCTCCCATTGCCGTGGATTCGGGTCTATGCCGGTTGGGTTATGGGCGCAAGCGTGAAGAAGGATGATGCTTTTAGGCGGAGCGGCTGCAAGATCCGTCAACATTCCGTCAAAATCTAGGGATCTTGTCGAGGCATTGAAATAGCGGTATGTGGCTGTAGGAAGCCCGGCCAGCTTGAAAATTTGGGGATGATTCGACCAAGTAGGCGAGGACATGTAGACGGTTGGCGTGTTGTTGGAACCATCTGGACGGTAGAATTTGGAAAGGAATAAAGCACCCAGATGAAGAGCGCCGGTGCCAGAGATAGTTTGTAAGGATGTTATCTATTAAAAATGGTTAAATAGAAGCTGGCAATCAAACCGGTATCGGTAACTGAGGGGGAAGAAAATGATAGGATTGAGCATTGAGTTCAATGCGACTGAAGTTGCACCTTGCTTGCTACAGTGACTGTGCAATTGCCGGTCCATTGATTGCAGAATCCACTCACACGATTGTCCTTTATTACATCGCTACTATTTCCCAGGCAAACTCTCTGTGCAGCTTTGATGAACCTCGCCAATCCGATAATTGGGAGGTACTCGTGATTGTAGTCTGGGCTCATTGCAGTCGTCGCAGTAGCCTGTATTCTCTATTAGCAGATGCACTCATAATCTCAATTCGCACAAAAGACATGCCTCACCTTCTTCACCACTGGCAGAATCCATACTTTCTCTTGATTATCCCGATACGCTCCAATGCTCAAGTCAATCTTTTTCTCGGATGAATCATTTCGAAATGCAACCATCACACTGAAGAGTGGATCTTCAGGTGCTTCCGGCACGGTAGTCGAAGTGAATGCAGTCATCATTTTCGTAGTGTAAACAACTATGAGAGCATTCGCGCGAAGTGATGTTGAATGAACGACGGAAAAGAGCCTGTAGTATCAAAAGCAGGGGTATGCTCCTACCTCGGTAACGCATTCTCTTCAACCTGCAACCCATTTTCGTAGCCTCGATCTCATTCATTCCATCTCGCATTCTAGTATACACTTCAAACCAATAGCAGTGGAATTCAATGATACCGGGTCCATCTCAATATCATATACCTGATCGACTGGTGCGCGGATGTGGAAGCGCAAACTAGGTGCAGCTCATTCCAGGACTGTCATCAAATGAAAGCGACCTTGTATTGTTTTATAGTACTTGCCAAACTAGATCAGACTAGCCTACTACTAAGTCAAGTGCGACGAATATCATGCAGCGTTTTTAATCTATACTGGAGATAGAAATGTAACGGTACGAGACCGTGTCCACAATAATTTCGAGGAAGTACTGCATGAGGCAGAACCCTGTGCCACACCGGTCTTTTTTTTCACAATCCATCATAGGGGAAACTAGTAACACAAGTCATAACATGATTGCTTCTATATTTAGAGCTTCTAGAAATTTATGAGTCAGATATTCCGACTGTTATCCGGCTGTAGCGCGGACCCAGAAGAGCTGATCAGATATTGAAAGTAGAACACCCCATTGAAAAGGTTCACAAATTGAAACTCACAAGCGAAAAAAAGCAAAGGCGGCAGCATAATGAACGAATGACCACCACGATGGAGCAAGAGACAGAGAGAGGGGTTTGCAAAATCATTGGGTTACGAGTTTGGATCTCCACAGTGACACTATATTTTCTTTGCAATACCCCTAAGCCGAACATAACCAAGCCATTGGCTACCATCTTCGCCTTTCGTTACCACAGGCTCTAGAACCTCGCACACTTGCTTCACAGCATTTTCCCTCTTTTCAGCAGGCACGGCATTGATCATCGGAGCCCCCAAAAGTTTGATCCACCCCGCTAAACCTCCGTCTTCCGCCGCTGTCAATTTGGTTGGTCGATACTCAACCTCGATGAGCTCAACCTCAAATCCTGCTCGTTCCAATGCCTTCTGTGTCCACTCTTTGGAAGGAAAAAACCATCGGTTGATCTTTCTAGCTTCCTCCATCGAATAACCGTGCTGAACAAGCATATACATCAGAGCGGTGAAAGCTTCGGACACATGTCCATGCCCACCGAACTCGAAGTAGAATCGGCCATGCGGCTTCAGCGCCGAGTGTATGGCCGGGAAGGTTGACTCCCTGGTATCTTCATCCCGCATAATCCAGTGCAACGCAGAATTGGTAATGCTACCGAGAAGGTTTGGAGATCAGAGTATGCTGAAACGTACTTGGCATGTCTACTTACACCTTGTCCCAAGAGCCATTCACAATAGAGCTTTCCTTATCGAGATACCGGCAGTCCACAACACTAAACTCTGCTTTCTTGCTCCCAAACCGGTCCTGTGCGGCGGAGATCATCTGAGGGGATGCGTCGACACCTAGGACGAAACCTGCCGAATCAATGAAATTCGAAGTAAATTCGCCATCTCCGCATCCGACATCCAGGATCTTGTCAGATTTGTGGGCTTGCAATAGCTTGACTAGGGTCGGGGAGGAAGTCGCCACAAAGGGTGCAGATGTAGAATAGGCCTAAATTAAGATTTCTTAGAGCTGCGATGGAACCACATCAGTCGAGCGTACCTTGGGTGACCAAAAATCGCCGGCATCAGAAGGCTTAATAGCTGTGGGGGCCATTTTGACAGAAAATGCCGGTTTGGCTTGGGGAAGTCACAAATTTGTGAGTATTGACGGAATCGCTGGTACTTATCGGCCGGCGCAAAGTAGCGGTAAGTCTCCGAAGCTCTTGGTTCTTCCTACGAGAATGGCCGATGACGAGAACGGTATTCCATAGACCCACCGAATTTATCTTCCCGAATTACTACTAGTATTCTCTTCCGTCAACCTATGCAGTTCTCCTTCCTTTTTTTTCGGTTTACTCGCCTGTCAGAAGTCGCACGAGTCCAGGATTTTGAGGCCATGGTAAAACTCGTATCACAATGTAACGTCACAAACAACTGACTGTGTCTACAGTCAATCTCTTGTGGCATGCTGAGCAGTGGAGACCAGTTTTTGCTTTCTTGCCATTTTCCTGCTTGCGCTTGATGGAATCGGAAGAAGATATCTGCGTGTGGCTGATCGGGATCAACCCCGTCCGCTAATCCCTGCCAAACTTGTGCTGCTTTGTCTATACGTTCGCGTCCACGGCAGATCGACACAAGCGCTACATGAATGGTGCATTCTTTCTTTTGTGGGATAGTGATAAACTTTATCGTGGTCGTGTTCCATTCGATCGATCTCCCGTCTTGCCTCAGGTCACCGTGAAAATCTGTTCGGACTGCGCAGTCTATGCACATGCTACGTGTCCCACTCACTTTACTCAGCTGAAACTCAGAACATGCGTCAGCCCTTGAGGCACCCTTCATCCCAGAAGTCTCGGGGACACCTCGCACCAGTGGCCACTTTCATCCACAACACTCGTTCTCCTTCAGCAATCTCGATCATTGTCGATTCTTTTTTAGGTGGAGTCCGGGAAGTCGCTTCTTGATCCGCGCGTTGGCCAGAAATCTGCTATTCCTTGTGCATACTCATCGAGTGATCCCTGAACATCATTCGCTATCTTCACATCTGTGGTCAACACTGTTAGAAAAGCATATACTCCATCAGGGACACTACTTGTTGCGCATGATCCCAACCAAACTTCATGTATTCTTTTCTCATCATCGGCATGCACTTCCAAACGCTCGCGATTCAATTTCAGATCTTGAACAAGGAAAGACCGATCGCCTAACGTAAACTCTTCAAGAGTTACGGTGGCTTATAAAGCAGCAGCTCAAAACAAACAAGTGCACATGTGCGTCTCAGGTAGATTCCACGACTTTGCGCCAGGTCGCCGAATAAGATCCTAGTTGTGTATCGGTGGATGTTTACATCCTTGTGTTGACCTTTCAATTGAGATGTGAGATGATAGCAAAAAGAATTGAAGCGGGTGGAACGATCCATGAAGAGTTCAATGCGCAGGAGAATATTGGTCGAAGTCGCAATCCGTCCATGATAGCACCCTGGCTGGCTTAAGCCAGTGAGCAAGTTGTGGGTGCCAGCGTCTACGTTCTGATTAATTGGCTATTGATACTACGCTGCCACGAAGTCTAATCGAAAGGGTGCAACGATTCTCGAATTGACAAACCTGATAAGCCGCACTTCCCATCTTGTCAGCACGGTGTGCCAGATCCTATTGGACATGAAGCAAACTCTCGCAATCAGCCAGCCGCATCACCATCATAACCTCTTCAATCATATTACCTTTTCACAGTCAGACCTATAAGTATACATGCATCCATCAGACCATGATAATTATCCCCAATCATCTACACGCATGCAGCTTCGCTTCCTTTCTGTCACGTGAGTGCAGCACGTGGTCTGCCTTGGCATTACTGGAGTGCTCCTTCCATTCTTGATCGAACATCATCAATACACGTCTTGAGCCAGATGTCCTACCACAAAACTTTGTCTCCCTGGTATACTGCTTGCATCCGACACTACCTCCCAGCATCGTGGTCAACAAGCGAGAATATGGCACATACCCATTCCAAATCGTACGACCAAAGCAACCCGACCGAAAGGTCACCTTTATTGGGAAACGCGAGAGAAAACAGGCATGAAAACTACGATTCTGTGACTGAGGAATCGTCCACCGAGACGATTGAGCGGGAAGGACCTCCAACCTCGCGCCGGATCATCATTCTCGGGAGTATATGGGTGGGCTGCTTCCTAAATGCCATCGGTCAGTTCACTGAAGTTACCTGTATGCATACGGAGTCTGGAACTAATAAAAACAGATACGACTATCATAGCAAGTTTGGCGGTTCCGATTTCAAACGATTTCGGATCTTTTGAGCTCCTGTCATGGCTTGCTACCGCGTTCATGATCGGCCAAACGGCTCTCGCGCCTCTCAGTGGCCGATTGACAGACATATTTGGCCGCAGGTCTGGTCTGGTTCTTTCCAACATAGCGTTTGGACTAGGCACTCTGATGTGTGGTTTGGCCACTGACGTCTGGGTCATCATTCTGGGGCGTGCCATAGCAGGCATTGGGGGAGGGTAAGTCCCCCGCGAAAACTATTGGTCACAGTTATTGACGTCAACAGTGGTCTAAATTCCATTTCTGCCTTCATCACCACAGACCTCATTCCATTACGTCAACGTGGACTCTGGCAAGGCGTGAGCAACCTCTTATGGGGTGTTGGTGCAGGCCTGGGAGGGTTTTATGGGGGCTGGATACATGATAGTATCGGCTGGCGCTGGGCATTTCTCATTCAAGTACCGTTGATTTTCATATCTATGGTACTTGTGATGTTGACCGTGCCAGCTACTCCTAGTGATCCTGACGACAAGCCTAAGCTTAAACGCATTGACTTTCTCGGCTCGTTCATACTTGTTACCCTTCTCGTTCTACTTCTTCTCGGTCTCGCCTGCGGTGGCAACCTGTTACCCTGGTCGCACCCATTCGTTCTAGCAAGTCTCTCGTGTGCTCTTGCTCTCCTGCCCCTCTTCGTCTACGTGGAGACACATTTCGCCTCCGAACCCATAATCTCCATTCCGCTTCTATTGAATCGAACCGTCGCCGGCGCTTGTCTGACGAACCTGTTTGACACAATGATCGAATACGTTCTGCACTTTTATGGACCGATTTTCTTCCAGACTCTGGGCTTTAGTGCAACTCGTGCTGGCACCATTCTGATTCCACAGGCCGTGGGGGTTGCGATGGGATCTATCATTACAGGATACACCATGAAGCGAACAGGTCGCTACTGGTGGCTCAATATATTACTCGAGACAACAAAATTAGCGTCTGCAGTCATGCTGATGTTACTGGCTTCAAGAACAGGTCCACTTTGGCCTGTATACATCTGCTATTTTGTTGCTGGATATTGTTTCGCTGGCATGCTAACAACATGCCTGGTGGGCCTCGTTTCTGCGGTAGATCATAAGGATCAGGCGCTAGTGACATCTGCGTCTTACACATTTCGCTACATGGGGAGCGCGCTCGGTGTCAGCGTCTCCAGTGCAGTATTCCAGAACGTGCTGAACCGCGAACTTTGGCGACGGTTTGCTGGCAACACTGATGCTAAAACCATCATTGAATCAGTCCGCAGTAAGATGGAGAACATTCAAGACCTTCCTGACAGGTGGGCCGAAGCAGTTCTCGATAGCTACATGAGCGCTGTGACCGGCGTTTGGGGTGCTGTCGTGGTCATCTCTGTTCTTGCATTGGGAACGTGCTTCTTGATGCGCGAGCATGAGCTACCTTCTACACTCCGCCGGAAGTGAAAGGCAGCCAATGCGCCGTGAGCTCCGATGAAAATTCAAAAGACGCATCCTGCTCGCTTTATCATGCTCGCTACATTAGCAGCATCCATAATGACTGATCATTCCTTGTGCTCGAACGAGGAATGGAACGATCAGATCCTTCTCTCTTTTACCCATACATTTCTTTGTGTTTCATCCACGCTTTCTCATCTTCTCTCTTTTACAGAGCTCTGTTTTCCTTTTCACAGCCTTTTGTTTAGCGGGTAGACGGTACAATCGAACAATCATGTTTCCTTATTTTATCTTGTATGCATTGCAGCAGTATCATATCATTGATAGTTACATAGCTTTTTCGTGAAAATCTTATACACGAGACTCCATACGGAACAAAAGATCATTCTTCTCTACCATATCACCTTGTTGCACTGCTAATTGCGCAATGTGACCCCTGCATTTTGCGCTGACTTTAATCTCCTGCTCCAAGTTAGTGGATCAATTGATTCTAAAAGTTTCGCATGCCTTACCATTTTCATGGCCGAGATCAATATCACGCTGTCGCCCTCCTGCACCGAATCGCCTTCTTCCAAAAATACCCGCGCAATACGCCCAGCCATAGGCGATCCGATATCTTCTCGATCGAGGGGATTTGCCTTGATACGTTTGGGGGGAGGTTGCGCTATTCAAATCAGCAGATGCAACATCGACGTGGAATGTCGCCTATTCACCTGCGTTATCCAAGCTCCGTCCTAGCTTCCAAACCCCATTGACAAGCCACCAGATATCACGCATTCCGTCTTCATCTGCTGTCCCGACGGCACCCAGTTTGACTCTCCAGGTCTTTCTATCCGCCGTCTGCACGCTGATCTCTTGCCCTGGCGTCATCGTCGTCACAAAAACCTCGGTCGGGACTTGAGTGACGTCTCCGAATTGTTGTTTGAAGCGCCTGTATTCCATGTACACCTCTGGGAACAGAATGTAGCTTGATACGTCACAGTCGGTGGGTCGTGGGTGAGGAAACATAGCCTGTATCTCTGCGCGCAAGGCTTCAAAGTCAACTTGTGGGAGAGCCAAACCTGGCCGAAGCTTTTTGTCGCTCTTTGGTGAGTACCGCAGCGCATGTGTGCGGAGGGGCTCCGGAAATCCATCAAACGGACATCCCATATTCCCCGCGAAGAAATCGAGGACTGAAGCTGGGAAGTCTAGTTTTGCAGCGTCGGTCTGGACGGTAGAAGGAGAGAGCTTGTTTTCGACCATGAACTGCGCCAGATCGCCGACCGCTTTGGATGTTGGGGTCGCTTTGATGATATCGCCTAGTAAGGCATTTGCAGCTGTGTATGCGGCTTTGGTTTCTTCCCATTGTGCGCCGAGTCCGAGCTGGCGCGCTTGGAACTGCAGGTTTGAGTACTGTCCACCAGGAATTTCGTGGGTATACACGGTGCAGTCTGGCGAGCGGAGGTCTGCGTCGAACCCGGCATACATGAGGCGCAGCTGGGCCCAGTACGCGTCGATCTGCGATATGGCATTCAGGCTCAACTCGGCAGAATTGAGGCTGTATTCAAGTGATGCAATCATTGCGCTTGCTGCTGGCTGTGACGTTGTTCCAGATAGACTGTCAATCGCTGTATCCACGATATCTGCTCCGGCTTCAGTGCACGCTAGCATCGTCGCCACACCTGTGCCATTCGTATCGTGCGTATGCATGTGGATGGGGACGTCTGGGTACTTCTCTCTGATTGTGCGGACTAAGATCCTCCCCGCACTGGGTTTCATTACTCCCGACATCGACTTGATGGCGATGATGTGCACCCCGAAAGTGACGAGCTTGTCGACGAGGTCCATGTAGTATGCGAGGCTATACTTGCATACGCCCAGCATGTCGCCCGTATACATGATCGCACCCTCGACTACGCCGCCGGCGGATAGAGCGGCTCGGATCCCAACTTCGAGGTTGGCAGTGTCGTTGAGGCTGTCAAAGATACGGAAGATGTCGATACCGTTTTGTTTGGCGAGATGGACAAAGTGCGTCAAGGCGTTGTCTGGTAGCCTAAGAATGATTTCAGTGTGTGATCCCGCTGTGGCTCTTCTCTGGCAGCTTACGCTGAGTACGCCACTGCGTTGGTGCTTCTGAGCAGCATCTGGAAAGGAATGTTTCTAAAGCTGTGGTCAGTCTTCTTGTATCACGACAAAATCTGGGTCTTTTAGACTCACGGCACTGTCTTCCGGAGTGATCTCTAGTACAAATTTGCGGTTAGTTTCAATCACGTTGCTTTCCAGTCGATATCGTAAAGACATACCAGCCTCTCCCAAGGATCCTCGAACAAGAACCGATACGCCACATCGAATGTCGCTCCTCCCCAGCATTCCAAACTGTACGCCTTACTGTATGCATGACTTGTAGCTGTTGCGACTCCTAACAAATCCTTGGTTCGTACCCTAGTAGCTAGCAGCGATTGCTGTCCATCACGCCAGGTTGTATCCGTAATGAGTGTGTGCTTGTGGTCCCTAACCGCTTGCGCAAAAGCCTTGGGGCCTCTTTCCAGGAGAACGTTTCTCCAGCCGGACTGACATGGTGTGTCTAGCAGCGCGGGGTGCTTGCCAGAAGAGGTAGAAAGACGGGCTGGTTCCAGGGGAGTCATTCTGGCTGGGGGTTTCTGGGACATCGCCATCGAGTCAGTTCGATGGCACCACATGCACTTTTTTAGAAGCAGATATACGTACCGTTTGACCAATCACTCTTGTCCCGTTAATCACTGCGTCCCCCAAGAAAGCAAGCAACTTTTCAATCGAATCCGGAGCGGGTTCCAGTTGCATCAAGCTCGGTGTGTCTTCGAGAAATGTCGTCCAGTGTTTTGCATGTTGAAGTTCAGGTGTAAGCAAGATTTTGATCAGGAAGTCCATGTTTGTTTCGACCCCTTGAATTTCCAACTCCCTTAAAGCACGGATCATGATGCTCTTTGCTTGGTCGAAGTCGGACGCGTGGCTGATGCACTTCAGAACCATAGGGTCGTAATGCTGCTTGACAATTGAGCCGGGACCGAGCGCGGCGCTGTCGATACGTATTCCATGACCGGAGGGTATCTTGAAGGATGTTATAGTTCCAGTGTCCGGTCGGAAGTCTTTCGTAGTGTTAGCGCACAGTATAGGAGAGCTGACATGTGGGAGAAGTACTTTGAGAGGGCACTTCAGTCGTGATGCGGCATTGGATTGAAACACCTCGTTGGGCAATCTGGTGTTGCAGCAGATTCAAGTCTGCAAGAGATCTGCCACAAGCAATTTGTAGTTGAGCTTGGATGAGGTCGATTCCAGTTATCTCTTCCGTGACCGTGTGTTCTACTTGACTACTTCGTGTTAACAATCCAGTTAACTTGTCCGACCTTTCCCGACGATTGATCTCGAGTCGATACGTTGGGACGTGGCCGAGCTACTTACATCCGCGGATTCATCTCTATGAAGAAGAATTCGTCTCCTTCAACCAAGAACTCTACCGTGCCCGCGTTTTCTGGGGATGTTAGATTAGCCGATGACGTGCGGGAAGCTGAATCCACATGCCATAGTTTGCACGTCCTGCTAGCTTCAAAGCCGATTCGGTAATTCGCTGTTTCAGTTCCGGCTGCAAAGATGGTGCAGGTGCTATCTCGATGATTTTCTGGTGTTTTCTCTGGATCGTGCAGTCTCTTTCGAAGAGGTGGACTATATTCCCTTCCCCATCTCCAAGCATCTGCACTTCGATATGTTTTGGTCGAGTGAGAAATCTGTGTTGAAGTCAATACAGCAATCATCATCTGTATTCATGGCTCATGCCTTTCGAGAAAGACCCTTCCATCTCCAAATGCAGCAGTTGCTTCCTCACGGGCGCTCAAGATGTTTTCTTCCAATGCTTCCGGTGTGCGCACGACACGCATTCCCCGTCCTCCACCTGTCACATGATTAAAATCCGAAAAGACATTTTTTCACTCATCAGAGTCTTATTTTACCGCCAGCGCTAGCTTTAATCAAAATCGGATATGAAAATCTGCTGGAGCCCATTAGCCGTTATTCTACATGGATTCCATCATAGGAGCAACCAGACTTCTCGGCAAAAGAAAGTGCATCCTGCAATTCGTGAATGGCTTTCTCTGTTCCAGGAATCGTAGGGATGCCGTAAGCTTTTGCCAGCGCACGCGCCTGGATCTTGTCTCCCATCTGCGCGATGACTTTTGTTGGGGGCCCCACAACTACACGTTGTTGCTTAGCTTTCCTTACTTGCGGTCAACACTTTCGACAGCCACATACATGTCATCCCGGCGGATCGGACTCTTTCAGCAAAGGCAGCATTTTCAGAGAGGTAGCCATAGCCAGGGTGTCTAGAAAAGGCAACTCAGCATCCTGATCTTTTCGTAGAGGCAAGAATTTCGCACATCAAGTCGACGCTTGCTCCTCTTGCAATCCGCACAATCTCCTCAATCTGAAGATAGGCCTCACTTGTTCCCAATCAGCATCGCATCCTTGACAAGGTCAAACGGACGCCGCACCTTGGACCGTATTGTCCAGGCGAACCAATCATGTAGGTCTCGTCCGCATCTGCATCGAACCGAACGCCTCGTATTAGCAATCTGCGCGGCACCGGGAAAGAAGGGGCATGGGGCTCATCATCTGACAGTCTACATGGCCACCGAAGCGATCGTCTTCGGCGAAAATGGCCGCGGTCTTGAATCCCGCATCGCGGCCGGCACGTAGGACGCGAACGGCAATTTCGCCGCGGTTCGCTACCAGTAGTTTCGGTTTATTACTTTTGGGTGTGTGACCGTTCGTGTAAGGGGTCGTTGTTCCGTTGGTGTGGGGGAGCGTGGGGGAGTGTTCGGTGGAAGCTGAAGTTGCCATTTTGGTCGTGTGCTATTGCAGATAGAGATATGAATCTGGAATACAAGGTATTGTGTTGAACTTTGGGGATTTTGGGATGCGGAATACCACTATTTCAATCGTGATACACCGCCTGTTACTGTGTTACATCTACATCCCCACTGTGAGCACAGTTATAGTTCTTCTCTTTCGCAGCATGCTTCATCGAAGGCGTGTTTCCAGGATACTTGGCTGTGTTTAGCGAAGAACGTACGAACACGTAACTGCATAACACCGTTCATCGTCCATGCAGAGCGGGTGTACCAGCCTACCGATTTGTATAAAGATCGGGGTACTGCGAACCCAATACAATCCTTGCCTCAACACTCCCAAGACTTTTTCCCGTCGTATTCCCACTTATGTGTCATTGATTAGAGACACAACATGAGAAATAACTCAGTGATCACCACGAGCACGTCTCTAAAAGTCGCTTAGAGGTGCATGAAAGAACAGGGGATGTGATTTGCAGGAGCCTAATTCCGTGAAACTCAATATTTGTTAGTGTGCAAATCAATCAACGCAGCACAGTAGTTTTGCTGTCCAACAAATAGCATGAATTCTACAATAGCATATATACCTAATCAAGACGGCATAGATCGTCATAGAAGACCTAGATTCAATCTATGGCGTGCACTCGCAGGCGACATACATATTATCAATTGATTTGTCTGGAACAGAGCAAGCAGCAATCAAAGCTCATCAACAGCGCTTGCATCATCCCGTTACACTTATTTGACAACCGCATAGAGATATCCGTCGTAGTTTTTCTCCGACACAGTCTGCATGAGGCAAGACTCGACACGAGAATCCTTCCCTGCATTCTCAATCACCTCTCTTGCGCCCGCGACAGGGGACTTGTCCATGTGTTCGGGGAGGACAATCCACCCTTTGCGAATCACGTTGTCGACAACGATCGGGGCGCCCGAGTTGCTCAGATCAGCCGCATAATCAAAGTACGCCCAATTATTCTCCTTGTCGGCATCGATGAAGGTGAAGTCGAATTTCGGGCGCTTCCCCTCGGCAACTTCGGTCTTGATTTTAGCAAGAGATTCTTTCCCCGGGCCGGTGATGATCTCGAGCCGATCCGCGACGCCGGCCCTCTGCGCATTTTCCCCGGCCACTTTTGAGTGATGGGGGTTGATTTCTAGAGCCGTCACTTTGGCTTCGGGAATCTGCAACAGGTACCAGATGGCGGTGTAACCTCCCAGAAGCCCAACCTCGAGGATGTGTTTGGCTTTGACCGACCGGGCGTGGAGAGCTAGGAACTTCCCGAACGCTGGATATGTGGAGTCATCTGGCATATCGCTGTTCTGAATATGCTCGAGTGCCCCGTTGAGGATGGTGTTGGCGTCGTCTTTGGGGTGGAGATTGGAGACTCCGTAGGCATCGACTGCTGTCCAGCGGTCGTCATGCTCATACTCGTCATTGACGAAAACGTTTGTAGACATGATGGAAATTACGAAAGACAAAGTGTTGTTTCTTCTTTGGAAAAAGTAATGTAGCTTGTATTGTTGCAATGTTTCATGGATTTTGTTTCGTTCTAGCCTTTAAATAGTGGTTTTTCTGGTATTACACCCCCTCAAATAATGCATGACACCCCCTCTTTGTGTTCACTGACTTGATTCAGAATACACGATCACGGCAGATATAGAGTGAAGCAGTGATCGTGCAATCAATCTCAAAGGCTAGTCAGTATACGGACGCACCGCCTCCACGATGTATACGATAACAGCATTCTCTCAATAGAGCATGCATACTTGGTAAGGTTCGTGGAAGCGGGAATGCTCGATAATCCATGTTTCCTGTATACAACGCCCTCGATCATGCATTCAAAGAGGGGTATGAATATATCTTGACCGTTTGGAAACCCTTGTGATGTATATCTTGCAGAGTGTTGAGGAGCTGTTGCGTGTATAGCTACGCCATTCCGCATAACCTTCGAGACACACTTTGCGCTCAACTCCGTCGTATCCATAAACCCCGCTTTCGTTCTGGGCGCCCCCTTCTGTATAGGGGGGTGGAAAGGATCAGGGTAGGAATGTATGCCAGATGTAGATATCACTGATCCAAGTCGCGTTTGCGGAACAGCAAACCTTCTTCCCCGTATCGTTCTACCCATATACCTCTTGAACACCGAGAAAAAGCAAACCCCACTACACAATGCCAGTCCACTCCATTCTCACCGAAGACCATCTCTCCCGATTCCGCCGAGATGGCTTTCTCCATCTCCTCCGTGAAGAGCACGGTCTCGTAGCCGATCCGAGCAAGCTCTCTGACTGGGCGAGCGAGATCGTATCGTGGCCGCGCGAGAAGGGGAAGTGGATGCCATACGACGAAGTCAATCAACGCGGCGAGAAACAGTTGATGCGTACCGAGAACATCGTTGCTCATTTCCCGCCTATCGCTGACATACTCGTCGGCGAGGGCGTGCTATCGATTTTGAAACAACTCCACGGGAAAGTGAGTATCCATCATCGCTGATATATAGAGTTGTTACTTGATGCTTAATAGTGGGCAAAAGGAAGCGTTCCTCTTCAAAGACAAGATCAACTACAAACTACCCAACGCAAATGGCTTCGTCGCGCACATCGATGCTCCTGCATACTACCATATGGGCGAAATGCCCTTCATGGAAGTTATGCTTGTAGTCGACGCGCAGACCCCCGCCAACGGGTGTCTAGAGTTCGTTCCTGGATCGCACAAAGCCACACCCACACTCGTCAACGGAGGGCGCATTTCCGACGAATGGGAAAAAAGCCACGATTTTGTAAAATTGGATCTCCAGCCGGGTACGTATACAAAAATTCCCCGCGGTATTTATCCCGGTGGATGGCGAATAGAAGGGTTCGGGGAAGCGGGATGGGCAGATGATGGATAATGTTTTCTGACTTGTGGGGTCGCGAGAATGTAGGGGACATGGTTGTTTTTGGCTCTCGCATTGCGCATCGGAGCGGCCCGAACCTTACCGCTGAACGTCGTGCTGCTATCTTTGGCACATATCACTTCGAGGAGCAGCGTCCGGAGATGAGTGCCGAATATTGGGCTCATCGACGTTTGAACTTTCCTCCCGATCACGGTGAGTTTTCCAACCACGCGCAAAGAAAGCAGAAAAGGTATTCGAGGCTGACAAGAATGCGTGATGTGTAGAACGAGTTGAGGGGGAGTCGTACGAAGCGGGGTTCAAGCTTTTTGGATATTCGTCACCGTTCACGAAGCCAGATGTTGCAAATGCGATGGAGATTGTCAGCTGAATGTGATGATGTTTTTTAGGGCACTGAAGAAAGGGATATGTGGAATTTTGCAAGTTTTGCGACGCTCTACATATATACACATCTTCTGCGATAACTATTCATTCGTCGATTTCGTTCTGTATTTCGGAAAGGATAGTGACTTCTTCGTCTATGTTAGTCTGATTGATTCGAGGTTTGAATATGCAGGCTATTCGCTCTTTTCCATTGCTTATAAGAAGTTCTTCCTCTTGAATCATGCTTTGACGATCAAGTATGGTACATACAATATAGCTGCTAATTGCAAAGAAACCTTTCAGCACAAGTCTCGGCATGTACTCGTTGCGAATACTCATCCTTGAGCCCCGATTGAAGTCTCAATCATATCATTGCATTGCTGCAACTAGCGATAATCCGTACAACACGCAAGACAAATCAGCATGTAGCTACATGTTTCGTCTCTCTACGTACCGCGTTCGCCACCATCAATCTCACCCAACCTCTCCAACCAAACCCGACTAGCCCCAACCCCCGGATCGACCAAAAAATCGTGATCCCCACCCACCACAACCTTACTCCTATACGCAAACCTCCCCTTCGTCTCTTCCTTCTTCCAACACTCATCGAACCACGACCGTCCCCGATCCCCCGTCATATGATCGCTCTCGGCATGAAACACATCAACACACCACTTCCGCTCCCGTCCCAGCGCCTTTTCCTCGTCGACGAGCTGGGATAGCAAAGCGGGGATATCATCGATATCGGTCCACTGCCGCGCAGAAGACGCAGGACACCACGCCGTGATTTCGGACGCCGGTTTTCGGAGAAGAAGCTGCGCGTCCTCCGACACACCAGCCAGCTCCTCGGCGAACACGAACGTGGCGATGTGATTGCGAAGCTCTGCAACGACTTTCGCGTCATCGAGGTTCAGATCGAGAGTTTCGAGCCCCGCGCTGGCGTCGTCGCTACCTCTGTCTGCGCTCGTCGAGGATAGTTCCGAGGATGTGGGTGTGGATGGGTTGGATAATGATGTTCGCATACCTTTTAATAGCCCCCCGCTGCTCGCTACGACGGGCATGACGTTGCCATTCACGAATTTGGCGAGCGGGGATAGTCCGCCGATTAGGCTCGCGGGTAGGAGGGCTGCGGCCTGGAGTTTTGCGACTTTGGTGTGCGATTGGTGGACCCAGGGGGCGAAGAAGGTGATGGATGGCGTTGTAGGGTGCAGGAGGTGGGGATAGGAGAGGAGGATGTTGAAGGCGTAGATTGTGCCTGCGCTGTGAGAGCCCAGAGAGACGTAGGGGATTGAGAGGTGTGTTAGGAGGGAGGGGACTATTTCTATTTTGTTGTTAAAGTTCCAGTCAGTTTGGGTTATTTGGATCGATGGATGGTTGGAATTGACCGTGGGGTGGGTAAGCAGATGTCGTTCGTTGGCGTCGTCGTCACAGCCACGGGCCTGTCCAGTCTCTTTCTCGTGAAGACTCCCAAAGACACAGAAACCCCCCAAAAATAAGAATCCGCGTTTCTTCTTCCTCCATTCATCTTACCCATCCCCGCCAGAACAAGAAGCAGGAAAAAAACTACAAAAGCTCAAAACATACCAAGCCACAATGCAACCCTCGCCCTTACACCTCCTCCATCATCCCCCGTCCCCCCAATTCCAGGTCGATCCGGACAAACAATCCTAACACCCTTCTCCTTCGCAAGCCGATCCAGCACCGCATAGGTCAAGCGAGTCCCAAACAGCCCGCCGCAGAACAACACCACGTTACTGCTCTCGGCGGCGCCGAAGTCCGAGTACGTTACGCGAAGAGGGGTGAGGCGGTTCGTGGAAGGGTTAGGGGGCAGGGTGAGGGATTTGTGGAAGCGCGTTGAGCAGAGGAATTCTAGGGCGCCCATGGTGTTATGTGTGGTGGTGGTGGTGGAGGGTTGGTTGAATGGAGGCTTGAAGAGCTGATATCGTAGGAATGTCTCGGGTAGAAGGATTGATTTTTGTAGCCTTTTTTTTTCTAGAGTTGTTGTATCACAGTATAACTTGGGGTCTATATACTTTTGGGGGTTTTGTTCAATTGTTATAGAGGACTAGATGTGCTGATGTTCGATGGATGGATGTCCGTATTAGGCTGCTGCGCTTATGGAGCGGGGCAGGAGAAACACTATTTCCCGACGGGATTTTACAGATGGCATGTCACTCCTTCGAGATGTTGTAGAATAACAATTGAGCGCATTTGACGTAGTGACGTATATAACATCCTAACAATCTAGTAAAGATATACAAATTTATAGTATTAAAGTGTTAAAGAATAAAACTATAGTATACTTATTACTTTTTACTATAAAAAAGTAAAGTTTATATAAAGTTTTTACTTTTATTTTTTATTTTATTAACTTTATTTTACTTACTTTATAATGCTACTTATTTTAGCACTTACTTTAATATTTATATACTACTATAAGTTTATAAAAATTAATATTAAAAGGCTAATTATTAAATTTTTAAACTTTGATAATAACTTAAAAATAAGCTTGAATATATTATTTACAAAGCCTTTATAAAGTATAAAAAAAAAAAAGTCAAATTTTACATTAGTTTTAATAAAAGCTTTATTTATAGCATATATGTAACATCGCCGCATAAGAGTTGGTGTTAAAGGGGATTAATATTGCCAAGGCGCTACTAGTTAGCGTAGGCAGCTTAGCGAGAGCGCACAAAAGGCGCACCTAAGGCACTAAAAGGGGACAAGTGTTATCCTAAATTATTAGAAGGGAATACCTTCTAAAAAGAGCCATCTTTTACTATTACTAGTAGTGTGAAGCAAGTACTATTGCCTATAACTACGCCTTACAATATAGCTATGCAAATGCTAAAAAAGTAAGTAAGCTAATATTTATTTACTTATAGTTTTTATACTAACTACTTATAAAACTTTTAAACTAGTATAAAATAAAAAAGTAAGTAATTTTTAGCTTTATATAAAAAAATAATAGCGCTATAAAGCTGTTAAGAAAAAAAAAGTATTTATAAGCTTTTAGATACAGCAGGTAAAGCTTTTTAATAATTTTATCAAAATGCTATACTAAAGCAGTAGAGAAAGAGCAGTCGTGGAATAACAAGAGCTTCGTGTTGATCGTGGTCCGGGACTACATCGATGACATCCATGTTGAGTAGGACGGTGGAAGCGCGTGTTGATTGCAGACCATAAGAGTGGGTACAACCGTTGTCTGCATCTTACTTTTTGCTTTCCCATTTACAGTGGCCTGGTAATGCCGCAATATGACGGACAAAAGCCACAAAAGAAGAATGAAAGGAATTGGGTTTCTATTACGATTTTCGCTTCCGTTCTACTTTTTGGGGGTTTCTTCTTCTTCTCGACCTCAACACCGACTCTCCATTGCTTTTCCTTCCTCACCATGCATGCATGTTTCTGAACTAAATCACACCATGCAAAAACTATTAATCAATCGCCGCACTCAGTTCCAATCCACACCATATGCATTCGCGAACATCCAAACAAGGACAAGGTATATGCAGATTTTCCGACCAAAGATATCAAAACAGATGAATATACCACACGGAAATGGAAAGAGACCAACTAGGCCGAAGAGAGGCTATCACACCTCGTTCAGCCCTTGACGGTCTGCTTCTTCTGCTTCTTCTTGCTGCCGCGCTCCCGCTCCTTCTCTAGGTACTTCCTCTGCTCCTCGGCGGTCATGCGACCCAACATGGCGTCGCGCTTCTCTCTCTTGAGCTTGTCACCTGCGAGCTTACGCTCCTCGGCCTTCTCCTCCTCGTCGAGCTTGCGGATCTTGGCGATTTGTTCTTCGCGCGTGGCCTTGATGCGGCGCATGGCTTCGGGTCGGAAGTGGGCGCTGGTTACAAGGAAGTCGGGAAGTCGCAAAAATTGCTGGAAAATGGGGAGAGTGGCCTGGTAAGGTGTGGAGGTCGACTCGAGCTTCAAGGAAAGGTTGATGCGCTTTCGGGGGACAGTGTCATCAAGTCTGAGCGGGAATTAGCATTGAACCTTGGATACAATAATTAGTCCAACACTTACTTCTTCGGCTGATCGATCGGTTGGTCAGAGATTACAAGAGCCTCAAACTTGTCGCCCGCATCATGAATGGCCTTGATCAGTTCCGGTGTCAACATTGCGTCCGTAACAGCAGCGTTCTCGCTCATGGTTGTGGTCCAGATGGGCAGCTTGGCATGGTCCTTGGTCGCGGTCAAAGAAAGATCGTAGCGTTCTTGACGGAGGCGCTTCATGAGGTCCTTGTGCACAACAGCGAATACGAAGCCGTCAAAAGTGCTGTTGGGAACACTCTTCTTCTCTTCGCCCTTGCCATAAAACGGAGAGATGGCGGACTCGCGACCGTCAAAGGCGTACGACGTGGCCTCGAAGCGCTCAGACGGAGTCGGAACGCTCTCGAAGAACAAGGAAAGCAGCATTTCGCCGAACTGCATGATGGGGTTGTGACGTTTGGCAAGGGTGAGCTTGAAATCGACAAAAGCCACATTCTGGCGACCCGTCGCGTACGTGGTGAACTCATCAACCTTGGTCTCGCGGAGTAGAGTGGTAGGGTCCTCAACCACCGTAGTCTCTGAGCCCTGGGGGCGTCTGTAGCCGACCTGGGCATACTCCTGTTGTATCAGGGGTGCGTGGGCCTTCATCCAATGTTTGGCCTTGCTGCGGTTTCGGCGCGCACCCCAAAGGTGGAAGACGATGATGACCAGGATAACGGGGAGAATGTAGAGCTCGAGCTTGAAATCGTCAAGGGAGGTGCGCTCCCAAACACGATACCACTTGGTGAATGGGACTTGACCGACGGTCGATGTAGGTGCCGCTGCTGGGGCTCCCGTGGTGACGGAGGTGAATGCAGCGGGAGTCGGTTCGGGCGCGCCCGCATAGTCGGCGAAGTCTGCGAAGTCGCGTCAGTTGTATGCAAAAGATACTGATATTATATGCAAAAGTGAAGCCACCCATAACCCTGGTTGCTGGGCCACGTTCCATGCAACAGGTCCATCGAGGCCGAACAGGGAAGAGGGGGTGGGATGCAATGAGCGAACGTACCATCGTCGCCGCCTGATGAAGGTTTCGCAACTTGCTGCCCACCAAATAAACCCTTGACAAAGTCAGCCATGGCGTGAGATGGCTCAATTGATGCGACGTGTGTTTGCGCAGGAGGTGCAGAGAGAACGAGGTTGGGCGGCACGGATGCGATGTTCGCTCGGCCCACTGACGTTTTTGGGATAGAGATAGCATGCTAATCCCTTTCGAGACGGCAACGAACACCTCGGGATATCTGCATACACATCGCAGCCCCGAACATCAAACACGGCGGGCAAGGCCAGTAAAAAATAAAACGAGAACGTATAAAGCAGTCTTTGAATTGAACGTAAGGTAGAGTACTGGCGAATCGTGTCACTGCTGGAACAGGGCGCAACAGCACGGCATCAATCCAGGGTAAAAATGGGAACAAATGGAATCATTCTGTGGTATGCAGGCTCTCTCTGTTGACTCTTTGTACAATATGAGGTCCACCCAATGCTTGCTCTTTCATACTGCCCCGGCGGGCTCATATACGTGTATGACTGAAGTACGACCCCCCGAATCTAATTCTTTCCAAACCACGTCTTGTGCCCCTAGATACACCGTAAGATTAGCGCTGCGCACGTGACCCGGCTTGTTTGAAGGGTGGGTGACGTACAAGGACGAGGCGGCCCATCATGTACATGCTGCAGCCAAAGCTGGTGAAGAGAACGGCCTTGTAAGCAGGAACCATCCACTTGCCACGGCCCTATACCACACGGAAAAAAAGTTAGCGATCCGACCTTGTCGCACACTCCAACGTTCATGGAGGGTGGTTGAGTGAGTAGATGAAAGGATATATTCTCGCATCATGCCACCACCACCACCACCACCACCACCACCCCGACCGCGGTCCATTCCCCGCCACACGCACCTTTTCCCAAAGTCGCAGGCCGTCGTGCTTCTGGAATTCCCTCTGGTAGTAGGGAACCCTGTTCTCGCGGTAGACCCAGCTGCCCAATTGTCAGTTCGAATTCGGAGCGATGGAGGGTTACGGGGGCTGCTGGCGGCGCCCGGCGGCGTGCCAGACAGCTCGCGAAGCTGCAGCGCACACGTACCCGGCCATTTTGAAGAGTGAAGAGATGTAGAGGGGGTGCTGTGGAGGCAATTGGTGGTGTCGTGATATGTTGGTCGGAGGAGTGAAGTGCTGCAAGCTGCATCGAACGATGCGAGAGCGCCCGTCTTGGCATGCGCTCTTAGTCATCCTCCGGCATGTCCTCTTCCATAGATCCATCCCTACCGACTTTTTTCCGCCTGGTGTTTACAGATGACAACATCTCGCCTTGTTGTTTGCGTCGGGAATGGATGGCTCATTCCGCGAGTTGCACTTTTTCTCCTTGATTGATTGTTGATGCCACCGGCATTGGACAGGCTTCTCGCCAGCCCGTCTGCGTTGAGACTCCTTCGCGCCGCCATCAATGCCTCAGAGCCACCGACTGCATACCTGGGCACCGTTCCCACCAGCTGCTGCAGCTGTCGCACACATTCTCGCCGCGCCTATCAGATACCCCGTCGGAAGACTACCCCCTTAGTGAATTGGACAAGATTCAGTAAAAACGAGCCCCAGCAAAACGTTAAGCGAAAGCCGTCGCGAATTCTCGGTCTCGACTCCTCCTCCAGTCACGATCAGAAACCAGATAATGTTAGAGCATGGGCGGAGCACTTGCAGCTGAAAGCGAGGCTCGAGGGGAAGGACGGAATACGACAGGTCTGGGCTGCCCGTGAAGGCGTCTTCGATCTCCCTACCAGCGACACTCCCGATGCCGATTACCTTTGGGCCACTTTCTTCAGAGTCCCTGATCTCGTCCTCCCAACCATTCTTCATGCCGCTGAAGTGCGCAGAAAGACCGGCCAGCTCCATCCTCGTCTCTATGAGCTATGCATGAACTATTGGTTACAATGGAAGCGCTACCTGGACCAAGCGAGAGACTATCACCACCAACTTCTATTCCACCTACAACTTCGCAAGCTTCCTCTGAAGAGCATAGCTCGTCATGGCAGGCAGCACTTCACATCCGAGAGCTACGCTGCATTGATGGATATCTACCGAACCAGCAATGAAAAGGACGTGTATGATGAGGTTGTTCCTATACTCTGCGCACGCGGTAGCGTTAGAACGGCTCAGCAGTGGCATACCCTGTGTACCCGTCGCGGAGATCTTCCCTCTCCGCGCGTAGCAGAACAGCGCGCAATACAGGCACTCATCGCTGCCGTCTCAGATGTCAGTGATCCCGAAGCGCACTTCGTCAGCCTCTACGCTGGCCACCCCAAAATGAACAGCGATTTGCTGCAGCGGCTGAAGGGTCGCGAAACAGCGCCTGTTCGTTTTGACGATTCAGTATGCTCGAAACTCTTTGCTACGAGATCGTTCTCAGTGGAGAATGTCATCAGTGGCCTCGCCATGGTCGGTGTCAACGAAATTGGCCCATTGGCTGTACGCGCCATGGCAACTACAGCTGAGTCCAATACTCTCATTCTGCAGTCTTTTGAGGCATTGAAAGCTTCGGGCATCGCTTTACAAGGCAGCACCTTCTCTGTTGCTCTCGAAAAGTTTGCCTCGGATGGGCGCTGGCACTTGGTGCACAGTATGCTACAAAGCGATCAACACGTCGATGTCTACGACAACATGGACCTGCAAAAAGAGCTTCTCGACTTCTATTTGAAGAAGCAAGATTGGGCGCAAGTGCACCGCACCCTAGCCATCATGAGCCTTTTCCATGCCGACATGGGCACCGAGTCGTGGAACTTGCTGCTCCAAGCTCAGGTCTCGCAATTCGAACCAGACCAGATCTTGCATACGTTGCAGATTATGCGTGAAAAAGACGTTGTCGTTTATACCTCAACCTTGGTGGCGTTGAAATCTTTGCTCCGCCCTCGCCGACCTACTCGAAAGCCAGGCAGATCTCCGCACGGGAAATTCGACGACCTACGCTTTGTGACCCGAGTCTTTCTCATGATAAGTGACGCCAAAATAGGAAACATAATGCCTGAAATGTGGCGAGAGCTCATCAAGCGTTACGGTATCACCGGCAGGTTGCGCGAGCTTCGACGGCTCCTGATCATACTGTTATCCTCCTACGCCCTGCGGCAAGGGAAGCATGAAATACACACTGTCCACCGTCTGCTACCCGGTGGTCTCCAACAGGGCCTCATCGTCTGGGGCTTTCGTCAAGCCCTCCTTCCGAACGCTCCATGGGAACAATCTATGCTAGCAGCTGCCGCATCCAAAAAATGGTACCGTCGCCGCTTCGTCCAAAAAGGTATCCTGCATCATCTAGATTGGAGCATCGGTCTCAAAACCGTCGTCGAGTTCAGAGACATGGGTCTCGTAGTGCATCCGCACAATGTAGTCAAGGCGCTCCAGATCGTCTTCATCAACCTGTTTGGCCGCGGACACTCCAAGAAGCGCGAGAACGTCAGAATGTCCCAAGCCAATCAAATCTCGTATCCGACGTATGTTCGCAAGGTCAATGAGATTTGGGGAGAGCCGCTGCTTGTCGAGCCCCGCTTCTACGGCAGATCCAAAGTCCATGGTCTGATGTGGCATCCGCAGCTTCCGCGCAGCCTCCTCAGAAAATACATTCGCGTCGATGGGCCTTGGAATACCAGAGCTGGGTATGGGTATGGTGGTGGTGGTGGTGAGGCTGGCAAGGATCTGTGCGCAAGTGCGACGGCGCTTCTCAGACATCCCTCGCGGCCCGCCAAGACTGACGTCGGTGTGGAAGAACGTCCGGGCGGTGCGTCCACGGCTTCCGCGGGGAAGACATAAGGCCGCAGAAGTGCTTTCCCAAGCCCTTGGTACACTTCATTCTTCGGCCCGTTGACGCATTATATGTACATGTTGTATTTTGTTCCCTTGTACCATATCCTGTGTCTATATACCATGTTTTTGTATATACCCTTGTATGAAACCTAGTCCATTATCCGTATGTCAATTGTAAAAATCCTTGTAATTCCAAAACTTGCCATTGCATTATGCCCTTTTGTGTAACCAACTACGACTATCACATTCCACAAACGAAACGCGCGGCACGCGAAATCAAGCGGGGATATTGTATGGAATCAAGGGATTATGATCATGGTTGATCGATTTAAATTAGTAGGGATATCTAATTACACTCGAGCGAACGAGCGAGCAAAAAACGAACGGGCCAGCGAACAAAAGAATTAAACAATCTTGGGTACCGCGTACTAGTGTAGCAACCAGGACTTGCAAAAAAAAAATAAGTCTTGTAAATGAATGAAGGGGGAAAGAGGAGAAGGGGGGTAACTACATGTTACATGTTACTTGTACCTCTCTCTCTCTCTCTCTTGCTTATTATTAACTTTGTCAACTTGACCTTGATTATATACCTTGCAACGTCCCTTAAACAGGGAAGAAAGGGTCCGTCCATGTAACAAAGAAGAAAAAAATAAATAAAAAACAAACTTAAAATCTAGAGAAAAAAGATAGTAATAAGAGACTACAGTCTATTATCCTACATTCTCTGCTAGATAACTTCAGCACGACCACATAGAAAAGAAAGAAGATAGACATTACATCACACTATTCAAATTCATAAATAAGTGGCAAATACAAGGAAGAAAAGGGAAAATGAAAGGATAAAGGGGGAAAAAGGACCGTTTAACCCTTTGGCGCCCTTCCCTTCACACGCACGCAAACACGGCACGTACGCATGTATACATGTACAAACGTCCCGCGCCATTCACTAAGAAACGCTAACGCCGTTCGTGCGTTCGAGTCATCGGTATGTAGTGGGAGGGGAGCGGGAGGGGGGATTGTTTATAAAAGCTTGCGTTGTGCACTTGACTTGCCAGCATTCCTGATCACCCAGAGACTTTTGTCGTCGAGTTTGACTGAAGTCTAGTGAACAACTTGTTTCAACCACACGCTCATTTTGTGTGAGCCTTTTCCTTGCGGACGGCTTCTTGTTTCTCCTTGCGGGAGATTTGGATTGTTGACAAGTGCCGCTGTCTAGTACTATCGTTCTCTGTCTCTCAAGGCGTGGTCTGAGGAACGAAGCGGGAGAAAGGGATTGAGAGGTTTTTGCTCTGTCACTCACTGACTCCTTTCTTTGACGAAAGAAAAAAAGCCATACATACCTCTCAGTCTATCTAGCTCCATCAAACGGAGATCCAAGTTCGATTCAATATGAAGGTCCTCACTCTCCTCGCGACACAGCTGGTGGCGCTCGCTGCCGCAGTCGCAGCGACTTCACCTAGATTCGTCATGTACCACGATGAGTAAGTCATCCAATACCCCCCTTCCGCATACTTCTCCATCCATTATCCTCCCCTAACGAACAATAGATGGCACCCCACGCGCCCCACCAACCCCAGCGACCGCGCAGTAATAACTCACCTAATCCTCGCTTTTGCCCAAGCAAACAACACAGCAGCATACAAACCACACGTCTCAATCTCGACGCTACGAGACGAATATCCGTCGGCGAAACTCAGCATTGCCATCGGCGGATGGGGCGATACAATCGGTTTTACCGAATCCACAAAATCGCAAGCCGGGATCGACAAGTTCGCGAACGATATCAAGACTCTTGTGGCGACCACAGGCGTTGATGGGATCGATATCGATTGGGAGTATCCCGGTGGTAATGGCGCGGATTATAAGCAGGTTCCCAACTCGGCCAAGGTCCATGAGATTGGAGCGTTCCCGAAACTGCTCCAGGCGATTCGCGAAGCGATCGGTAAGGACAAAATACTGTCGATTGCGGTGCCTGGGAAGAAGGGGGACATGATCGCTTTCACGAAGGAGACGGGGCCGTTGATCTGGCCGTCTGTTGACCACGTTAACGTAAGTTTCATCCATCTATCTCCCTGGGTAATGTCTTAGGTGGCGGTGATTGTTCTCCAGTGTGATTGTGTAACGCTGACGTTTCATGTTTTGGTGATTGTAGATCATGTCATACGACCTTATGAACCGTCGCGATGCCGTGACGTCCCATCACACGTCCGTGGCGGGCGCCGCACAAGCGGTACAGAACTACCTCGATATTGGGGCTCCGCCGTCCAAGATCAACTTGGGATTCGCGTATTATGCGAAGTACTTTACCACGACTGGAGACTGCACTGCGTCGCCGCTCAACTGCCAGATTGCAATTGCAGAGGATCCCATCACGGGCGCTGACACACTAACATCTGGAGCATGGACGTTCGAGAAAGCACACATGCAGGCTGTCAACGGGTCTGCATTGCCTGTCAGCACCGACGGAACATGTGGGGCTGACAAGGGAACGCGGTGTGCGAGCGGATGCTGCTCGCAATATGGAAACTGCGGCACTTCGAAAGAACACTGCAGTGGAGCTTGCCAGCACGCTTTTGGGACGGGCTGCACCGATGCTGATATCGCCGGGTCGTGGCAGAATGCTGCCAGCAATGGTGTCACGGACACCGAAGCAGGCGGACAGTATTACTTTGACGCCGCCAATAAGCTTTTCTGGACTTGGGATACCAAGGAGCTCATCGCAAGGAAGTTCCAAGACGTCGTTGCAAAGTATGGTCTCGGCGGGGTGATGGCGTGGAGTCTTGGAGAAGACAGTAACGACTGGAGCCATATCCGTGCCATGACCGAGGGTTTGAAAACTATCAACGGGATTGCGCCTCCACAAGCCAACGCAGCATCCAAGGACAAGACTGAAACAAAGACACAGGTTGCAACGAAACCCACGCCGGCGTCGAATCAGCCTGGTAAGACTACGTATGACGTGGTCTATGTGGATGGCATTGGAGGCCCTGAGGCTGAGGAGTCCGTGATTCCTGCTCCAAAAGTGAACCCCACTTCCAGTCTCACGAGCTCAAAGCCAAAGAATGCGGTTGGCAAACCTGTCGTGAAAGTGAGTAACGCTGAGCCCGGGCCAAACGATGATTGGGAATGGGTCTATTACGATTCAAAGGGTAGGCTCTGGCAGGACAACAAGAAGCGGATGAGGATCGAGCGTGCATAGAGTCTATCTCTTGAGATCATCAGGGAAGCCTGAATGGACTTGAATAGTATGTTTGAAAGTCAGGTGTATCTCATCAGCCAGGTACTTTATGGTAGTATAGTAATGTAACTCACTGCCACTATACTGTTTTCCCTCCATTTCCCTTCCATGATGTGAGAGTTCTGGACCAGTGTCCTGTATTCTGATCTTTGCCAAGCATCAGTACTGATAGATACTGTCTAATAGGATTCCGGAATACATAATGGCTACTCGCACGTAAAAGACGTGGGGGCTAAAATAATAACGGTCTCTACTCACTATAGTATAGTATACCTCGCCAAGGTCAGACTGAACGATCGGACGAATCACTTGTTCCAAATCCGACCAGGGTCGAAGTAAGTAATGGTGGGACCACGCATGCCACTGCGGCTGAGACTCCATGTGGTTCGCGTACGTGCAAATTGACGACTCCGGTCCCCACCTCGCACACCACCCGATGGTGTATTGATAAACACCGTGATTAGCCCGCTCGTTCATTTCCTCGTTGCGGATTCTTGATTGATATCAGTCGTATTGCTTTAATAAACTAGAATGCCTCCCGCGAGCAATACAAAGGGAAGTGGTGGGGAAGAAGAGCAACGGGCGCATGTGCGGAAGAAGAAGAAGGAAGAGCATGTGCGAAAGAAGGCATGGAAACCAAAAACCAAAACAGGGTGTATGACGTGCAGGTGAGTAGTCTCCAGCTTCTTCTGTGTGATCTCCTGTGGTTGGTGGGTGCGGTATGTGATGTGATGGTTGTAGGCGGGGACCAGACAATATGTACGAACGAATAGGTTGTGGCACGAATGTGCTCGTGCCGAGTTGCAATTCGGTGGCAAGAATATATTGTGGGGTAGTCGGGGAAAAGAGAAAGTGCCGCAGGCGTGTATGCAGTGCAATGGTGGGCAGGGGGAGGCGTGAAGGCCTTTGCCTTGTAGTCGTTTAGGGGTGTCTTCTTTTTCCTCTTTCAAGCATGATAGAAGCTTATTCCGACTGCCTTGTAACGTGCTTACATGCACAGGTTCCGGTACGGGTGACCACGCTAACAGCCCTATAGGATTCGAAGAGTGAAATGCGACGAAGCCAAACCGTACTGTCATCGCTGTACTTCAACAGGGCGAACATGCGAATGGTATCCGGTGGCGTCCCCAACCCCGCCTCGTGAAGGCAATACTTCGACGCCGGAATCACTTATTGCGGCTTTTCCGGGCTTGAAACTCAGATCAGATTCGGAAAAGAATGCGTTCCAATTCTTCAAAGCCTATACCGTCAAGGAGGTGAGTGGCGCCGTGTGTCTTGCCAGTGATGCGAAAAGTAACGGGTGCCATGAAACAGCTTTCCGGATTCTTTGACTCGGAGTTCTGGCAATTCGAGATTCTCCAGGCGTCACATACAATTCCAGCTATCCGGCATGCTGTCATGTCCCTGGCGGCTATGCATCGCAAATTCATCGAGTGCCGCATGCCGGTGCTACCCAGCGGTACGTCGGATGAGCATATGCGATTCGCGCTACAACAGTCGACACTAGCCCTTCAAGCACGGGGTAGGACGACTGTCGATTTGTTGACCATTAGCATTCTTTTTTACTGCATCTCCTGCTTCGAGGGGCATCAGACTAAAGCAATTGAACATCTGCGCAGCGGTCTGAAAATACTACGGCAGGCTGATGAGGAGGAAGGCAGGAATCCACAGCATTATGCCAACCAACCCATCGCGTTAAACACACTACGTTCCATGTTCGTTGCATTGGATGTCGAGGTTCGAGCTCTACTGAGCGTTTCAGCATTGGCCCAGTGGGAGCCATTACCAAGGAGTGAACATATCCCAGCGCCAGAGAGCTTCAGAACCCTTCTACAGACGAAGCGGTACATGGAAAGGTTTTACCGCGAGATTAGGACGTTTATACAATCTTCAGATCTGTATCGACCGGTGGGACCAGAGGCCAAGCCTTTCAATGATCTAATAGAGGAGTTCAGGAACGAGTTCAACGTAATGAATCCACGTCTAGACGCCTTCCTGGAGCAATGTGCAAGTGACGTAGGTGAAGAGGAACGAGACTCTTACCTTTGGATCAGGCTATGGCGAGAACAGATCAGATTGCTTCTGAGCTCCTTTCTCGAGTTTGACGAGAACAGTGGAATCCGCATGCTTGACTGGCACGTTGACGAGCATGGCATGGGAGTCATTGTAGATCTGGTGGGCCAACTACTCCGAGCGCCTCCTGGCCTGACGATACCGTTTGGAGCAGATCCGCGCGACTACTATACGTCGTATGCAGAAGTGGAACACATGACGCCAAAGAAGTCAATGCCTTATGCGCGACCAGTGTTTGCGTCGGGCAGCAACGTCGGTATCGCCCTGTGGCACGTAGTTTCAAAAGCCAGGTCGTCGCTTCTCAGACGTCGGGCGATTGCATTGATGCTCGAGTTTCCTCGTGGGGAAGGAGTTTGGAACAGCGTAGTAGCAGGGCGGATCGCTTGGGAGCGATTGGTTTTGGAAGAGACGGCTTTCGAGGGGCAGCTAGGGGTGTTGAGGGATAAGATGAGCGAGCCTCCCGAATACATTCCCGACGAGAATAGGTGTAGAGGAGTGGAGATCAATTTTCTGGGTGCACGGCTGCTGAGAGTTGAGTTTTTGAGTGTGAAGCAATTTGCGCTGAAGCAGCCAGGTATCACGAAGTACATAGCGTGGTGAGTCAGTGGATATCAAAGAGGTGTTAGGAGACGAGACGAGCAATGCTGGCTGGGTGAGTGCTTGAATATGCGAAGATGTTGATCTGATGGCGATGAAGAAGAGCGAAGACATCACGACTCTGATGATTGGAGGAGAGAATTTGATTGGATTGATCGAAAAAGAGCTCTAACTAGCCCGATTTCTGTACGTCTGTCTGCGAAACTGTCGAACGGATGGTGATGGATACGAGCAAGTGATGGCAGGCAAGATTCGAAAAGATGGTGCTAGGGAGTGAGTGAGGGTCGTCACGTGAGCGAGAACAAATCACATGACATTGAACTGGTCTGATGGCAGTCCGGAGTAAACGGAACCGGTGGCACGAAGGCGGGATGCAGCCACCGGGAATTGATTGGCCGTGGACAGGCAGCGTCCAGGGTAGCTTGCAGCTGAAAAAGATTGAGGTGGATGCAAGGATGGGATGCACCAGACAAATGGTGATGGGCATCATTCGATGTTGGTGTTGTTTCGATGCAAGGCCAGACGAACCAATTGCGCGGCTCCACGACAGACTGACGCTTCGGCGCTTCGACGGGAGGCAGCATTGATGAATTCCCAGCCATCCATCCCCGTGGAGGAGCGTGGAGATGAAGGGCCATGGGAGACAGCTGTCCCAACTGGGAAGCTCCTAGCAGGTAGGTAGTTAGTTAGAGCCAACTTTCTTTGATGGCATCGTCGCCGAGCCAACGCGGCAGACTAGGCGGGATCCAGGCGTGGAGCAGCGGGAGCGTCAGATTCACAATGTGCCTCGGCCGGGCCATGTGAGAGCGGCACGGTGTGATGGAGAGTTGATGGTGGTGGAGAGGGTGGTGGAGAGGGAAAAAAAGGGGGGCGCGTCTTCATTTGTCACTAGGGTCTGAGCTGTCCGTATCGGGGCTAGCGCTTATGAGGATTATGTGGACAGGAACGACCGTCCGTGTTTACATGCCAACCTCGCGCTTTTTCAGAGACGGCGAACGCCCCGGCCCCACCCCGACAGCACTCTCCAAGCTCCTCTCCCCCTCCAGCCAGCCTGTCTCGTCTGCCTGCCTTCTGACCAACCTCCTGCAACCTCACCTTTATTATCCCCGCTACTGCACCACCCAATTGCACGCCTACACCACGCCAATTGCACCCTCAACTCCCCCTTCACCCCCATCCATCCCCCCAAAGGAGCACCAAGTCGCTTCTTCATCCTTTCGTTGAGGGGATAAAGAAGTTGACGCGACGACTCCGGCACGCTGGATTTTGACGCAAGAGGTGAGCGACGCTCCATCATCTATCCATCCATCCATCCATCAACAACAACACCAGAACTGATTTCCTTTTGCCCAGTTCCCATCCCGTTCAGTGTCTTCCCGTCCAGCTACCGGAACGTCTCTAAGGACGCCGTCAAGGAAAACGAGAAGCTCGAGGTAAGCAAAAGAACGAACAAAAGAAGCACCAGCAACGTGAAACCGCGCGATTGCGCAAAAAACAAAACCTCGCTCCATCGTGACCACACTGACTCTCCCTTCCAGGTAGAAGCAGAAGCAAAAGCACCACAGGCAGGGCGGGAAGGTCACTCTGAACACAAGGAATCCTTCTCTGCTCACATCAACCACAAGCCTGCTGAGCAACGCGAGACCTACACCGAAGACGTCCGTGTTTTTGAAGACCGCCGTCGACCGCAACCCCAGCAACAGCAGCGCCGCGAGGAGATCCACATCCACGAGGAGCATCGCCACCAGCGTCCCCAGCAGCCCCAGCACCGCGAAGAGGTCCGCATCCACGAGGAGCACCGCTTCAACGACAAGCACACGGAGCCCCGTCGCGAGGAGATCCGCATCCACGAAGAGCACCGCTACCGCCAGCCGCAGCCCAACTCGCGTTTCGAGAGTGAGCGCGTAGAAGTCCGTGACCAGTACGTTGCCCTGTTTTTTCTCGTCTCTCCCAGATCCCAACAAACTCAAAAGTTTCTTTTGTTGTTTTTGTTATTGTTGTTGTTGCCGTGGCCCGGTCTCCGTCCAGTCTCGATCGGGGCGGGCGGGTCTGCCAGCTCAGCAGCTGGCTGCCCGCCCCCCCTGAGAACGGAGCTTTGGCCGCCGGCCGCGGCTCGCTTAACCGTTTCTGTCTTATTGTTGTCCGAGCGACACGCAGCCGCCCCACTTTTCCTGTCTTTTCCTCTTCCCTGCCATCCCAAGCTGACCTTCTTCTCCCCCATTCACAGCTACCAACCTTCCCATCCCAAGGACAGGACCTACGACCGGGACTTCAATTCAGTCCACGGAGCTTCCGCAGACAACGCCACCACCCAGATTGACGTTTCCGAGCGTCAATACCGTGAGCACACGCGTCCCATTGTCGGTGCCGCCGCCGCCAATCTAACCACCTCGCCCAACTACGACCAGGCCTCCGCCTACCGCAAGGAGTCCTTCACCGCCAAGCACGACACCTACCCGTACCGTCGTGACGTCGACACCGTCGACAGCCGCTACCCCCAGCAGACCCACAAGCGTGATATGGGATATTACGACGAAGACGGCCAGTATCATTCCTTCCGTCACGGTATTTCCAAAGCTGCCCATAAGGTCGCCGAGAAAGTAGTCCACCCCTACCACTCTTCTCACCACCACCACTCCCACGACCACTCCTACGTCGGCTCTAAGCACGACGATCGCCGCGAGGAAATCGTAGTCAAGGAAAGGCACTCCACCGCTCCTTCGGCCCCAGCCCCCGCTCCCGCCCCCGTCCGCACCCACACCAAGGTCTCTCACCACTCCCACGCTCCGGCTCCCTCGTCCGTTTCTTCCTACCGCTCCGTCCAGACCTCTGCCCGTCCTCGCACCATGGCTCCTCCCAACACCATCACCATCCCTTGCCACCACATCCGCATTGGCGACCTCCTGATTCTTCAGGGCCGCCCTTGCCAGGTCATCCGCATCACCACCTCCTCCCAGACTGGCCAGCACCGTTACCTCGGTGTTGACCTCTTCACCAAGCAGCTCCATGAGGAGTCCAGCTTCATCTCCAACCCAGCTCCCTCTGTGGTTGTCCAGAACATGCTTGGTCCCGTCTTCAAGCAGTACCGCGTGCTCGACATCCGCGAGGATGGCCGCGTTGTTGCCATGACCGAGACTGGTGATGTCAAGCAGGGTCTTCCCATCCTTGACCAGAGCAACCTCCTCCACCGCCTGAGCGAGTCCTTCGACAACGGCCGTGGCAGCGTCCGCATCCTCGTCATCAACGACGATGGTCTCGAGATGGCTGTCGACTACAAGGTTGTCCACGGATCCAGGTTGTAGATGTTGGTGTCTTCATTGGTAAGTCGATTCCTCTTGCGCTCATCCCATCTTCTTTCGCTAATGTCATCTCCAGACCGTCAGCAAACCATCTTCCCATAATGAATGCATAAAGGAGTTTGTTCCCGGTTGGCCCGCTTCTTGAAATTGTGTCTATAGCCTTTCTTAGCCTTGATTTTTTGTCGTTCGTGCGGTTGGGAACTGTGGTTGACTACTGCTGTCGTCCGGTGCTTTTGGGTCTCCCTCTACCGCACTCTGGGGGTTTATGGTTGCATCGGCAGGTGTTCCTGCATTAGCTGCCGCCTTTGTCCGCGAGTGTGTGTGTGAGTGTGGGTACTCGGGAGCGCTAGTGTCAACCCCAGGTTTTCTCGCTACTTCCCCCCGCGTGATCAGGAAAAAATATAGCTGGATGTAAACTTGTGGATAATATAATCAATTGGAGTCCTTTGCTTATCATCTGTCCGTCCAAGACTTTGCTTTGTCGTGATCCACTCTCTATGTCTGTGTGCCTTGTGTAGTGATGCCAACTTTGGTCTTGGGTAGTGGGCGGAGCGCTCTTGCATTGCCATGGGGAAGCCCACTGTGTAGCAAGAGAACAAGTCCTCTCTGTCTGCGTCTCCTTTCCTCCTTATATCTCTTTTTCGCTATGTCGTTGATCCATATCCCCTCTTCCTGTACCCCTCTTGTCCCCTTGTTACTTGGTGAAGATCTATCCAAATAAATCACTCCGTCTTTCTCTTTTCCCCTACATAGACAGCTTAGCTAGCTAGCTACCTATACCATAGTTGTAGATTATAGAGAAATCACCTCGGCCCTCTTCTGGCTACCATCGTACGTAGATCACCTGATATGTTTTGATGGTGCTGTTTCTCTTCTCTTCTCTTCTCTTCTCTTCTCTTCTCTTCTCTTCTCTTCTCTTCTCTTCTCTTCTCTTCTCTTCTCTTCTCTTCTCTTCTCTTTTAACGTAAAGGACTTGTGGATCTTTTTATAGTTGAGAGAGAGAGAGAGGGAGAGAGAGAGGGAGAGAGAATAAGTGTGTGTGTGTGTGCGCCTTACTCATATTAAGTGCAAAGCAGGCCAGGGAAATAACTTTACATGCCTGCAGTTAATGTTACAGATATTGCAACTATACAATTTTTTTTTTGTTGGTTTAGAGATGAAGGATTCCCGAGGCTTGTTTATTCTTATAGAGAACCATCTTTTCTCTCTTTTTTTTTCTCTTTGGTCTTGCAAGCCTGAGACTCACTAGTTAGTTCTTTACACTAATGTTCTTGGGCGCGCGGGAATCAAGGGGAGGGGAGGGGAGGGAATCTAGATAAGAGAAATGGCATAAATGAGAGTGAGTGGATTGGAGTAGGAAATTGAGGTTGCAACGTATGTATGGTTTGGTGATGTGACAGTAGCCAGAGTATTTTGTAGATATCCAGCTTGTTTTTTTATTTTTGTGGACTGTTGATGCTGGACTGTGTGTAGTCTAATTTTTTTTATTCTAAGTTGGAGTTTAGATGATCCTACTACACTCAGCGGGGAGTTACAACGATAAATAGATCCCCTCCCCCTCTAAAAAATAATAAGCAATAACTAAAAAAAACTAAACTTTTTATAAAAGCTTTTGAGAGAAAAGCAGCGATTAGGGGTGATGTGTGGTTTACCTAGTTATAATCTTAGAGAGTGTGATCCTTCTGAAAGATGCATCTACGTCTAAAACAACTCAACACACAGCCCCCCCTCCCCAAACTCTTCATCACGACGTTGAATACTCTTAGCAGAGATACACCCTCCCTTCCCCTCCCCCTCTAAAAAAAATCAAAAAGTCTCCGCGAGCAAAATCTTAACCGACGGCCTCGTGCCGCCTAGGAAAAAACTACGTCGTTCTTATCCAGCGCAACATGCACAAGAATCCCGCCGGCTACATCAGTCTCCCTTGAAGTTTCTCTTGGAACACTACTACGCCAATGTCGACGCGCCGAGCTCAAGCCTTGAAGAATTTACTGCGGCTTTTTTACACTGGTCAGCTGCTAGTGTAGCAATTATGCGTTTTATTAGGAAAGATGCGATATTTTTTTAATTTTTTTTATTACTACTATTTACGAATCACATGTTTTGCTAGATAAGGGACGAGATATAACTATTGTTTCTTCTTCTTCTTCTTCTTCTAATAAGTTTTTTTTGATTGGAAGTTACAGTGGTTCCTACACCTAAAAAGTATATAAAAAAGGTTAAACAAAAAGTAGGCGAGTACAAAAAAGTTCAAAAAAAGGTGTTTGCTTTCGGCACCGGGCCAGGGATGCAATACCCGATCTTCCAATAATAATAGATAGCTATATCGATATGTAGATGTAGATGTAGATGTAGATGTCGTGAGCGCGGCCTGCGCTCTTGCTGCTATTTGTTCTTTCTTTTTTGTAGTAGTAGATGAGAATTATCCTGTCTAAGGTAAATTTTTCTATTAAATTGAAGTTTTTTTTCACTGAGACGGAGAGAAAAATAGGGGACGAAAAGAAAAGAGTATAGTAGCAGAGAAAGGGGGTGATTGGCGACGACAACAACAATGAAACTTACTGCTAGAGCAGAAGATCCAGACGCCTACGAGAGAGAGAGACCTGTCTATACACCCGTTGTTGAACCAAGACCGGAGGGGTTATGAGAGTCTTGCTAGGCGTTGATCGGGTTTCTCTTCGCTATCTAGAATAGTGAATCTTTGCTCTTCCCCCCCTCCTTCTCCGCCAGAGAATATGTAGTCAGCTAGTTATTAAGTCAAAGCCAGTAGACGGCAGAATGCTCATTGTAACGTATGTATGTCCTCTCTGTCTATCCCCTATCTAACACCATCTAATCCCTCCAATGCGCGATTCACCAAGGCTGGACTGAAATAATGGATATCAGACGTTCCTCGAAGCAGTCCGTCCGCGCTCGATACGTGCGGGAGGGACCGCGACGTATTCCGTTTCCATCGCGGTCGCGCTCTTCGCGAATATCGTATCTTAGGAACTTACATGTTGCTAACCCAGTAGCTCAACCGTTATCTCTGCGCTCTCACGAGCGTTGAACACTGCCCTGCGGCGTGTTTTTTTGCTTCCCTTGGGAAGGTGGGGTGATGTGTGCCGTGTTCTCGGTGGGATTAAAGCGATTTCTTTTTGACGGACTACGTCCACTCAGTAGTTGTAATGCTTGTTATCTCAGTATTTCGCATTCACGACGTATGTACGCTACTGGGAGTGAAACTAGGCTCGCCCGAGAAGTCGTTTACGATCGATTTTCTTCGTTGAAGCGGCTGCTAGAAATCTCCCGTCGAGGGGAATGACGGGGGGGGGGGGGGGGAAGTTATTTAACGATGTGGTCGAAGGATGGCGTGATTTTCTTCTTCTTCATCATCATCAACAACATCGGGATTTTGGGACTGTAGTTTGCAATAACGGGTGTTATGTTCTTTCACCCTTTCTCTCCCTCCCCCCAAATTGCGAAGAATTCATGATTATGCTAGATGTTGGTTTCGCCAGCTAATCCTGTTGCGGTGTACACGTTTATATTTAAAGCTAGTAAGTTTAAGACTTTTCTTCTCTCTCTCTCTTCTTTAGCCTCCCCTACCCCCTCTTTTTTGTTTCTCCCTTTGTTGCTCTGCTGTCCTTTTAGAGGTTATCTACACTGCTCTTATTCTTTCTTTCTTTACTACTAGAAATACCTAAATAAGAAAACTTAACTTTGACCTTTCTAATTTTTTAGCTACTGCTACTATATATTAGCATCTACATTTTCCTGTAAAAGTTTTTTTTGCTAGTTAAGTCAGCGTTTGAGATTACTTAGTCAATAGGGTTGATCATTGTAATGGGAGTTTATCCAGGTTAAAAGAAAGAGGAAGTTTAGCAAGGGTTAAGAAGGGGGTTTTGCAGGATTTAAGGAGGATTAGGGGCAGCTATAGGAATGATGATGATGATGATGATGATAAGAGGGAGAGGGGATAGGGTAGGGGGGAAGAGAGAGGAGACCAAGTATCTATCCGAAGATTATGTTCCGAGATAGGAATATGCATCCCTACACACACACTCTGAGAGAGAGAGAGAGAGAGAGACTGGAACAGGGTCATGTATTCAAAGGGTATCATGAATATATTTCCAGAATCATGAAGCTATGAAGATGAATGATGCTATGTTGATGACAGCGACCGACTGAACCATGCATATATACCGTGTTTGTCCAGCGAACGTAGTAGTTTACACACACATACAGCAAAGAAAAAACTGGCAGCTAGGTAACGAGGTAAAGAAGAGGAAGGGGAAGAGAGATGCTCTGCATGCACGCCAGCCAGCGTAGAGCATGGCAAGACTCAAGAGAGGAGAAAGCAATGCTCTAGGAGAATCGAAGGATGGATAGGAGAAGAGGGGTGGTATAATGATGATGAATGTTGATTTCGAGACAAAGGAGAAAAAAAAAGAAAAAAAAGGGGTATCAAGAAATGAAAGCAAGGAAACTGATGCCCAGCACGACTGTTCAAGAGCTCTGTCCGAGCTCCGCTGTGCTTGTCTCGAGATGCGAAGAAGGAGGAAAATCAACGTAGGAGAAACAAAGGAAAGAAAAACATGATAACCCTTGCGGATCCCTGCCGTAGTCTATGCCGCCTGTCTATGGTATATGGAATATCAATAAAACGCCAATAAGGAAAATGAACGAGGGAGATTTTTGTTCCGTTAGGCGTGCCATCCATCCGATGCCCTGCAACTCAAACATACCAAGGACAATTAGTGCGCCAAGCTTCTGTGACGGCACACGTAGTCCCTGGCTCAACGCTGGTGTACCAGCCACCATTGATCAAGCGCTTCTCCTTGTCCCACCAGACCTCGATTTTGTCGGCGCTCTTGAAGTCGAGATCGCACAGCTTGGCTTCGATGGGCATATCCGGGTCTGCGAACGAGATGCGGATGAAGAAGCTGCAGTCTCGCAGCGTCATGGCAAGGCGCAGGCGGTGGTCGTAGTCGGCCATGTTGGACGTAGGCACGCTGGTGGCGAGGCGCGGCGGGGTGGCTGGGCGCATCGTCACGCCTACATCGTCGTGCTTGGATTGCAAGGTGCGGAGGAATTCGAGAAGGGTGTGGCCAGGGCCTGTTGCGAGGTAGGCGGTCACGCGCTGTACGACGGGCTCCATGTCGAAGTCTGCTGCAGCCTTGTTCGTGCCAGACATTTCCTGAGCCACACGGTGGCGGACGTACTTCTCAATGGCTGGTGTGTTGCCGGCGACGAGCTGTAGCGGGCAGATATAGGGATCCCTCTTTCTCTTGCCTTGTTTATTGCGGAGGCGCTGCATTGCGCACGTGCGACACTGGAAGGCATCTCGTGGTGCCGTTGGCGATTGGGCAAGCCATTTGGGCTTGATTTCAATGGTCAGGGCCTGGTTGGGTATAGACGACATGTCGGGCAGAAGGATTCCATAGAGTTCCATATTGGGAACCGTGGCGCAGGGGCCGGAAGCACATTGGTCGCCGTGCATTTGCGCGTGGAGATGGGTGATAATTTCCTGGTTGAGGCGGACTCCTTCATCGTCCATCAAATAATCCTCGAATGAAGCTATCTCTTGCGTATTCCTCGACGACGGTGGTTGCGCTTGATTTTGGGCTGGTGGCGGCGATGGCAGCTTGGTCCGGAACAGTGGATGTATCACGTTCTCGTAGCCGGATATGATCTCGCTGTAGGGAAGAGTCTTCGGGATGCCTTTACTGACCCGCAGAACCTTGTTCAAGAGGCGCGCGTGGGGGATTGGAGAGCCGTTCTCATCTCGAAACAAGACGTTGAGACCCGCTTTTTCTGAAGATGGACGGAGTTGAAAAACGGCGTTGGCCGCGCCTTCCGCCAGGAACGCGAAAGTGACAGCGCAGCCGGCATATTGCTCTGGGGATTCGGTCCGATTGCAGCGAATGTTTGGCTCGCCCGGTGTCAAAAACGATTTTGCAGGAATCTGGGCTCGCGGAGCTGGCATCGCTTCACGAGCGATAGGGATCTGTCGAACCAGGACCTCCATTTTCGCTTCGCGAGGCGGACGCAGGATCCCGGTCTTCATATTGTGTGCGGTTTGCGACGGATATCTGGAAGGGGACAAAGTGCCCTAGGAGCGAAGGAGAAACAAACAGCAGGCGAACGTGAAGACGAGAGGAAGAAAAGTGATTTTGTGTTGAGCAAGGCACGAAGTTCCGTTCGTGCCGAAATAACAAAAGGCGTGAACGCTAAGAGAATGGCGGCCGTTCCAGCGTATATACCGGTAACCGTGCGAGTCAACTGGGTTCCCGAAGTTTGATTTGGCTTTATTTTGCTGCTTTCTTTTTTCGAAAAGGGGGCGCTGTGTGGGATACCGTGGATAGCGAGCCAAATTTACATGTCCGGTAGGCCCACCCAACAGCTCTTTCGCCTCGTATCCGCTAACAAATGGTAGTGGCAGTGGTAGTGATTTAGTGTGACGTCTTCACCGTGCGCCGCAACTTGCTTTTGCTTTCATCCAGGGCGCAGATATGCCGTGAGCCGCAATTCTCGGGAGAGGGCAAAGGGATTCCTCCTCTTGGGCGTTTGTTTTTCGGGGTGTGGCCTTGGCCGTGCGGCGTCGAGGCGGTTTCCGTCGGTCCCGTGATGGGCGAGAAGCCAGTTTGGGAGGGCGCACAGCAGTGACGGGAGCAAACAGCAGCAGCAGCAGGGCAACAGGTAAGGGGATCCGCAGGTGTGGTCGTGACGGTAGGGGTTCAGGTGGTGGGATGTTCCGGTCAGATTCATGGACAATTTGGCCTTCTCCATAATCCAGCTGGGAAGACCCTTTCTTTATTAATGTCTCCTGGAGGCCTGGTGCGTTGGTTAGATCAAAATAATTCGGCGTCCGTGCCTGTACGTAAGCACCGCACCTGATCTCGCGGCGGGCCAATCAGGCGGCAGCCAGCAGAGTCACGGCCGTACCTCGCTTCGCTTGTGCCTTGGACTCCCCAGGCATCATGACGACGATAACTTTCCAGGATCGGACCTCGCGGAACTATAAATGGCACGAGAGACACCGGATACATTGCCGCAACCCTCGTCGATCAGGAACCAAGCCTTGCAGCAGCGAGCTTAAGAAGGCTTGTCTCTCCGTCTGAACCGACACGGCATAGTGCACACTCATGTTATTGCAAGGAGAAGCTAGGGCACGAAGCGCTGTTTGGTGACTGACGTGGTCTTGCTTCAGCATACCCGCAACAGAGTCGTCTTACACGAATACGACTCGAGCAGGGCATCCCCGGATGCAACCACAGTTGGGGGGGAAGACGCGGCAGCGGCGCAGCCTGCCTTCAGCTAAACTCTACAATGTACCATTCCAACATCACCACTCTACTCCATTCGCCCGCTGGTCACATGTTGCAATTGACGGCGCACCAATCCCGCATAGAACTCCAACAAGCAAATGAACGCCGAGAACCCAGGGTATAACCAAATGAGCATACATGCACACCCACCCACACCAGATTGCTCTCTTCGCTCTTCAGTCCAATAGGCGAACCCACGTATATGATATGCCGACTACGACCCCACGCTGACCTCGTAACCAAGCAGCACTTCTGTCGTGCTACCCTCCCAACCTCGATTCCCGCCTGTCGAAATCATAAAGGTGCACGTGGGGTCTAAATAAAGCTGAGAAATAACGCCGGTACGGTGACCCGGTACGATAAGGAAAGGAACTGCTGAAGCCTTTGAGCTCTCCTGCTCCCGCAAGTCGTAGAGCCGCAGGATATCGTAAGATGCGCTGCAGATTGTAAGCATATGAATTAGCGTTTGACGAGGGGGGAGATGAGCCTCTGCTTACCAGACGAGGTGGCGTCCATTAGGCATGGCGCGCACCGCGCTTACGGCACCGCTAACGCTGGGGAATTTGAAGGATCTCCTAGGCTCGCGTAGCCCCTTGTGCAAACTGTATTCTTCGACGGTGCCGTTTCTCCGCCCTACATAGATGAAGTTGCCGTCTGGTGACCAAGTGGCGTTCATGCACCATGGTGGTGTGTTGCGTGGCGGTGTAATACGCGCTACGGGGTTTGGCTGACGGCGGTCCCAGATGCGCAGTGTGCCATCCATAGATGCATCCATAAATGTCGTCTCAGACGACGCTGGCTGCTCGGCCGCCCCCAATCCTGCTGTGCTCGACGAGCCAGCCACCTCTTCCGAGTGGGGCAGCCCATTGGCACCGCCAGCGTCCTTCTCGCTCTCCACAGCAGCAGCAGCAGCAGCATTATCATCGCCGGTCATTGGCTCAACAGGCTGCGCAGCCACAGAAGGTTCCTTGCCGGCTTCTGGGGGCTGCTCTGGCTCTGGTGCTTGGACGGGTCCTCCAATGTCCATCATATCCAAGTTTGCTTGCGCTTCTTCCTCATCTTGCTGCATGCCATTAGCAATCGCCCTCGAAAACTCGTCTTCTTCGTCGTCCCCGAATGGCGCCAAAGCCGAGGGCCCGTTGGACGGATCCTTGTCGTCTCCAAACAGCGAGTCTTTATCTCCGAACAGCGAATCATCAGGAGATCCCGCGGCATCCTCGGGGGGATTCTCTGGCTTCGATTGAGCTGCTGATGAAGGTGCGGCACCATTAATCACACCGTTTGCCTGCGCTCGCGCGGCATTGTTGGACGAAAATGTCCCGCTCGCTACGGGCGTTATGTCCGTATCTTGAGGTATGGGGATGGAGGACATTGGCCGTTGCTCAATCGCAGATATCTGTCCACCGCTAGTCTCAAACTTCCTTTTGACTTGACCAGTGTTGAGGTCCCAGTCGTTGATTGTCTTGTCCCAACTGCCCGAAAGCACTGACGTCTCATCCTGGGCCAATGTCAAAACCGAGACAGCAGAAGTGTGACCTCGTAGTGTATGTATCCGCTTGCCCTCTTCGTGACGCACTGACTGCAAGTTGATGCCCCCCGATTCAACCCCCGAGAGCAGCCAAAGTGATTGGTGTTGTACAGCGAGAGAGTACACGGGGGAAAGATTTGTCGAGTCGTCGTTGCGGTCTGTGAATCAGCATTTGCGCCGTCTTCTTTGAAAAACTCCATACATACCATCTTCATTTTCCCAATAACTTAGCAATACTCCAGCCTTGGTGACACTGTCCACAAAGGGGTGCCGCTGGGCCACTGTCAATGCCAATTTGCCATTCGCAGTATCCACCCAATTGAATTTTCGAATATAGCCGTCTGCGCCTCCGCTAAAGACCCAGCGCATATCCGGGGTAGACGTGATGGAGTTAATCGAGGTGCTGTGAGGAGCGGCGATGGTGGGGATTATATCGTAGACAGGCGCGGTGAGAGCCTCTGGGCGAATACTGGGTCGGAAGGGTAGGCCGCCGTGTGCGTCGGCAGCTCGAGGCGATGGAGACGTCAGAGTTACTTTGGGTGCATTGGATCCTCTTCGTATGGGTGTAGAAGCACCGTTTGGGAGGCTACTCCTGTTCTGTTGTGATTGTGAGGGGCTGTCTGGCTCGTCCTGATCCTGGTCCTGGTCCTGATCTTGATCTTGATCATCGTCGTCATTATCATTATCGTTGTCATCGTCCCCTTCGCCATCTTCTCCATCATCATCCCCATCCCCATCTCCATTGTCATCGTCGGCGTCGGCATCGGCATCATCAATGTCCTCCATAACCTCGTCGGCATCGTTTTCCGAGCTGGTATCGGGTGAGCCTGTGTAAAATTTGGTTAGTGTTTGTTTCGTAAGACTTTCAAAAGTATGAAACCTACCGGCGCCATTCTCCTCTTCGTCGTCGAAATTCATGGCGCTCTATTCAAAACACGCGCCAATGGCGGCGGAAGCTGGTAAGGCGGGGCGGTCGCAATGAGAAGCCTGGCGCCGCGATGCGGCAGATGCGCGCCTAAAGTTGCAGAGACACGGTCAGCTGGCAGGTGAAGACAGAAGAACAAGACCGGAGGAGTCCCGGGGGTGGAGGCGTAACTATGCGAATTGCGACGGGATCAATCATGCTCAACACTCCAGGCGGCTCAAGCTATAGCGGAGCTCGGGGGATCGCCGCCAGGCCCAAAACCGATTTATTAGGTAAGCAGAATCGGACGTCACTTCAGTTGCATGCCATTCACATCACGCTATCTCTTCAACATTGCGTCTATTTTTTTCGAACAATATCATCGCATCTGATGAAACGAGCAGTAGAGTATTTTAATATGCTGCCAGCTAGAGTTTGATTGTGAATCCAGCTCAGCACGTGCCTAAACTTCTTCAGTCAACTGGTCTGAATAATGTCTGTACACATGTAGACCAGAGCGTTTGTTTGCACTCAGTCGTGCCAGACCATCCACGTACATGGGTGTCTTCATACGTGAAGACAATTCTCAGTGCAACAAGGGTTTATCCAGGATCAGTTCGGAGTGAATGGCCATAGCCTTTCTTCAGCCCGCTCTCGAATGCGGTCCTACGCGTATACAGGAAGAAAAAGAACAGACAGGCAACTGAGACAGACAATCATAGATTCCTCCAAAACATAAGCCAGTATGTGGTCAACATCTTGTCGCTCTGTTGGTGCTTTTTGGCGACTGTCTCCATTGCGGTCTTTGTTTGACATAGTTGAAAGCTCGTGCATGTGCAACCGTGTCTGGCACGTCCATAGAATGCCCGTCTTCACCTCGGACTGACGGGTCTACTGTATCTACTAATCGTTCCTTCCTCTTCTGTCGGCTTCTGTTTTGTGTCAGTTTGCCCAATCACACCACGCGCCTGCCCTAGCCCAACGCGTGCTCTCAAGTGCTGCAAGTAGCCGGCTGTCCACTTCCTCAACCGCTCCACCTTACCACAAACACCAAGCAGCCACTGCACCCGACAATGGCAAACAAACGCAAAGCCCGGAAAGGGGCAGGAAGTCGCTATCATGGCAACGATGCCCGCCATCAGCCGCGTCCTGCGCCTGCCACTAACATGTTTACCGCTCTCGCCGCCGCCGCCGCCAGCCATACCGGTAAGTGTGATAGTTCGTCTTGCTTGTCTCGCTGAGCATTTGGATTCTCTCACTCTCTGTATCCCCATTGATTGATATCACATTCTTCACCTCTGCCTTCTTTCCAAGACCAAGGCATCTCTTCTTTTGCTCCACCCTGCACTTTGATAAGCTCTTTTTTTCTTTCGTTTACTCGTTTCTCTCATACCGACCGCTCCAACTAATGGCTTCATCAGATCAAGAGATGAACCCTCACTTATCGGAGCGCTTCACCCTTCCATTCCGTGGGCGTAATGATACCCACGTCAAACATCCGCTCGGCATAGCAGCGCCCCCCCTTCCCAGCGCCAACAAAGACATTGAAGAGTATTTCGAGGATGCGGAAACTCCTGTTGATGGAGCTGGGTCTTGGCTTGACCAACCGGAGATACCTCTGCCTGCAGATATTCTTCAGGATGTAAAATCTGATTTCCCCGATAGCTCCAAACCACTCGTGGACATCCCTAAAGACATCCATCCCCGGCCAAACAAGGTGGAAGGCGCGTACAACAGCAGGGAAGATTATCTACAGACCCACCACGACCTCCTCAAGGAAGACACCCTTGGCCCATTGCGCGACGCGGTGAACCAGGTCCGGGAAGATCCATTCCTCGATGAGTCCGACTATGACAATTCCGCCAGTATCGGTATATATGATCCGGTCTACATCACAGGCATGGTCTTTTCTCCGCGAGGGCTGGCAGTGCGGGTCGGCTTTTCACTAAGTCGTGTCAAGAAGTTCATCCGGTGGAAACAGTCCAAGCGACTGATTACTGGAACCTTGGTGGTGTTGTCTCCGTATGAAGATGCGTTTCGCTCTAAATGTATTCCTGCGGTAGTTGCTGCAAGGCCACTATCTGCGCTAGAGATGAATCCACCTGAAATCGACCTCTTTCTTCAGCCAGACGATTTACAGATCGATCCTATGAAAAAGTGGATCATGGTTGAGAGCCGATCGAGTTTCTTTGAGGCCAGCAGGCACACCTTATCCACCATCAAACACATGATGCGGGAGCCTTTCCCACTTTCCGAGCACCTGGTCGACGTCAAGAAACACATAGATCCGCCCGAGTACCTTCGAAAACAACCTTTGACAGATTTGAGCTCTTTGGTCAGCATGGAGGACGCCGAAGCTTTTCAAAACGTCAATGTGTTGCAACCGGAGTCGTGGCCGTCCGGTGATGTACATGGATTGGACGACTCTCAGGCCAAAGCATTAGAGCGTATACTTACCAAGCGACTTGCTATCATCCAAGGCCCGCCTGGAACGGGAAAAACCTACGTCTCAGTTGTCGCATTGAAAGTTTTGCTCGCGAACAAAGGCGATGCGCCAATTATCGTGACTTGTCAAACGAACCATGCTCTCGACCAGCTTCTTCGTCATGTGGCTGAATTTGAGCCGAACTTCATTCGTCTTGGTGGCCGGTCCAAGGACCTCGACAAGGTCAAAAAGAGAACTTTGTTTGAAGTGAAGAACAGCATGCAACAGTACTCAGGCCCGAAAAAGAAGCAGGCAATGGCCGCCTTGAGACAATTAACTGCGAAGATGCAGCTTTTGCTTACCCCACTTGAGCTTGGTCAAAGTTGTCTGGATCACCGTGCCTTAGTCAAAATGGACATCATTACAGAGGAGCAAGCAGCATCTCTAGACGCAGATACGCAACTTACGATGGGGACATCCAGTCCTGATTCCACACCCGGCGTGCAGATGGAACAATGGCTTGGCAGAAATCTAGTACAATCCCGGCGCCCAATCCAGGCAGACGATTTTGGAATCATGTTCGAAGAAGAAGACTTCGACGAGGTGGAACAACTGCAAGAGTTAGAAGCTGAGGCAGTCGCTAGGGATGACGAGGACATCGATGCGCTCAAAGGACCGGTCACATCACTCTGCGACAACCAAACTGGCAAAAGCCCCGGTGGCGATTTCAATTCCGATTGCTATGTTCGTCAATATCTTGCAAAAACGCCAGATCTCACAACGATCCCCATGCCCCATCGTGGAGGAGTTTACAAATACTTCCAACGACGAACGAAGGACATCATATTGCGAGAATTGATTCATCTGGCCAAACAATACGAGGAAATTGTTCAAAAACGAAAGATTGGCCAATGGGAAGACGACCAACAAGTTCTTGCCTCATCAAAGCTTATCGGTATGACTACGACCGGCTTGAACAAGTACCGCCCTTTGATTGCGAGCCTAAGGCCGAAGATCGTTCTTGTTGAAGAAGCAGCAGAGACGCTTGAAGCTCCAGTCATCGCAGCCTGCGTGCCGTCCCTAAATCACCTGATTCTTGTGGGCGACCACCAGCAGCTTCGTCCTCATTGCCAGAGTCACAAATTTGAGGATGAGCCATATTATTTCAACCTTTCTTTGTTCGAGAGGATGATCTTCAACGACCTTGAAATTAACAGTTTATCCCGCCAGCGCCGGATGATACCCGAAATTCGTCGTTTACTGAGACCTATTTATGCTGACGCATTGCAGGACCATCATAGCGTTAAAGACATCCACAACCGACCACCAGTGGAAGGAATGGGTGGCAACAACTCATTCTTCTTCACCCACGAATGGCCGGAGTCAAGAAATGTAAATATGTCTTGTCAGAACGATATGGAAGCCCAAATGATTGTCGGGTTCTTCGACTATCTGGTGATGAATGGTGTGGACTCCAATCAAATCACAGTCTTGACTTTCTACAATGGGTATGCATGATCATCTCCTATCATTTTCCAGTCTACGTCTGCTGACAGTGTGCGCGCCTAGTCAACGAAGTCTCCTAACCAAGAAACTTCGCCATCACCAAAACCTGAGGGCGCTTCCACTGAATGTGTGTACCGTGGACTCCTACCAGGGTGAAGAAAACGACATCGTAATTCTCTCGCTTGTCCGGAGCAATAAGAAAGGTGGCATTGGATTTCTGGAAAACGATAACCGGGCTTGCGTCGCCCTATCCCGGGCCAAACGTGGTTTTTATCTTTTCGGGAATGGGGAGAAACTCGCGATCAACAGCAATACTTGGTCTGATGTGAGTAATCCCTTAGCGACCAGATTTAGTGACAGTTTGACTAATCTCGTATATGTGACTTAGGTGGTTTTGACCATGTACGGAAAAGCAAACAGGTCGGAATTGCCTGAAACTGGTCAGCAGCGACGTGTGGGATTCATGCTCCCACTTACATGCACTAACCACGGGAACAAAACATGGGTTGAAATTCCAGATGACTGGGAACTGATCAAGGGCGGCTGCGATGAGCGGTGCCACTGTCAGCTACCGTGTGGGCACAAATGCGTGCTCACTTGTCATCCATTTGAGAAAGAATCGATCAACTGCATGCAGCAATGCATCAAACCTCTGCAGTGTGGTCATCCTTGCAGCGCTGTCTGCTGCGACCCGTGCAAATGTAGCATTTGCGAGCAGCGCAGCGGCGGAGTCAAAGCCATTATGAAGCGAAAGACAGCTGCAGCTCTACCAGCTTCCCAAGTTATGATCAATGCAGGCGGTGTTACTACGGCCAACGCTAACACTTCTGTGCAGATGGAGTGGAAGCAATATGCCGACGGTGGAGCCCGTGCTGATGATGCAAGAATGTTTCAAGAGAGAAAAATGATAGAAGCAGCAGCGGGGGAGGCCAGCCGTGCTCATCAAGAGCAAGAGGACTCTACGACCGGGCGACTTATTGAGAATTCACCTCACAAGACGAACGTTGGAGTATCTCAGAATACAGATCTGCTGATCGATTTGGAAGGTGGAGCCCCAGCCAAAGCTGGTCCTCGAAAGTATAGGGAACTGTTCACTTATTCATCGGTAGCTCGGGGCAGTGCCTCCGCGTCCGTCAAAGGCAAACGCAGGGCTCCTGAATCCGACCTGCTCGATTGATTATCTGGACTCGAGAGGATTGTGGGCATGGAGTAATGGGGGCGTGGAGCAATGCGAATGTGGGGGTACTTTCGGTGTTTCGAATTCGGTTCCTCTATGGAAAATATATTGAGCTTGCTCCGCGGGACTTTGACCATGGAACAAACGAATGAATCAGGAATCGCTCGAGAGTAGCGTCATCTGTAAACGTGTTTTCTGTCTTAACGGTGGTTTGTAAAGTTCACCACGATGGATGTGAAGAGATGATTTGAATGTGTGGTGGATAATGGATGCATGATCATGCTAGTGGTACTGCTAATGCTAATGCTTATGCTGATGCCAGTGATAGTGCTCAATAACAATGATGAAGAGAATACGGGAAAAACGCCTTCGCCATGCCAGAACAACAACAACAAGAAAAAAGAAAGAAAGAAAGAAAGCACAATCATGACGCAGACAAAGCCACACCGCTCCATGACAGGTATGTGAAATCAAGCCCAAACCACAGCAACAACAACCGCGCCCACCAACGCCACAACACTCGCCTTCCCACGACCCCTCACAACCGCTCCGCCACTCGACTTCGGCGCCGTCCTCTCATCCACGATATCAGCGCTGACTTCCTTCCTCCCGACCGCACTCTGCACCCCGTTCGCACGATCCACACTCTGCACCGCAGGCCCGACATTGAAGAAATCGACCAGCACAAACGTCGGGGCTTTACCGTAAACACTACTACATTCCAGCACGGACTCGCCCAGACTGCCCTCTCCGGACGCAGCGTTGGTGACGGTCGTGTACGTGACGTTTGGGGTCTGGATGCCGAACGTCTGCGTCGAGTACAGGAAGTGGTTCATGAGGAACATGCGGTTGGACTCGAGTGCGGTTTCGGTGTTGAGGCCCGAGGGGCGGTGCGGCGTGCACGTATAGTCGGTGGGCGACTCGTTCTCGAAGTCGTTTTCGAACACGTGCGTGAATTCGTCGAGGAGGTATGGGTGCTGCGGGGACGGCGTCGAGAGGGACGCCACGAACGTCACCAGTCGCGTGTTGTTTGAGATCATGGATTCGAGCGTTGGCCAGGTCTGCTGGGCTGCGCCGGTTTGTTGAGAGGAGGAGTTGGAGGAAGGTGTGTATGCGTATTTGTCGATTCCTGAGGCGGAGAATTGCGTGCCGATGGTGGAGCCCGAGGCGCGGTCCGAGTTTACGAGGAGCAGAGTTACGACGTCGTTTGTGTTTGCGTCCAGCCAGGATTTGATCTCGCTGAGCCAGGTCTCGAGGGGTCCTGCGTCGAGGAATTTGCAGTCGCCGTGGCAGAGGTGCCATTCTGATTGGCCTGAGGAAGTGTTGAATTGGTGGACTTGGGCGGTGAGGAGGCGGACACCGGCGGAGAGTTGGACGGTGGCGTTGTAGAATTGGTTACCAGCTGTGTTGAAGGATGTTGAGGCATCGCGGAGGAAGGCGGCGTTGTGTGTGCCCAAGTGCGTTATGTTGTTGTAGGGTTTTGAGCAGAGGGATGGAGAGTTGTTGCATGCTGTCTGGGCTGTGACGGTTGTGTAGAGGAGCGCTGAGGCTTGGAGAATGCTTCTTATAAACATGGCTGACAGTGTATGTGATGTAGATTTGATGAAACGAGTACTGTTGTATTTGCTCTATGATCGAACTGTGTTTTGGGTGCCAACGAGTGAACGAAGTGGCGGATTGTGAAGTCCAAGTGGTATTACTTTCCTGTGAAGATATGCAACGAAATAGTATGGCAAGTGATCTAACAGTATTAGAATAGAGTAAGTAAAAAAGACTTTTGGCTTGATAAAATAAATCGGGGAAAGCAGAAATTCATTCAACTTCTACACAGTAAGCCAGTCCCTTCTTATATAATGGTACAAACTGATTTGAATCCTCCGCTCCACAATTCGGTACGCCCAAGCGCAAGGCAGGACGTCGGAGCCACGCACTCTTGCTCCACTCAGTGATGAGAAATGCTGAGCCGAACGCGTACGCAACGTCCATATGGACGGACGCCGCTGGATCTTCGTGCTGCGCCCCCGCAGACCTGGGCAGCGCCTCATACAACAGACACGGGGTTTCAGGCCGGATCGGCGACATCGGCACGCCTTGGGGCCTGGCAACATCCAATCATCTCCGATACTGTGGTGTTTTCACCACATCCGATCCTCATGATGATTGGAGTGATGTTTCGCCAGGCGGGAGTCTTGGAGAGGTTGAGACTGGAGGTGCGTGGTTGTCTAGAACGTGAGACAAGTCGTCTATTTCGGGACGGGATGACAAAGAGGGCTTGACCAGTTGTGGATAGCGCGCCGCGGCTGGCACGCGCTCCGGCCTGTCGATCCTTCAGCCTTACTTGTATGCTGATGATTTGCCGTGTTTTTTGTTGTTGTGCATCATATTGTTAATCATTAACTTTATGCTATTTTGTAGCGATTGAAATTTCCAATAGTGCTTCACTCTCGATTTCGGTGATAGCGCTCGTTTCGGAAAGTCACCTGACCTAGCCGCTTTGAACGTCACTGGTGACATTCAGTGCGCGTTTCATATCTCGTGTCATTCGCGTCCTAACCACCACCGCTGTACTGTAGGCATACATCTGTCGGGTCAGCATTGCTATCAAACGGCGCAATGGTCACAATCCGCGCACCTTCCTCCCTCCCCGTCACCGAACCGTCGCCTGCCATAAAACCACCTACACTGCAATGGATCTCGGGCTCGTGGAGCGTCACCCACTCGACACTCCCCATGTGGAAAAAGAACCGCAATGTGGTCATCACATACACCCCGGTCCCGGACACATCACCTCCACATCTCGATGATCTAGTCACATACCAGCCCATCAGCTCCTCCTCCACCAAGACCGTTCACGGCGTGGACAAACCCTTCTCCGTACCAAACACTGCGAATAGCGACGGCGATGGCGAAGACGCGAAAGATGTCGCGAGTCTGGGATACAACTGGAGGGGGAAGGGCTGGCTGATGATAGCTTCGTCAAAGTGGGAGATACTGGGGTATGGCGACGACGAACAGCAGGGAGCGCAAAACTCGTGGGTGGTGACGTACTTTGCGAAGACCTTGTTCACGCCTGCTGGAATTGATATCTACTCAAGGAAAGGAAAGCTGAGACCCGAGATGGTGGAGGAGATCAAGGCAGGTCTGGCTGGGTTGGGCGGGGATGTAGCCAAATTAGCTGGCGAGGTATTTGAGGTGGCTATGGACGAGGGGAAATAATGGATGTAATTCGAGGCAGGCGCTCGCTTTATTGTGTGACATTTGGAGTAAAATTGTATGATATCCCATTATGATAAACAACTGCTTAAGTACGTAGTATACATGTACATCCCGAGAGATATTCCCGCGACTTATTCGGCCAGCACAAAAAAAGCGGAAGGTGCTATCATGCACTTCGCCCGGAAATCTATGTTAGGAAGTCGTCGCCTAGGCACTTGAAAACCCCCGCTGAAGCTCAACAACAAATGATTTCCATCCCCAGTCTCTTGTTTTCAACCGTACACCCCTGGTTTTCTGGGGGCCAACTCATCCCCAAGCAGGGGGCAGACGCGAGCAAATAGGCGCTCTCTCGTATTCCAGCCGAGACTTCCACAGCCACCCCATCGATCAAATCGGAGTTTGCCCCCAGCCCAGTCTTCACCATCTTCACCATGCCCTTCATGAGAAGCTGGGGAACGTTTTTCTTGGATTTCTTCTCATCTTCTATCGATACTGCCCGTCATGACATCGAACAGTCGCGCCCAGCAAGAGGCCGTCAATCGAGTCAAGGCAGCTTTTGCCAAACTTCCCCAGGATGACGTGATCTTCCGACAATGTGTTGCTGACCAAGAATCGGTCAGTGATGTTCTTGGTGTTCTATCCAAGAATAGTGGCATCTTCAAAAAGAAAAGGTCCACCAGACTCCTGGACAACTTCAGGAGATATACTATATGGATGACGAATATATCCAGCGCAGTCGATACAGCAGTGCAAGTTTCATCTGGAATCGCTTGCCCACTATGGGCGCCGATCAAGTTCGTGCTCAAAGTTCGTCAACCTTCTCCACTCATTGATATCATTGCATGACTGAATCGTCCAAGGTGTGCCATGATCACGTTGCAGCGGCCGAACAGATCTTCAGCCTCGTGCAGATATTATCAGATAATCTACCTCGACTGGAACTCTATGAAAGGCTGCACGATAATCCTCAATTTCAGATGTGTCTGGTAGATATGTTCGCTGATGTACTGGAGTTCTCCGTGGTTGCTTATCGTTTTCTTAATCGGCGGACGCATGGTATGAATCGCTATCCCCGTGATCAGACCTGCAACTAATATCAACAGCGAGGCTTGGAAGATTGATAGGAAGTAGTTTTGAGAATGATCTTGGCGACGTGATCACCCGCATTAAGCATCGGACGAAAACAATCGATGCCACAGCGGGGGCATTATCGCAGGAAAGGGAGGCTCAATTCATCAAGGGTGCGGCGGTGACGTCGAGAATGCTATATGTGACCTGCTGACTGTTGTCTAGACACACAATTGAGACAGCGACAAGATTTCCGGATCAATGCAATGCGCTGGCTGCAACCTTCCTCCGTCAATGAAAGCATGCAGAGTCATCTCACTGCGAGGACTGACGGTACCTGCGAATGGATTTTGGGCCATCCTAGCTTCGAAAAATGGCTTCAATGCGCATCGACTCCGCTAGCACCAAAGATCCTCATTATCGATGGGCCTTCGGGATGTGGGAAGTCTACACTTGCTGCATTTATTCATGACACGCTGCAGAAGCAGAACAATGTTGCCTCTGGCAAGAGAACAGTTGTTTTATACTTTTCGTTCTCAGCCAGCGATATGGAGAGGCAAAAACTAGACTCCTGTGCTCGAACACTCCTTTCACAGCTCCTCGAGCAAACAAGCGACGAAGAGTTGACCCCTCTGTTTAACGATTTGATGGGACAGGGAGCTCCGACAACCGCTGAACTTTTCAAAGCTCTCCGCCGCGCGATTGAGACCACCGCCATTTCCGTCAAAACCATCATTGACGGTATCGATGAGTGTTCAGAGCCCAGGGAACTGACATCCAAGTATCTTTTTGGGGAACTGTCAACGTTGAAGAATCTCAGTCTGATCCTCCTCGGTCAACAGCATACGATGAAAAAGCTTCTTGCTAATGCGCACTCTCAACGCTTTTTTACCATTGACATCACATCCGAGATCAATGTTGAAGATATACGTCGGATGATCAACCGGGCTATATCACAATACACGATACTTTCGTCATCACCATTCCGTGATCAGATCCTCGACACGCTCACAAGTCGGGCCGATGGCATGTTTCTTTGGACTAAGTTGATGCTGGATTACCTGCGAGCATCACTTTCCGATGATGAAATATTGAGGCGCCTCTCAGATCTACCGCATGGTCTCGAACAGTCTTACGCTAGTGTTCTCAATCGGCTGGGAACACGATTAGACAAGCACCAGCAGCGACTAGTTGGATATCTGTTTTCTTTCGCTGCATGTTGCGGTAGACCTCTGAAGTTTGAGGAAATCCGCTATGTGTATGCCTTGACTGTGAGACCCGCCTCGACTACATCCAAACTGGATTCTTTCTTGCTCAAGGTCCAACCGGAAGATATTGTAGAGCTCAGTGGGGGATTGTTATCGTTTTCTAACGGCGCGATTCACTTGATGCATAATTCCGTACGAGAATTCCTGATACGACCCCCAGAGGAGTGGGCTGGTGTTCAGAGCACGTCAACTTGCTCCTTCAGGGTGGATCCAGTCAGCTCTCATCGCCTTCTGAGTACGGTCTGTATTCAATACTTCCAGGAAATAGACCTTACTCAGTTGCAATGGGAACACCTTACCTCGCTAGATCCCGTGGATTCTCAACGACCTTTTCTCGGCTACGCATGCGCTTACCTAGCTTATCATCTCAATCGCTCAGACATGGCACCCGAAGCAATCGCTGAAAAGTTTCTCGCATTTTTCGAGAGCGACCAGTTCTTTTTCGCTTTCGAATACATGTTTGCACACGGTATGAATGATGCGCGAAGCCAGGTTGAGCTGTGGGTAGTGCTTGATATGGCTATGAATCACACCGATACGTTCAAGTTCGTCTCGCCTCTAGAATCTCGATTCGACGTAGAAAGAAAGAGGAGGATTTCGAATTTTGGAGAGAGTGACCGTCGCACAGCTCGTTGGTCACTCTTCAGCGAAGCATTTTCAGCTTACACTCATCGAAACCACGATAACAAATCGCCACAACCTGCTGCCATGAGCGAAGATGTGGCTGGCGCAGAAGCTAATGAAGACGACCTAGATACATCGCGGAGGGCTTTGAGACCTTCCCGAACAAGCAGGCGACTGAATGGTTCTCCTGATAGTCCTGGAGTAGGTCGCCGGCATACACGCGTCGAACCTCCGACTGGAATTGCAGAAATTACAACTCGCGTTGGCGAGCTTTCGCAACTCACTAATGCACTGCCTCTCGGGCATCAATTCGAATTAGTTGTTAGATTGCTTCAACATGCTGCTCTACCTAGCAAGATTGTTGACCCACTAAACGCGCTCTGGAATCTTATCAAGCAAAAGGCTGCGTCAATGCCTTTGCTGCATTTAGTTGCGGCGACCATATTCTATCATGCTTTTGACCGTAACGAAGAAGCGTTCGAGATCGGTAACATATGTTTAGGTAGGATGGACGATCGCGAGAGTATGCTTAAGACTGTGGTCCGGTGTTTCCTGGGTGCTGCAGCTTACATGCTACGCGAGCAGGAGATAGCTATCGAACATCTCGGTATGTATGTCCTTGATCGAAATCCTATGGCAGGTATTACATATGGGGATCTCAGAATACTTTGATCACTCATCAAACAATACTTGTTCACATCACCTTACTGACTCTACTGCCTGCTCTAGAATACGCCCTTCCTCGGATGGATGCGCTTCTGGGGCCCACAAAGTTCACAATTTTTCCGGCCAGATTATTTCTAGCAGGTAGTTACAACCTCGATGGGCGATATTCAGATGCAGTCCTATTGCTCAAAGGTCTCATAGGAGATCGTTTAGCGTTTGGGATGGTGGACATCAAGCTCCAGATTCGAGCATACCTCCGCCTCGGAATGAGCTTGAATTACAACGAAGAAAATCAGGAGGCAGTCGAAGTATTACACAAATGTTTGGCGCTTTCCGAAAAATCGCGGGCAAAATTGATAGCCTCCGTACGCGAGGATGTCTTACTGGCACACCACTATCTTGCTGCTGCTCACTACGAACTATATCAAAACCGCGAAGCATTGGCGGAAATTGTGACATGGAAAGAACTGGAAATCAAGTACAACATATCGTTGCCGCCTCACGTCTTAAATTTGAAGAAGATAAGAGCAAAGATCCTTTCCCAGGATGCGAAAACATCACAAGACGCGCGCAATCTGTTCAAATCCGCACTTGGTGACTACCTCGAATCCAAATGCCAAACACACGGTCAAGTAGCCTGTTTCAAAGCACGCTATGAATGGTATAGATATGTTTTGGAGCCTGATTGCCTTGACCTTGAAGATGCTGCTGACCCTGAAGATGCTGCTGACCTCGAAGACGCCATCGACGCCTGTAACGATTTTTGGGAGACATACAAAGCTGTCCACAAGCCTACCGGCTCCGATTCTGCGCGCTCTATCTGCCTCCCTACCAACGAGGGATACCTTTCGGAATACGAAGACCTGGCTCTGCTTCATCAGAAGGCAGAACAGCATGCCGAAGCCATTGAGTTGTTCACATGCTACTTGAGCACGCTGCCCAGCCCGGAACATTACGAATGGTACGCTTTCGACGCACGCCTTGGTCTGGCTTTCTCGGAAGAGAAATTGGGGAACTACGCAGCAGCTGATGCAGCGGCGCAAGAAGCCTTGGAATTTTACGTCGACCAATCCGACTTGGAGATTTCCGAAAAGATCGAAATTGTGAAGGATGTTTTGGATATCAGATTGAAGATATGTTATCAGAAGCGGGAACAGCGCATACCGCATTCAGAATAGGTACATACGGCATACGCAAACAAGAGTTCAAGAAGCTATGTACGGCCTTTGGGTCGATGCATCGCATGGGTTCATTTCATGTTGCGCTTTTCCCATAAACTAAACATCATACAATCACTTCACTACCTTCTTATTCCCCAATCCAGCCTGCACCATGGCGTTATGCTTGTCATCCGGCACCGGCCCGGGCCTCTTCATATCCTTCTTCCGCACAAGCCACGCTCTAAGCTTCTTACGATATAGATAGGCGCCGATAAGGCTCAGCAGCACTGGAACACCTACAGAGAAAACCACTATCAGGACGATATTGCGGGTTCTCGTGGTATCGATGTTGGGATTCGCGGGTCTGGAATGTATTAGAGAGACCGGTTCATTGCGAATTGTGGACGTGTTGCGTGCGGATCCGTGATCTTACCGGTCGAAGTATACCATGGCGAATAATTGGTCTTTTTTATCTCAAAATGCTAGCGCACTGGAAATGTTTGGATTTGTCCTGGGGCGATTGCGAGAAGATGGACAATTCTTGGGAAGTGGCTGGGTCCGTGTACGATTGTGTATCCCTTCACACTTTCTTCTTTCCGTTGTTCACGATATTCGTTCGAGGCTTGCTTGCTGTGGGGTGGGTGGAGAAAGCGACAGCAATGTATTAAAGTACTAACCAAAGTCTTGATGTTCCCCTTGTCCTAATCCACTGCCCCCTCGCGTAGGCTAAAACACGGGGGGCTGGGGGGGCGAAAACATTATAACAACCCTCCTCGCGCTGCTGGCTACGCCTCGCAATCCCCATAACAGCAAGTTCATAACGCGATAAGATCCATGACTATTGATTAATGGGAAGGCTCAGCCGCATATTACTGATGCCTGACTGTCTGGATGCGTACAAGTGTCACTCGTATTCGTCGAAGAGCTTCTGCATGGGGATAAGTTGGCGAGGGCTAAGAGTCTTGGAAAGCGTGAGGCTTGGTTGCGTTGAGCAAATTAGTATGGATCGTTATGCATGATTTTTTGGTGGATTCCATTTTCTGGCCCATGGGGGTTGTGGCAATGGGGGATATTGAGTCGGGCAGATTCGCATGTTCATCAGCAGATTCGCATGTTCATCAAGTGCTTAGAACAGTCAATACAGCTCGCCTCCTACGCCACATACCCGAACGCCTCGCAAAAACAAAAAAAACGTATGTACCACGCTGAAATATCATGTACACTGTCAGCATCAACACAAACAACAACGAGTTATATCCCCAAGCTTTTAAGGCCTAGGATCTCTCAACGCGAATCCTCCTCCTCCTCCTTTCCCTCCCTCAGATTCCATCTTCACAACCACTCCCGTACGAATCAACCCGCCCTTCTTCAATCGCGGTTGGCTCGGTGCAACATCCTTTGAGAACCATTTCCGCAGATTCCACGTCCGTCCGCGTCGGACATACATGACGTAGAGGATGGTAGCTAGGAACGCGGGAATGCAAATCCCCAAGACCACGCCGATGATGATCCACGATGTTTTTGGGTCTGTTTCGCCGCCGGCGGAACTGGAGAGTTTGGAAATGTTAGTGTACGTGGGTGTCGTTCGTGACAAAGTGTCTTATGCTGCATTCTCGCCCGCTAGAAGATAACATCTCTTGGGAGATTGTTTGGGTAAGGGAGAGAAAGTATGTGGAGCAAGGGGACTCTCGTACCCTCTGAACGGCATCACGTTCAATAATTCCTTCCTTGGCTTCGCTTTCTCTCGCGCGAAACTGATTGTCGTGATATCGATTCGGAACGAAATATTGTCTGAGGCAAAAAAATTGAGTTTGGGATTTTCGCCACTGCTGATAGAGTCTCCCCCTGCGCTATATATCTGCATACTTCAAACCCCACGTTTTCTTTCGGTGATGAGGATGTCAGCCTCGTTAACTCGGGTCCCCGATCCCACCTCGTAGCGGTTGCTTGGCTAGGTTATGTTCTCCGACGATGTGCTGTCTAGTAAAAGTGTACCTCTCTTATATTTTTGCTTAGGACAATTGTTCGTATTTCTCGGGATTCCGATTGGTCTGGATGGAGAAGAGGAGTGAAGGGGGAGGTTTTTGAGTGTGGCGCTGTCAGGCTTTGACAGGGGTGTTGAATGGATGGAGACAAGGCCCCTAATCTATCTCTGTTGGCGCATGATATGTTGTAGGCGCAGTATACAATGTGTTGGTTATGTTTGTGGCTGTGTAATGACCGTACGGGTAGGTATTTAGAATGTTGGTAAAGTGTTTGCTGGTCTGCAGGCATGTATTTAGGCAGATCCAGAACGAGGCGCACGCGTGGCGAAAATTGCACGAGAGAGATGATAGATCTGATGGGAAGATCTTCGATGTACATCTTCAACTGCATCGTATAGTTTTACCATCATGAGAGCGGGTGATTGCTGCATCTACGAAGATGAAAAGAATGGCCATAGTCCGATATTTGAATTCGAATTCGAAGATTCTCAATTTCGTAAATTCATAAAGTCGTTTAACGTAAGTACTAAGCGAGCGGCCACCCGAAGCGAGTGGCCACCCCAACCAGCCTTCTACGCCTTCTTAGTAGTATATCTTAACAATGCAGTAACTAAGTATAATATAGTAGATATATAAAGTTAGCTAGTATCTATAGCTTGCTTTTAATAAGTTTATAAGTTATAGCTAGTTTCTCTACACTTTATATAGCGCGCTAAAGCCTAATAGCTAACACTTGTTTAAGCTCTCTCTTAACGCGTTTCTCCCTTAATCTGCTGCTTAACTTTCTTTTAAGCAATAATTTCTTTTTTCTCTCTTTTTATAAGCGTCTCTTACTTCTAAATACACTTCTTTTTACGTGCCCTACGTGTTATTGCTGTATAGTTAGCTTGCTTAAAGCTAGCAATTTAATTACCTATTAGCACAGCTCTATAGGCTATCTTTTTAGCGCCCTTTTAAAGTAAATTAAGCGCAGTAATTATAAAAGCAGGTAATAAACTTTTATACTTTTAAATTTAATTACAAATAAAAGTTAATTAAGCCTCTATCTTACGCGTGTTGCTTAGTATTTTAGCTTTTTAAAGAGCAGCCTCTAGAGTAGGCAGCGTTAGCGTGCAAAGCTTAATATTAAGCTTACTTATTACTGCCTGTAGGTTGTGTAAAACTAGGCTAGCGCCTTAAAAGCTAGAGTAAATATTTTCTTTTATAATTGCTTTCTTATACGCAGTGTAAAAGGTAGGTAAAAACTTAAGCTTTATAATATAGTTAATGCTATTACGTATTAGGTAACTAATTTAATTACTATATGCACGCTTTAACAGTAAAAAGCAGCCTATATTAAGTAGCTAGAGGAGGTGTAATAAATGCAAGAGCATATAAAAAGCAATAATATTGCTCTCCTTGTAGAGCTAATTAAATTTAGCTAAGTAGTAGCTCTTATAGCTATTAAGAATTAGGAGCTAATACTTTCCTACTCTTTAATTCTTTATATGCCTAATAAAGTGCTTTAGCTACTTAAAAGTAAGCTTATTTATAGTCTAGCTATTGTTACTTAGACTAATTGCCTAATTGCCTAGTATATTGTTACTTTTATACTAGGCAGATAGGTAGTGCTTGCTAGCAAAGATAATAAATAGCAGAATTGCCTAGCTAGCAGCGCTAATCCTCTAAATTATAGTAACTTACTTGCAATTGCTAGGCTAGATAGCCTTTAGTTAAGAGCGTCTTTTAGAGCTAGTAACAACTAGCTAAGCTAAGATCTTGCCTATTAAAAAGCTAGTTTTATTAAAGTTATACATGTCTTTATTACAGATGCTATACTTAGCCTTTATACGCGCTACCTGCTTAAACTAGCTCTAAATAGCCTAAGAGTTCTTACAAAGAGCTCTTTAGCAATTATACAGTTAATTAAAACGCGTTGTAAGGCTATTTATATGCTTTACAAAGTTGCGCAGCTAGTCTCTGCTAACCTAGCTAGCGCCGCGCTTAGTAAGCAGCTTATCTGCTATACCTTATATAGCACCTAGAAAGAGGGAAAATCTACACGTATCTAAGTTAATTATATACTTAGTAATTACCTCCTCTTTAAGCTTACTAAGCTTTTTTAAGTTAAGCTTGCAATTGCGTTGCGCAGCAATTCTAGCGCGTTATTATTATACTATTATTTATAGGTATTTAAAAGTAGAAGCAGCGCATTTTACGCTAAGAGAATTATCTTAACTAATTACTAATATAGCTAAAGAGATATCTGCTTCTTTACAAGTAATTTAAGTATGTAGTTGTTAAGCTATTGTTACTTAATGCGTGAATAGCTGTGAAGGCTGGTTGGGGTGGCCACTCGCTTCGGGTGGCCGCTCGCTTAGTACTTACGTTACATGAAAGATGATCATACATTACCGTACACCCACCAACCAATATAACACCAAGAATATACTCAACAAACAATAGAACCACCCTCATCAGTTATTAACAGTATTCAAGTTCCGAGTTTGAGTTTGGAGTGTTCACAGCACACAGCGATGGAGAACCAAGAAACCAGGCAATCAACACAGCATCTTTAACCCTCCCTCTCTTTTCTCTATCCCCGCCTGTACTGCAGCATTGAATTCCGGTGGAGGCGGACGACTCTGCACCATATCCTTCATGCTTACGTCTTCAGCTAACCCGCGCTTCCTCCTCTCCTCGTTCTTTTTGCTCCTCATCTCCGCACGCATCTCCTTCCTCCTCTTCCAACTCGCGGCATCGTACTCGGCTCTATAAAACTTCTTCTTCTTTTTTGGGTCATCTTTTCTGCTCTGCTGATCTACGTCTTGATTCTCGTCCCCATCTTCATTCTTCTCTTCTTCGGTGTCGTCATCTTCCCCGTTCTTCTCAACGTCCTGACTCCTATCTTTGCCGCGTCGAGGCTTTGTTTTCTTGAAGATTTTGTTCTTGAGGCTCAGGCATCTTCTTTTCGCAGGGCCCCAGACGCAGCAGAGGACGAGACCGAGGAATAAAGGGATCGCGATGGCGAGGACGATGATCATGTAGACGAATTTGAACTTCTTAGTGTGCTGGCGCCTTATGGAGTCGTGAGTTTTTTTTTCCTTCGAAATCTGATTAGAGCTGTAGAGCTTTGGTGGACTTACCCCACATCAGTAGTTGTAGTAGGCATCTTGTGTAGTTGTTGTGTTCTTCCGTTTGAATCGTGCGATGGTGTAGATTATTGTGGAGGATTCGATGGGAAATAAGTGCGTTTCCAATGAAGGTATATCAACGGGTAATTATCGCGTGCCCTCTCTTTTCCGAATCTCTGTCGTTTGACAAGATGATCGCGAAAGATAAAAAGGCTAATACCTCAAGCTTCGCCAAACCGCTGGACCGCAGCGACCGCTTAACTACATATACCACAGCATCACGCCTGACCGGCGCCTAAGGCTTCTATCATATCTCTTGGCTCCAGCCTTGTTTCATGCCGTTTCCTAGGCTTTTAGGCTTTTCCAGCGTCAGCGTGCGTTGCGGGTCGTACTCGTTGACTAGAATTGGCGATGGGGTGACGATGAGGGATCTCTGTTATGTGGAATTGCGTCACGGCGACAGGGGTATGGAAAGTTGCGACAACAGCCGATGCAGCACTGTTGAACCTCATCGGTATGCATGTTATTGTTCGGCTAATCGGCACGAACAGAAGACATGTGGAATACGAATCTATGGCGATATCAGGTAGCGAATTCTCTGAGTTGATTTCGGAGGTCGAAATATGTGGAAATGTATGTTGGTGGTTAAAGAGGCCTCTTGAGCACGCTACAGTGAGGTCTTCGCGCCTGTAGGCAGAACGAAGAAGCAGTAAAAACAATGATAGCAGTCTTACACAAATAGCTTGGCATACGAGAACTACTCACAGAGGTCAAACAGTGTTCGGTCTTGTATGTCAGTGCAATGCATGTATGACGTCGAAATTCAGTTGCCTTCTTACTCGGCTCTATCACAACAAATCAGTCTGCGCCTGCAGGCTTGAAAAGTAGTGTTGTGTCGCGAATTCTGCAGACAAATAAAGAAGCGCGAATCACGATCAAAAATTCCCGTCTCAGCGACGAAGTCGTTGACCGGTCAGGAGGATCAGCGTAGGATTGGTGTTGTATACATGTGCATTGCAGTGTGTGACGTTCATTACCAAGTTGCCTTATTACTTGGCTCTTTGTGCGGCAGCGAAAACCGATCATTCTGCGCAACTCGCTTACATACGCTTAATTATGCAGCCTCGTGTGCGTGGCATGTGTTGGAAAAGAATTCTAAAATGTAGATTGGGAGGCAGAGATCACGATTTGAAAGTTTTATTGACTGTCCATGAGAAAGTGTGTGATTGGGGTCTTGTCCGATGCAACATCGGCCTGCTTTTCGCGAATTCGTCGCCCCCAACTCTCAATCCCCAATATTTGCTCCAATATGTTCACCACTTGTAAATTCTTATCACATCCAGGAAGTCAGAGCTTCATTATCTCTCGGAGCCTTCCGTGATGTTTGCTTGTTCCAGGCTCGATCCAATCCGTGATCCAACTCCAAAAATAAAACCGGTTAAGGCATCGTCCGTTCGACACCTTCTCAGGACCCACGCTGTGAATCACCTCAAAACCCTAGCGCGCTTGGTTGGTCGAACCGAGGAGCACTGCATCTCTTCATCGGTAGTAGACTGAGAGTCTCCGTCCTAATCGGAATCATCAGCCAACCATAATAAAAGACAAGAATGATGGATACATACCATCTGCTTCCTAGCGTTTTGTTCGATTTTCTGGAATCTTTTCAAGACTTCGAATCTGAATTTCTCCCTCTCGTACTCCCAGACCGTGTCGTAGAGGTCTCCTGGAGATATACTCCTCATAACAGCCCACTTGGCTACTCCCCAGTCTTCCTCCATTTCCCAGTCATCCCTAGCAACCAATGCTGATATGCGCGTGGCGTTCTTGCAAGCTCCATGATGATCTACCGCGCGGTCCATATCCACCTGAGAATCGGAGAGAACAATTATACCTATATCGATATACTTGCGCGCCTTTTCACTGTTTCGGACAGTGATGCATGTGGTAGGGAACGCGAGACCTTTGCCGACACTGCTCTTCCACACCTGGGCTAGTCTGGTCAGGCCGCCATGTATATCCAAGCCAACCTCTTTCAGTGCTTTCAGTATGTGGTTGAAGAAAAGGAAATCCCCAGAGCTTTCGATTCCGGCGGCTTTGTAGAAGCGTTCCTGCGCGCAAAACTTGTCGTGCCAATATTTTCCATCGAAGGGCTCGGCGTTCAAGAACTCGAATGCTCCAGCATCTTGATAGATGGTGCACTGAGTGTCCAGATGACTCAACCATGACCCGTAGTAGAGGGAATCATTTCCTACGAGATTATACATCTTTTCTGTGAAGGATAGTTGACGCCACATGCTTAGGATGCTTTCATGGCCGTCCACGACACTGTCATGAAGCTTGAACTCCGCCGGGAGTATCCCTATTGCCGTCAGCGCCATGAAGTAATAGATTGCTAATTGTGGTGAAATGCACTTACGCAGATATTGGGGGTCCTTTGGTTTCTTCAATCTAGATGGTGTCATTATGGTGCTCGATCTCAATACGACTGATACGATAGTCAATTTCCGGAAGAGCGGCAGTCGATAGGGACACGAGTCGAAGTAGGTGCGTGAGCTGGGATCGGAGGATTTTATTACTGGCCAAGAGGATCTCGGCGGAGCTTTCCATCTCACTATATAGCTCGTTGACCATGAGGTGAAGGTGAACATGAAAGTTTGAGTTTAAGTGAAAGTGAAGGTGAGGATGAACACTCCCCTGCATGGAGGTAAACATGACCCCAGCGGCGTGATATCTCTAGTACAAGAAGCATAAATGGATGCCGCTGAATCCGTAGTGGAGGAGATGTCAGTAGCAGAGTCAAGCTTTCCGTGTGTAGCATCGTGTATCAAAGCTCGGGCCCATGGGCAGTTGGGTAGGGAAAGAGCGTCAAGCCAAGTCTTGGCAAATCACGTGCGCGTTCAGTGGTACCTGCACGAACGACATCTGGGGGAAAGAAAGAAAACAAAGGTCTGCATTTGATCAATTGATGGCGGAGAAAGCAATAACATTACAGGTGAAGGCCTACCAAAGGATATAGTGTTAACTGCTCTTTCTACTTTAACATCTTGTTAAATAGCATCCTAACACAGTTTTAAACGGCTGTTAATATGATCTAGAACGAATATAAAGCCTTAAATGAGGGTTGATAGCTGCTCCTAGGGTGGACTCGTCCTTGTAATGAGCATAATTCACGTCGTCTCACGCATCTTGAAGAATGGGTTTCAGAAGAGTGTATATTGTATCTTGGTATGTTTCGCACTTCCAAGTGCAGAGTGTATAATTCAGGGAAACTGCACGAGAGAGAGAAGAAGAAGGAAAACAGCTAGATCCATCTCGGCGTGCCGTATCGTATAATGCGGCTGAAAGTCTCATTATCCGGCTGTATCCGAGGATGATGGGAAAATTTTATACACAAGCAATAGAATGGAAAGGCAAAAAGAAGTGGTGTTGATCCTGATGCCGCTCGCTGTGTTTTGCAAGTTTCAAGAGTCTCAGGCATGTCCCGTTGATATCCTCCGCTATGATCTCGTTGATCTGAGGCTGTATAAACGGTTTAGTAGTTTATAATTGAGTAGCTGAAATGTGCGGATGAAATGACTTACCGTATGAGTTCGATCCCTCACTGATACGCCTCTTGATTTGTTTGTTTTCTTCTCCTTATGTATACCAAGCCCTTGATGATACGCCAATCAATTGGTTCTTGGTCGTTTGCGGGCTCTGGTGTCGGCATCCTAGATTTTGAAAGATGGTCAGGAGATGAACTTGTGCGTGATAGAATCATGAAGTATATATAGCTTACATTCTCTTTGACAGATTTTTCGATCACCACCGCGCGCAACTTCTGACAGATCTTGAACCTGAATTTCTCCCGCTCGTGTTCCCAAATTACGTCACCAGCATCGCCGGGGGCGATTTAATGGTGCATGAGTTGCAAATTTTCCCTTGGAAACAGATAACGGCGAGGTTCCACTAAGTTTTCAAGCTTGAAAAGTAGATCCAGAGCTTGGTCCCGAGTTTTCGGGCTTGTGCAAATATTCGTGTGGGATCTAAGGTCTACCCCAATTTCAACGTAGTCGGAGGCTTTGCGAGGATCGACCACAATAAGACAAAGCGGAAAGCAAGCCACCATGGATTTGTAGCAATGCATATAGAAAACGAATCTTCTTTCGCCACCGTGAACATCTAGTCCGGTGCTTTTCAATGCTTTGTAGATCCTTGACATCATCCAATATTCGGTATCCCGGGTAGATCTTCGTCTACAAGGTAGTTTTTGCGGGTATCCTTATCATAATCCTTCAAGTAGTCGAAGTATACCACGACTTCGGAATATGTTTCAGAATAATCGTCGCTTAATAAGCACAGAAGGTAAATGAAAAATTGCGTCTCATCTGACTCTAAGACCTTCCGTCTCTCCGGAGGTAAGGATTTGATCCAGCTGAACCAGAAAAATGGCATAGCTTTTCTGTGTTCGGAGGTGAGGCGAAACTCCTGTGGCAGAATTCCTACATATGTCAGCACATAAACACCACCTCAACTACACGTCCTTAAAAATCTTACGCAAATATTCCGGGTCCACGCCTTTGAACTCCTCTGCAAAGATATTTTTACCCGACATGATCGTGGCACGAGTGTTCGCAAAGATGAAGGACTGATCACTTTCCACCAGTATAGGATAGTTGATCGAACAGACGAGCAGTTTCAAGATATGGGAACCGGAGCCAAAAGTCGAGAGAGCTGTCAGAAAAGCCAGCGGGTAATGAAGTGATGTGATGAGGTGCCGTAATATCCTGATGTGAGGCGAGGTGCAAAAGACCAGGCCCGCCCTTGCGTGAGGCAAAGATAGATGAAAGATAGGCACAAAGCCCGCAAAGAGCACAAGCTCCGAGAAATGTATTGCAAGGGCCCAAAGATCCCCGTGGTGTGGATAGTGGTGGAGAGGAAGTGTGGTGGAGGAAATCAGACCTGTCGGGGCGGGTGGGGGTCTTTATAGGAGGGAGCTGGCCGGTGGCGACGCTCTCTCTTTTACTATTTTGCAGACAAGGACGTTGACTTCATTTTGTGTATGCGCGTCTATGGAGTCGGTGTGATTGAGATGTTTCATGTGTGTTGCCTCTCACTGACCTATATGAAAAAGAAGAAAAATCGTGAAGTGAGTATGCGTAAAAGCCGGGAAAGACGATTATTAGTTCATCGTGGAATTTTCCATGTTATAACTTCTTCATCGTTACCTAGCTTCCAATTCTCATCTCATTACAACATATATTACTTTCCTTCCTCTCGAACTCGCAGACATCAGAAGGCCATCCCCAATCCACTCCCATCCATGCCCATGCCATCCCAGCTCAACCCCGTCCCCCCACCGGCAAGAGCAGAACTCCACCCCATATCGAGCGGCAAAAACCCCGACCAAAGCGCAGCCTCCTCGGCATTCCCATTCGCACCAGCACCCGCTCCCGCTGCAGCCCCACCATTCATCGCAAAGTCACCAACAGCACTAAGATCCGTCCACCCAAAATCCCCCATCTGCTCCGTCATCGCGGGACTCTCGCCCGTAGTCGTAGACGTAGCATGCGAAGGCGACGTAGCGGGGATCCCCGCGCCCGGAGTCGCAGCTCCGCCATACCCCGGGACGTCGAGCGGTGTACTCGCGATGTGTGTTCCTGGATGACGGAAGCTATGACGGGATGGTTTATCTTTTCTGGGGACTTTGGCCCAGAGGAGCTCGAGGAGCTGGCTGTATCTGTTGCCGGGGTGCTGGATGCCTGTGTCGGCGGCGACGCTGGAGCGGCGGAGGCGCGAAACGGTTTCGTTGATCATGGCGCGGATGGCGCGGTCTTCGTCGGTGCTGATGACGCCGGTGCAACGTGCACGGTAGAGGAAGACGCCTGCATAGACGAGGTAGAGGTAGTATCGTAACGGCATGTAGCGGAGTGCTTTTTCTGGGTCGACGAAGTGGTTTGCGGTTGTTAGGATCGCTTTCGCGGCGTCGAGGCCTTCGTAGATGAAGCGGACGTCTCCTACGGCGCCGACGTTGTTGGCGAAGACGCGTTGAGGGACTTGCATGCCTGGTCCCGCGGGGGTTGGGTTTTGCAATGGGGGGTCGGTGGATTGGTTGGAGGGAGGGAGGGCGCGGAGGATGGTGGCTTGGAAGGCGAATGCGTTGATGTAGAGGCGGAGGTAGTCGTAGGACATTAGGAGACATGCTTTGAGGGATGGAGAGCAGGTTAAGGTGCCCCAGACACTTTTCCATCCGTAAATGGCAGAGCGGAAGTCGTCAATAAATTTGATGTAGCTGCCACTCATATGTGTGCGGAAGCTCGATCCGGGATTTGAGTATAAAACATCATGAACGTTGCTGAAAAGTTGAGTGAGTTCCAAATTAGCTTGGCTGTTCGCATTGTTAGTGATATTTAGAAAGCGGGGATGAATTTCATACAAGATACTTGCGTAGTCTTCTTCATTGGGGCCACTCGGCATCAGCGATGGATAATCTTCCCGTCTAAGAGTCGTAAGTGGACCTGGTCCTCGCGACCAAAATGCCTTGCCTATCCGTATTGATATGTGTCGATCTGATACGTATGCTGCCGTCCATAGCAGCCGCTTCCGACTGTGCTGGGGATCTTTGCCTTGATCAACATATCGGAAAGAGTACTTGTCAAGGGCTAAGAAATAGGCGATTCTTAATGCAAGACCTACATGCATCCAGCTTTCTTTGTCTTCTTCACCCTTTCCAACTTTGCCTGAGCGCCGTTGCGTATATGGGGCCCATTCAGCAAGTATGAGAAGTGCCTCTACAGCCTCGACATCTGCATCACCCCCGGCAGCAAGATCAGACACCAAACTTTTCATATGTGTCGCACATGCTTCATATATGTGAGGCTCTTCAGACAAGTCTTTCGAAGAGATCAGAAGAACTGCGGTCAGGAGATGCGGTTCCTTCTTTGCCGTAACAGCGAGTCGGGATGTATCGAACGTCGCTGCTGGGACAAGTGGATAATACGGATGGTAGTTTTCTTTGTAGCGTGCCAGAAGGTTATGTAGAATTGGCAACGTGAGGCTTCCGTTGCTGAGCAAAGCGTATGGTATGTTCAACGACACTAGTGGCTGCGTGCCCGACATGTTATGGGGACCTTGTGGATGGCCATTTGCACTCGATCCCGTCTCTTCTGAACTCGACTCAGCGACTCTAGCTAGTATACCCAGGGCATCAGAGGGATTTTGCAGGTAGCCGAACTGGATCTCGGAATTTGGCGATTGGGAGCGCGGCAATTGACTATCAGATGCGGGCGGCTGCTGATGCTGTTGTTGTTGCACGCTTTCTGAATCCACTCGAACCCAGGGAGTTGTCCCGACATTTCCCAGGGGAAAGCTATTCTCTTCTTGTGCAAAGGTCGACAGCGATGGTACCGTTTTCCGACGCACTCGTCGCCCGCCTCGGTTACTGCCACCCAGCACGCATTCTCGATTTTCTTTTTTGCATCGAAGACACGGAATTTCCCCGCCTTGGTCGAGTAAACATCTGCTTTTTCTCTTCCTACAATTCAAGCATGCTTTTTGGGCGCGTTTTATCTTCTGCGAATCTTCGCCAGGCGGAGCAGCCTCTGTAGGCGAGCCCATGTTGCTCAGGCCGGTCCGAATGGTTATGTGAGGTTGAGATGTCGGCATTGGGGATGGAAGATCGGGATTCTACACTTAGCGACCCCGCTGGCGGCTTCTTCACCGGCTCAATTGTACCGGATCCAAGCTATTCACTAGGGCTCTAAAGGCAAGTTTCCGCCAACTAGCCAATCGTTCTAGATGCTCCCCATCGGTGTTTGAGAAACTCTGGAGTTCATTCGCCGCAGACTTGAGAATATTAGTCCTTTCCAACAGGCCACCAACCCATTGACTATTAGATCTATATGCTATGCTGAGATTGATTCCACTTGGGAGTAAAACGATCAGGATTATTAGAATAAAGATGGTTTAGTGACCATCAGTCTTTCCTGCACAATTGCGTGCCCTGATCTTTTGCTCCTGTGAGCGTCTGTGTGGGGTTTCGCTGACAAGGATCCCGTCTATCCATACCGCAGCCGACGTGGAAGCGGGTTGAGAAGCCAAACCTCAGTGCCTAACAATTGATCGCGTGCACAACGACCATCGTTCATCGATTTCTTGGAGTACTTGGAGTACTCGAAGTCTCTGAGGGTGTATATCTGTTGTAGACGATATACGGCTCTGCGCAATACATGTTCTTACCAGTCCGTGACTGCTCTTCCGTAGCAACCAGAAAGGAAGTATTTGAGTTGATATGTGCTCGATGCGTCGAATGCAATAGGAAAAACAGCGCTTCATGATGACTTTCCTGTGTATATATGTTCATCTAATGACTACTAAGTATGCATAGTCTGTCAACGGGTAGGAGAAAAAAGACGATGGGACCTAGGCTAGTCCTAGTATAGTCTAGCGCTGTAGATCAGTCTTACCTTTACCTCCACTTGCGCTTCCATGATCATCCATCCCCCTCTACAGTCTGCCTGCAAAACCATTGTATGACCCCGACATTTTCCTTCCTATCCCGTCCCCGCCGTTACAGATTCAGAAAAGTACCGCGAGCGGTCTTATCAATCGACAACTTCCTTTTCCTGGTGTTCATTCCGCGAGAGCAAATTGAGAGGTTCAATGGACTGGACCTAGGCTCCCTCCAAAGCGGAAGGTGGCCGTCTGCACCATGCCCCGGATCTTCAAGCAAGCTGCAGCAAACATCGATAGCCCGTATTGCTTCACTGCGATAAGCTTGCGCACAAGAGCACGTTTACGGCAGGAGCGGTCATCGCCCAAGAGCGGATGACGCCCGCAGCCAGTCATCGCCGTAGAATGTGTACTCTGCATGAAACATACGGCAAGCCGGCGTACTTACTGGACGAATGACCATGCACTGTAGCGCTCTATAAGATCACTATATTAAATGGCAACAGCAATTCCAATGTGGCGGGTGCGAACTTCCTGGAGGCGGCATTGCCCCGTGTGGCATTAAGTCTAGTTTGGCAGGTGTTGAAGCTCGCGGCGATATCCCACGAAATATAGCATGTTCGCCCGATTGCGACAGCGCCGGTGGTGTCCATTATAAGTATCTGCCTGGGCAACGTCAATCGTCTGTTCTTCCACATCGCCCCGTGGTCTGTCGCTTTCTTCTCGGTTTCAACATGAAATTCCTTGCCGTATCTCTGGCCACCATCGGCCTGGCTTCTGCCGCCGCCGTTGAGTCCAAAGTCGACTACTCTGGCTGGAAAGTCTTCCGAGTCAACGTTGGCGAAGACTCAACCAAGCTTGCCAGCATCGTTGATACTTTGCAACTCGAGACATGGAAAGGCAAGGTTGCGACTAGCAAGGTCGTCGATCTCGTGGTCCCTCCCACGCAGATTGAAGAGTTTGAGGCTTCAGCCAAGGACATCAACAAGGAGGTGATGCACGAGGATCTTGGCGCTTCAATCGAAAGTGAGGAGATCATTGAGACTTATGCTGGTAATTTTTTCCCAGACTGAATGGATTCTCCAAGTGAGGTATGCGTAAAGTACTAAGCCGTCTCCAGCTGCTGCTGCCGCCGCCGCACCAAATGCGACTTGGTTCAATGCCTACCACTCGATTGCGGACCACACCCAGTGGATCAAGGATCTCGCCGCTGCCTACCCCAGCAACGCCGAGGTAATCTCAGCCGGAAAGTCTTTGGAAGGCCGTGATATCACTGGCATCCATATCTGGGGAGCTGGTGGCAAGGGTTCTCAGAAGGGAGTTGTCTGGCACGGCACCGTGCACGCCCGTGAATGGATTACCACCATGGTTGTCGAGTACGCAGCCTACCAGCTCCTTACATCGACAGCGGATGCCGCGCTCAAAGACAAGTTCGACTACTACATCTTCCCCATTGTGAACCCAGATGGCTTCGCATACACCCAGACCACCAACCGTCTTTGGCGCAAGAACAGACAGTCGACGACCTCTGCTAGCTGCGTCGGTCGCGATATCAACCGAAACTGGCCTTCCCACTGGTCTCAATCCGCCGGTGCTTCCACATCTCCTTGCGCCGAGGATTACAAGGGCGCGTCTGCTGGTGATGCCGTCGAGAACAAAGCACTCAAGGCTCAGCTCGACGGAGTTGCGGCGGGCAAGGGTGTCGCCTTCTACTTGGACGTTCACTCCTATTCTCAGCTTTGGATGTATCCGTACGGTTACACCTGCTCTGGGACGATCCCAGAATCTGCCAAATACTCATCCATTGCCCGAGGTGCTGTTGCTGCTGTCAAGGCTGTGCACGGCACGACCTTTACTCAGGGACCAATCTGCTCGACAGTAAGTATACCATTCCGATTCATCTGATCAGAGATGGATGGCTGATTTAAATTTCTTCTAGATCTACCAAGTGTCTGGTTCTTCGGTTGACTATGCGTACGAGACGGCCAAGGCGAGTTACTCGATGACAGTCGAGCTCCGTGATACCGGTGCCAACGGTTTCGTCCTTCCAGCTGCACAGATTGTGCCTAGTGGAGAGGAGATGTGGGCCGGATTGGCGTACGTGTTGAAGAACATCTAAGCGCGAATAGCATCTTTAGCATGCGTAACCTACATGGACCATTGTGATAAAAGTAGTGCAGTTCAGCCATGCCCACCACCCTAGTTGTGATGTCGTGATGATTGAGATGTGTATGACATTGGAAATGGATAAAAGAGCCATAATCTTGATACCAGACGTGCGGTTGCTCCCCTTCCCCGAGCTTGCACTTTGCATCTGCATACTCTAGTACATATGCCTGTCCCCATGGCGCTAAGAAAATGCACCAAAACATTACATCACGCCCCTCTCTCCTCGCCTCGAGTCTTGACCAACAAACCCACCAATCGCCATCCCATCCCATCCCATCCCACTACCGCAACAACGACAAGCCCATCCCAACCTCCCATCCCCAACGATTCTCAAGACCCAAAAAACAAAAAAGTCAAGAAAGCCAGCCATGTCGGTCCCAGAAGACCTCACGACGCTGCAAACCCCACCATCCTGCACGGCCGACTTCTGCCTCATCCCGCTCGGCACCCCGACAGCCTCTGTATCGCAAGAAGTCGCCGCAGTGCAGCGCCTCCTAAAGAAGAGCGGCATCAGTTATCAGATGCACGCTGGTGGGACTACTCTTGGTACGTCCACCCTTTCCTCCCTTCTCTCCCCTCCATATCCCATATCCCATATTCTATAATTCTTGTAATGGATGGATGGATGGGGGAGGGAGAATACGATCATTGCTAATAGGGATTTGCGGGAGCTTGTTAGAAGGATCGTGGGATGAGGTGATGAAGGTTATTGGACAGTGCCACGCGATGCTGCACGGCAACGGGGTGGTGAGGATCCAGAGCGATATTAGGGTTGGGTCGCGGACGGATAAGAAGCAGGGGTTTCGGGATAAGGTGGAGGCTGTTGAGCGGTTGTTGTCCAAGGATGATTGATTGTTAGTCTTGCGGGGTTATCGTGCTTCATGATTCCTCGTTCTAGTTCTTTTTTTTGGACTCTATGCGGGTTCTGTGGATGGGGACATGGTGTTGTGATGATGGGTTGGTTGGGCGCATTGGGATTGTTGGGGGAGGGGATTGGCTGTGGTTGAATGTGTGGGTTGGTTTGGCATGGGGGGGGTTATACAGGGGGAGTGGTGATGGAAGAATAACAACAACAAACAACAATAACAAATCAATGTCAACACCACAACGCGACACAATTCTCTCTCAGCGTCTGTCCGTCTCTTCCCAAGAGAATTACCATGGCGTAGAAACAACTAGCCTGTGACAACACACAGCGGCAACTATCTAGCTAGCTAGCATTATCGATACCTAACCCTCCCCCCGCAACGCTTTTTCTCCCTTTCGCGCCCCGTTCCAAAAAAAAAAAAAGAACGAACATCTAGATCTTCCAGCCCCAAGTGACTCACTGTCGCGCCTCGAAACCATCGTCGCTCGCCCCCTTTTTTGAACCCTGCTTCTCGATTGGGTAGGAGATTGTACTCGACAAGAGAAAGAGAGAGAGAGAGTGGGGAATCGAACGAGGATCAAGCTAGCTAGGCGACTTTTGTTGTTTTTCCTGGGGGGAAGCTTGTTGTTTGTTTGGTGTTTTGACCGTTTCTGGAGTTATTTCTGGGTGTGTTTCATGGCATGTGGGGAGGGAAGGGCGAGGTGGGTGACGGGGATACGCGTGTGGTAAAATTAAGGAGAAAGGGGGGAATGGATGGATGTTGCTGGGGTGCGTGTGGGCTGGTTGTTGTTTGTTGGGCGGATAGCTTCACTTGGGGGTGTTTTGTTTTTGGTTGTTGGATGGGAGTGAATGTACTTGGACTGGTGTTGATGAGAGTGAAGAGGACAAGACGGATAATGTGGTGGTGGTGGTGGCCTGACGGATGACGATGCCGCCAAAATAATTCAGTCATCATCTAAGGGGAGAGAGAGAGAGGAGAGAGGAAGAGAAGCGAACGGAGCACGGGCCACGAGCAGAAAAAAGTCTTGGGGCAATCGGTCGCTTCTGCACGCGAGCATCATCGCAAACCCTTCCTGCCTGCCCTTGTCATGTCCTCCTTGATTGATTGATCTCCGGACACCCGCCCATCCATCCCGACTGCGCCCGTCATCGTCCTCCTCCACCTCCCCCTTCTTATTCACTCACATCCATCAACCCATCACACCACCATCACTACACTTGTACCCCAGCGACATCTACCCGCATCCACACCCTTCGCCTCCCATCAAATCCTTCAACACATGGCCAGCATCTGCTCACGCGGCAACACAAGGCATGCACCACGCGACACCCGTCCCTCTACACCGTCGTCCACATAACCCCATCGCTGCGCCCTCGCCGTCCATCGCCACAACGACATAATTCCCACACCTAATCCGCCGCCATGGCCTTTAATTTCAACTGGTCGCCGCTGATAGCGGATACCTCGCGCGCCCGCGACATGCTCACCACCGCTCTCAACAAATCCCCCAAACCGCCCATCATCGTCGACGACATCATCGTCACCGAATTAAACCTCGGATCCACCCCGCCCGAGCTGGAAATCCTCGAGATTGGCGACCTGGCCGAGGACAGGTTCAGAGGCATCTTCAAAATGTCCTATACCGGCGACGCCTTTCTCACCCTCAAAACAAAAGTCCAGGCCAACCCGCTCAACACCTATCTTTCGTCGAAGCCCGATTTTGCCTCGCCCATGCCTCTGGCCGCGTCGTCTGGCTTGACCATACCGTTACAAATCACCTTGTCGGATATACGGCTGAGTGGGTTCGTCATATTGGTCTTTTCGAAGCAAAAAGGCATCACGCTGGTTTTCAGAAATGATCCCTTGGAAAGTCTGAAAGTTTCGTCTACGTTCGATACTATACCCTTTGTCAGAGACTACCTGCAAAAAGTCATCGAGGAGCAATTGCGCGTCCTCTTCATGGACGACCTTCCAGCCATTATTCATCGATTATCGTTACGGCTCTTCGTCCCAGAATTCCAGGAGCTCGAGACGGAGACAGAGGAGAGGTTGGATGGTTCTAATGACACCACAGTTCCCATAGACCCACTCTTAACACCACCGCAAGATGCCATCGACTCGTTCGGCAACCCCATCGACGTTTCGCAAATCACCGCGCTTTCCCTCGACCCTGCTTCCGAAATGCACGCTTCCTTTTCCAAGAGCAACATCCTCCGTCTCGCCGCTCTATCCGAATCACAGCGCACGCTGTCTCTCTTTACCCCAGGCATCCAGGAAGTCGTTTTCCGAGCCTGGGCCAACAATCCGGATCAGTCCAACTCTGGCACCGCCACTCCGGCCCTTACACAATCGAGTCTATCTAGGATACAGTCTACTTTCGGAAGCAACCGATCACATGCATCGTCCGTCGCATCGGGAAGCACTGGCCAGGAAACTTACAGTTCACGGCCAACGGTTGTTTCCAACTACTCCGCACCCGCGGGTCTAAGCCTCGGTGCGAACCGGGGGACTCGTGGACAGATGCGTAAGCGCAAGAAGCGTGTTGTCGATCTTCGCAAGAGCAAGGACAGTGCCGAATCGCCTGGCGTTCCCACAGAGCCATCTACCCCAAGGGCGAACACGAGTGCTTCTGACACTACAAGCTCCATTCCCGAGGAGCGAGAAATGGAGGACCTCGTGACCACACCAACGAGTGCCTCAGACTCGTACTACCGCGTTGAAGGGTCACATCCGACTATGAATGCCGCCGGACCCAGCCGATTGATGGAACAAACCGCCAGCGCGGATGTCCTCCTGCCCGCCGCCCCACTCTTAGCCGATGCACCTAAACTCTCGCGACCAAAACCAAAGGCTCCCGCCGCTACCGCCGCCGCAGTCCCTATCCGACTCCACGAACCCGAAATGGAAGAGAGGCAAAGAAGCCACTCGAGCAGACCACCGCTCTCCCGCAACCGCCTTCGCCCCACCCAACAAGCCACCTCCCCTCTTCTCCGCTCTCTTTCCTTCGATAAAGTGACGTCGCTTTCCGCCACGCACTCGAAACTCCCTACATCCCCATCGTACGCGGAGAGCACGTCCAGCTCGTCCGGCGGGATCCTGGAGCAGGCGTGGATGATGAAGATGGCCAACGAGATTGCGCTCAAAGTGCAACAGGAGAAGGGTCGCGGCGTGTCGCGGGGCCGATCCGAAGACGTGTCGTCGTCATCGTCCGCAAAAAATTTGTCGTCGTCTGCGCCGTCAAGAGGGATGTGGATGAGCAGTGAGGAAGAAGATGCGCCGCCGCCGGCTTATGTGGCGTGATTCTTCTCCTTCTCCATCTCGTCCCTGAATGTTGGAGTTGTTGAAGAATCGCTCCTCTCCGCTCTTAATGAAGTAATGTGTTTATGATCCCCAACCCTCTGGAGGCTTTTTGTTTCTGATTTTGACCTTGTTGTAATGGTGTTGCTGTTCGGCGAAGCGGGTTCTTGCTCTTCTCCCATCATTGTTGTATTGCTTTTGTCTCTTTTGTATCCCCCTTCTTTCTTGATCTTTGCGCTGTTTCGAGTATACACAAAAGTTCTCCTTGGTTTTGCTGGGATTTTGCTGCGTTTTGTAGCAGTGGCGTTGTATAGCTATAGCTGGGAGGTATCTTTGATCACGCGTTTTCTTCTCCTTGTGTGTTTTTTTTTTCTTTTGTGGGGGAGGCCGGGCTTTCGGGAGAGAGAATGTGATGGAGTCATGTGCAAAGAATGACCCCATAGGTTTCTTCCGCTGGAATTTTCAGTTGAAGATTTCTTCCGAGGAGAATAGACGGAGGAATATATCAATTGCTTTCTCGGTTTTAGTAGGGAATCCCAGTTAGCAATTAGGGGAGGAAGAAAAGAAAAGAAAAGAAAAGAATTGCGCTTTTTTTTTCTTTTTCTGATTTCAAACTACCCCCCACTTGCGATATTGTAGAGAGAGAGGGAAAGGATAGTTTTGTTTTATTGCTTGGACTGGGTACATGAGAGATTTAGATTAGACTGGATTCTCTGGTAGCGGGTTTGAGTGAAAGGGGGACGAGTGAAGCAGAGTTGTGTAAATATATTAAACAGACGGACAGATGGGATAGAAGTTGCAATAAGGAACATAACATGTACATCTAGCTATCTATTTCCTACACATGTTTGTAGTTGGCTCTCTCTCTCTATATATGTATGTATATATATATGCAACTTGTCTTTTTTTTTCTCATCAACACCCTGTGTGTGTTTCGTTTTTACTTTTTCAACATGCAACCTTTTTTTCCCTCTTCTATGTCTTGAGCCTTTCTCTGTTTAATTCTAGTTGTTACTAGCAAAATGTGCCAATGTATATATATGTACATATATATATATGTATGTATACACACATATGTTTATACATATACGTATACGCATATTTGACAAGTAAATAATTCAAAAGACTTTGCACACCTTCTTCTTCTTCTTCCCTGCTGCTTTTCTAGCTTCCCATCTTTCTTGCTTTCTTTTTAAATTTTATTTACGTCTCCTCTTACTAGGGTAATGTAATAGATGGGTGATTTTGTAAATGTATGTGTGTACAGATTGTGTGAGATCGAAGAAAGGGCGTTTTGGCATAAGGGGGGCGATAGAAGAGGCACTTGTAAGAAAAGATCAAGATCAAGATCAAGACCAAAAGCAAGATTTATTTTTCAAAGGGGATTGATTTAATCAAATGGAGTTCCATTCGTAAGCGCAGACACGCAGACACACGCACACATACACACACACAGACACTTTTTTTTATGTTGTGTGTGTGTATGTGCGAAAGTGCAAGAGCTAAGAGGGGGGGTCTACACTCCGCTGCGTGTCTGCTCGCTCTCCTCGAGAGCCCCCTGCCCATTACACCTGTTTTAAAAGGTCCCCTTCCCCCTTCCGCCAAAGATCTTCTCATTATGGAAAAGTAAGCTACGAGTGGAGTTTGGCCAAGCTCGCGTTGGGCCTGTAGCCTTCAATTTTGCCTCGTGTTGTTGGGCAGTCTCCTGAGACGAGTTTTGAATCTCGAGCTCGTTTCCCATCAACCATGCTCGCCGTTCCTTTTTTTTTATGCGGCGAGTGCCAGGCGTAAGCCCGAATTCCGAAGGATCCATTCTCCCTTTTTTTTTTTCTCTTTTTCTTTATTTTTGTTCCTTTCCAACTCATCGTCTGTCACGACTCAAGCTAGCTAGAAGGGGGAAGGGGAAGGTAAAGTATGTTCAAAAGTGGAAAGAAGAGAAGGGTATTAAAACAAAAAGGCCATATATGAAAAATGAAAAAGAAGAGCAACCGACGGGACCAAACTCCAAGGGTATGCTGGGGTATCGATGCCAAGAAAGAAAACAGAACATGATCGAACCAGCAAAGCGGAAGAGGAAACTTTCGTGTCCCCTTTCGCCTTCAGCTCGAGCCAATCGAACCTGTCCCACGATGTATATACAGCCGATTAGACGGACTTTCGATCATATATATGGCACTGCGGGCGAAATTGTTAGAGGGGTAGAAGGACACAGCGGAACTGATATCCATCTGTGCGAAGAGTCTCGGCCAAAGGCTTCTACTTCTGAATCACTTTCGACCCGTTCATACTACGAAGTCATTGGAGATTGACGACTCGGGTATCGTCTTTCAGGAACTCGCGACGGAACTTGGCAATCTCCTGAGCAATGGCGTTGGGGTCCTTGGAATTCTCCTTTCGAAGATTCTTCAACACATTGCGGAGCCCTTCGTTCCACTGCGTTTTCTCATCAGGTGTCTTACCCGGATTGGCAGTGCCAAGCTGCACGAGAAGTTTTTCACCTACATTGATCATAGTTAGTCTGCGTATACCAGAGGGTGAGGAGTGGCACCCACCACTAATACTCATTTGACAAAAGTGCTGGTTCTGACAAATCGGGTCCAAGCACATTTCTCCTTGTGCCTCGGTGGGACAGACAGGCGTATCAGGGTCAATTTGATGACTATAAGTTAAAGATAGATAGCCGCTCTGTACTTCCCCAGCGTACTTGGGATGATAGCGATACGACTTGAACTTTCGCAATGGACTCTCATAAGGGACATACGCCCAAGGATCGACCGGTGGTTGTTGGGTTACAGCAGTCTACACGGCATTAGTACGACCCTAAAGCAGGCGGGTTACATACAGCTTGCTCGGGATCCGAAACCACATTGTCTGCAGGTTGTGCTATTTTTCACTATTAGCGACGTTCCACGTGAGCCCTTTCCAAGGATTCATACGCACCACCATCGTTGATCACAATCACTCCTCGAGGAGGGCTTTTCGTGGTTGCATCGGCGTCAGAGTCAGAGTCCGAATCTGAATCGGAGCTGTCTGAATCTTCCGACGAAGAGATGTCCATAGCGCCATCGTCGGCCTCTTCGGCCTCGTCGGGAGATGCACTAGTATCTGGGACGTTAGCCTGCTCATGTGGCTGAGTGCTGGGAACTGCTGTTCCTGCGGCAGGAGGCTCATACAGCTCCCCGTCGTCACCAGAGGTCGATGTCGGTGAGGTCGCAGTTGTCACATCATCGGTCAATTTAGGTGCAGCTTCTTGCTCGGGCTGAGGCGGCGCCTGCTGAATAAGTACTTGCGGCTCGTCAGGCTCGTACTCTTCCTCGGATTCGGACATAGCGACCTCGCCATCTTCAGAAGGGGAATTTGGGACCACATTTTTGCTTGAACGGGCATCGGCTTCCTTGGGGGAGTAGAAGTCCTCCTCTTCGGTCATGGGCGTTGCAGACTCCGTCACAGCAGAAGCCTTGGGAGCCGCGGAGGCAGCATCTGATCGACTCGAGGCATTAGTCCCAGATCGTGAGCCATACGCCGCATCAACAAAGGATGGTCGAGTGATCGGAGCTCCCAGTCCCGGAATACCACTGCTGTGCGTAGGTGTCACGTCGATTGGCGCGGCTGAGACAGGTTTAGGAGGCAAGCCAATTAGTGCACTACTAGGTTGACTGGGCTTAGGCGGAGAGGAGCGAGGAACAGCTGGTGCGGTAGAGTCCACAGGTGACGTATGCAGTGCAGCAGATGGCTCAGAACCAGCAGGAGGAACAGCGGTTGCTTGTTCTCGATCAATCGCCTCTTTGGTAGCCCTCAACTCACTGTGCTCCATACCTTCGGTGTCAATTCCAAGCTGCTCTAGCTCTTCAATCAGCTTCGCCTTATCCTCCTGCATGCGCTTGTCATTGGCAGCAAGTTCCTGCAATTCTTTGGCCAGCTTATCCATCTTTGCTGAATTAGCCGCCAATTCCGCATCCAAGTCGGGCAAGTCTTTTTCAATCTTGGCTCTACGAAGCCTTTTGACACTTCGCAGAGAACCTTCATCCACGTGTGCAATAGAAGAGGCGCCTGGAGCTGCAATATCCCCCGGTTGAGTTGTGTTCGCAGGTGGAGGTACTGTGGGTGCGGGTACAGTCGCTTGTTGCACCATTGTTTCCTTTTCAGGTGTTTCGGCCAGCTTTGCCTTCTGTTGTTTGTTTTGTTCTCGTTGCTGTTTCAGTTTTTGAATTGCCTGTAGCTTTGCTGCGGCGAGGCGTTTCTGTTTGTCTTCCATCTCCTCGTTGCGTGCTTGGCTAGAGGGAGCTTGAATATCAGGCGTGCTGACTGCTGACTGAACAGGATTGACAGATGCAGGGCGTGATGGTGTGCTCGCAGCGTTCGGTGCGGCAACTCGTTGTTCGTTTTGCTGCGCAGTTCGTAATGGCAGCTTAGAAGGCCGGGCACCTTCAGTTTCAGCATTATTGTTGTGATTATTCGGCTCGATGACAAGTTTTGGCTCAGGGTTAGCACTAGTAGCAGCTGCTGGTGTGTCCATGGAATCGGAAGGCAGAGGCCGTTTTGTGCCGCTCAAAGTGGGGGGAGGCCCTTGCATTGTGGACGGCAAATTCATAAACAGCCCGGGAATACCAGAGTACGGCGTCGTAGGGGTGACTTGTGATGGCAATTGAGGTTTTGCAGGAAGAGATAAGGGTTTCACTACGGCAGTTGAAGCAGGAGATTGAAGACCAGTCGCGGGAGGTCCGTTGCTAAGCGGGGTCTTGCTAGCCGCAGGCTGCGTTGGAACAGGCGTGGCAGGGTTGTTCTTCAGTGCTTGGATCCTTTCTTGTATAACCCGGTTCTGGCGAGCCTGTTGGGTCTGCTGTTCTTCTCCGCTGGGCTGCTGAGCATTGGCTGCTGGCGTGGGAGTAGCGGACGCAGGCGGCGTTTGCGCTTGTTGCGGAGATGCAGCCTTGGTCGCTGCAACCTGCTTTCCTTTTTTCGCAGCTTGCAAACGCGCAATGTAATCTTTACGGTCAACCGGAGATGGGGCAGACTTGGTAGGCGGGACTGGCGCAATGTTGGTTTTCACCGAGCTCAGCTTGTTGTTATTTGACACGGCGGTATTGTTGGTCGGGGTGGAAGGAGTAGTCGCGGAGAGCGCGGTGGAAGCCGCCGGCCCAGTAGTGGCTTTGGGTGGTGGTACAGGCTCGGGTTCAGAGGGCAGATTCAGAGATCGATATAAGCCCCGTAGAAGGTCGGTATCGAGATCCTCATTGGCCAAAGCGCGGTAGCCGATATTGTTACCGTGCAAGAGCTTAATGAACTTTTGAGCCTCGTCCCGCTGCTGCACTATGCTATCGGTAGCTTCGGGCTCAACAGTCGATTTCTGCGTAGCGGCTTGCTGATTTGGGGTGTAGCGTTCCCGATGACTAGCATATATAGGCCCGTTGCTTCGCGGTGCTGCCTGAGGAGCAGATCGAGGAGGCGGGGGTTGATGAGCACTTGCATGTCCAGCGGGCGATTGAGAAGCGGGGTCGCTTTCACTCAGTTCGCCGTCTTCCTTGTCTACATCCATCGCATCCATATGGTAGTGCTGCTGCCGGTTAGTTGCAGGTGGCGGAGGTGGTTGCGCGGGTTGAAACGTGGGTGCAGCGGGTGGAAGGCCTGGTGGAGGCGGATGAGTTGTGGTATGAGGAGGGTTGTTATAGAGCATGGGTGGTGGAGGGAATGCGCCGTTTGACATGATGGGAAACTGCATCTGCATCTGCATCGCCTGTTGCCACATTTGCGGAGTGGGGAAAGAGGACGGCCAGGCAGCTGTGACGTGTTAGGATGGAAAGAGGTAAACGGGGAAGCAACTACAGTGTGTGCGCAGGACCAGAGTGAGAAAGCCGGTATATGCGACGCATATTTGCAGTTACACAGTTGTACATATGTACAGGAAGAGTTGTGTACTTGAGCATATATACGAATCACACTACCGACCATTCTCACATGCTTCAGGCACTGGCACCCTGCAAACGGGATTGGTGACGTACCTGGTGAAGGTGAATAGGATGATTGGGAATTTTGGTTGTAGGTTTGGTTGTTGAGGCCTGGGATGGCCCACTGGTTCGCGTGATCGTCGGTCTGGGGTGTCCAAGAAGCATTTTGCGACTGGTATTGGCCATTCGGGGTCTGGCCATGTTGCTGCGACTGAGATTGAGGTGTCTGCGGCGGCATAGGCATGGTGAAGGGCAAGCCGAAGGGGGGTTGCCAATTCGTCGCCATGGTGGCGCGTAGTGCAGATGTGGAGTTTCGCGCGTTGTGCACGAGCGTATGCGCCTACAGCATATATTTACGTGTAGGAAGAAAGACCAAAGCGGGCGAGGAGGAGTGCGGTAATAGATGGAGGTTGGCGGAAGCGGGGGTGAAACGTCGTTGTTGATGGCGAAGGGTGAGTGAGGATTGTAAGTGGATGGAGGTGAGGCGTAGTAGGTGGTAGTGGTGACGGCTTTCTTTCTTTCACCAATCTTCTCTCACATGGGCTCCAGCCGAGCACAACGCACGGGCCTTCTTTCCTTCCTTCCGATCTTGGATGCGCCGGGCTGTAGTCACGTGCTCTCGCTAAAAGCACGCTACGCGCAGTCATGGCAGGCGCGCTGGGTTGTTGTTGCTGGCTGCCGGTTGCCAGCCGGACGAACAAATGTAAACAAACCCGCCCGCCGCCGCCGTCATCCACCTAGGTATCTGGTCTCTCCGCATTGATCACCTCCCCACCGCCTCACTCCATCGTCGCTGTACATATCAGCTGTAATTGGCGTTTTTGCTACCAGGCAGCTTCATCTGGATCTTTGCATTTGTTCTTTTTCTGTTTCGATAATGCTCGTGCGCTGCATGGAGGTTACAGCATAACGACATCGCCCTTGCCGCCATACCTCCCTCCCTTTACACATAACATACCAAACCCACACAACGCCATGAGCGCTCCCGCTCAGAATGGACCCCGGTGGTCGAGAAACAGTCCTTTTGCCAGGAACCCATCATCTGCTTCTCCATCCTCCTCGCCTGTCCAGCCCCCCTCCGCTGGATCTCAACGCCCCAAATCCGCCGTTCTCTCATCCCCCTTTCTCGAGTCGCAAAACAACACCGGCCACACGCGCAACCAATCACTCACCCAGCTTGGCGGCTCAGCTTTGGCCAGACCCGACACAAGTAGAATGCGCGCCAATTCAAATCGAAACAGCACTCCCGCTGGCACCTTTGCCCCTAAATTCATTGAAGACGGTTCGCAGGATATTCCCGAAGTGCGAGGAATTGAGGGCGAGAATGACTTCTCGGGGAAGCGTTACGTCTGGCTGAGGGATCCGAAAACCGCTTTTGTGCGAGGATGGGTCGTGGAAGAAAGACCGGGCGGCCAACTGCTGGTCCAGTGCGATAATGGAGAACAGCACGAGGTGGATGCTGAGTCTGTCGACAAGGTCAATCCGGCCAAGTTCGACAAGGCGGATGACATGGCCGAACTCACACATTTGAATGAACCCTCCGTCATTCACAACCTGCACATGCGATACCAAGCAGATCTGATATATGTAAGTTGGCCGACTGATTATATGCTACAGCAGGCAGCAGACTAATGCCCCATATCAGACGTACTCGGGCCTGTTCTTGGTCACGATAAATCCTTACTGTCCACTCCCCATTTATTCCCGTGACTACATCAACATGTATCGGGGCCGAAGTCGGGAAGAGACAAAACCGCACATTTTCGCCATGGCCGACGAGGCCTTCCGGAATCTGGTCGATGAAGGTGAAAACCAAAGTATTCTGGTCACGTACGTTCATAGCTTCACACATCATGATTTTAGCTGACCATAATAGTGGAGAATCCGGTGCTGGAAAGACCGAGAACACGAAGAAAGTCATACAATATCTGGCTGCGGTCGCCGCATCGGATACCCCCCGGGGCAAGTCTGGAGGCAAGCAGCATTCCAATCTTTCTGAACAGATCCTCCGCGCCAATCCCATCCTCGAAGCCTTCGGAAACGCCCAAACAGTACGAAATAACAATTCATCCCGTTTCGGAAAATTCATCCGCATTGAGTTCTCCCGTACCGGTCAAATAGCGGGAGCCTACATAGACTGGTATTTGCTGGAAAAGTCAAGAGTTGTCCGACCAAACTCAAACGAACGTAACTACCATGTGTTCTATCAGCTACTCCGGGGAGCCGATCCAGAGATGAAAAGGGAATTTCTCCTAGATGGCCTGGACGTGGAAGATTTCGACTACACAAAGCATGGAAATGACACAATCTCAGGCGTGTCGGATCAGGACGAGTGGAATGCGCTGATTGAAGCGTTCCACATCATGGGCTTCACTGAGAAAGATCAATCAGCCATCATTCGGGCTGTGGCTGCCGTGCTTCAGCTTGGTAACATTCGAGCCATCAAAGAGAGTCGGCGCGCCGATCAAGCCGCCTTCGAGCCCGAAGCTATTGAACAGGCCCAAAAAGTCTGTAAGCTGCTCGGTATACCGATGGAAGATTTCGTTAAGGCTTTGTTGCATCCTCGCGTCAAGGCCGGCCGAGAGTGGGTTGAAAAGGTCCAAACACCAGACCAAGTCAACCTGGCCATCGATGCTTTAGCGAAGGGTATCTACGAACGTGGCTTTGGCGACTTGGTAGATCGTATCAACCGACAGCTCGATCGAACTGGATCTGGCGGCGATGATTCTCACTTCATCGGTGTTCTCGATATTGCGGGTTTCGAAATTTTCGAAGACAATAGTTTCGAACAACTATGCATCAACTACACCAATGAGAAACTCCAGCAATTCTTCAACCACCATATGTTCGTATTAGAGCAAGAGGAATACGCACGAGAGCAGATTGAGTGGAAATTCATTGACTTCGGCCGAGATCTCCAGCCGACGATCGACTTGATAGAACTTTCCAACCCAATCGGTATCTTCTCCTGTTTGGACGAGGATTCGGTAATGCCCAAAGCTTCCGACAAGACTTTTACAGAAAAGCTGCACGCTCTATGGGACCGAAAGAGCAACAAGTACAAGCGGTCCCTCTTGACGCAGGGTTTCATGCTCACCCACTATGCTGCCGAAGTAGAATACACCACGGAAGGCTGGCTGGAGAAGAACAAGGATCCTCTAAACGATAACGTTACCCGCCTTCTCGCTGCTTCTACAGACAAGCATATCTCGACCCTTTTCGCAGATTGCGCCGATGCCGAAGATGACTCTGGTAGCTCTCGGAATCGGGTCAAGAAGGGTCTCTTCCGTACCGTCGCCCAACGCCATAAAGAACAACTCTCGTCGCTTATGACACAGCTCCATTCTACACACCCACACTTCGTTCGATGTATCTTACCTAATCACAAAAAGCGACCGAAACAGTTTAGTGCGCCGCTTGTTCTGGATCAGCTGCGATGCAACGGTGTACTTGAGGGTATCCGTATTGCTCGCACTGGCTTCCCTAATCGTCTTCCGTTTGTTGAATTCCGCCAGCGGTATGAGGTGTTGTGCAATGATATGCCCAAGGGCTACGTTGAGGGTCAAGCTGCCGCCAAAATCATACTTGAGAAGCTTAATCTCGACCGCGCCCTCTACCGTGTTGGTCTTACCAAAGTCTTTTTCCGAGCGGGTGTTCTCGCTGAGCTGGAAGAGCAACGAGACAACCTCATCCGTGATATCATCTCCCGTTTCCAATCCGCTGCCCGAGGCTTCATTCAACGTCGCATTGCTCACAAACGTTTGTATCGAGCAGAGGCAACGCGAATCATCCAACGCAATTTTGGGGTCTATCTCGATCTTCAATCCAACCCATGGTGGAATCTCTTCGTCCGCATGAGGCCCATGCTTGGTGCCACACGTCAAGCTGCCGAGGTTAAGAAGCGGGAGGAGATGATCCAGAAACTCGAGGAGAAGATGGCCCAGGAAGCAGCCGACAAACAACGAGTCGAAGACGAACGACGAAGAGCGGAGATGGATATCCAGCGCATTCAGAAGACGCTCGAAAGCGAGCGCGCTCTGGCTCTTGATAAGGAAGAAATTTTCAAACGCCTGCAATTGCGGGAAACAGAACTCTCCGAGAAGCTAGCTGGTGCTATTGAGGATCAAGACAAACTCGAAGATCAGTTGGATGAGCTCATGGAAGCGAAAAAGGCTGCCGAAGATCAAGCTGAGCTTTTCAGATCGGATCTGGAGCAAGCCGGTGAGATCATAGGCAAGTTGGAAGGCGAGAAAGAGGATCTGGAGGACCAAATTTCCCAGTTAGATCAGCAGCTGCAGGATCTCGAGAACGCCAAGTCTGAGCGCAGTCAAGCCGAGGAGTCTTTGAGCCAGGAAGTCAAGATGCTACAGAGCCACCTCAGTTTGAAGGAGAGAAAGCTGCAGGAACTAGAGGCCAAGCTGCTCAAGACGGACCAAGACCTGGATATTAAACTTGCGGCATCCAACAAGGAGTTGCACTCTACGAAGCAACAGGTCAAGGATCTACTGGACGAGAATCGCCAAGTACGCCAGCAGATTGCCGATCTCTCCTCCACTTCAACCAGCTATGAAGATCTGATCAGGCAAAAAGAAAGCGAGCTCGCTATTTTGAAAGCCGATCTGAAGAGGTACGAATCCGACCGCCAAAATTTCGACAATGAGAAGCAAAACTTGGCAAGCAAACATGACGACCTGCAAAGCCGTCTCCGCGATGCTAAAGCGGAAATGGATGTCATGCGGTCTCAGAAACAACAGCTTGAACGTGAAGTGACGGATGTCAAGCGTTTGCTGGAAGAGAAGATCTCGGAGGACGCCCAGTCAAGTGAAGGGAGAAAACTCCTTGAAGAGCAGATGAACACTCTGAAGAACGAGCTTTTCGAAGTTCAACGGGAGCTTAGCCGGGAACGACAGTCCCGTGACGACGTTGAATTGCTAGCTGAGCACAAGTACGATACGCTTAAACGGGATTTCGACGCTCTCAATGACTCCAAGATCACTATTGAGAAGGAAATGTACGCACAACAGGATGTCCTCCGTAGAGCCAACGAAACGCGGGCGGCGACCGAAAAAGAGCGAAAAGAATACCAGAACGAGCTGCGCGGACTTCGTGAAAAGTATCTGGAACTTCAAGAAGAAAAGTTCGATGCTGACGCTGCTGCGGAACGTGCTCAGTCCAAGATAGCGCTCCAGCGGCAGGCAGAACAAGTGAAAGAGTTGGAAGCCAAAGACAAGCAGCTCGACCAGTTGGAAGTGGAGCGCAATGAGCTTTCAGAGCAAGTTCACAATCTCACTCAAATGCTCGCAGATTCCGACTCATTCAAACTTCGGAATGATCAGCAAAAGGAACGTCTGGAGCGCGAATTGGTCACAGTCAAGGGCCGACTTACGGCATCAGAGAATGACAACCGCGCGCTGATGAACAAGGTCGCTCAAAAGAACCTGGACATTGCGCGCTCGAATTCTCGCGCGGGGGAGACCCAACGTTCACGTATCACACAGTTGACGAAAGAAAAGACCAAGGTTGAAGATGACAACAAACGCCTGTCTAAGCATCTCGAAGATGCTCAGCTTACAATTGCATCCTTGGAAAAGCAGAAGGAGAAGCTTGCTCTTGGGCTTGAAGATCTAAACCATGAGATCACCCGTGAGCACAAGAGCAGTCGAAATGCCGAAAAGACTTCTTCGACTGCTGGTATTCAGCTAGCTGAAGCGAACCGAAAGCTGGAGACTGAACGACAATTGCGCACACAAGCTCAGGCGAATACGCGTGCGGTGCAGGCGGCTCTCGACAATAGTCACAAGGAGCTAGAGGAGTGCCGTGGCCAACTCGTGCTCCTCCGTAAAGTGTTTGACCCCGAAAGTGGCGACGCTCTTCCAACATACGATGCTGCGAAGCCGGGTATTTCGCGTGCTGTCGACGTCGCCGAGCGTCTAGAAGCAATGAATCAGGCTTTGCGCGTTGCCACTGAGCGGTACTCGAGGGCGGAAACCCAGCTTGATGAACTACGTGAAAGGCATGAAGACGAGATCAACGATATGGATGCCCGTCATGCTAACTCCAAACGGGCTTTCATGGAAGAGATGAACAGCAGTCAAGTCAACCAAGCGAACGCTCCTCGCTCTCCCGCGCATCACCGCAACAATAGCGAGAACCGGAAGCCTGTCTCGAGGGCAAACACGCCTACCTACCAGCGACAACTCAGCAATGCCACCATTCATTCAGCTCGCTCGGACCACACTGTCGACACTGTTACTTACAAGGACCGCATGGATGTAGCTTCCGAGCTTGAGGCACTTCAAAACAAATTTGAAATGTCGGAAATGCGAGTCAAGCACCTTCAGAACCAACTTGACCGTTCACCTACGCGCAATAACTGGCAGGACGAAAGTCCTTCGCTGCGGAGAGTCCAGAAGCTCGAGCGCGAGAACTTCCGCCTTCACGACATGCTCGATGATTCCGCGAAAAAGGTCTCTTCTCTGGAACACAGCCTTCGATCTGGCGAATTGTCATACAAGGAAGTGCAGACCAAGTCTCATGAAGAGCTATTCGATCTCTTGAATTCGCAGGAGCAAAACAGGAAATCGGCGGTGCAAGCGCACAACGCTACGGTCAATGAGCTTGCAGATGCCAAAGCCGCTTTTGACGAGATCAAGCAGGCAAAGATCGCTTTGGAGGTTGAACTTCGCGACACAAAATCCGAATTGGAGGAGATCGCCGCCGAACAAGAGGAGGATGACGCCAATCATAACCAGTTGCTCCAGGAGTTTGCCGATCTTCAGATACGACTTGACAACGAGACTTCGACATTAGTCGATGTTCAATCCAGTCTCATGCTATACAAGAGCCGTGCAGACGAGTACTTCAACAAACTTGAGCAGGCCGAGATTGCAGTTCTCAAAGCTTCCCGAGCCGAGCAGTTCGCAAGAAATCAAGCCAGGGAAGCTGAAGATACGTGCGCAACCGTGATGGCAGAGCGGAAAGAGATGGATGGTATGGTTGAAGACCTTCAGCGGCAAGTGCAGCAATACGAGGAGCGTGTTGAAGATCTTTCTACCGACTACGAGAGTACTTTGCAGGCCAAGAAGCGTCTGCAGAACGAACTGGAAGACTATAGAAACCAGCGTGCTCACGACCTCGAAGATACCGAAACGTCGATTGAGCAGACCCGCAAGAAGTATCAAGGGGAGCTATCAGCACTTACGCATGAGCTGGATCTCGAGCGCGAAAACGTCATCTACGCTCGAGAGGAGAACGGTCAGCTACGCGAAGAGATCGAGGAGTTGAGAAACAAGTGGGATGATGAGGTCCTGAACTCATCGACCTGGGCGAAGGAGAAGAGTCGCCTTGAAATGACTCTACAAGACATTTCCAACTCCCGCGATGAAGCTGCCAATGCTCATAACGAGGCGCAGTCTAAGATTGTCAGCCTCTTATCACAAGTCCGCGCTCTTCGCACCAATGTCGATGACGTTGCTGCCGAACGCGACTCTGCTATCGAGGAGAAGAAGCGACTTGAATCGCGCCTACAAGAGGCCGCCCAGAAGCTTGAAGATCTCGCACAATCCGAGTCACCAGCCATGCGAAACGCTGCCACCTATGACCGAGAACTTTTGGAACTCAAATCCGGCCTAGCACACCAAGAAGACATCGCTGCTGCTGCTGTTGGCAAGATGCGCCGTGCTGAGCTTCTTACACAAGAGATTCAGAAGGATCTCACTTCAGCACGTGAGAACAACGTGCAGCTACACAAGGATAAGGCTGCAGTGGAGAAGAACCTGAAGGATCTTCAACTCCGTCTGGTCGATCTTGAGACTAAAGGCATTACCGGCTCGTCTGGAAAGGATGTGCGATTTTTGCATGGCCGCATCCAAGAGGTAAGCGATCTGCACGTGCATACATTTACGAATATATCTAACACCATCATGCAGCTTGAAAAAGCTCTAGAGTCATCCGAGTCCACTCGACTCAACGAGTCTCGTAGCGTCCGTAATGTTGACCGAACGGTTAAGGACCTTCAAAACCAGATCGAACGCCGCGACAAACAAAACGCCTCCATCATGGAAGATCTCAACAAGTCCCGTGATAAACTCTCCTCTCTCCTCTCCACCATCGACGAATTGCAATCCTCAGACTCTAACAACCAGCTGGCTGCCAAACGCGCCGAGCGCGAACTCCGCGAAGAACGTGAAAAGTCGGTCCGCCTAGAGCGCGAGCTCGACGGCCTCAAAAACCTTCGGCTGGAGCGTCGCAGCGTCCTGAGCCTACAGGGTGGTAGCGAAGCCGGCGACATCGTCAACCGCAGCCGCCGCGGCTCTGGTATCGGACTTCTCACAGTTCCCGGTGCCAGCAGCGATATAGGCGAGTTCAACCCAGCGGTCAGCGAAAAGAGGAAAGTGTCGTCTCTGCGTGGCACTGTGAGGCGCGCCTCTGGTCAGAAGGGTTTTTTGTAGTAGGTGGGACCTCCGTGGATGACGGGGAGGGGACGAGGAGGAGGTCCGAGCACCACCATAACAACTTTTACGTAAACCGCAACGGGAGTGTGTTTTATCCACCTTCTGTCGTTGAGGAGGTGGATGAAGAAGAGGATGATGCCGACCAGAGTCAGCAGCAATCCGGCTATCAAAGGGATAGCGAAGATGAAGGAGATGTTTTTGATGACCTTAATGATGAAGATGACGAGGCTAGAACCCTTGTCGCTTTTGAACTCGGTGCTGGGGAAGAAGGGAAATTGAGGGAGGGCGATGTGGTTAAGGAGATTGAGATCAGTGATGAAGATGGGTCTGACATTGACGATGATGACGACGCTGATGATGATGATGGATTCGGTGTTGCGAGGAGTGATAGCGTTGTTGGAGTTGGTGGCGCGGATGTTGCAGCAAAAGCTGGGGGCAGCATCAAAAGGAAACGGACTATTCGGGTTGTTATCAGGTCCAGGGCGTTTTTGTGAGGGGACTGGGTTCTCGCTGTCTGTTTGCGTCGTTTTCCTCTCCGAGTAGCCTTTTTCCTGGGGGAGTTGAGATTTCTGGTTTTTGGGTTTTGCGGGTTCTGGGTGACAGGAGTTTCACCTTATGGGTTGCCAAGTACGCGAGTCTTTCTTGGGTTGTCTATCTAGCGTTTTGCTGTTGATATTGTGTCTTTTGCGTTTTGTTAATAGGGAAATGAGCATAGGACAAGATAGGTGGTTAGGAAAATGGGTAATGCGGATGAGGTTTTCACTTTAATCTATTGACGATCGTTATGATGTGAAACCTACATTGCAGTGATCGCGTCGACTTTTCCTATGCGGTCCACATCACCAATTTATATCCAAATCCCATAGTAATGACTGAAAATACGATGATTTGCACTAGTCGGCCACAGACTTATGCCTTCTCCTTCTGTTCAAGGTCCCCCAAGAAAGACCAAATCATTTTCCCCTTCCACCCCTTCTTCTTCCAATCATTTGCGTACTTGGGAGAAAGCTCCGCAGACTCAAACGGCTCCACATCATGCGCCCATAAAAACAGAACGTTATTCTTCCCATCCGCCTCCTGCGCCTTGTAAATCGAGTCCATAGCCAGCGGGGTATCCTTAGCCAACGCAGGCGTGAAAAATGGCTCGTCCCCACCTCTCTCTTTACTCTCCCGAGGCGATTGAGATACTTCACCCGGACATACCGCTCCTGACGAAAGCAAGTTCGAACAATCGCCTTCAGGTATATGCAAGTACCTCGACGGTCTCAACTCGCCAGCATGATGGCAAATATCCGCGCCCAAAAACACAAAACTATCTTCTCCCCCATCTCCGTCCCTCTCCCCACCTTCCGGCACATGTCCCGGCGTAGCAACTAAATAAAAACTCCCATCCCCAAAATAATCCCACGCCGACAACTCTCCAACACGAACCCCAGACCCTTCAAACTCCTGCCGAGAAATCTCGCGCAGCGTGCGGCCCGTCCACGCGGATTCCGGGACCTCGCCGGTCGCGTTCGTAGGGTACCCAGGGACATATCTGTCCTTGAATCCAGGACCGACAACTAAGTTCGTGCTGGGTGGGAAAATCGACATATCCCCGATATGATCCCAGTGCGAGTGGCTCCATACCACGGCTTCGATATCGTCTACCTTCACGCCTGCGCGGTCTAGTTCTTCGGGAACGCCGTTGTCGGTGAACGTGATGTCCCAGCCTAGTCCTTCGATTCGGTTAACGAGGTGTGGCGGATATGTGGTTTTCCAGTTCTTGGGCACGCCGAGATCGAAGAGGATTGTGCGGTTTGTGGTGGGGGAGGTTATGAGGTAGGACCATGCTGGGAGAGGGGGGAAGGTGGGGAAGGTGGATGGGGAGGGGGATAGGGAGGTTGAAGTGGGGATTTTGGAGATGCGGACGCCGGAATCAATGATGCGGAGGTGCGCGGTAGAGCGTTTTGAGGGAGAAGTTGTAAGGGGGTGTGAGGAGGTTGATTGGAGACATTATTTGAGAGAAGACTTGTAGAAGTTTTGAGAATGATAGAGGTTGTGAGACAGAGCAATTTTGCAGTGAGTTTGTGGGTTTTGTAAGGACTTGTTGATTTTTTTGGTGTCGATTTTAGTAGGTATAAGCAGATTCATTCATATTTTCTTACTATGCACATATGGAACTGCTATGATATTATAAATCTACTAGCCATCTGAACTTTTTTTTTGGTGCTGTGATGACCAAATCGGGAAATTTTTGCTAGCGTGTAGATCGCCTCTGACAAAGGGTATTAATCATCAGTGGGAAACGTAGGAGAAAAATCAGCGGATGAATCCTTACGTACTCTATCCCAACTTAATTATTCAAGGTAAGAGCAGGTGGGACATGGCAGTGATAAGCCGTTCATTTTGGCCGATTTAGTTTTGCCAGATCTCATCTATCATCAAGATATAAACAAATGACGGACAAGAGAGATTCGAAGTTCATGATACCTATCTGAGTACTGTAGAAGCCCATATCGCAGTGAATCAAGACTGGCCCTCTATTCAGTTACCGTTACCGCAATGTAAATGGTATTCTAATATGTCGTAGTACTGGACCTGGACGAGGAGGATATAAAAGTGCACCAGAAAACGATCAACAATAAAGCCATAAGCCATGCATTGTACATGGACGAAACTTTGCCCCAGAAGCCTTGCATCTGGAAATACTTGCCTGCGTGAGTATATGGTGAAGTGGAAGCGGTCGGTTCGGATTTATTATTCTCAGGCAGAACAAATAAAGATTCGGAGTGCTTCAACGAATCGAGATACAAGAGCAAGTCTTTAGAATGATATGACAATGCGGTTTGGTACGGACTCTCATTGTTGCGATTTATGGACGTTAATTGATGCCAGGCACCGAGGTCCAGCAGCCGTTTGAAGGCTGCGACATTGTCTTTCATAGCTGCCTGGTGCAGCAAAGTGCATCCGGAGTCATCTCTCGCATTCAGATCGAACCCCGCGCGGAGGATCAAATCTATAGTATGGACACGACTGCTTTCAGTCGCGTAATGGAGTAATGTTTTACCATGCCAGTCTGGTTTCGCAAGCATATCGACGTTTGGGCGCGCCAGGAAGAATTGTACAAGCTCGATGTTTCCTCGCTGTGCAGCGAAGTGGAGCATGGAGCGACCAAAAGAGTCCTTCAAATCGAGACAGGACCCTTTCGATTTATACGACTGATTGTCTTGCAATTCTATTCGTTGGAGCAGTTCCATTGTTGACCTACTGCTCCAACACAGGAAATGTAGAAAGGTCATTCCTTCATGGTCCTGCGTCCATGGATCCAGATCTTCGTAGTTTTCTTGCAAAATTCGCTTGCTGACCGGATTGTAATATGTGTGCAGAGCTGTTCGTCCCCCGACCTCCTGACAATAGGGATCCGCGCCTTTTGATAAAAGTAGTTTTGCACAATTTTCATTTCGTCCCATTTCAATGCAAGTGTGTAATGGTGTTCTACAACAGTGTCAGAGGTATCTATAATAGTACCATCCACTGGTCACTCACTCGCCTGTGTCATTCATGACGTTAATATCTATGCCCTGATCTAATAGAAAGGAAACGACATTTTCCTGCTCTTCCTGAACCGCTAGCTACATCTGGTGTAAGCTTTAGGACGATAAATGCTTTTTGGGCACTGACATGTAGTAGAGAGTCTCCATGCTTAGTGACGTCACTTAACTTAGCAGTCCTTGACGTCAAAAGCTGTCTCAAACTTAAAATATCTCCATTTCGAATCACACGAGTGATGGGATCGTCATATTGTACAACGCGGGGGCAGCGTAATCGAATCCGAAAGTCCAAACCATCAGGCCGACCCAAGCCCCAACAACAAGTGATCAACATCGAAATCTTTCTTTTGAATACCACAAGTTCTTGTACTGAGACATATGCACCGATTCCTTGTAATAAAGTACTAGCGCGGTACTGCCTCTTCCCTGAGGCAGTCCAAGTCTGCATTGTGACCGGTCCGATCCCAATTTCACAACTGAGTGGGCTGTAGCCAGTCCGGTGGATAAAGGCACGTATGACATTGACAGGCTCTAAGGTATTGATCAGCTGCTGTAAATAAAGCTGCTGCCTGGAATCACGAGACTGTTGGCGGGGCGCCACCGGTTCGCCGCCGTCATGATCTAAGCCTTCCAAGGGCTTCCGTATCGAGTAGATATCGGCAAGCCGGCTTGAAGATGGAAAGAAAATCTGTGGAGCAGATTTTTGATTGTCTGGTAGCTTTTGCTGGAGAGATATCAAACTCGTAAGTGTAGCCTCTATGTTTGTGAGTAACGACCTGTTTATTCCAGTTAGGAGCATTTTTTCCAAAGTCTGAAATAAATACTACATACAGTTGGGATATTGCAACTGCTTGAGAAAATACTATGTTCCAGTGTTCAAGGCTAGCAAAGAACTTTTGCAAACGTCGGTCGAATAGAAGCCATCGAAAACTATGCCATAACTGCTTCACACTACCTTCATCGATAAGTGAAGCGGCCTTGGATTTTACCACCTTATTTATTGTGAAGATTTCTTGGATGAAGAGCTCAAGCTCATGTACGACAGTAGAGTCGATCCGATAGTGTGATGGGACCTTGGAGTAGACATTGGTGAGGCAGTCGAAGCTACGAGCGAGGCAGCACAACTTCTGATTAGAAATCCGTATCTCACGCGGAGCGTCCGCGATATCGAGAATGAAAGAATGTAGGAATTTGCAGGATCCTCCGGCAGCTCCGACCAAGGTGAGTATACTAGCCGATGCCGATACCGGATCCATACCGAGCCGACCGAGGTGCCGAGAGAGAATTTAGGATCAAGGAGGTCTCCCATTTGTGCAATCACAAGGTGGATTTGGATTCGCATTAAATGCATGTCTTTGTGTCACAAGGCTGCGTTATCGTGGCGTTGCAGGATAGGCTCGCTTGGAGTCTGCCTTCAAGTCACTGATGGAATACGAGAAGGTCGAGAATTGAGATGCCGGCAGATAGACTCGACTGTATGTAGGCAGCAATGTCTACTATGTGCTACCCCGCAGTCCTAGATAGGACAATTGGGGTAAGCCTTCAATATTCCTCACACCGGATCATATATATCAATCATACCATTTCAACCTTGCACACCGGTCAACATGGTCCTCATATTTTCATTGTTTACACGCAGGATCGCGCCATCTGCCACCTTCGCCCGTTTTCATCGGCCTTAGAATAGGTTAGTGGGATCTCTGGGATTTTTTTCGGACACAGACGTGCGACTGATTTGGGTGTCGAGCTAAACAGTGAAAATCCCGTGTTCAAGTGTGGATAAAAATGACTCGTCCTGCTGCTCCAGATGGAGACGTTCGTCGAAGCAAATATACGGCGAATTCATATGTATGGGCATACCGGAGCGGTAAGCCTAGCTATGGGCCAGATTTGAGTCGCACATGAACTCATTACATATGCAGACATCGGCTGGGAAGCAGGCACAATCATCGAAACAGTTGGAACCAGCGACAACCGATACACAGTAGATGTGAACGGCAGACGTAAGACGTACGATTCTGAGGACATCAGAGTACGCGCATAAGTTGTAGTTTGTTAGTGATTGAGGCCATGGCAATCAATAAGTTCCGATACAACACAGTACGAAGAAAACACGGTGGATTGCCCATGAACTTAGACAAGAAGACATGTCACTTGGTGTCATTACAAGAATGTGATATCAGGAATGGGCACGGATTTACCTTAGCATATAAGTCGAGCTAGGGAAACTATTCAATCATGGCCGAGGAAGATAGTGCTGTAGATGTCGGTACCTCATTGCAATGCGATGAATACGTGTACATCATTTATCATTTGCTTTTGGATCCTCAGTCAACTATGCGCTAATAACCCATGCGGAGCGGATTGGAAGGTGGCGCAGTCTCCATACGTGGTGTGGTGTACTTACCGGTACAATGAACTACGCTATCATTTCAGACTGCGCCCCCTCATAATTCGCGGATTCAGTCTTCCTTCACAAGTCAATACGCCAGCCTGGTCGAATTAGCAGTGACTCACAAGCCTGGGGCATTTTCAACCTTCTGTGCGGCCGCCAGGTGATACCAGTATGCAGTGATAAATATGGTACGGGCCGTTCAATCTTTTTTGCCTCCCTCGGCGGGCATTGCCTGGTGCACACGGTTCATCGATGGCACATGCCGGCAGCACCCGAAATGAGGACATCATGTCCCAACAGCCCTATCGTCTTCCACAACCCCGATTATCTCCTCGGTCCAGAAGAAAAGCTTACGATATTCGTGAGAGTAGCATACGAATGTTCAGGCCAGTGATCTATAGTCACAACAATCACCACATTCCTTGGTCTGGACCAGAGGACGATCCTGCGATGAAGCATCGTCCGAATGCCCACGATCCAAGATGCAGCAGCGGGTGAGCCAGAACAACGGAGCTTGGAAATACTATAAACTAAAATTCCTAGTGACTTCGACATCTCAACAGAAACTATTGATCCCGACCCTCGCGCTCCTATCCCATGTCATCATGAATATCGTCCAGTCCAGGGCCCTTACTCGTTGTTTCCTCAAACCAACTCGTCAATTCATGAGAATGTTATGAACTATAGCTCATTTACACAGCCTCCTAGCGAACATTTCAAGAGGTGCTCGGATTTCGAAAGGCAGATTAGCCGTGTCGACCAATCTCAGTATTCGATGAACTCCCCTCGTATGAAGGACACAAGCTTGGTGCAGCCAGAAAATCAGCAACATGTCAGTCAAGAATACGAAAAGCAAAATACGAGTGCAGTTCATGATCCTGCAAAATCGCTGGATGAAGCTGAGAGTGAAGAGGGAAAAATCCAGTGGGCCGATTACTCCCTTCGAAGATGGTCGACTTCCAGTTCCAACTCTGACTTCACCGACACAACTGAACTGCGAGACGCATGCCAGTAAAGAGCAAGCTTAAGGCTAGTACCTTCGCGGCACCTCCAGAATACGTTATCTCAGAACTATAACATTTCGCATGATTCAACACTCCTCCAACACACGTTAATTCAACACCCCTGCAATGCACGCTTGTTCAACACGAGCGTAAGGTTTCAATCTCATTCCACATTTTCTTGGAGGGGTTTTTTTTTTGGTATTTCCTACTGGTTCACTCATTTTACTGTGGACTCGATCTCTATGAGCTTTGCTTAGGGCGCATCACTAGACATGATAATGAGTAAGTGCGACCTGGCATGCCATCCATGCTTATGCTTGTGCTTGCCTTGAAGCATGTACAGTGGTGCTGCCACAGCCTGGCTTCTTTTTATGTTTACAATATACGTTTGCTCTTCATCTCAGCCTAAATCCAAGAGTCTTGCAATAGCAGGAAAGCCCTTCTTTTGTATTCCTACTACGTACCTCTCATTCAGCCGTAGAAATATCATCATCACACGTTATTGATCGCATTGAAAAATTTGACATTGATATACTGAAAACCGAAAGATTGGGGACGGAAGAGATGTTTTCCTGTCTTTTCGTCATAGACTCATCAATTTATTCCCGTGGTGTGGGAAACGAAATAACAACAAAGAAATAAGAAACACCTGAAATGTTACCGCAGCCGTGACCCCGAGGCAGATGGCTATAATTATGTTCAGAAAGAGTAGAAGGGAAATGAACATAAGGAACACATCATCCGGAATGAAACCCCGTGATGGTTTCTCTCTTTCATCTGTCGGGAGCAGGCCGTGCTCTTCACGCAGTTTTCGGGCCTGATCGTGTTGCCCTTGCTTTTCGTACGCAATCGCCAATATACGAGCGCAATTCGAAGTCTCTGTGCTATACGAAGCCGGCCGAGTTTGGTAGGCAGTCATAATACTCTCAAGGCTGCTGACTATATTCTGAACATTGCCTGATCCTCGATGAATGCGCACTTCGGCCAATTTGCGTTCCGCTTTCCAAGCCCTATACTCACTCGATGAACGCCGTAGGATCGTGACATGACGCTCTAGGACACGTTCGGCGTGTGACAGACATTTTTCCATATGAGGCGATCCAGGCATTGTCCCCAACTCCAGGTCCACGTCTGAAATACTATTCTCGATATCCATCAGGTATGCCTCTTCGTCTGGTAGCCATTGTTTCAAGGTTTCCGCGGCTCTTGCGAGTTTTCTTCTGGCCGCTGCCAGCTTATGATTAGCCTGCCAGTAAAGAAGCGGCCACTTGCTTGCAGCATAAGCTCTACCAGTGGCTGCAAGCAGTAGCCCTTGAAACTGGAGGTAGCGAATACTCATATACTGAATCTTTTTTCTCTCGCTTTCGTTCGCGTTTTTGAATATGCGCAGCTCCCCTGGACTGCCAAATGCAATAGACTCTTGACCAACCTTGACTTCCAAGAAATGGAGAGATCTTAACTGTTTCCTGGCCTTCGCAAGACGGCCAAATTTCCAGTAGAAATCTACGAGATCAATTTGGAGATTCCATATCATTTTCTTACACTTCACCCTGCCCGTCGCAAGATTGTTTCGATCAATTTCTTCCAGATATCGTAGTTGGCCTTTGAGTAGCATGCGCGCACGACGATAATCTTCTCCCTCTCCCCTTCGTGAATACGCCTCCGCCAGTGTTTTCTCTGTCTTAAATTGCACCAACTTTTCCTGCAAATGGTTACTGTTGGGGATGACAGAACTTGTTTTTTCTTCGCTCATGGCGCTCGTTCTCTCACTCCTATGTGGAAGTTCTGCGTATTCGAGAGCAAACTCGAGCACTTCGATAGCTTCGTTGAGTCGGCCCTCGTCAACGAACACATGTGAAAATGACTCGATACACTCGATGGCTCTTTCATGAAACTTGAACTCCAGCAATTTTTCCCTCTTTGCTGTACGCTTAAACTCCATGAACCGGGCAAAGTGTTCCATGAAGGGTAACTTCAATCCATATGATAGTCCGTGCCGAGAAATAGCTGTCGAGTCAAGATCATGAGCCCTCTTTTTTTCTTTGTATCGCACATATATTGTACCCAAAACAGCTGACAGCAGCTCGAAAAGACCTTGCTCGGTCTGCTTCTCCCGGATCCATGCAATAACAGCTTCTTGCACGAAATTCTGCATCCGGAACGAATCTTCGTTGAACTTCTCAATAAACGCACCATTTACTAGGCTCGAAAGATTTCCATCTAGACTTGGATGCTCGTCAGGCTCGTAGTTCGCTTGTACCAGCTTGAGACCAATTCTTTCTTTACTGAGACAAGCCAGGAAGCAAAGCAACTTAACTTCTGGCGAGTGTTTCTCCTGCTGTGTCAATGGTTGCAGAAAGTATTCCATGAAGTTTACGCGTTCTGAGTGCGAAAACTCAGCAATTTGTTGGAATCGGTAGACCTCTAGATCTTGTCGCATGCTTCTGATTGGCTTCCTCTTTTTGTTCATGTAAGTGGCTGCCATTTTAACCACGAGAGGAAGCCACAGTGTTTCCAAAAGTTCACTAGTTCCTTCAAGGTCTTCGTCGTTGTAGGCGGGCTCTAGGTAGTATTGGAAGATGTTGTAGGATGCGTCTAGTGCCGGGGGCTTTATCTCTAGACAAGCACCCTTACATATGGTTGACATCGTCTCCCGAGTCCGTGCAGTCACTAGAACTTGCCCATGACTTGTTCCCGGAAGAAGCTTCATTATATCACTCTCCATTTCGGTCGAATTTAGGCCGTCAACGACAATAATCCACGGTCCCGTATTCCTGTTCTCAAACCAGCCTTTGACATCTTCGAAAAGTTCCATACGGTTTGAGAAACGTCTGTCCAAAGGTATGTTGCTGGCGATATCTTCATATGACGTTTCCACGGTGCGCATACTTTCTGCGTTTATCCAAAAAGTATGCTTCTTGGCCTGAATCTCGGTGGTGATGTTGAATTGGTGTGCATAATGAAATGCAAGATGAGATTTTCTAAATCAATTACAGTCAGTATTGGGTTTGATCAGAGCTTGAGGAGTTCGCTTACCCAACACCGTATACACCATACAATCCAATGCAAGAGGCCTTACTGAACTCTGTCTCAATCCAAGCGTTTTCTGTATGGCGTCCGTACGACTCCTCACTATTCCCCTGTAACTCAAGGTTTGAGTACCACTTGACTATTTCGTTGGACTGTCTCCTTGCTTCGTCCGTTGACCCAGGATATTTGTCCGACCAATCCTTTCTCTCTATTACTGCAAGAAAATTTATCGGTCTGTTCTTCTTTCTCGCGCGTAAGAGAGGGTTGTGGCGTGGCATTATCGCGTTACTATGTTGATTTGAGGGCTGCGCAATCTGTTCCAGGCGTTGTATCACGCTATCCCAAGGTTGCGAAGGCTCAGATCTCCTCATTATTATGAAAAGTTCGATCTCGACTTCCCAAGCAAGAATTCTATGCTCTGGTCTCTCTTGGAGTAATTCTTGGAGTAAATCAAGGACTTCCCCAAATCTCTTCGTGTCGTTGTTGTCATTCCCGAGGCGCTGTATCCACTGGTCGATTTTAGATTTGTTGTCGCAGTAGTTGGCATGTTTTCGGCCTTCTTCTATCGTTACGTCTTTAGATCCAGCTGAAATCCCACTCGAATCATTGAGATCGCCATCAATGTGTCTCTTCAATTCCGTATAACCGTTTTGGCCCCATCCATACTTCCAGATCGTTACTAGCTCCAGGAGGACGCAGCCAAGAGACCAAACATCCGCAGGACGGCCTCTTTTCTTCTCATCATAGTACTCTAGAGGAGCATATCGATGAGTTGCCATTTGAAATGAGGTATTAGTCTCTTCTATCCGAAGATCTTTCAAGTTCGCGCCCCCAAAATCACATAACTTCCAGACCTCCGCATCGTACTCTCTGTAGCGCACGATATTGGATGGTTTAATGTCATGATGGAAACCAATTCTGGACTCCTTATCCTTACTGTGAACGAATGCTACTCCAGAGGCAATGTCTAGCATCAGATTAGAAATGTATTCTCCTCGGCTATGGTTGTCCAGAAGATCGATAGACTCGTACTCGATCCAATCCTGCAGGTTGCCTTCTGCAAGCGGCATGATCAAGTAGATACACTCGGAGCGCTCTTTCTCATTCTGCGCCTGGAAGTCACCGGCTGTGAAGCTCGCAATCAGAGACATGATATTCCTGTGTTTGCGGGCGCGAAGCGTATTGACTTCATTCATCAATCTCTTATGGCTCATCCTACTACTTCCCTCTTTCCATACAGTCTTCATCGCGAGAGGTGTTTTCTGCGTTTGTTAGTGACCGCGCTATATTCTCGCGCGAGTGAAATAGATACACACTAACCTGATCAAAATCCTCTGGAAATTCGAGTTGACCATGCGAAATCTTCACTCGGCAAATGATACCGTATGCTCCTGATTTGAAATGCTGGGGTTGTTCATCGAATGGAAAACGGAAGTCTTCGACGGGAAAGCGCTGATGAATAGCATTGGTGAGCGGCGGGGGTACAACCCACTGCTGCTTGATGAGTGACTCGCTCAATTCCTTAGAGATGTATTCCTCGTCCCGGGGGAAACCAAATCTTGGAGAAACACCCGAGTATATCGAAGGCGAGTCGAATAGATTCTCGTCGCTCAAAGCGTTGCTGCGATAATCGTAAAGGTCTAGAATATGATGGCCTGCATCGAGCAGTAAAAGCAGCGCGTATGTCTTCTTGAGATTTGTGGATATCGCTTTGTGCAGCAGTTCAAATTTCGCGTCATCGAGTGCAGTGCCCGGGTAGTCTTCCTGCAATAATTCTCGTATTGCGCTCGAAGTTAGAACATCGTTTAGGAAGCCTCGGGATATAAATCCTCCTCGCACAGGCAAGTTATTGGCTTGCTTCCTGGTTTCGATTTCTCCCAGCAGCTTATCCTTGACCTCGATATGCCGAGCTCGTTGACTCATAGGATCAAACTCAGCTTGTGAACAAGCTTCTCTGATTGGCGACGATCTTATCGGGCGTATATTATGGAAGCGTGTCGCATTACACGACCAAGGATCGATCCTCGCGATCAATTGGACTTTTTGGTGGCACAACAGAGTTCAATGCAACCACGTCGCACGTAGCGTGTCGTAGTGCACGTAAAAGTTTAACAGAGATGAATCAATAGGTAACGCAGACGAGGCTGGGATTCATCATGTCTTGTGTGCTGCTCTTAAGCTCGAAACTTCATGTATCACAAGAGCCCCAAATACTACCCCGGCTAGGATTACATTCTGGTGGCTAAGAAGGCGAAATTGTTCTTTCCTTGTCGACAAGGCAAAGATGGGTGGAGCGGGACGCAATACATGGTGCGTTATCAGTCATCATCGCAATATGCAACATCGTGTTCTTATACGTCCGACCGGATCGTCCTTCATGCAAATCTTACACGCCATACGACATAATCTTCAGCCTTGCTCCTCACAGCCTTGACTGCTTAACACTTATCGGACCTCGCGGTATCTTCCGTACCACGGAACATCTATTATCATATTCACTCACCAAGATGGATTGTATTCATGTACAGTTGGGAAACGAACCATTGTATTGGACTTACACTATGAGAGAAGCAGAATGGAATGAAATGTTTTCGGTGAGCCCGGTGAACCAGGCTGAAGAGTGGCACTGGTCATGCTGCATGCTGCATGCGAATCTTCGGTGTCCGTATTCGGCATCAGGGATCAGCAGGAAGTGATAGTGGAAAACCAATGGGGATTCCAATCAGGTCACCATTTCGTCCCACCATAGTCGTGTCATGCTGTTCTACGTGTTTCTGCGGTGTCCGATCGCGACCCAACAAAGAAGCCGTGATCCACAGATTTTCACCGCCCTTTGCCGTCATGACGTACTATCAGCGCCGGATTAGGGCATGAAGCCACTTTTATGAGGCACTGCTCGATTATGCTTTCCCTGAAACGTTGTAGAAATGAAAAGGTAATGAAGATAGGCACTGTATGTTTCGGTATTAACAAAAGACGATGAATTGTACAAAATTTTCGATCTGTGGAATCCATCCTAGATATTCGGACGATCCGTCTATTCTCGTCTGAAACTTCGGTGTTGAAATCTCGGATTCAAGCACCTAGACATAATACATAAACATCAGCAAATGTTGAGCCACTTCTCTAGCATTCCCATCATTTTTCGCAATATTTCTCCGGTAAAATGAACTATCCCTTGACCGGCTTATGATGACTTCTAGCGTTCCAAATAACGCAAGGCTGAATATGTGGGCGATGCTCTTCAAAGTTCCGTCGCAACCATAGTATCCCCTTTCGACAATCTTTTCGGGATCAATCCGATTTAGCCTTCACAGATCGCAACTGAGGGTGCTCGTGCAGAAATTCGATCACTTTAGAATGATTCCTGCTGACTGCATGTGTAAGAGCTGTCTCGCCATCTACATCTGCGATATTGACGTCGAGTGCTGGATGTTGGAGCAATAAGCCGGTTATACCAGGTCTATTCCACTTGGTTGCTTGTATGAGTGCTGTCTGGCCATCTTCATCTGCGGAATTGACGTCAATTGCTGGATGCCGGAGCAATAGTTTGACTGAATCCGAGTCGCCACGTTTGACAGCTATTATGAGTGCTGTCTGACCACACCGATTCCGGACATTGACTGCGACTTGCGGATGTCGAAGTAGATGCTTCATTAATGAGGAATCCATTGTGCTTGCAGCCATCGTAATCGCAACGTCTCCAGCTTCGTCCAGCGGTGCGTTGATGTCGAATGAAGGTTGTGCCATCATCAAATCTAGAGTTTTTCGGTCATCCGTATATCTGTCATTGCGAATAAATGTAAGTAAAGGATTTTCGGCGTCAGGCGTGACTTCTAACGTAACATGTTTCAGAAGAACAGCCACCATCGGTACCCTACTATAACGGATCGCATAATTCAGCGCAGTCCACTTTCTCGAATCGACTATGCTCGGATTGATCGCTTTTTCTGCCATGTACAATGTGAAAATTCCTTCAAAGCCCTTAAATATGGTCAAAGAAAGTGGAGTGAGTCCCCCGGAAGCTTCGCGAGCGTTGATGTCGGCGTTTGTTGTTCTGAGCAGGAACTTTACTACATCTTGGAATCCTAGGACTGTAGCTCCAATGAGCATGTTGGTTTCGGTTGTGTGTGCCTCCGAGTAGTAAGCAGATAATCTGTTTGCTGGGTGATTCATGCGACTTTGAAATTCTGGGTGCAAAACATCGAGGACTTTGCGTATGATTACTTCCTCTTTTCCGCAGTCAGATGAGTCAAGGTGGCTGTTCCATCTATAAAGAGCGTAATACCGAAGACCGCCCAATTTTCGGGCTGTCTTTGACATCACTCTTTTGTCATTTTCACCCATGAACCTTCGGTCAGATGAAGGGAGGGAATCTGAGGATTGAAAGCTGGAGGGTTCCCATAATATGAGCCACAGGCAGGCTTTCAAGGCTGTGGAGTGCGACTTTTCGATCAAAATCGAATGCTTCCATGGGATTATATTATGAATTGACGGCGATAGCTCGCTCGAGCCAGATGGTGACACCAGAAATTCTCTTACTGTCTGGTGCAGAAAGTACACTTTCTCGTCGATGATAACTAGACAAATCCCACAGAGACTTCTTAAAGTGCTACGAAATCTTTCGGTGGGCTCCAGATCTTTTGAAAACTCCAGTGGGGTCTTATCGTCTTCTATGGTGATCATAAGCATGAGCTGTTTCACCGTCAAAGGCCTGTACGCTGCTGTGACACAATGAAAAGCTTTCAGTGTCTTGTTGGGATCGGTACTCTTCGATAGGATCCAGGAGTATGCTTCATCGACAGTTTGAGGCAACCTTTTCACTGTCCTAATGATATTGCCTTTGGTAAATCCAGATAGATTTTCGATAATATTCAAGGTCAGTGTGACCCAAAGATAAATCCGGTTGGGTACAGCTGTGAGAAGGTCTTGCAGATAGTTTATTTCCTCTTCCAGAAGCTTCCGCTTTCTCCCCAATGAGGATACTCGACTCTTAATGACCAAATCGATTTCTTTTACAATCTCCTGTATTTCGGTTTCGTTCTCGCCGCTCAGATGGATCATTGGCATGTCTTTTTCGAGCTCTTGGGATTGCCATTGAATGCGTTGGTAGGTTCTACTCAACACGATACATTTGAAGTTCGTGCTGGCTTTTGAAAAGTAACGCGTGATGCGTTTGGCGAATTCTCTGGAGTCTTTGGCTTGGCATTCATCTAATGCGTCGAGTACACACACGACTTCACCATGCTTTGAGTCGCTTGCGGTCCCAACTATAATGTTCCACAGATTCGATATAGAGCCGTGCATATTCTTCTTGTCCTTTAGGAAGCGATCAATGACAGCTGAGCGAACACGCTCAGGTTGTTGTAGATATAGTTGATGAAGGATCGCGCATAAAGCGTTCGAGGCAAACTGTTGGTCGGGGTATCCATCTTTGAAGAAGAAGTAGCAGATCGATCTATTTGGTCGTGCGAGGACTTCATCCACAAGGTATTTGGCCAGCACAGACTTTCCGCATCCGGGGTCTGCTGATACCCAAAGGAGGCCATTGCCAACACCATTGTTCCAATGCTTGAACTTTTCGTGATTGACAAACCACTCGCATGTTCCTGATATTCGATCTGGGTTCACATCTTTTCTTGCGGCGTAAGCGGATGTATGTTGCTGTAGTTGATCAATAAGCTCCTGGAATCTCGGATGTGTCGTGTTTTTCAAGGCTGCCACTGCTTAATACTATTAGCATCGCTGTTATGCATCCATTAAATCAGGAACATTTTGAATCGTGTAACGCTTTCAAAGAGATTGCAAACTTCCGAAGCATACATCTCTAGAAGGTCGCTACATGTTACCCTGACACTGAATCAATACTCGGGGGTCACATACCTGTTGGAGATCTGATCTCTTTGTACCACCTGCGTATCTCTCTTTGAACAACCACATAGCCCGGGTCATCCGTTCTTGGGAACTTGGTCATATCCATATGATTACCATGAATTCCATAGGAGAAGTAACCTGTTATCTTAGCCTGGAATTCCTCCACTACCTTGCCACCCACCGGCAATTCTAACTCTTCATAGAAAGTGGTGATATGTATGGGTGCACCAGTTTCCGCTCGCCTCCTTCGCCAATGACCAAACCAGTCCTCGACATCTAGAAGAGTCTGAGAATCTCTCTTTAATGTGTCTAGGATATTGACGTTGACTCTTTTCCCTACCAAGCTTAGAATATTCCCTATGGACTTGGCAAAGGGAGCGAAGTCACTGCCGGAGTGTGGAGTTCCCATGAACAGTATACCCAGTGAGCCTTGCTCAACTGTGCGAAGATGCGGTTTAGCACTTTCTGCTGATACTTGCAGTGCTTTCTCGACGACCAGGCCTCCAAGACTATGAGCAACGAAGATCGTGGGTCTTTTTTCCGTGTCGGTGTCTTCTTTCAGTCCGGCAAGTTGATCTACTAGATTGTCGGCATGGTTCTAATTTTCATACGAAGCGCGTCAGTGCAGGTCTCAGATTGAACACGAAAACATCAAAGACGTACCGCTAAGCGATTCCGAGAGGTTCTTCCCCAGAAGCTGGCAACTCTCGCATCATATCCAAATGCGAGGATCCGTGAGTGTTCAATACTCTTGTTGAGCAGCTGACTGGGCCAATGGACGCCGCTTTCTTTATGAAGCCATGTGTTGTAAGAGTTTTCGGTCAAACCATGAAGAAAGACAATGTCGACATGTATATCCTCTGGACTATCTGGTGCGTAGAGAGTCTTGAGTCCCAGATTTTCCCCTTTATCCTTTGTTGGCGCAACTGTCGCGAAAGACTTGTCATTACTGCTGCCTTCGATCGCCGCAGAGCCGGTGGGGTCGGTATTAGCACCACCCCTTGACGATGGATGACTATTCCCCCTGAACAGTCCTTTCAGACACCATAGCATGATGGATCTGTCTGAGATAACGCAAATTGACTCGTGGCGCTTTTCAGGTGAATGCGTTTCACTGCACCGGATGGTTGGCTATCAGAGTAATGAATATATGTGTCCCGACTAGAGCTCGAAGGCAGATTTATCGTGTGATTTCCAACACTCAGTGTTTCTGCCTCATGGAATATGCGATGATTAAGTCATAGGCTTAATGAAGAGGCAGAAGATTGGTGAGATGTGAATAGGGTGCTACGAGAGATATGAAGAAGGTGAGGGGTAAAGATCACTTCGGAAGATGCCTAACCGCTGGCAAAGCCTTGAAGTTCATATCTTCTCTGTCATTCGTCAGAGCAGGAAGCGAGGCGACACCCTCATTACACTTGATCAGTGCTTTCGTACATGAATTTACAGGGATTGGCGAAGTTAGGGGCCACAATATACAGAGCAGCCTAGCCTTCGTTCTGACCGGTATTACCATTACAATCTTGCCAACCATATCTATGAGATGTTTGACATTAGGGCTAGACACATTGATCTCAACAAGCTCAGAACGCTATTGCGCACTTGGATCAATAGTACTTACCTGGAGATTCACCTAGTCTATCAGTCCATGCAAGCACTCTCACGGGCAAGCTATCGAGAGGAAGAAAAATGGTCTCTACAATAGTATTTCAAAAGAGTATCAACATCAATGGGATTTATTGTCTAAACTACCATCATTTCTCATGTGATTGGCACGTCTAGAGCGTAGCTCGTGAACCACACGAGGGCCAAGTAAATATCAGCTTGTCTAGACAACTAACAGCCGATTCGATATGATGCGATCAAGACAGGAACATCTAAAGCACCAAAAAGCAGTTTCTTCACACGTAACCCAACCCAGCAGCCCTAAGCTCTCTGAGCGATATCACTCGTCTCAACTTTGATATCGGTCCTTACTGAGATCCTGTTCTCAATTGTCTCGAGTTGATCCTTTCCCCCATTATAGGGCGCGGCACGAGCATTCTTTGCCAAATCTGTCAACTCGATATAAGGTCGCTCGTCTCCAATGATCGTAGTCTCCATCAAGGAGTTTGATATATAAGGGTCCGAAGGTCCTCGCCTGGCGGCTTGACGCCGATTCCGCTCTCTAATAGTGGCAGGGCTCGGCTGATGCGGCGCGTTGCGGCTCGAGTGCGAATTGAGGCGGAAGAGAGGAGCAAGCTCGGGGAGGCAGAGGATGATCATGCCTGAGGTCAATTCACCGGCGCCCCAAACCAAGATCCCTGGTCGGTACCAAGAATGATCGTCTTTGTCGCTGATTGTGATGCGTCCGATTAACCCAGCGGTGGCGCAAATGGGTGCACTGTTTCTCGCGTGTAAGTGTTCGTTCCGTGGGGTCCAATACTGTCACTTACCATGCGCCAAACGTGAAGACGATGGCAACTAGGATCTTCTTCTTTATCCTCATCTGCAAATGGTATACCGCGTGCAGGGGAAGCAGAAGTATAACCCAATCGCTGATGACGTTGAGCCCTCCACCCATGTACAAGATCCACAGAAAATTCACACATTTCCCTGGAAGCGAGGGATTCCAGATCTTTTCTCTAGGCCGACATGAGAAGATCCTGATGGAACTGTAAATGATGCAGAAACAGATAATCAAGGCGGCGAGAACCTTGATCATGATATCGAAGGGGGTCCGTTTGCGTGGGGAGAAGACCCGGCGGTACAGTGATAGAACCGCGACTTTTGCTAACCCCATTAGGGAGCTATACAGTAGGGAGCCCACAAAGAACCAGTATTCTTGCTTGTGGGATACTTCAGGTGATATGTCCCACTCGTGCATGCCACCGCCGCTAGTCACGTTGTGAAGAAGAATGGCGGAATGTGCTACCATGCCGGCCCAAAGTACGATGCACATAGCATCTTCCAGGATAAAGAGCCGCTTCATGTAGAACCGCACATAGCAGCGTAGGACGAAGGCGATCGTATAGAGAGTAATGCAAGCAGCAACAAGTATGCTTGCAAGACGGGTCCATGATGATGGATGGTTGGGATTGGAGGTTATTCCTGGCGGTGGCTTGAGAGCTGGCACGAAGGTGGAGCGCGAAGCCATCGTGAGGGATGCCATGGTGATATGGTGATTGATTTTCGTCTGAGCTTACTGCGCGGTGCGAAGCAGCAAAATGATCGTGAGATAGCATGACTCGTTTGTGTAACACAGTAGTGAACTATCTTGACCGTTTGTAGTCAGTAGTTTGGGCCGGCCTGTCAGCATTAAGCCCTACAAACGCAATGCGCTAAACATCTGGATTAGCTTCTCCAGATTCATATGATCCACTGCGGACCAAGAAGACATAGTGATGTAAAACAATTACGCCCAGGCAACCTATGGCATATGCTCAACCATCACTGCCATATCGCCCATGGTCACTCTCGAATCCTCTGATTTCATGACAATGTATCATATATTGGACTCGTTTATGGTAGATGACCGCATTGAGATTGAATATTTGACCCTATTCAGCCTCGGATACAAAAGCCATGAGGTTGAGACTAACTGACTAAACCCACCTGGAGTAATTTGAATCGAATGTGGAAAATAAAAAAAACACACAATTGTGGGGGCCCAGATGATGGAGATTTCCTATTGATTATTTCAAACACAGAGATATAAAAGTCTAGCATATAAATTCCTACACCAGTTGAAGTGTCACAACGTTTGTCGTCTGAAAATCACCGAAAGTGCCTTTCCATTCTACGTCGTCCATCCAACCCCTCACCCTGGCAGGACCGACAAGTCGTGACACAAGCACTGCTCCATTGTTTTGGTCAGGGTCTGAAGATTGGACTACGTCGACAAAAAAAGGGATCGAAATTTTCGGTGCCAGTAGTAGAACATGCCCTTTCTGGACTGTGGAAGGACAGATGCCAGCACAGTAGTTGAAGCCCTGTGTAGGCATGAAGTTGTGCTTGAGCGCTTGTAGAGACGAATTGAATCGCGGTTGGCAGGTAGAGCAAATCCAGAAGAGCTTTCGCTGGTTTTTAGCGAGACTGTTGCAAATGGTCACCTGGGTGTGCACCAAATCGGGATCCGCGGCGAGTAATGGAAATACTTCATGGCATTTCTTTGTTCGGTTCTTGCAAAGAAACATTACCCAATCCCTGATATGGTTCTCATCTAGTTCAGGGGCACTTTCACAGCATATTGCGGTGATGCTCTCGGCCACTCTTCTGAAATCGCGTTTCCCTTCCCTGCTCTTCTCGTCGGCTGGGAAAGCTCGTCTTGCCAATTTGAGGCTGGTAGCGAGGTTTCTGTTATGCAAGTCGTTTTGTTGGTTCTTGTAGCTGCGATTTGTTTCTTGGAACTCGTATACATGTGGAGTTGTGTGAACTCTAAGAGCCGAGAGAATCAAGGAGTTGGATGCACCCAACCCAACAGAACTGAGCGTTTGCTCCGGTTGGAACAGGTCCGCGATGACTTTTGTGCTGCCATCGGCTAGCCAGAAAGGTTCCATCTGCTTTGACCAATCCGGCATCCAGGACGGGTAACCCGATAGGTGGTTGAACGACGCTATCGCCAGCATCTGGTCGCATCCTCTAGTCCTGATCAGATCACGATTGAATTCCTCATACACGGCTTCAATTGATCTACCATAATCAGGATGAGACAGTTCAGTCGCTGAAAGTCTTTGCAGTACACTGCGTAGAGCAAAGGCTTTATCGTGATTGAGTTTCGCTTGGCGGGTAGCGATACCATCGATGAGGTCCACTGTGTCTATAGGTGGTCGGTATGTGTAATTCATTTTGTATTTTCTGTGCCATCTGGACGTGACATAGTAGATCAATATGCTTAATACAAGGCAAGAAAAAAGCAAGATCCCTATAATCAGCATGTTATGAAACCACCGTGGAGAATGTCGATAACGTCCATTTGCATCTTGAAATGTCACCGATCGTACTGTTGGCATCGCAGTATTTGTTGCTGTGCATGAACCAAAACAGCCACGGGTATCGGTGTGTGAAAAGCAACGAGAACGGCAGTCGCTCGCCACAGATTCGACAGCGGTACGGATTTTATCAATTGCAGAATTCACATAGCCGGTTGGATCGGGTTGTTTACCCTGGCGAACTTCATCCAATATCGCCAGGATACCAGTTGGCTGGTACGTTTCCGTTAATTGGACCGTGGTTGTGCTGTGTAGTGAGGAAATGCTTGCTGATTCGCTATATTCACCATTGGCTGGTGTCGTGGAAGTTGGACTCAACTGACTGCTCGCTGCCTTGCCCAACATGGAAATTAAGGCTTTTTTGTAATATTCTGCCAGTCTGAGACGTTCACGAGTGTTTTTATAGTCGTCTACGATAATGCCACCACCTATGGCAAGCACATAAATAATGCAGCAGCTAGACATCTTGAATATCAGACGGGATCGTTCCTTGATTTTCATGTCATTCATCATGATTGAATGAATGAACATGATATACGTCCTTAACGGCGTGGTAGCGCATCCTGTGATCTTGCTTTGAATATATTCCCTGCCAAGGGAGATTTTGATCCATGGCCCTAGGGACGCGACTTTGGGTGCGAAGTTGGTATAGACAACGCCACTGTATTCCAGAAATGCAATGCCAAAAGTAAAAGTTAACCAATCTATATGGTCATCGCCACAGACAAGGATGGGGTTCGATGCTAAGAGGATTTCCTGGAAGGTCCACATGCGTCGAATCCACTCGACATCCAGAAGACTGTCAATATCTTCAAAGGTAACCTTGGTTTCCCTAGTTTGCGAGGAGCGTAATCTCTGGCCTTAATCTCGTGTTAGTTACTGCAAGAAATACATGTGTTGGAGCTGGCAATAATACGTTGATGTGAGGCAGGATATAAACTTCCTGTCGCTTTACACAGCTCAAATTCGTAAACAAAGGTCGCTAGCCAGGACCGAAGTTTAGCATGTCTAGTGATTTCCCCAGAGCCATCCCGGTAACAGTATTCCAGGAATTTCGGCGTCCTAAAGTGTGCTATCGCTCTTGAGGTCTGCGCATTGCCTTCGCCCAGCCATACGTAGACGGTGTTGCTCTTCAAGTAAATGTCGCCTATGAGCGGAATCTGATGTTCTTTCTCCTTGATGTCCTCCTGATTAATGCATATGGCGTCAATCCAGATCGAGAAGTTGCCCAGTTTCTTACGTAGATGCCTAAGTGCAGAGTGTCCATTAGGCAGTATGGGTAACGAATGTCCTCCGCAAAGGACCGAACAGGATTTGGATCCAGGGCTGCCCCAGACGTACGACAAGGCTGAGAAGCTTGGGGAGCGGTCTGTATCGAAATCTATGATCCGGAATTCTCCTTGGATTGGCTCATCAAGCGCATCAGGCTTGGTTGCAGCTTTGACATCGAGAACTCGAATGCATCTGGAATTCGAGCCTGGGTGCAGCGGCTTGTATGGGGTGGTCTCTTCCATGGCCCACGGGGTTTATTGAATCAAAGCGTGATGAATCTGGGTGTGAGGAAAAGTGAAAAGAAGTAAAAGCGAGAGTACTACGTATGAGCGAGGTTTTCATATGTGTCAAAGCAGGAAGATGCCTAGCAACACAGCCCAGCATCACAGCCTTCTCTTGATGCTGGGATCTGAATGGTTGATTTCGACTGTTTGAATCAGCGTGCAGCTCGTATATGCACAAAGATCCCTCGCACCTGCCGAAAAGAGTGGAGGGTACTCAGTGAAGCGACAGCCTTGTTTTTCAACTCTTCACCGACAAAAGTAATTCAAATCGATTTTGCAAGGCATTTCCCAGCCTTGGGACTCCAATACAGGAGTACTGACAGCATTCTCGACATGTTGATACTTTTTCTATACATTTGATGCCACTGCGGGCATCGTGATTGATGAGATCCGACACTACGCCAGTACAACATCATTTGCCTGTATATCCCAGGCCTAACAATTTGTATCGTGAGGCTGACTCGATCATGATCAAAGAGCTTGCGCTACCGTAATCTCCAGATACTTGTTCTACTTCACTAAAAGTTCCTCTTCGCGCTTCAATATAAACCGATGAGATTTCACGACACATATCACAACAGTACATCAATTTACTGAACTACGACTAACCCTTTCCCTTCTATCAGATATCATGTATTCCTTTCCATTCACTTGTCAAACGGTGAGCGATCGGTAATCACAGCACACATCTACTATTATGCTCCATCGCCTGAAGACACACTACGACCAGTTCACATACCGTTTTTTCTAACCACAGATTAGAACACTCACGCAAGTGCTGTCCTCCAATGCTAGATCCAGCGGTAGTTCAAATATCCATAACCCAACATGAACATGCTACACAAATGCTCACTCTTTCTCAATCCCAATCCCAACTCAACCCAGCTCAACTCAAATTCATACACAACCCCACGAGTCCACCGCCCATCCCACCCTCAAACAACCTCTCCACAGCACCCTATCCAATCTTTCCCAGACATTTTGTCCATACATAAACAATCTATACATAGGTACACAACTTCCCCTCGCGTCATCTCACATGTCCAGACCCCAAGCAGCGGACATTTGTCTATGTAATGTAATGTACCCCGCATTTCCCTCCCCCTCCCCTCTTTCCGGCTTACGCGTAACTGAGCTGACGGAGCTGACTGACACACGCACGGTTTAGACGACACACGAGACAAACAGATAGACGAGTGTGATGATTCCGGATCAGGAGCGATAGACACGAGTAAACAACGTTGGAAGCGATCCGAATCGGAAAATCAGAATTCAAGGTCCTGGGTTATAGACGCGTGAAACAAGGAAAGAAGGCGGTAAGTTGCGGAAAAGGTGGAAAGGAGATTAGTGGATAGACGAGCACTTGAGTATAAAGAGGGGTTCGAAGAACGAAGGGGAGAGAGAGAAAGAGAGAGAATTGGTCACAGGCAGAGATTCGAGTTATAACTGGGAATTCCTTTGAATTTTATTTTGTTCCGCGAATCCGAAGCAGAGCAGAGCAGAGCAAAGCAATGGCAGCAAAACAATCATCCACTTCTGAAAGGATTGAGGCGAAAGGGTTTACGGTGCAAGGCAAGACGGCGATAGTGACGGGCGCAGGGTCAGGTATGTACATACACATTTATATATGCTCCGTCCCTCGCGCTACATTCATCTCTTCCAAGACGAAAGAAAGGATGGACTGATTCATACATCACAGGCATAAACTACTCCTTCGCAGCGCTCCTGCTCTCGCGCGGCTGCAACGTCGTGCTCGCGGACCTCGCTCTACGTCCCGAAGCGCAGAACCTACTACAAACCTACTCCTCGCACCCACGCGCCATGTTCGTCGAAACCGACGTCACAGACTGGAAGCAACTGGACCGAATGTTCGAAACGTGCGCCCGCGAGTTCCCACAAGGACTCGACATTGTGTGTCCCGGGGCAGGCATCTACGACCCGCACTGGACCAACTTCTGGCATCCGCCGGGGAGCAGCAGCGGGGTATCTCGGGATGACCCCGAAGGAGGACGCTACGCTTCACTGGATATCAACATCACGCATCCAATTCGCACGACGCAGCTCGCCATCTCGCGGTTCCTCGACGCAGAGAGAAATGGAGGAAACAAAGCGAGTCCTGCTAATCCCAAACGCGTGGTCATTGTTAGCAGTATTGCAGGGCAGATGGCGAATCTGAACACGCCGCTGTACGTAGCGGGCAAACACGCAATGAATGGGTTCATCCGGAGTCTGGCTGCTCTCGAAGCGCGGGTCGGGATCCGCGTGAACGGGGTTGCGCCGGGGATTATCAAGACGCCGCTATGGACTGAGCATCCGGAGAAGATGGCGTACCTAGACTCTGGAAAAGACGAGTGGGCGACGCCCGAGGAGGTAGCGGAGGCGATGGTGAGGTGTGTTGAGGACGAGGAGTTGGGAGGGGGCGTGGTGTTGGAGGTGGGCAAAGGGCAGACGAGGAGGGTTGAGGCGCTGAACGATGGGGGGCCGGGCGGTGCTGGGCATACGGTGAGTAGGCTGGCTGAGAGCTACGAGGAAGTGTACGGGTGGTTGGCGCGGGAAGGGTGGGGGCAGAGGAAAAGAGAGAAGTCTGTGTTGTGAGTAAGGATGGTAGAATGAGTGTGAGGGATTTGTCAATTGCAAATCTGGACGGTCTGTGAGGTGAGTGAGGCGGAGATGTGACGCGCGGGCGGGTACCGGAGATGGTGGATATGCTGGATAGCTGGATTAGCTGGGTGGTGGAAAGAGTCAGAGGCACGAGCAATTGAGCAGCACCTAGGTAGAATTCGACAAAGCGGTGGGTTGAGTATAGGATAAAAGGCAGGATTGCGAGTTCCACTTTGAGGTGTTGTCAAACGTGAATTGCCGGAAGGGCGGATCAGACTTGGCGGGGAGGTGAGTTGTTGGGCACGCAAGAGGGAAGAGGGACAGGATGGAGGTGGGAAAATTCTGCTCAGTCAGCACCACCGAAGCCTGAATCACCGACCCGACTGAGGAAGAGGAGGGACAAGCAGCTACATCACTCGGACGTCGCGTGGGCGGACGTGCTTATGATGATGTTGGTTTTTTTTTTTTCCTTTGTCTGCCCATTTTTTTATTTTTTTTAGGGATGTCTTCCAAGGATGCAGTGTAAATAGGGTGAGAGACGGCCGGGGCGGATGAAGAGCTGCCAGGGACGCGGCGAGTTAGCATGACGGAAGGTTTGGTAGTGGGGCAGTTTCTTCGCCTTAGGCCAGAGCTGATTGATGCGATTTGCGCTGGTTGCGGGCCTCTGACGGGGCTGCTTTACCGGCCGTGTATTCATGGATCAATCCATTGTTGCCACCGGTGACGATGGCCCGCCGCCTGCCTGCATGGGTGGGTGGATGCATTGCATAGCATAGCAGGCCATCTTTCTATGGCCGACTGACGAGACCGACGAGGGGCTACTTACTTGACTACTGCTACCGCCCTACATTGATTTTCTTCCTCCCAACAACACTCTTCACAACAAACACCACACCTCCCGTCTTCCTTCTTCATCAAACATCACCCTTCCACTTCACTGTCACACATCACTTCCATCATGTCTTCCTCCCTCGATCAATTGAAGGCCTCTGGCACCGTGAGTACTACCCCGCCATCATCCCTCATCGCCCCAACAACATCACCACCACCCCCACTACCGCCATACATTACATCAATCCACACCGTCAAAGAGACGACCTCATAGCCCAATCTAACATGCGTACAGACCGTCGTTTGCGACTCTGGTGACTTTGCGACCATCGACAAGTACAAGCCCCAAGATGCCACCACCAACCCCTCCCTCATCCTCGCCGCCTCCAAGAAGGAGGAGTACGCCAAGTTGATCGACGACGCCGTTGCCTACGGAAAGAAGCACGGAAAGGACGTTGAGGAGCAGGTCGACGCCACATTGGACAACCTCCTTGTGCAGTTCGGCAAGGAGATCCTGCAAAAGGTTCCCGGAAAGGTCTCCACCGAGGTCGATGCGCGCTTCTCTTTCGACACAAAGGCCTCGGTCGACAAGGCCCTTCACATCATCGAGGTATGTTGAAAAACCCCAAACAGCGAATGTCTTCCGAACAGGATCTGACAACGTGTAGCTCTACAAGGAGGTCGGTATCCCCAAGGAGCGCATCCTCATCAAGATTGCCTCAACATGGGAGGGCATCAAGGCCGCCCAGATCCTCCAATCCCAGCACGGCATCAACACCAACTTGACCCTCATGTTCTCGCTCGTCCAGGCCATCGCCGCCGCTGAGGCCGGTGCCTACCTCATCTCCCCCTTCGTCGGCCGCATCCTTGACTGGTACAAGGCCGCGACCAAGAAGGAGTACTCGGCCACCGAAGACCCCGGTGTCAAGAGCGTCGGCAGCATCTTCAACTACTACAAGAAGTACGGCTACAACACCATTGTCATGGGAGCTTCCTTCAGGAACATTGGCGAGATCACCGAGCTTGCTGGCTGCGACTACCTGACCATTGCCGTGAGTACCCCAACATGCCGAGCCAATGTTTTTTTTACGACAAGCTAACAATTGTTGTAGCCCAACCTGTTGGAGCAGCTCTACAACTCGCAAGACAGCGTGCCCAAGAAGCTCAACGCTTCCGACGCCAACTCATTGAACATTGAGAAGAAGTCGTACATTGACAACGAGGCCGAGTTCCGCTTCTACTTCAACGAGGACCAGATGGCCGTCGAGAAGCTCCGCGAGGGTATCTCCAAGTTCGCCGCCGACGCGGTGACGCTCAAGGACATCCTCCGCAAGAAGATTGAGGCATAAATAGGACAAAGTGTGGGATTTTTGGATTTGACGGTCACGACGAGATGAACAACATTATATATCAAAGCTTCACGTAGACGCAAAGTATGCGTCTATTTTCTGGGTTGGGAGTTCAGACAGATTGCAAGGCTGTACCTGTTGGCATACGTAAAAAATTGCTACATAGATGATGAATGCAATGTAGCGCATGCATGCATCGTGTTCCATGTCATGCCGTTTCCTCGACGTCACTCTTGCCTTGTGAAGATGGATGGATAGATGGCAATGCTGGGTACATGTGTACATGTACATGTATGTGCGTGTAAGAGGATTGGAATGATGTTTTGTCAGCGCATGAGCAGGCGCTGCAGGTGGATTTATCATTCGTGGGACCTGGACTTCGGAATTAACACCGAATGAGACGACCGAGTTGCGTCACCCGGATTGCCCCACTCCGCTCGTCGCTCTGCTCTGCTCTGCTCTGTTCGGCTTTGGTTGGGGTGGGGGGTAGCTCCCGCCCTCTTCCCTCTCGCCCCTCCATCCATCCACGACATCACTTCTCAAACACACTCCCACATACATACAGTACCACCAAACCTTTCCCACCCAACTGTAAATAACCCGTCACAATGGTCAAAGCTGGTATGTTTCTACTCTCTTTTGGGCCAGCACTTTGCTGCATGTGGTGAAGCGGGCGCCCGGCGAGAGCGTTTGAGCACATTGTTGGCCGTTATGTGACTTACGAGAGGTTCAATACTGGCCTGCGTCCATTTCAATTGGATGGCGACAAGAGATCGATATGAGGACACTGATGGCTATATGAATTCGCCGACATTGCGTCCTCATTTCTCTTCTCCACACGAAACCTGCTTGTTCTGTTCTCTTCGCTTTGCCAGGCCTCTCAGCCAGTGCCCCGCTTCTCAGCATCGCCATCCTCGACCTCTCAATTGGTCAAAAGCCAAGGGGGAAAAGAAAAAGGAGGAAACAAAAACACCAATGCAGAGCAGCCAACACTAACAGGACCATGCTATAGTCGCCGTCGTCCGTGGAGACTCCAACGTCAAGGGTACCGTCACCTTCGAGCAGGAGAACGAGTCCTCCCCCACCACCGTCTCATGGGACATCACCGGCAACGACGCCAACGCTGAGCGTGGCATGCACGTTCACGCCTTTGGCGACAACACCAACGGATGCACCTCTGCTGGTCCCCACTGTGAGTCTTTGTCCCGTCTTCCCTTGATCCGCCGAAACCCGAGAGTCACTCTTCTTTCCCGAATCTCGCACACACCCATCTTTGTAAGCAACATATCGCTGACGCAACTGGAAATCAGTCAACCCACACGGAAAGGAGCACGGCGCTCCATCAGACGAGAACCGCCACGTCGGTGATCTAGGCAACATCAAGACCGACGGCCAGGGTAACGCCCAGGGCAATGTATCCGACAAGTTCATCAAGCTCATCGGCCCCGACAGCGTCATCGGCGTGCGTACCTCTTTCTTTTCCAACTCTCCCATCATTCTCCTTCGGCATCTTTGAATCGAATCCTTCGGCTATCAATGACATGTAGCTAACATGATTGTCTCCAGCGTACCGTCGTCGTCCACGGCGGCACCGATGACCTCGGCAAGAGTGACCACCCCGAGTCCAAGAAGACTGGAAACGCTGGTCCTCGCCCTGCTTGCGGTGTCATTGGTATCTCGTCTTAGATTGGCACCTGTGTCTTTTGAGGGCTTGTCGTGGTGCTCTAGGGTCTTTCTCTTTTCCTAGCTGGATCTCCACTGTCCACCATCAATCTTTTATTTGGTGAATCGAGTGTGGTAGGCGAATGAGCATTGATATCTGCGTTGATTCCTGATATCAATTATTTCGGTCTTTATTGTCTTGCAGGGAGAGAGTATGGGTCCTACAGTAGCCGCGTACCTAGTCCATCCACTAGATGACGTTTTCACGAAAAGCACTCTTGAAAGGGAGAAAATGAAATTGTAAACGCGAACAAGAATATACAATCTGAGAAAACAGTCCTCCGCATCATCATACTTGTGACAGTTCTCTAGCTATAGTATCTGCATTTACTGCACTGCCTCAGAGACTCTACTCCTACTATCCATCTATCCATCACTCCCTTCCCATGTTTCTGCGTAGTCACTACTCCCCAATCTCCAGCCTATCATCCTATACTTTGCCTACATCTTTTTTGCATCTAGTAGTTCGCAATACTTTATTCTTGCAGGACCACGCCATGATCAAGCCTGTTGAGAACGACACAGCAGAGATGATTCGTCGCAGACATGTCACGTGACAAGGCTGAGACTGAGGCGCGCGACGAGACTTGATGATTGTGGCAGTACCTTTGATTAGAACTTTGGATATTCCTAAATGTATCTTTTAGAACCAGCTTTTATTAGGCTATCGCAGTTATGTTACGGTATTAAAAGCACTTTATACCTACATATGTAGAATAATACCAGTTGACTATATTGATACATGTATGCCAAGAGCTAAAGACTACATACCTATGTACATATGTACTAAGCTTGTTGTAAAGATGATGAATTTCCGCAGTTTAAACAGCACCCAAGCCCTTACAAAACACACAACCCTTGATCTCAAAATCCTTTCTACGATATTTGATTGAAGCATTAAGGCTAGATGTCGGTGTACTCGGCTGATACAAATCCGCTTAGTTCTCCTCGGAGGCTTTGGTCGAACTGCTAGAGTAGATCTTCTCATTCTCAACGTTGGACTGCGGCTCAATATCAATAAATGAAATCGGTTCTGAGCTCTCGACCTCTGTCTTGTCGAAGCGTGGACCTTGCGGATCCATACATAGTCAAAGACACAACGAGCTGCTGAATGGTTTAACGAAACCGAGAAATCGAGTTTTGTTGTAGGAAACGTAGGGAACGGAGCATCAGCAACGATGAAGTGATTTTCGGTTATTGGATATTTCAATGGTCTTGGGCCTGCGAAAATATATACAATACGTATTTCTTGCTGGATGAGACTTACCAACCACAAGGCAGCATTCGTTCCCACGCCGCACACTCTGCATCGTCTTAGCCCACGGGAGACGTTACGCGTGTCTGGAATGCATGGGCTTCGCTCTATAGAGAAGAATCGGAAGGTGTTACAAACTTCTACATGCGTATGGAGATTGTCATGAACAGGGCTGATGTCCTCCGTCCTGTCCTGTCCTGTCTCCTATACACAGAGATCCCCGCGTGGATCGGCAATCCCGTAGGTCTATATCCCACGCCCCAACCCCAAGGATAGGGCACAGTATGTTTGCGGATATCTAGTGTGGATCTAAGCCTAGATTCTCGCGGGGACGAGATGCCAGGGAACTATGCACGGTTAGTTCGTTATCCCAGCTACAAGTGGTCCGCACCGAGGGTGGCTGCATATCTGGAGGTTAGATTGGACTGTGTATTTCAGCTTATAGGATCTAGAGCCTCTCTTCTCCGATATAATACTAATGATATCTAGTAAGACAGCTAACCTCTTCAAGTGCGGCCCCCCGACGTGCAGACGCCTGTCGTCTGGCGTGCGTATTGCATGCAGGGAATCTTTGCTGGCCCGGGAACTATGTATAGTCGTTTTGTAATTCATGCATGGCGATCTTGCTTCATTTACGTGGCGGCCCCGTGCATGCAAGGTAAGAGTGGAATACGACAGATATACGGATGGCGCAGGCCGAGCCCGCATACGCCTCATCTCACGAGCAGTCCGTATCTGCAAGGGAATTGTGTCGAAAGAAAAAAGGAACAAAAACAAAACATGTCGGATGCACTAACATGAAAGTCGGCTTGACGATTTCAAACTCCCATTCGATATCGCGACTAAGTGGCGTGTTTCGATATCTCAGTTCAAATTGTGAGCTTCTAATATTAGACAGAATTGTTATGAGGCTAGCAGTTCACTCAGACCTTCTTGCAAGTCAGTACACTAGCCATGATATGAAGTTAACCAATCAGAATATTTGAATCCAGCGGCTGCGGGCCTGAGGCTGATGGCGAGCTCCAGGGGATGGTGATGCACAACCCTCCAAGGGTGATACCGTGTCAAGTCAAGAAGCCCAGTATCCAGAGTTGAACCAAGAATTATAAGTCACCACGATCACCTCTTCTCAATTCGCCAGCTAAAACATCTCATTTTGATTCTACCCAAACAAACTTCTCAAGCTCCTTTCAACTCCAGCATAAGGACGATCAAAGATGTGGTGCCAAAACTGCGGCAAAGGACGCTCCCACTACCACAGCATGGGCAGCGCAAAAGCAAACTACTGCCAACGATGCCGAAGCAGGGGAACACAGACTCCCACGTACTGCAAATTCTGCGGGGTCAACAGACTCGAGTATTCCTCAACATGCGATGCTCATTACGGGAACAGCATCAGCAATCCTGGTACGCGCTTCTTGTAGTGATTAACCATCATCGTCATCATCATCATCATCATCATCATCATCATCATCATCATCATCATCATCATCATCATCATCATCATCATCATCCTTCACTAATATAGACGTTGGCAGCAAGCCCGACCTACAGCAGCGACGACGACGCCTCAAGCGATGGCGCCGGATACGCTACCGATCTGAGCAGTCCCAGTCTCAGTCCGTCCCCTAGTCCACCCGCGAGTGTAGAGGAGCGGGTGCAGTGCAGCCATTGCGAGCTGTGGTTTTCAAGCGAGTTCGAAAAGGAGTATCATCTTGATCGAAATACGTCTGGCTGCAGCGAGCATAAAGAGTGCTTCCCGAGCAGTCAGGAGTATGCTCATGCAAAGGAACATTGGCACAATAAGTGCTTTGTGCCTGGGTGTGATGAAGACTGGGAGATGGAGGACGAAGACGTTGTTGAGCATGTTTGGGAGGAACATACGGCGAGGGGATGAGATGTAATTTCGAGGTGTTCTCTCTTTTTTCTCTCTCTCTCTCTCTCTCTCTCTCTCTCTCTCTCTCTCTCTCTCTCTCTCTCTCTCTCTCTCTCTCTCTCTACTTTTTATCTTCTTGATTTTCTTCTGTTAAAGCGTTGACGGGGACACTGTATAGCAAGTGAGGTGAAGTAAAGTTTAGTTGTTAGAACAATCTCATCACTACGCACCACACTACTATCATCATCATCATCATTATCCTCAACGTTAGAATCACCAAAAAAAGTGAGTGATGATTAATGATAGAAAACAAGCCAGCTTTTTTGAATTTTTTTCGCTATCTCTCTCTCTCTCTCTCTCTTAGTTCAATAGTATTCCATTGCATGCCATTGCATTGCATAACTCCCATGATCCCCATCCCCATGCACGTTTGATGTTCCACTCACACACCCAAATAGAGTGTCCCCCAAAAGATAGATAAGAAAAGAAAGAGAACGCCAATAATGCATAGAGAGAAGGAAGAAGAAGAAGAGGTATATCAAGAGAGCTAGAAAAGAAAAGAAAAAAAAGAAGAAGGACAAAACAGCTGCACACTCAGCCCTAGACCAACCCCGCGCACACGAGGAGAGAAGGATGGAGAGAACGAGTAAAGCAAGCAAGGCAAGCGAGCCCAGAGGTATTATGCAGATGCCACCAAAAACCAGGGAGCAAACCCCCCAAAACCCCAATTCGAACCCTCCCATCGCAAAAGCGGAGGGAGAGGAAGAGAGAGAGAGAGCTCAAACACTCCCACACTCCAGCAAACAAGGCATAAGCAGGAAAACCCAAAAAAAAAGAGTCAAAGAGCAAACCCAAAAAATCATTCATTTCCTTCGTTGATTCCAAAAACCCACGTCTCACCGGTCATCCTCGCTACTGAACCCCTCGGCCCCTTCATCCTCCCAGCTATCCATCGCCTCCTTGATGAGTGGCTGCGCCTTGGGATCCAGGTTCAGCGCAATCGTGAAATGCCGCACGGCCTCGGTGCGGTTCCTCAAGCGCTTGAACGTGCGAGCAAGCGCAAAATGCACGTTGGCGTCTTCGGGCGCCGCGTCTTTGAGGTACATGAGTTCCTGGAGGGCTTCGTCGGGGGCGTTGATCTTGAGGAGGATTTGGGCTTTGCGGAAACGGGCAAGGGTCGAGCGAGGGTCGAGGCGGATCGCCGCTTCGTATTGGTGGAGGGCGGCTTCGGTTTTCTTCATGCGGTCGAGAACCTGTACAAGATTGCTGTTAGCTTCTGGGGGAGGTAGACAAAACGGTAAACAACTTACGAATCCAATCCGGACGGCGAGCAGAGGATTGGTGGGGTTGATTGCAAAGGCCGCTCTGTAATGCTTTTCTGCCACCTCGTACTTGGCCATCTTCTCGTACACGTGTCCCAGGCCGTACCAGCCGTTGTAGTGCTTGTTGTCTGCGCTAATGGCGCATCGGTAGGCATACATTGCCTTGTCGAACTCCTCATTCGCAATGTGCTCGTGGCCTTGCAATGTGAAGGCGTACGCAAACTTTGGATCGAGCTGCGTGGCTCGCGAGAAACACTTGATGGCTTGGTCGTGTTCTCGTTGGAGAGACATTGCGTTTCCAAGTGCGCACCAGGCCTGCGGCGAGAGGCGGTCCTGATCGACAAGCGTGTGCGCAAGATACGACAAGTCTGTCTCCTTCTTCAACTGCCACAGTGTGTTGGAATACACTTCCATGTCTTCAAGATGCGACGGTGACTTGTCACGTATCCGTTGGAATGCCTTTTCGGCTTCTGTATACATCGACCGCTCGTAATAAGCCTTGCCCATCTGTGCAAGCACCCAAGGTGTTTCCCTCTGTGGTGCTGGTATTGATTGCAATGCCTCGAGAGCTTTGTCGGTTTCGAAGCGACTCAGATATTTATATCCTGAGCCCATCTTGAGCAAAAGATCCAGCAACCAGTTGAGCGCCTCTTGCTCCCTGCTTGTATCGACCGGTACCAACATCTTCGGAGGAGCAATGATTGTGGAGGCGACACTCGCAGGCCTCGAGTCCGGTTTCATGGAATCCGAGTGATCCACTGGTGGTTTACGATTGCCGCTAACAACTCGTCCAACCGTCGACATGCCACCAGCTTTACCCTTTGCTCCCGGGGCTTTTGCCTTCCTCATCTCCCGACGATCCTTGGCTTCCTGATCCCTACTCGTCGCAGCAGCTAACCTGCTGCCAGACGGCCGGATTTGGCTGCTCAATGTGTTCAACAATCTCACGCTCCTCCGTGGAGGCGCGGCAGCTGGATCTACAGGTGGTGGCGCGCTGGCTTGTTGGGCTTGCTCTCGAGCCGAGTGCCCAGAGATAGTTCTCTTATGACCATTCTGTCCCACTGGCCCTGGAATTTCGGTCCTCTCATTCATTTCTGATGCGGTTTTGAACCGCGTTCTAGTCGTTATTGACCGCATCTTTGGCGGTTCTTCGTTGGCCGCGCTGAGGTTTTGCATCCGGGTCTTCCGAACGGGTGCACGGGGAGGAAGTTCTGTATGGTGATGATCGTGCATCACTGGACCGCCTGTTTCGCCCATCATCACGTCCTCTTCAGCTCTATAAAGACCATTCGAGGTTGGTGTTTCCGCGTCCGGGTATGCTGAGCTGGAACCATTTGCGTACGAGATAGGAGCACTGCCATTCAGTCTCGATAGCAAGTTCGCGCCCCCCAAATTCAATCCTACATCGGCACCTGGTCGTCCCGTGGGGTTGAAAGGGTCCACATCCGGTGTCGAAACAAACGGATTACTCTGGTCAAAGCTGTCCTGGGAGGTGAATGAGTTGAGCGCATGGCCATTCGACGCAACGTGTGACATTGACGCCAGTATGTCCGGTGTAATCTTGAAGATATTTTGGGGTCGCACAACGGCCCCAATGTCGCATAAGTCCACAAAGGCATCCCACATCAAGGGATTCAGCTTAAGCGATTCTACGTAGTAATCAATGGCCTTCTTCGTCTCGCCGTGCGCGGCATACAGTTTTCCAAGCAGGCGATAACACGCGGCGGCGTCGGGCATGTGGCGTTTCGACGTATCCGAGTGTTTATCTGTAAACGGCAAGGGTTAACACACATTTTCACAGATCACAAAACCGCCAGCAGTATTGGCTTACTCCAGTGATTTCGACCCGCCCACAGCCCGCGCGCCTTCTCAAGCGCTTGGGCGCCCATCTCGAACCGCTCCAGGCCCAAACAGGCCTGCGCAAATGTATACGCGCAGCCTAGATGCGGGGAGTGGTTCTTCGGTTTGGCATAGTCGAATGCGGCTTTGTAGCGTCCGAGACGAAGATTGCAGAGGGCCAGCAGGTGCGCAGCGTCTCCGTTGCGAGGCTCGAGGGCGTGCAGGCGGCCGGCGAAGAAAAGGGCATTTTCCAGCATTCCATTATCGAGGTGGTAGTGGACGAGGTGTCGCAGTTGCGCGTTGACGCCAGATGGTGGTGACATGGCGTAGGAGAGGCGACGGGCGATGTTTTTTTAAAGACTTCACGAAGCCCGGTCCGGCGCGAGCGAGATGGAGGATGGAGGCGACCAGAAAAGAATAAATGCGGTCACGGGAGTGTGTGCGGCATGAGAGCGGCGAGATTATAGGTCTAGGGTCTAGGGGTTTACGCAGAGGATTTTCGAGGTATGTATGTTGATGTGATTATTGGTGGTGATGGTGGTTGCTCAGGTACCTGGACGATGGGCTCGACAAAGTGAATTGGAAAGCCGGGGGACGCGCAGCAGGTGGGAAGGGGCGAAGTAGGATTAACACAGCATGTCACGTTCTGGTTTGCGCGTCGGATCGTGTCGTCGTAAAGGGAGGAGTAGCTTGTGGTGGTGGAGTTGTTGTTTGTTTTGGAGGTGAAGGTAGTCGGTTGTTGTCTTGCAGCTCGAGCGGTCTGTTGTGATTGAATGAGCGGCGGGCTGGGTGGAGTGGCAGGAACGCTTGGACCATCTTTATTACCGCCTGCGCTTGCTTGCTTCGAGTACCTGCCGCCACTGTCTAACTACACTTGATCCATGACTACCTGGTAGGAAAGAGCGCTTGGCTCCCACGTTTCGACGACAACGACAGTTCAATCGCCATCGCCCAAAATCTTGAACTAAATCGACCAGACAAAGAACCTCAGCATCTGGGAAGATCAACAACGAAGAAGCAATTGGATTATACATCACCACCGCCCACAATGGCCCAAGTATGTCCCCCACCACGACCACCAACAAAAAACCACAAAAGATCAAAAACTCACCTCCATCCCCCCAGAAAGCAACAAAAGCCCTCGCCCAATCCAACACAAAACGCCTCAACCAAACCCTCCTCATAACCCTCACCCTCCACACGCTCTTCTTCCTCCTCCGCATCCTCATCCGCACCCCATCCTCCTACCGCAAAACCCTACTCCTCTACGTCTTCTTCAGCGGCCCGCAACTCCTCATAAATTTCCTCTTCGAGCGCCAATCCCGCCCCACCTACCTTGCTGATGGTTCTATAAAGCGCTCCGGAGAAGACCTCGATGCCAAGGGATTGACCGAGTATCTGTGGGATGTCACGTACTGGACATACGGGTGTTTGGTGGTGGTGAGTTTGTTTGGGGATTGGGGGTGGTGGTTTTGGGCCGTTGTCCCCGTGTATAGTGTGTACGCTGCCTGGGGCGCGTATAAAGGGGTTAGGGGTGGGTTTACCGATGCCGCGGGTGTGCCGCAGCCTGGCGCTGCCAGTGGGAGTAAGAGGCAGGCGAAGATGGAGAAGAGGGGTGGGCAAAAGGTTACGTATCGGTGATCTGTTTTGTGTTGGAGCAGATGGGTGTAGTGCTGGATTGTTGGCAAGAGGGGGAGGATGGGTGTGTTAGTGGCTTCTGTGGAGGGGGTTTTTGATACTGTCGTTGTATTTGTACGGTAAAACTCTTTTGATAGATGTAGACCAGTTGCTGGGACCACTCAGTATTGTGTCTAGTGGTTACTTACCCAGATGCTCAAAACATTAGGCTATCCTCTATGATCTCTCATAACGTGTACGTACTTGCATAAATATGTATGTTCACATGTTCATTTCTATGGGTAGTAGCAGCGAGGATGGACTCATCTCGAGCACCCGAGTGCAAACTTATACAACCAAGAAAAGGAGAACAATCAGAGTTCCAAGACGAAGCATGTAGAGTGGAGACAATGCCACTCTACGACGTAACATCCCGATGGAGAGAATCACACGATCCAAATCTATTGGTATTCGGGGAATTTGGTATTTGACACATTGCGAGCATATCTGCTCCCTTATGTTACAACGCAACATACAAAAAGTTGATATACATAATATACACACAGACAGCTCTATACATCTTGCTCCATTTATGCATCCACACTCGTGGGAATCTTGACCACTCCCTTCTTCCTGTCTTCATGGGGTAATCCATACCGCCACCCAACCCCCCTATAATCACGTCCGTCTTTGCCCACGCTCTCGACGCTGACGTCTTGGATGACAAAGTCCCACCTGCGCCCTGCGACCTTGGTAAGCGCAGCCTTCTCAGCCTGTTTAGCAGCCTCCTCCTTTTCGGACTTCTCCTTCATCTGCGAGATGAGTCGCTCTTTGGCGCGCTCCAAGCGTTCCGAAGATGGCATGCCAGAAATCGTGTCGCGCTCCACGTGCACCATCTCGGGATGCGGAATCCGGTCGTCAGCGGGGAGGAGATCGTTGTCGAAGGCCTTTCCGGCGTCGACACGGGTGAATTGGCGCGACTCGGCGACAGGAACAAAAAGTTGCTGACGAGTTGCTGGGTGGACGATGAGATCGTTGATGGGTTCATGGGGGATAGGGCGCTTGTTTGAGTCGCCAACGTGGGGGGTTTTGGGGAGCATGTCCATAACGGCTTTGCGATAGGGGATGGCGAGGGTTTTGCCCTGAGTAATAAAGTCAGCTGCTGTTGCTACTTTATAGATGGCAGACAGAATGTTAACGTGAAGAGAGAGATCAGAGTATATATTTGTGGTGTAACCATGTGGGTGTCTTAAAGACTAATCGAATTTTTGTGTAGTATCATCATGAAAGGGTTCAGTGCATGAGGCGGTGGAATGCAACGTACCTGAGCGATCCACTCCTTCTCCATATGCTTCAGCCGATAAACGGCTCCGATGCGCTCGTTGCTGACACCGAAATGCACACTCGCTGCTGGCAGCGACATTGGCCTGTGAGGGTCGGTCATGGCTTTGTAAATGGCTTCACGCAAGTCCTCGCTCAGTACTGGCTGGCTTCGGAAGAATCTGTTGGACGGGAAAGGCCGTAAATCTTCAACAGTTTCAGGAGGCAATTGATCGCTCTCGTCGTCGTCCTTCTTCTTATTCAGAACATCTTCCTCTTTCTCTAAGCGACGGGCAGCCATATCCATGTCATCGGCCTCCTGGCCCTCTGGAAGCACCTCATCTTCCTTTTTGGCTCCGTCTGTCTCCGCCGCTTCTTTCGCTCCCTTTCCTTCTCGCTTCTGTTTCGCCAGCCATCTAGGGTCCGCTCGAACCAAATTACCGTATTGGTCGTATGCTCCTAGGTAGTTGGTGGAGTTCGGTAGGGGCTGCTTCAAAGATCTACCAGGACCGTTGAGCCATTGGTAGAACTTTCGTCGCCGTAGTGTTACCTGACGGCTTGATGACTGGGAGAATTCGCGTGTTGCTTGAGCGGGTTGAGGAAGGGATCGGGGGCGGATGGCAGAGATGGAGGAAACGGAAGGACAGGATGTCAGAGAAGAAGATACATTAGAAGGACGTATGCATGGTGGCATGATTGTAGTGCTACCGCATATCTTAGATGAAATTCAATGGTAGAAGGGCGTGGATAGATGGTGTTTCTTCAGCGACCCGTAAGGGAAAATTGCTGCTGCACGAAGGACGCTAACACCATTCCGGGATGTCACGTGCTGAAACCTTGAAAGTGCTCACAGAGCGTTCTTGCTATGCTGAACGCGAGATTTATAACACAGCTGATGAAAGAGTACGTTAAAAAGAGAATCGTATTTATAAGTCTACGCTATTGTTTCTATCCCCGATGCCGTCAAAATATGATCGTGCGGCAGGCTTACTCAACACCTGGGCATTACTTGAGGCACATACTGAGGTGATTCAATGCTCGTTCCATCTTGCGATATAATTGATGAATAAACGCCGACATAGACTCGGGTATATGCTTCGTTATGCATATTCAAAAAAGAATGCAGAAGAGAACAATATGATAATTGTGATAGAAAGCCGCTGTAAGGACAGGAAGTATAAGACTCCTTCCGTGCTGTAGCTCCAACGGTACAAAACATGTATGTGTGCGTGAGCAAGAATCTGCAGAAGCCTTCTAATCGATGTAACCAAAGCGACTGCAACCCTTACCCAAGGGGAGATATTAATGTGAAAGGATAACAAAGGGATTGGTGAAACCGCCCTGTGAAGGGGGGCGCCAACAACAAGAACACAATAGCCACCATGCAAATCAGGTCATGAAGCAAGCCGCCAAGAAAACAAAGAATTATGAATGTTTGCTGAATGAATCCAAAGATGTCCAAACGTACCCGGGAAACAGCAATGAGAAGCGCCGAATAAATCTCCGTCGTAGAGGGACGACGGGAGTGATGCACCCAAAGGCTCTGGAAAGCGCAAAAGGGGAGCGTTCATGCGGGGGACCCCATTGTTCCAAGATGTAACACAATCCATGCAAACCAGCTTTTCCAACCAGACAAACATGTTTCCTCCAGCCCAGGTTCCTGCAGGAGAACGCGACGACACTGACAATGCAAACCCAGCACGGTGTGCTTCCCATGACACTGGCGAGATGATAAGAAAGAAGGAAGAAAAACAAGAAAGAAATAAAAACAAAGACCGCAACCAACGCCCGCTCCGTGATAGATCCTGTAAAACAACGCACAAGGGGGAATCATTCGCTGTATGCTCGAAATGGAGTGTGAGTGCCCATCTGGCACATTGACCATGAAGGAGTTTCCACGCCGTTACCCATGCCCTTGTTCAAATGAGAAATGGAGTCCAAACCCAACAACGCAACACCTTGCAATGACAGAAGTGACAGGATATAACGCAACAATAGATGGAACAACAGTGTAGACGCGCAGAACGATGATAATGATGATGATGACGATGGGGGTGGTGGGTATGATGGTGCGGATTATGAAATCGTTTGCCACGAACTCGGCATCTTCACCCGTGACAACGTCGTAGAGAGCTCGGCCGTGCACATTCGTACCCTCTTCTTCTTTTTTTGAGTCGATATTTCATCCTCTGGGAGGATCTTTAGCGCCCCATCATGTAGGCGGAGTAGTTCCCGTTCATAGCACCGTAGCCGTTTCCGGACACGCTCGTGGTGATACCTGCAGGCATCGGTTGCTGTCTCATAGGCATGTCGTTGGGAGCCATCCCATACCCATTATTCGAGTACATGTTGTGGTACCCGGAAGGCGTGTTGGGATGGTTGGGAGGGGAGAGTCCTGGAGGAGCCGAAAGACCTGGAGGGGGACCCGTGGCAGTAGAGAAACCAGGAGGCGCGGAGACGCTGCCACCGAATCCAGAAAGTGGAGTACTGGGAGTGATGGCTGAAGCCGGTCCCATGTTAGAAGATTGCCCAGTGCGCACACCGAGGGGATTCTTCGAAAAGCTGAGTCTAATGCCGCCTTTGACGCTGTTGTGCAAAGGATGCCCGTAGAGTTCATTCAACGCCTTTGTTGCAAAGGAAACATCTTCAAACTCGACAAAGCACATGGGCCCGTTCTGCTTTGTGCGGAAACACAGTCGCTTGTATCCACGCTGCTTGGAAAATACAGTCTTGAGCTCATCTTCCGAAGTATCCACCGGCAGGTTTCCAACATACAAGGTGTTGCAAGGGGGATTCTGGTCTGCAGGGTTGACAGGGGGGTAGGTTGGTCGAGGGTAATGCTGCTGATACTGTTGAAAGTTGGCATTGGGACCCATGTTGCTCATGGCCGACGGGATGGTGTGGGGTGACATGGCGGACATGGCTGTGGCGGGAGATTGCATCGTTGCTGCAGATCGAGGCGATGCGTAGTTGGGCACAGGCGGGGAGCTGATGCCATTCACGCCATTGGTCTGGAGCGAGAGGGAAGCGAAACGAGAGACCGGGATGGCGTTGTTGGAATTCGTTGGTCGGCGAGACAAAGCAGCCTGCACCGGCGGGCCAGCAGTCGCATAACCGATGGATTCGTTCAGAAGGCCGTCCACATCATCGGCTTCGTCGTTGATGACGGTTTTGCCGAGATTGCGATGGGTGAAGGAGGTGTTGACGGGAGATGTGGGCGAGAAGAGGTTTTGCACCGGGAACTCGCCGTTGCCAAGGCCTGGAGTCGCGTTGGGCGGGGACATTTTCTCCATGCTCTGAAAGGTGCCGTTGTATCTCGAGGCCTGACGACCCGAGGAAGTGATGGCAGCGATACCTGATGATCCAGATACAGATGGCTGCCGAGCGGGTCCGTTCTCCGCGGTGTTGCGCCGAGAGCCAATAGCGCCGGGCAGACTATCCTGGGCCATTTCGACGATCAGGGTGGAATCGCTCATGCGCTTCCCATTCAGCAGATCGCGCGCTTCCTTTGCGCTTTCCAGGGATCCGAAGCGCGCGATGGCCGAAACATGGCCCTTGTCGTCGTGGTATCGCGACGTCGGCACGACCTCGCAATCGATCAGGTCCTTTGCGAAGAGCAGAATATTGCTTAGCGAGTCTTTGTCGCTTTTGGGGGGCAGCTTGCGCAAGAAGATGGTGTGGCTGGCCTTTGGTTCGGGCATGGTGTCGGCAGGGCTGAAGGAGAGCAGGTTCAGGCCGTTTTTGTCCAGCGCACGGCGTTCGCCCACGGGAGCGTGCATGGTGTAGCTATGCGACGCAGGGAAGACGTCTGCCGTCATGGTGTTGGGAGGAGAGAAGAAGTGGTTGGGAGGCGAGGACGAGGTGGAGGAGCTCAGGGAGCCGTGGTGAAAAGGGCTGTTGGCAGGGTTTGAGGGACTGGTGCTGCTCGGACTCGGCCCACCGGCCATGCTTTTCTTTGTCTGAGCGAGATGGCGGCGGCGGCGGTACAAAGAGGTGAATGGCAGGACAAGTGGTGGCGGTCGAGGGGTGGAAAACGAACGGATGCGAAAAGTTGTGCAGGAGACGTCAGACAACGGGATCGATGCAGAAGTAGTCCGGACCGTGAGATGTCGGGCGTGGGAGGGGAGGGAGACTCCAAACTAATCCGAAACACGGTTATGCCTGGCTGGATCTGGGGCAGGCGCCAACCAGTAGAAACGGCAGGCTCAGGCGCGGCGCACACGCACACGCACGCAGGGAAGCAAGGAAGAATGCTGCGACGGCGTGGCCGGCAACGTGTGCTGGTGGATGTTGGAAGGAAGAAAGGGAGGCAGGGTGGAGAAGGAGGGAAGCGGAGCAAGAGAAGAGGAGGAGGAGGAGAGAGGGAGGGAAGAAAGCGCGCGCGCGAAAGGTCGCAGCGGTGGCGCGGAGTGGATGTGATGGGAAAAAAGGCGATGCGCGACGACTTTGGGTTGCTTGGTGGGCGCGCGGGCAGACGGGTGATGGGTGGTGGGCCTGGCCGGGTGCGGGTGCGGTCGGTGGTACTCGAGGGCAGGCAGGCAACGCAGCAGGTAGCAAGCAGCAGTAGCGGCAGTGGACAGTAGCAGCTAGCAGCAGTCGAGGAGACGGAGTCTAGGCGGCGACGCGAGCCCAAAGAACAATGAAGGGCGGTCGGGACTTTTGCGCGGGAGCTTAGAAATGGATGGTGAAGCTGGCGGGCGCTAGATGCAAGGCAGGCAGGCAAGCAAGCAGGCACTCAGGCAGGTGTATGCAGCAGCAGCGCAGCAGCAGCAGCAAGTAACAGTCTTCGGGTTGTTGGTTACGGGGGGGGGTGGGATGGTGATATGGGAAATTCGGCGTTGGAAATTGGCGGAGAAGGCCAATGATGTCTAGTGTGGAGGGGGATTTTGGACACGACCAGAGCGCGCTCGGATCAGGGCGATGCAGGAGCGCCTCTGGATGGTACCCGCTTTCGAGTCCGGCCAATGGGGGAGCGGAGGCTGCCAAGCTAGGGTAGTAGGGTAGTAGGGCAGGCCAGGGTAATGTGTGGGTGTGTGGGTGGTGGGTGGTGGTTCCAGGTAGTCCAGAGGGGAGTGGACGAGTAGTCGTCGACGGATTAGGCTCGGTCTTGCCTTCTTTCAAGCCTCGACGAGGAAGAAAGAATGCAAGAAAGAAAGGAAAAGAGAGTCAAAGAAAGAGGGAGATGATGCTGTTGTTGCTGTCTGCGTATGCCGGGGAGAGAGGAGACACGGACGGATCAATAGACTTGCTTGTGACGTGCGTTATGGCCGTGGGAGAAGGGGGATCCAGAAGGGATGCCAAATGATTCAAATGCAGTGCAATGCAGCAGTGCAAGTGAAAAGGTGGGATGGAGGATGGGGGTGTTGTGTATGTGTGTGTGTGTGGATGTGCAAATGTATGCAAAGGAAAATGGAAGGTGGATAGGATAGGATACGTCCCGTAGTGGCTGTCTCGGGGTGCTGAGGTTCTGTCTGGCTTGTCCGAGTTGTAGTAGTAGTAGCAGTAGCAAGTAGCGGGTGGTGGTGGTGGTGATAGGGTAGCGGAGGTGGTTGTAAGAAAGGACCGGTCGTGGGCTTTCTGCTGTCTCTCTCATACATGTATCCTCACTAGACTAGCAGCCAGCCCATGTCTGATTGATAACAAGCTCGGGTGGAGGCTTGTTGAAGCGGGCAACCCCCCGCTGTTCGCCCATTCTCATCTTCTCGGATCATGGTCGTCTGCCAGTACCACACCAGATGTTGCACAGTTCCTCATCTGCTGCCTACCAACCCGTGGGTGCGAGGTGGGCTGGATGACGCCCGTTCGCCGTGCATCGTGTTCCCCTCTCGAGGCCTAGCCCGAGTTGCCTCCTCAACACTTGGTGGTTGCATGCTGCAGACATGGCTACCTAACTGCTTCAGTGTCTATGCGCCATATAAGAGGCCGCCAGCCCAAACCGTTGGCAGACTGGAGCATATGGATGATGAATCGATAGCCTCTGTCGGGCCCTCTCCACTACAGAAAAAGAACAAACGTGATCATCGTCGTCGCAATCAACAATCAAGCAATGCATTCGATGATACTTGCTATCGCACTGTACCCCCCAACGCTCGGGACATGGCAGACGTACACGACGGCAGACAGCTGTATACACACGGCGACAATCATCATCACAGGTCTCGCCGAGTCTGACTAGAAGGAGCAAGCAGCAGGTGCTGAATCAACTACCATGTACCATGTGAGGCCAAATCATGAGTGTACTCGTCGTCGTCGTCGCCGCCGTCCAATCCGTATGCTCACACGCTCCCCACCGGCGCCGGACCTGGCTCCGATGCCTGCCTGCTCTGGGCAGAATCCCCTCCCTCGCCCGCTCGTGGGTTCATTGATTGATTGATTCCGTGCGCCTACAGACAAGGACGCGGTGATAACGACAGCGATATAAGTATATGTGTATGTAGGTTCCTTGGTGATGCATGCTCCAAACAGCCGATGCTGTAGGTCATGGAGCTTAATAAAGGTACCTGGAGCACTTGGTATGCGGCGGCCTCTGCCTGACTCCTCGTCCCCAATCCCAGTCCTCCGGGGCGCCCCAAGGCAGGGAAGAGAGGGAAGCCCTGCTGGGCCCTGCAGCGAATCAGGCCCCACTGCCCTCGACCAGCTGCACGCCGCCTGTTTTTCCGCTGCAAATCGCTGTTCTGGCCCTCCACTTGGATCATCTTCAGGACGCGGGCCGTCCGTTCGTTCATCCCCCATCCCATCTCTCTCTCTCACTCCCTCTCCCTCTCTCGCTCGCCCGCCCGCTCAGCCCAGCCCAGCCCAGCTAGCCTCCCCGGATGCCCGCCATAGCGTGCTGACTTGCTGTGCAACGCCCGCTGCCCTCACCGCCGTCTGTTCGTCACTTTCCAACGGCGCCATGCACGTCGAACAAGCTTCGCGCAGCCAGCCGGCTAACCCACCATGCCGCAGCCTCTGCTAGACCAAACCGCCGGGCATCTGTGAAATCCCATCGTCCTCGCTGATGCTGCTGTCTGTCAAAGGGACCAAAAAAAAACCCCCCCTCTCCATGCCATGCCTGTCTGTGCAGCCAACCCCACCACCACCGACACACTCGGACGTGAGAGACAAAGTCAGCAGCCCACGATTACACCACCCATGCGTGCCTATCAGCAGGAGAGAAGACCCTCCAAAACAATACAAAACCACCTCAGGATCCCATATCGTCTCCCTCGTCTGCCAATCGCCCATTTCCTTTACCCGCCCTGCAAAGTCTCGTCCGTCCTTCGGCAAGCCGAAAATCTCCCTGCCTCTCCTTCTCCCCACATGCCGTCGCTCCAACCTCCCGTGCCTACAAGCTACAACCAACATCCCGGCTCACCATCGCGATCCCGCCTGCCTCTGCATACCAGCACTTGAGAGACATGCCACACGTGCCCCCCGCTCCCGCCCATTCTGATCATCTTCCTCTGTCCTTGTTTGCTTTTTATTCCTTCTCGTCTGATAGCTACGCGATAACCCCACAGGGCTGACGCTTATCACCACCCCATATCTGCCGTATCGTGTCGTATCGCATCGAGAGTATCCACTATCAAGATACCACACAGCCACTCACCTCTCCCACGTTGCCGCAGCCACAGCATCCTAGAGACAACCAGCCGGGAACTGGAAAAAAGCAACCCGCAGATTACCAAGGGAAATCCAGACGAATCAGCACAAAAAGCAACATGCACGAAAACGACCATGATACTCAATTACCCTTCACGAAACGCGGCACATCTGCGAGAAGGTGTGGGTGGGAGACACAAAAACGGGCGCCGACGTTCAGCTGGAACCACGTGGCATGTCCACCGCGAAAAAAAAAAAAAAGCTGCTTTGATTGACTGATTGTGTGACCTTGCGGCCGTATCGCATCATCATTCGGCAAGAAAAAGAAAATCATGCAAAATGATCGATGCAAGCCCAACGAGCCGCATCGGTGGCGGCCAACCAGTCCGTACATGCACACGAGCTTTCCCACGCAGCTATCGCGGCATCCTGATTTGCTTCTGCCTGTCCGAGGGGGCGGGAAATCATCAGTGACGTCCAGCGAGTGGCAGGTGGGTCGTCGATCACATTATTCGCATTCAGGCACTCTTGTCACACATCCACAACGACCTACTCATCTCTCTCACTGCATTTGCGTCATGATGTGGCTGCTAAGGTGGTTACCCGACAAACCCATCATTTCCAGCTGCGAATCACTGTCGTACAGACTTCGAGTCACCGTGGTACACATCACCTAACCACATTGCTCTCCTCGAATCCTTTCATTTCTGATGCGTCAGTTGGTCAAGTCTCCCACCTTCCACTTCCCCATCCAGTTTCAGTTTCGGTTTGTTCTCTGACACTTGTCCGATGGCCATCTTCGCGTACGTGTGTGCAGAACTGACCAGCTAATCGACGAACTTGACACTTCAACCCCCATATGATGCATCGACGTTGTGACTGGTAGTATCGGACATGCAAGTTATTGAAAGTGCATCAAAGCGAGCACAAAAACCTTTGAAGTATTCGGGATTGGTCATCAGTGACAACCAGCTCTCAGTGACAACCAACCCGCCATGACAACTTCACCTCGCTCACAACTAACCCTCACCAACAGTCATGCGAATTCATACATGTCAGCCTTGCAGCATCTTCGACTCGGATAAACTCAAATCATCAAGGCATGGAATGGTTTAGTTAGATGCTCTCAAAGATTCTGTTACTTTTCCGATTGTTCCTTACATGCTATGTATCTGATCATGTATGTCTGAGATGTTTGTTTTGTGAGACACTCCCAGTCTAACCAAATGCGGCCTAGATCACCATCATCGTCGGCTTCTTGCTGCCTGCTGTCAGCCTTGAGCAATCACTCCTTCATACTCATTACAATCTCAACAGGAAGATACTCTGGTCGCACATCCGTATTTGAACAATATACTGCTGAACGCCGCCCGCGAGAATTGAAATTCACCATTGGAAACATGCCCTTTCTCCGAGGCTCCGTGCCAGAAGCCAGCACTTGGCAAGTCAACGTCACTCCTGTGACGGTTACCTCGGGACTTACATGTATACCTCAATACGAAAAGCCGCTCTGCATAGACGCTTCGAGGACGCTGAAGCGGCCGTGATGAATGCATATCGCCCGTCATAACGCACACCTACATGTTTTCTTGCGGTCTCGGCCGGCAACATGAGCTCAAAGCCAGGTTTGCCTACCCAAAGGGACTGTCAACCTCTCGCGTATCCCAGTCACAACTAGACGTATTGAGCGGATGACTACGTTTTGCCATGTCTCATGATAGGACACTCAGCTTCATGGCTCGATTTGATGTGCTCCCAAGCGCAACTTGCAGATGCCGCTAGGCGATCCAATAACATGCCGTCAACTCCCGTTCAGCGGCTACATCCGCTTCTATTTGAGCACTCTCACCCAACCGATTCTGCGTGACCATACTTTTCTTGAGTTTAACGACCAGCCCTCTTTCATATCGATACAACCGGTACATGAACGCATTGAAAGTATCAAATCATTGTCCGTAACAGTGCATTTCCCCACCGACATGGACGGCTTCCACCAATATGGTGCCCTCTGCCCTCAACTACAGCGTTCGGCAAGGGAGAGGCACAGTTGGAATGAAACAAACTCTACACCTTCGCTTCGTATACTGAGACTTAGGCCACAACCTCTTTCCGGTGTGATATAGCTACCTTTGGTCCTGGCTAGGATCAAATATATTCATACTTATCAGCTCTGCATCTTTTCTTGGATTCGGTGGGCCCATCGCTGGAACGGAAACACACTTAGCTACATCTTTTTTTAATTTCGCACAAACTATCTCCTTCATGCATCGATTTCTCTAGCTGGCTCTGGTATAGCCTTCATCCATGCAATTTCCTCGTCGGACATTGCAGAGCATTCCAACTCTCCCTAGTATATATACATCGTTCCCGGTTCGTAGCGAACCGAACAATAGAACCTTGTCAGCAAATGATACAACCGCTAGCACAGCCACTGTTGAGACAGGAATTGAGCTGGTTCCCATTGAGAGGTCCAACACCACGTATGACAAGATCCTTTCGCCAGTCACCGATGAAAAGGAAGTCGTGGTCAAGACGAGATTCTCGCATATCCGGGCGAAACCATTGCCGCATTTGCCCAGAGATCGATGGCTGAAATCTCCTACACATACGTGGAATCGATTATCTGTCAAGTACCGTATATTGGCACTGTTGTTTGTGCAGGTTTGTCTCGGCCTCACCATTATGGGGGGACTGTTATCAGTGAAGAGCGGGGGTCGGTCAGTAAAACTCTCTGCCAGATCTTGATATCCCGACTAATCGAAGACAGCCATCAAGTCGACTTGGGTTTGGAGCCAGAAACACCATCGGATGTCCCTAGTATACCGATCAGAATGGGGGAATACGAGATCTCTATTGGCAACGCACGCCAACAGAGCTCGTCATGTCTAGCAAGAGCCAACGAGTCAGCAGCATGGGCTTGTTCCAGCGAAGAAGTCATGCATATCTCAATCACATCTGATCCGGACTCGCAGCATCCAGGCCAAAAAGCCATCACAATCACCCATTCCGATCCACAACGTGCCATAAAATATGGTCAGTTGCCCCTGGAAATTCTAACCATCCCCCTCACCCCTTCCCTCGACCCGGAAAGCCCGCAAAATGGGGACGCATACCACTTCAAAACAAGATACAACCGAACCGTTCTCCTGAGCAACACAAATGTCATCCCGCCACCCTCCAGCAACGCCCCACCGAGTCCCCAAGACACGGAATACAACTCTGCTACAGACGAAAACCCATGGCTCTGCTTCTTCAACGAAACGACGGTGGAAGGCTTCATCTACGTCTCGCAACGCCCCGCCTCTCTCACCAACAGTACCTCGGCGTGGAACTCTTCCTCCATCATCACTACTACATCTAACAAAGAAGAACCAAACGGAGGAGACGGCCTCGCTGCCCCGCCTTCCCCTTTCCCATATACCTTCAAACTCACCGAGCTTCGTTATCCAAATAACTCGCCCCCTTACTGCGAGCGCCGGAGTATCTCGGAAGACGGGACTCTCACCACACCGCGAGGAGCGCGGAACCTACTGCTCATGCCCAGTGATGCCATGTCTGTTCTCGATAACAGGCGCAGCAGCAGCAGAATAAGAAGAGGGAGCGGGCGGCTGGTTGAGAGACAATCGATGGCGGCGGATCGGTCGTGTCGCTGTCAGTGGATGATCCAGTGAGCCTCCATTTTTTTTTCTTTTGTTCTTCCATTTCTTCAAGACGCAGCTTGTTGTTCCTTCGCGCGGAGCAAGATTTAGTCGCAATGGCTCTACAGCTGCTTGGTCTGACCCTCGCTCTTTCTCTCTCTTTTTCTTCTTTCTTTTACTGTAGATACCTGGCGCTCGTGGACGTGTACATGTATACCTTTTACTTTTATTTTCTGTTTTTGTCCTCTCATTTCATATCTCTCCAGTGAGAAGGGAGTAGTTTTGTACGTATGTAAAGGGGGATCCACAAGATGCTGCTTCTTCCATTTGATTTCTTGCTCAAAGAACAAACAGAGAAAGGGGGATATATAAAAGTAGTGCACATATGTGTCTCTAGGCAAAGGGGAAAGTCAAGGGACATAGGGGTTCCTATCAAAAAGTTCAAGTGGAGGTTTTTTTTACGCTCATTTTATCTTTCGTTGTACATTCATTTACATAGGCTTATATAGCTTTTGAAATATATACTATAGCATCTATTTACATGCTACTAGAGGAACCCAGTTGGTAGTCCTTGTCAGTTCAAGTCAAACAACTGCCAGTCTTTTATTTATCTATAGTCATCTAGGCTTCTAATTTCTTCACTTTCGTTTTAATTTCACTACTACAAAGTAAATTGTTCAATCTAAAATTTAGGGGGATTCTGACACACAGCGATGTTCGAACAATAATTTAACTTGCAAAAATAAGAAAGAAAAAAGGCAAATTACTTAAAACCCACTCTAGGATTTGCCTCTACACAGGTATTTAATTTATTCTAAGTTAGAGTTGGAGTAATTCTATACATAGCAAAGGGTTACAACAATAAATAGACTAGAACAACAAGTAATGCCTAAAAAAAAACGAATTTTGCCTTTACACAAGTGCTTAAAAAGCAGAGATTAGAGGGAAACCCTTCTAGTTCTATAATGTATCTGTGATCAGAGATCTTTAACAATCTAACTGCTCTTTTGTACTTGTAAATTCTTTTTGCGCCTACCTGCAATGATGCTACCCTTGATTTAAACAATAGAAAAGCGCTTTTTATGCGTCGTATATAGGCCAAAACCATCCCATCAAAAATAATACAGTTTTTCTTTTTCTTTTTCCACAACAACAACAACAACAGTAACAATCAGCATCCATCTTATTCTAACCACCTATGTAACAATGAATTGACACCTATATTTCTCCACACCTACATAAACGCTTCTTCACTTCTTATATCATAGATCTCGCGGTGCTACTGCATATAACCACACTCTACACATTCCACTGAAAAGGATATAAACTTCACAATTAACCCCTTATCTCGTTCCTTGTTTGCTACACAAGAGATGAATCCGCGATATGCTAACGACATATACTATTCTCTAGCTACCTGCGCCCTGCGGATTCGGACCAGCTGAAATGCTCTAACAACTTCTTCTGCTTTTTTTGTTCTGTTGTGTTTAGAGCATAGGGAAAAAGCCAGGAATAGACGACGGATAATGCTCCGGGAAGGGGGGAGATGCGGGGCTAATGTTAGGTATGTGGATGGGTGGTTCGTTGGGAACGAATGGTGGGAGGGCGGGGGAGCGGGCTAAGGTGGGGGAATGGAATGGCGTGTAGGGTAGTGTGGTGTGATGTGCTGTACTGGATTGGATTAGATTAAATTGGGTTTTTGGCATGTGTTATTGGGGAGGTAGTGTGTAGGGCAGGGTAGAATAGGGCAGTTTAGTTGACTTTGGGGAAGGGGGGTGGAATCGTGGGTTTGTGTGTGTTTTCTATATGGATTGGCTGGTAGATGAAATGCTTGGTTTGGGCAAAATAGAAGAAGAATAGAAATCAATCGCACTGCCTTTTTTTTTCTTTCTTTTTTCTTTTCGTTGTTGCAAACTTTACTTTGAAGTTTTGATTGATCGCGTGGTGTATCGTGATAGGTATGCTCGGATTAAGCTAAACCATTGATTCAAAGCAATGCCCCAACCACCCTCAGCCTCACCCCTCTAAACTTTAGAACATAAGGACTCTCCACGCAGTAGGTGCATGCTACAGAATTAGCTACATATGTACACCGCACTCTAGCTTCAAGACTATCTCCTCATCTTGGACTCCTATTTGCGAGGTTTCCCGCTGAGCCCCCTATCTCCCCGTATCGTCCGGAAAATGCGATTCTTTGGCGTCAGCACTGCCGTATCTCTGGCTTGCTTCGCTGATGTATTTTTGTTGTTTCTTTCTTTTCTTGGGACTGCCGTTGAGCTAGCAGGGCTGAGCTGAGCTGAGCTTCGACGATGACGACGATGAGTGAGGAAGTGGGGGAGGTTCTGCATTGTACATAATGGGCAGCTTGTTACGCGTTTTTGGGACGTTTTTGAAATTCTCATCATCAAGTTGTGGTTGAGGTTGTTGTCATTCTTCATGCCACAGCGCACGCTACATCCTCATCATCACTTCTGACATTCTCGACATCATTCGCCTTCTTCTCTTTGCGTGGGCACTCTACGTACTTATCTTGAGCTGATTAAATGAGCTACAAAACGTCCTTGGACATCGACTCCACGCGCCAGCTCATTCCTACCCCCGAGTTGTCTCCCAAGGACCTGAGAAGAACGTCTTTCGATTTCGAATCTACGCATCAACTCATCCCCACTCCAGAGTTGTCGCCAAAAATCCGGAGGTTCCCACCCCCTGCCCCAGTGAAAAGAACGTCTATCGTCATGGGCTATCTCCCGATCCTGTTCTCCAACGTGCTGCTCTCTGCGCTTTCGATTTCGAATCTTGGGATTATTAGTTCGATGGTAGGGTTTCTTCTTGATCAGAAACGTATGTTCGCATCCTTTCCTGGGTGATTGAAGAGAAAAAAAAAAGAAAAACTCCTAACGCCGTGAGGTGTAGACCACGTCAAAACATACCAAGTCAACTGGCCAAACCAAACGGTCCAGCTCGCGGTCTTACCTGAACACCTCTGGACAGATCAAGGACACGAAAGTAATGGTGTAGCGGGTTACGGGTTCTTCCTAGGGTTATTCGGTGTATATGTGGCGTTGAGACAGCGGCGTAGGTTGGGGAAGGTGAGTACACGCATCATGTCGCAGGCATTTGAACACGTCAAGCTGACACGCACGGGGAACACTCACAGCCCCCATCTAAAACACTCCTCGCTCTCGTGGTTCTACAAGTCCTGGCCACGCTGTTCACGCTCTCGGCATTGATCTTCGTGTTTTTGGTCACAAACCAGACGAGCGGACAGCGCATCCTGTCGAGTATCGCTACTTCAGATGTCCCGTACCCTGCGGACGAATGGACGCCTGAGACGTGGTTCAAGGCAGTGCTGGAGCTTCCGTTGGCAAATGCAGGACAGCGTAATTTGATTGCGAGAAAGGTCACAAGTATGATGGCTTGGCGGTGGATTCTGGTGCCGCTGTTTTTGATTGATGTGTTGTGTTTGGGGGTGGAGGTTTTGGAATATAGCAGGCAGCGGAAGGAGAGGGGTGAGGGGTTGCACGCTGAGTATGTGGAGGAGGCCAAGGTGGAGGGAAGGGAGTGATGGCATGGCCTTTGAAGTTCTAGGATGCGTTGTTATTGCTGTCCGAGGTGCAATCATTTTCGTTGATGGTCACTTGTTGAACTTGAATGATGGATGATGGGAGGGTAGAGTACCTGCAGGCTGCTTAGCGAGAGATAACATACGTTCACATGCCAAAACGAAATTGGGCAGGGAAAAATCCAAATCTTGCTTACCTAATGCCAAGACAACATTGGACTGGGAAAAATCCAATGCTCGCTGTCTGCTGCTCACGAAAATGGGAATTGGCGTCACGCGCACAAATCAAGTGCATCCATCGTGAACCCTTTTCTCCCATCTCTTCCCCACATTCTCTTGCGTGCCCGATTCTCCCCTGGTTGTTCATTAGCATCTTCTCTGTTTAGAAGTCCTGTTGATCTTGTTGGGCGGTGCGTTTAAGCTCAACATAAGCAAATCGAATCGCGCACGACCCTTGCAGACTTACCTGTCTGATAGTGGGACAGCCGCTCGCTAACGACTTCCAACACCAAAACCTCGGACCACGACGAAAGGGAAAGTTGTCTTGACAGACTCCAGCTTCGATTGCTCGACCTTCGTGTTTCTGTGCAGTGCATTCGAGCCACCTGTCAACACGCTAAACATTAATACCAAGACTCGCAGCCTCCGAAAAACTACCGATTCGACGACCGCTCCATCGCATGCCCACCGAATAACCATTTCACTTTTCCTCTACAATAACATATCCCAGACCTCGCCATGGCCTGGCTCCTCTGGACCATGGCTATACCACTCATTCCGGTTCTCTTCCTCCGCCTGATCGCCCTTGTCCTGCCTCGGAAGCCCGCCCAGCTCGCGACTTTTGCTGCCTTCTTCATCACTAGCATGTCTATGATGATTTTGTGTGCATCCTACGGTGTCGTGGCCAGCATTTTGCTCCGTATAGTGGGATACGGAGGTCTGAGTCAGTGGACTGTGGCAAGGGCTTTCAAGTGGACTATGTGGTTGACTACTGGCGTCACATTTAGAGTTGCGGAGAGCAGCAGGGAAGAGGGCGGCAGAAGGGGTGGGGAGGATGCTCTGTCCACTCGCCCCGCTGTCCTTGTGGGTAACCACCAGACGTGAGTCTTGCATTCCCTGGGTTATACTATGCAATTGCTAACCACGTATTCTGTGTAGCGAGATGGATGTTCTGATGCTTGGCTGCACATTCCCCCAATACACATCCGTGACCGCGAAGTCCTCTTTGAAATACGTTCCTTTCCTCGGCTGGTTCAGTACGTCCCCCTCGTCTCTCTCATGTATCTCACGAATTCCCAATCTCTAACACGGATCACCTCTATAGTGGCCCTCTCCAAAACCGTCTTCATCGATCGCGCAAACCGCACCACTGCGCGCGCCGCCTTCGACTCCGCCGCCGCCACCATGCACTCGCAGCGCCAGAACGTCTTCATCTTCCCCGAAGGCACACGCTCGTACGCTGATAAACCAGAACTCCTCCCTTTCAAGAAGGGCGCCTTCCACCTCGCCATCCAAGCTCAGGTCCCCATCGTACCCATCGTCTCCGCAAATTACAGCCACGTGCTCAATGTCAAAGAGAAGAAGTTCACTCCTGGCGTTATCGATGTCAGTGTATTGCCCGCTATACCGACCAAGGGAATGACAGTTGCGGATGTGGACGCCCTGCTGAAGAAGACGAGGGATGGCATGTTGGAGGAGTTGGTCAGGCTGTCGCACGTATCTGGGAATGGCCACGCTGAGCCGCTGCCACGCGCTTCGGGCGTATCGGATGAGAGTGGTGAGCTTAGGAAACGGAATTGATTATCGGGCACGGAGCATTGCTACTGGCGGGATTCTTTCATCCTCTTCCCCGGCGTTTGATGGATTTCGAGGTTCTGGATGCATATCCTTCCTTTTACAGCTTTTCTTGGGCAGGTCGAGAGAGGAGTATATGACAGGGCGGTGGGGTTAATGGCCACAATGTGGTTCTTGTTACTTGTTCGTCGGACTCTTCTCTGCTTTCACCTTACGCATTGGGCATAGAAGTGGAGCATTGCTGTTCTGCAATGGTTAGATCATTGTTCTTTCTTTTCCTTCTCTTATTCTCATGCATAACATTTCTGGATTTGGTTGATGACGAAATTGGGCTGTCGATGAAAAACGGAGGACACATTGGAAGACTACTCGAGGGAGGCGGAACTGAAACTCTGCTCCATTTCTTGAAATAGTGGTGCATCCATCCAGGTTATTTGTAAGCTAAATACCTATCCAGATCATTTATAAACGAAATGCATCCAGTCTACAGGTAAGCAAGATCCATCAGCATACAACTACCAATCATATATGAATATTGTTGCTGGTATCTCGAAAAGATACAGATAGTGTGGGGGGGAGGGGAGGTGGATATGGTTTCCCAAAGCAGGTACTGAGAGACCAACCTTGATTAGGCAATCTATTCGGCCACACAGAGACATGTATAAAGGCTTGGACTCTCTTTTGCAACATAAAAAGCACGATTCGAAAAGCTTTGCCATATTCATTCCTTACTTTGAATTAGCTGAATCTCTAGGGGAGACTGCAGGCGCTCATACCCTCATACACGCCATATACGCCAAGTCTTTCGGAAGGCCGTCCAATCGGAGAGCCGGGATCGGGTGGTTCGACCTTCTCGTCAGACAGCCATTACCGAATTTCCGACTCACCGAAGCTCGCTCGCTCGCTCTTTTTCTTTTTTAGCTTCTGGGAGACTCCAACGTACCGTACATACCCCACAACTCCAGCTAGTTAAGGGACCCATCCCACCACGCCTCAAAACCTCTTGATACGCTGCGGGGTGTCGTCCTTGTCCTCATTCACTCACCTACTCTCTCTCTCTTCCTCTTTCTTTGGACACGTACTCCCTGTACCGCGCATCAACAATCCCCCGCCCTTCACCATGTCGGGAATTTTTGCTACTCAGTACGTGCAGGGCGTGTATATTCCTTCGGCCCTGGTTCTTGTTGGGACTGCCATCATCAAGAAGGAATGGATGCCCTTTGCTGTTGCTCTCGTGACTGTTCTGGGCGGCTGGAAGGTTTTCATTAATGGTGAGTCCATTATGCGCCTTCCAATCCTCATATCTAAGACCTGGCATTAACATCTCTTCCAGCTCCCCGCAAAGTGCTCAAGCCCAACGAGTTTCAAGAATTCGAATTGAAGGAGAAGACCATCCTCTCTCACAACACTGCCATGTACTTCTCCCCCCTGTTCTGCGCTTTTCACTCCTCTGAAACCATCTAGCTACCGATTCAAGCTTCCAAACCCCACCGACATCCTCGGCCTCCCCATTGGCCAGCACATCTCTCTCGCAGCAACCATTGCAGGCCAGCCCAAAGAAGTCGTCCGATCCTACACTCCCGTTTCCTCGGATGAAGACAGGGGCCACTTCGACCTCCTCATCAAGTCCTACCCAACCGGCAACATCTCCAAGCACGTCGCCTCGCTCATGGTCGGGCAGACAATGAAAGTCAAGGGCCCCAAGGGCGCCATGGTCTACACCCCCAACATGGTCCGCCACTTCGGTATGATCGCCGGCGGCACTGGCATCACCCCCATGCTGCAGGTCGTCAAGGCCATCATCCGCGGCCGCGACGCCGGCGACACAACCGAGGTCGATCTTATCTTCGCAAACGTCAACCCCGAGGACATCCTCCTCAAGGAAGACCTCGATGCGCTCGCTGCCAAGGACCCCAAGTTCCGCGTCCATTACGTTCTCAACAACCCACCCGAGAAGTGGAACGGTGGCGTTGGCTTCGTCACCCCGGATATGATCAAGGAGAAGCTTCCTGCTCCTGCCGCAGACGTCAAGATCTTGGTCTGCGGTCCCCCACCCATGGTAGCTGCTATGAAGAAGGCTACCGAGAGCTTGGGATTCGCGAAGGCGAAACCTGTCAGCAAGCTCGAAGACCAAGTTTTCTGCTTTTAGATATCCCTAAGGGTATGCATCCGGCGTTAGTTGGAGTTTGTAGTGCGTTGGAGCGAAGAAGGGGCAAAAGATCAAGTTTTGGATATCCAAAAGGCGGGAGGCCAATAAAGCCTTTGAGTCGTTCCCAGGAACTACTTCTCAATCTATATAGATGGCAAGTGAACCAGATTATGCAGTCAGTTAATATTAGAAGCAAGCAAATTCAACATCGATATCCCCGATTACCCCTTGCGATCATCATACATGTCCTTCCCGCTTGAGAAACTAGGTGAGGACGCTCCGGGCTCAAGTAACTATCCCAAAACAGCAAACAATTTCATTATCGAGTCCTCCGTTACTCCTCCACTTGCAAAAATCTCGTTACCTGCTTATACCTATCTATCCAATCATGAGTGAGTCGTCTCCAAATTATAGCGGCATAGTCGACAACGGCATTAGCCATGACCTCTACCGCAACATGACTGCAGCCCATCAACCGCCAAAATTCTCCGGGGAGAAGGGGGGCCGGGTTTCCAATTCAATCTTATTCGACCGCTCTGTTAATTTTCATCGCATTTTGAGATCTCACGCCATCCTCGATGCGCGCTAACACAAAACTTTTTCCGCGCCACATCCTTTCTTTTTGGTTTTCTTTCGAGTACGCGGTTCTGAAAACAAGACGTAAGAGTTTGTGCTGATTAGCTAGCTAACAACTTCTGATGACCAATCGATGGGGAGGCGGGTTTGTTCATTACCGGAAGTGCTGTTAGCATTAGGATTTGCCGGCTTGCTTCTTCAGCATGTTGTTTGTTTCTTCAAGATACATTGGAAGATGGTTAGTTGACTAGATTGGATTGGATTGGATCTGAGGGAACCATTGACAAGGATCCACGACCCCCGCTAAATCAATCTCGCTGTCATTCACCGCATTCGACATATGTAGTCTGTGCATGAAATGTCTTTTTTTTTTCTGTTTGTTTGTTGGAAATTGCCGGTTTCGGCGTCTCTTGAGGACTAGTGGGTTGCGCTCATGATGATGTTCGAGTTTTGACACGTGGATCTAGAAGCGTCAACGAAGTTGCCTCGAGTCACGGTGCTAGACTTCCACGTACGAGAGAGAGATTGCGAGAAAGTATTGAGATAGGAACGACGGTAGGGGTGGTAGAAGAGATGCATTCTTGCTGATTATATTGATGAGCGGGGTTTGGTAGGACATGTTTCTCAAGCCCATCCATGATTCGATATGTATTACCAGTCGTCACATACTAAGATGTGGTACATGTATTTGAAGTACAAACACATCGCGGTCGCCCTATTAAAATTATTGTAGGGATGATTTATACTCTGGTCCCGTATCGAATATTACATGTGACTATGCAGGAAACCTTCGAGGGGAGATGATTGGTGAACGAGATATGTTCGTATGCAATTTGATCGCTGCGTTTTTCCCGATGTTCGAGGGAGGGATTAGGGTGGCGGTGATCTTCCTGGGGTATCAGACATGTGGCTGTGGATACGAGCTGCAGGAGAACAACGGCGAGCAATCGTCACTACTCGAAAAATGTCTAGGCCTGCACCAACGACGCCTTCTTTGATAGTTGATTTGATTCTTTATCCCTTTTAAACCCACTCTTTTCGTTTATAGCCTGCCTGTAGAGGGTGTGGTGTACCACTCCATGTTTGAATTACGCCAACGAGCTCGTGTGAATTTGTTTGACAGAAAATCAAGCAAGCTTTAGAAATTCTAAAACATCTCTGGGAGTATAAGCCTATGGAAATAGCTACGAGTTACAGGCAGCGTCGTGGCATCGACTGAGATAACGTTTACGGGGAGATTATTCACTCAAAATCGCAGGTGAACACGTTCGGGTGGTAGCTTGTTGCCTCCCTCCTGCTTCGGTATCTTCAAGAGCATTTGATCAAATATACGGCGGTTGGAACTGGCGGTGTTCGGGGTACATGTCTTCTCTTGCCGTATCCTCAATAACGAGTTGAGCAATTACTGCGGACAGGAACACGATGTGTCGGACTTCTGTTCTGGCAAGTCGCCGTGCTGATCGACGCTTGGATCATATGTACCGGGTCTTATTGTTGGCGACGGTCCATAAATTCCAAGTATGTTTTTTAGAATAGTGTTTCGGTCGGGAGCAGCTACTAAGAATTGAGACACATAAGTATGGAACCAAACAGAGACGACTCTCGAACTGATATGACCGAGACTTTATTTTCACCTGCATGAGTGTATCAAGCAATGGGGCGGCTTTGCATGCCACAGTGTTCCATTCATTCAGTGTCTTGTGGTAACGATGCACGGCCTGTTGGGCTGGCACAATTGGCACATCCCAGCTTGTTCGGAAAATTAGGGGGCGGAGTACTGCCTAGTATGCAACTGCATACAAAATGGAGCAAACTGGGCGAGCGATAGATGAATATCGCGGGGGTTGTGTAGACCACCCTTGTCTCGTTTACCTAGGCGCTTACTCGTATCAGTCTTCACAGTCTATGATTGGTGTACCGGTACCAAAGTAAGTTAGATGTGTTCGTTTTTATGCTGCACACATGACATTCGTTCGCCTTCTTGGAATAACATTTTTTAACCGAATCGGTCTCCGAACCGACAGACTTGCCATGAATTTGTACCTTGTCTCACAGATAGTGAGTGACGCCTTTGGGGCCAAAACATACCGATCAAACATCTTGACGGAATTTCACACATTATTTCGTTTTGTAAGGCAAAAACTTCAAAAAACGAAGGCACCCAACTATCTATCTCGCAACGTTCGGGATATATGATGTATGCCAAGATGTGATATGAATGATCTTACTGAACGGCGGCATAACATGGCCGAGAAATTTGGGGCCAACCCGAGACCTAGGCATCTGCATGGATAGAGGGAGCCATAAATATGCATCAAGATAGGCGAACACTCAATCGATACAATCGGGCACATGTACGAATAAGGTATAGGCATCGCCGCCCAGTGCGGATATAATGGCGTACGGGAAAAGATTAAACCTGCTTGGCCCCACCCCTCTTGTTGTAGAATGAGTTGTGGAGTGTTTCTAGAAGCACAGCAGTTTCTCAATCTATGTAGAGTATGATACATCCTGCATAGGTCCTGAATCACCTGCTTCCGATCACCTCGACACAAAAGAAGGCAAAGCCATGATCGATTTGTCTGCGATAAATGCGTTACCTCCGGCTGTTCAACAAAGGCTCTTCGAAGGTCCTGCGCTAGCTTCTCCTGATGGTATATCTCAGTTTTCCAATCCACCGAATTGGAATTCCTTGGGTTATGGGGTCGCCATTACCGGTATTGTCACCGTGGGGGTGTTGGTCAGTGTTCAGATTTATTCACGACTTAGATACCATCGGAAATTTGGACTTGAAGACTGTAGGTGTTCCAGTGAGAAACAGTGAAGGCTTCAACTAACTAATCGTGAAAAGACATAACCATATCTGCATTGGTAAGACATTCGTCCTAGACTGACTAGTCTAGATTTCATGGAAGCTCCGAAGACTTGCTAATATGGTCTAGATAAGCTTCGCTACCTTCATGGCATTCGTTTTGAGGATAGTAGTGTCCCCGGGAATCTTTGTGCACCAGTGGGATATCCAGCTTAAAAACATGCCTGATCTTCTATACGTAAGCTTACGCCGTGACAATGCAGTCTCCAGTGGGGTAACTGACGATTACAGAACATCACGGCCACAGCGATTGCATACTGCCCAGTAGTCGCATTTCTCAAAGCTGGCATTCTACTACACTGGACAAAACTATTTGTTCCCACAGGGTACCGGAACGGGTTCTGGTGGGCTTGCCACATAACCCTCTGGGTCAACGTCGTGTTTTACACGATATGCATGTTCCTCCAGATCTTTGCCTGTTCTCCCCGCCACAAACTGTGGACACCGTGGGCTCCAGGAAAGTGTGCCGATGTGGCCATGGTCTACATTATCCCTGCTTGTATTAATGTCGTCTTCGACTTCATTATCCTTCTTATTCCTCAAATGGTCATCTGGAAACTCCATGCATCAACGGCAAAGAAAATTGGCATATCGGCGTTGTTCGCTGTTGGCATCCTGTATGTACAGTCCTTCCTTCTGATCACCATCCACGGAAAACTTCATCGGCACGTACAGCTAACCCCCAAAACACAGCGCCACTATCGCCGCCGGCTTTCGCATCAGATCCACAATTACATTCACCGAGGTCGAGGATGTGAGCTACGCAGTCACTGAACTAGGCTTATGGGCCGTTGCCGAGATGGTTGCTGGATTCTTTGCTTTATGTCTACCGCACATACCCATTCTTTTCAAACACTCGCCTTGGATCCAGAAAGCAATTTCAGCAATTCGATCCTTCTCAGGCCAAAGCTCGAGTCGCACTGGTGGTTCTGAGCCAGAATCTGCGGGCAGAGCAGGATTTGGAACCTTTAGGAAAGCTAGGCGCAATCCCGATGCTAGCCTTTTCACGGATACACATTTGAGTAACCGGAGTTTTATCCCTTTGTCTGATGTCAGTGCTTCGAAAAACCGGAGTGCTGTATGAGTCAGCTGGAGCAATTCTCTATATTGTACACGTACGATGCGTCTTCATTCTAGCATGGCAATGCAGAGTTCGAGTTTGGCGAAAACTGAGCACGGCGACAAATATCAGATTCTACCTTGTCATTGAGCTGGATTCCATACCGTCTCGATCTACCCAGATTTTATTCACGCCGAAGAACAAATTAAGATAGAAAATCCATATAGAATCGAAGGCTCTTCCCGCAACCGGAGCTCTGTACCACCTTAGCATTCATAGTTATTCATCAAAGAAACAAGCCAATTGGATATTTTAGGATGTTGAACCAACACCCGCACAATAATCCTAGCCAGTGCTCCTTCCATAAAGATGCACATATAGATCTGTTCTTGATCTTGTTCCTTCAACATCAATCCGATTATTCTCCCAAGCGCACCGTCATAAGATTTTTTCCGCCACGTATGACGCCCTCACATTAGTTTGGGCGTACCAAAAACACTTCGAAAAGCTTCTCGATGCACACCGTTAGGGATATCTGTAGGGAAATATCAGTTAAGATCTTCGCCTCATAAGTGATCTACCCACCGCTGTAGCCCACTGCACAAACTCTTCATGGGTCAAAACATTTTTGCCTTCGAGGAAGCTCCACCCATCAACACTACCATCATTTTGTATCGCGTCGCAAAGTTCAGCTAGTGGTCTCAACAACGGAACAGAAACTGTAAGAGTCTCTCTTGGAGGCAGTTCAGACCCAGAAGAAGACGCAAGAAGCCTGTCCGCCACTGGGTATAATTGAGAAATGGGCCGACGTTTGGCCATACACGGGTTCGATGGGAGTGGATAGTGGATGCGAGAAACGACATCGAGCATATCGGCTCTCGTCGGCACACCAGTGCATCGTTCGGGCTGAGCTAGCGCGGAGAATATGAACTGTATATTTGAGAGGACTTCGCGACGTGGGATCGCATATTCAGAGCTGAATTTGCGCGTGTACGAGAACATGTAATTACTCCTGGATGTGAGAAATCCAATTGAGCGGATAACAGTATTCTTGGTCAGTGGAACTCTGCTGGTGAATGGAAAACTGCAATGCGAGAGGAAAAGAATGGATATAATCGGGTATGCGGCCTGGACTTGCGTTCGCAAAGACGGATGGTTTTGATAAATATGAGAATATATGTCGTCCATGCTGAGTTCACCGGATTTATCTATAGAGAATGTTCCTAGCAACTGCTTGAGCAATGCCAGTTCTGCAGATGTGAAGATGCATGGTACGTCGTTGGGGACCCCCGATACCATAAGTTCGGTCGTCATCTCATGGACCTCCTCTGGACATGCTTATTAGCAAAAGTATCGAATTTGCACCGTTGGACTGTACCTATCGTTACTGTACTACACCATTGATCGAATGATGGACGAGCAATACCGAGACGGGTAGCTAAGCGTCGCATTGCACTGTTCTTGAACGCGAGACCACGGCAGACAGTCCTTGTGAAAAGAATAATAATGGTCAAAAATTGAATGCGGTACAAACGAGTTGTTCTTTTATGCAACGGTTTGATATCCCTTTGAAAGAAGATAATGACGAATTACTGCCGTGCGAGTGTATAAAAATTATTCGCTACTTCTGTGCGCAGGGTTAATCAAACAAAAGTCCAGCGGCACAGCATATCTGAACATGACAGAGAATCAACCTCAATTATACGAAGTCCGTTCAATGTTCACGGCGAATTTTGCCCGCACTGGAACTGAGGGCTACGACACTTTGGGGGCCTAAATATTGCTTCTGGAGGCACAGTAGTTCGTCCAAAATTTAAGATCCAAAAGGTTAGGCCGCCTAGCAGTTTATCATGAGTATAGTCCGTAGGCGTAGCAGATACTCCAAACATTAGACCCGGATACCAGAGCCGGATTGCGCGATGTTGCTTGAGGCGAGTGGAGGCCTGAGTACTCGCGTATGTGATCGTAAGGCGCAGCACGGATTTGAAACCCAATGGATACTAGTTTTTCTCAATCATTCTACCGACTCATACACATCTAGTTGAACGACTTATCAACTTGTGTCTCGGACTCCTCGAATAATTGGGTTGGTTGTCCTTCTTTTCACACCTGATCTCGGACTCATGGTGCACTTACCATGAGCTGAAAGTCCTTCTTACTTACCAAAATTGTTGGCGTACGTGATCGACTGTTTAAATATCATAATTTATCTTTCTTGAAACTGTAGCACTCCATTTCTTTCCTTCGTTCTACATCAATTCGTTCGTTGATTCTTACACTCGTTTTCATCGTCGATCATTTACAATCTCGACCTTCCACTCTTTCAATCGATTCGTAGTCTGTCGTTCCCTCCAGTGTGATACATACCCAGCCAATCAGAAATATAATTCTAAAACAAGAAGTACAGTACTTAAAATGAAGGTCGGCACACTCGCGCTCCTACTAGCGAGTTCCTTAACGGTCTTCAGTAACCCTCTTGTGTCGCCTGGGACACGGTGAGTCAGAGATATCTGGAAAAACTTGGCTGAATATTTCTAATTGTTTTCAAGTCGAGATGGTTTGCTGCAGTTAGACGAAAGGACTGTCAGCGAAGCAGGGTCCGTCAAGTTCTGGAACCCTGTGCAGGGTGACCTGGTTGAAATTGAAAAGAGAGAACCTTTGGGAGGAAAGAAAAAGAAGAAAGGCAAAACTACAGCCAAATCAACCAAAACCACAGCCAAAACAACTAAAAAGACAACCAAACCCGCCAAAACAACCGCTAAGTCAACAAAGGCTCCTACAACATTGGCAAAATCAACGGCAAAATCTACTAAGACGTCTGGAAAGTCAACCAAAACCACAGCAGCCTCCTCAAAACTATCCACGAAAGCCTCAATAACATCCTCGAAAACTTCTGTGAGCTCGGCAACAGGAACTGCAGCTCAGGCTTCAGCATGCAAAAAGAACTCCAACTCGAAGTCAAGCAAGTCTGGTAAAACGCTCGAGAGTCGCCGAAAGGCCCCAACTCCCGAGCAGATCCAGGACATGTATGATAACTACGAAAAGGCTAAAAAGGTGGCCAAGGGAAAGGCGTTAGAAATGGGAAAGGCATATGTCTTTCTCCTCTCGCAAGGAGTTCATCATACTGTTATCATTGGCGAGATCAAGATGATCGACTGCCAACCAGCAATGGAAGCAACCGCTCAACAGCTGGTCAAGGCAAATGGCGGCGCTTCGAGTGGAGTGGAGAGGCATGCACTGGCCAGTTTCTTCTGCGGAAGCTCTAGTGGAGGCGTGTGTGACACCGATGGAGTCGAATACGTCCCATGCGCGAAATGGAACGGAAATTACAAGCTGAAGGGCGAGGCGGATTTGCAATATGCAAATCCTGAGCACTTTATCCAAAAAGGTCATTATCCTTATCTTCCATTGCATGTTTACTATCGCTAACATTGCCGTTAACAGGCGACCAATTGCTTGCTAAGGAAAAGCCGTACAATCTGTTTACCAACAATTGTCGTACCTTTGCTAAAACTCTCGTCAACGTTACGAAGAAGAAGGATGATGAGCCTGTCGAGCTTTAGTCGCCCCACGCACTTAGGTGACTCAACATATGGGATAAAGATTACCGAAAGCTATGCATAATTTTTTCTTTTGATTTCTCTGCTATATGGATTTCGACAACAACATCATACTCTTAAGACTTCCAGTGCAGCTTTCCCTAGCTTAAATACACTTTTGGCATCTACTCCTCTAAAACTTGAAAGGCGCCAATGCCTTTGCCTGCAGCTATGAAGTTGTAGCTGTTGTTCATCACGCCAACCCAAACAAGGCAACGCCAGTGGCTAGGGGCGCGCACACTGTTAATATCCGTGTTTACAACTATGATAGCATGCGTGCTAAGACAAGATGCGGTTTGCTACTAATTATAAATACTACTCCCATCTACCGTGAAGATATAGAACCTTGAGCCGTTATCACAACACTACTCGTAGATGATAATGTAGTTACTCTGTTGTTCCGGAATATCAACTGCTTAGGCACACTCCTCTGTACTGGAAAAGATGTGTTTTTGTCGTGTCTAACATTCTTGATTCGAGGATGAAGGCCAATCTGATTAGTCTAAAACATCTCATCAGCTCTTTGGATGTTAGATGGAATTCGCGGTCATGACTTCAATACACGTGTTTGATTAGAAAATATGTAGGATTTGACGGGCCAGCGAGGGGAATAGTGCCTGGGAGGATTTCAATGCGTGATCCCGATGTTCTTTTGAGCCAACGTGGAGGACAGGATATGAAACGACTGTCGCTTCACGTAGATTTTGATGCAGTCAAATGATCCCTCTGTTGGATGTAGTGATATTGCATACATCTCAGCACCATTTCCGCTCCTTAGATTACTGATCAGAGCAGATTTGAAATCTGAAAAGAAAAATGAGGAAAAATAACAGGCCTTCGGCTTATTATCAAGCCGCTTTGGGCGTCTATAGCAGAACAAGCTTTAGATAGATGAATCAGCAGTGAACTTTTATTCTAGGATTTTGATCTAGAATCCCAGCTTCATCTCATAGGTGGCATAGGAAGATATTGTTACAAGAGTCCCGAGAAAATAACTCGGTGACATCCTATTCTCTAGTTCTTGTGGTTGTAGAAACGCGTGATCTTGACACGTGATCTTGACACGTGAACAGGGCGTGATTGAGAAGTAGAATCCATTAAATAGAAAATTAAACTAAAAAAAACTGTCGAATGCCGTAATCCAACATAGAAAGGTAATAATGACAGTCCGCGTGAACACCAAAAATACTTTATCTCATACACACTGCTGATCGTGCCCAATAATCCCGCAACCGCTTCGCTGAAAATCTTGAAAAATAAATAGCGCCATTTTCATATTGAGAACAAGGAAGGTACAACCATGCTCAAACGCCTGAACGCTAGAAGGAGAAATAGAAGAAAACAAAGGAAAAGAAATGAACGAGGTCGCCGTACGAGACTGTGGAATCAAAGCTGAAGAGAGATTACAACGGCCTCAGTGCGCCACTTCTCTCATTAGCCCATCGGCCGTGAATGACTTGCCGTGCATTCTTGCCCCAGAAAGCAATTGGCACAGCGATAAGCCCTCCAACGAGTTGCAAAACCATCAGGTGGATCCCGACCGTCAGGTATCCATACCTTTCAATCCAAGGCACGAGGGCGAAGCTCATTGAGAAGCTCAAGAGATAGCATCCTCCGTTGACGGCAGCAATAGCGGGAGCGGCCCACCGGGGGAACGCTTCCGTGACCCACAATATGATGCCCACTGATATAGAGATCCAGGAGAAGCCGTTGAGGCCATATGCGAGGTAGTATGCGGCGATGTTCCATGTGTGATTTACAGCTAGACCGTAGATGAGTGTGCTGAGGCCGCCGGTGATGACGGCGGGAATGAAGCATATTAGATAGTGCTCGGCTTCGCGCACACCGTTGTTGCGCTTTGCGAGACGCTTGAGACAGTTGGCGGTGACACACCCGCCAAAGACGTAGCTGAGAAAGGAGCCGCAAGCTGATGCAAGGTTCACATTGGTGATGATGTAGGGGGATAGGAGATAAGGGGGTGCGCTGAGGATGCGAGGGAAGGTGGCACCAATGAACATCATTCCGGCAAAATTGAATGAAGCAGCGATGAAAACCCAGAAGAGTAAAGGGTTGGCAATGCAGAACATTATCTGAAGGACACATCTTCCTGAAGATTTGAAGGAAGCAAATACCGAGCGTGCCAGACCAATGCGTTGAAGGATGGTTTGTTTGTCTGGATTGTCGAAGGGGAACTCTGGGAGATCGCGGTAAAGTTCAGAGTCTTTGTCTTGATCTTCATGAACAGTGAGCTTCTCAGTAGCCGTTTGAAGCAGGATGAGGCCGTTAAAGGCTACCGTAGGTCGCTTGAAGTAAGACTCTCGACCAAGAAGATATGCTAGAACAACAGCAATGCCTGCCAGAAGTGACCATGTACGGTAGAAGGCCCGCCAGTCCAGGCCGTGCCCCGATAACGATGGAACGACTGCTGAGAAGCCAGGTGCGAAGAACCCGTTCAATGCCCATAAGCATGCGATCGCGTGCATGCGTTGATGGATGTAGGTCATGTCGATGACCATAAGGGTTGTCTGGGGATCAGTCAGCCCGGAACCCTTGCTGCCACTACATCCATAGCCGTATTTTACATGAGTACTTACCACTGAAAGCCCGAATCCTTCACTGAAGCCCATCAAACAGATGCAGCCAAGAAGTTCATTGAATGTTCCGGAATAAGCAGCGGCGAGGGTGGCAGCAAAGTTCATGGATGTGGCCAGAAGAAAAGCAGGGCGTCGGCCCAGAGCTAAGCTCAACGGTACCCAGAAGAAAGCCCCGATACCCATGAAGAGAGTGGGTGCAGTGACAAGCGTCTCCATGGTCCATGGTCCATTTTTCTGCTCAAACTGTGTGAGCGAGTGTATTCGGTTATGTGGATAGAGGGAAGTATATACACACCACTTGACCGAGATCCCGCGCAATGCCCGGCATCATCAAGGCGGCGGCCTGAGTGCTTGTTGCGGAGAAAGAACTAAACCACACTAAGGCCAGAAATGCACCAGCGAATTTCCATCGACTCCAATTGAGAGGATCGTGTTCACTGTCGGACGCGACTGGAAGATTGAGAGTTTTGCCGTTCTGGGTAACTAAAAAAACACTACCAGAAAGGTCGTATGATTCATGCTTCTTTCGTCTGAGAGATTCTTCCGCGGATGCAGGCTGCAGGGAGGATTCGTCTTCTACACCTTCAGCAACACATTCTAGCAGGCGTGGTTTAGTGAAAGGGCAAGGTTTCTGGTTCTTCAATTCGGCTTCCTCATCGATATATATGTCGGGCCGTGGTGGTACATCGACGTTTGCTTCCCTGTAAACACTCGCAGCGATGTCCATTGCAACAAAAGAAATATAGCTGGAAACAGAAAAATGATGGAGATACAAGAGAGATTCAATGGCGAGGGTGATGGCAGCTCGTATTAATAGCATATCTTCACTAATCACTCTGCTGGTATAGGTGATGATCAGCGCATCTCGATGCTGGTCTGACTGACGAGGCCCGTAGATGGAACACTTACACCCATGAAACGTTCAAGACATGTTCGACCATGTTATCAAGCCCAAGCCCAGATAGGATTACCAACAACCTCAATGGGGTATTCTCTCGGCCTTATGTCGTTTCAGGCGTCGGTAGGAATCCGTGAGAACCTATTGGTCGAAAATATCACAATTACAGTTCCCCAGACTTTTTGGTGCAGCTCAACTGTGAGAGAATGATAGTCGATACCGGGCCTTCCGCCCTTGAGCTGCGTTCCGTGGGACCCGACTCGTGCCCCAGCTATGCTTGGTGGCCGTTTGGTGTGTGCATGTCTAGCTCTCCCGCATGAGCTATCCATCGAGAAACATCTTTCTAAACATTTGAGTGATATATGATGTCAAATGCAACTTGTGTGGCCGCTGAGAGGCCGTGACAGTACAGTCGGCGTGTCAAACGCTTTGGATATATCCAATCCCCAGACACAATATACATTGGCGCATATGAGGATGCTGTCCATACCGCATTCGGGAATTTGGACGAAGCACCGGCAATAAACTCAGCGGTGTTGTGATCCCATTGTCTTGCTCGAAGTTTTATTCACATGGGCCTATACGCGGCGATTTGTTCAAAATTTCATTGAGACAGAAGAGAGGTGCCTACCTGTGAACCTGAGTAATTGATGAGGCATTGTTGCGACGCTCCAGGGCACGGTTTGTTTACGATCTTGGGAATCATAACCTTCTTCCTGAGATCAATTCAGTTTGTGAGGTTGGAGAAACCTGTCCGCGCTTGAAGATGATTCTGTAACAATCTGATGTTGGGTGGAAGAAGAGTGCCAGGTGGTGTTGGTCAGATTGCGCTTGCTGATTGGCCGCCATGTCTCGCTTGTGTTAGCGCACTTGGCAGCCCAGCCCACCATCGGGGCTTCACAGAATTTCACTTTCGAAGAACTCCAACGTCAAACCGTCGAGACAGCCACCACAAGCCGACAAAGTGCGTACAACGATTTACCCGACCTAATCCGTATAATACTGACGATTCGAAAGATGGTTGCCGCAAAGAAGCACGTCCCTATCGTCAAGAAGCGTACGCTCCCTCCTACATTGATATCGAAATTTCGCAACTGACATCGCTGCGTGCAGACACCAAGCGCTTCAACCGCCACCAGTCGGATCGCTTCAAGTGTGAGAATTAAGCCAATACAATCGCGAATAGGAGGGATTCTGACAATGGATAGGCGTCGACCCATCATGGAGGAAGCCCAAGGGTATCGACAACCGCGTCCGTAGGCGGTTCAAGGGCCAGGCCGCTATGCCCAAGGTACGATTCACAGCATCAATCCCAGCGAGCAGTAGGGGTAGCAAAATTCAAGAGTCGCATGGCTGACGAATTGGCGATTTACAGATCGGATACGGCTCCAACAAGAAGACCCGTCACCTCGCTCCCAGCGGCCACAAGGCCTTCCTCGTCCACAACGGTATGCAATGAGCGCCGCAGAAGGGTGATGAACTGGAAAACTGACAATGATTAGCTCGCGATGTTGACCTCCTCTTGATGCACAACCAGTCTTTCGCCGCTGAGTACGCATGACCCACGGATTACTTCCACGGAACCCAAGCCTAACAGTGAAACAGGATCTCCCACGCCGTATCAGCACGAAAGCGCGTCGAAATCGTTGCCAAGGCCAAGCAGTTGGGCGTCAAGGTCACGAACGGCAACGCCAGGATCAAGACAGAGTCATAGAGGAACGGTTGATTGATGATGGCACAGCACGGGGGCATACACGGCGTCTCGGGCTTACGGCACGGCAAATGGGATGTGGCTTTTCCGCCGGTTCTGATCTCTTTTGACTAGGGCCATGTATCCAAACCAAAATCATTGCACACGTCCAACGAAATCTACGGATATGAGGTCATGGCTCGTGAGTGAGCGAGCGTGCGTTAGGATTAAGCAATGCGAATATGAACAATTCATGGTCTTTGGGCATGGCGTTCCTGGCTGCATGTGAGGCTTTATATTGGATGATGTTGCGTGTGCCCGTCACCTATTTCACCATGTTGAAGATGGCCAACAGCTGCTCTTGCAACACTATGCATGGGGTGGATCCTTGATTGCAATGACAATTGTTATTTGAGTGTGGAAAGTTGAGACCATAACCACGGGGCCAAGATTCGGGTCTGAATATTGGAAAATCACCCTTGTCTTATTTGTACATTCATATCCTGCAGATTCACGGCATTTCGGCTCGAACGGCGTCGACAATGGCGTGAAGGTTGTGAAGGTGTGGCGTGGAGCGAGTGCCGGCCAACGCTTGTTCGCAGAGCTTTCGCATCAACCGCGGATATCAGTCGGGCAAGGCAAAGGTTATTATAGGATACAGTGCATCACACGTTTACCAACTGTAAAGGTTTGTGGGTACAGCATCTGGGTATTCCCATCTGCCGACCTGGGGCGGCCTGGAACATCAAGATGTAGGTATTGCAGGGAGAGCAAACGCACAGCACTGAATGCGTATGGGTTAATACTCAGTAGTTGGGTTTTCAAGGGTTACTAGATTGCTCAGCAGTGATGCTTCCGAGAGTATCACAGCATGTTTATCTCGGATGACTGTGATTACGAAAGACTGCGGTGCTGAGAAGTGTGCTTAGAATATGTTATATGATTGAAAAATTCCCTACTTGTACGTGCATTTGTATCCTCTACTCACGTCTTGTGGGTGTGCCACAGTTGGGATGAGGTGGAGGGTGTGTGTAGGACGGTAAGTTGCGGTCTACAGAAGGTGTGTGAGTACAGCAATAGGTGCATTCAAGCTTTATCAGCCAAGTACGGGTAGACGTAAAGTTCGTACCGCCAGTGTACAAGATGCATGGAGGTGCTTGAGGTTGCACACGACATGAATGTACACTGAAGGGGAGCTGAAAAGGCCCATATGTATGGGATGAGTGGTTCCGGCCACGCCAAGACGTCGAATGATTGGAAGGATCGGGCGACGAGACGAGAGTGGTGTTTGTTTTGGCGTTGTTATTGATGACATTATTATCAATGTTGGTTTGTTTATCCTATCTGATTCTGCGTCTTCAGCCTGCCATCCCTTGCTGGTGGTGGTGCGCACGTCCCCCGGCCGTCCCGATTCCGCGAACGCACGCCCGCTCACGCCTCAACACCATCGATGCTCCCTCACCCATCCACTGTACACCGCTCTCTGGATGAAACGGGAAGACGACCTCACTTTACCCACTGGCCTCCAGAGCCGCTTATCTACCCTCTCACCCACGAGGACCACGTCCCCCGTCTTATTGGTTGCCATGCTGGCTTTATCGCCGACAGGGACAAGGCGCTGTGTACCTTTCTGAAGCGGAGCAACCAAAACATGGAGCAAACGGGAAGCGCAACCACCACTGTTGGCCCGCAAAGGATTGATATCACGACATACCAAGAGCGTCTTGCATGTGATGACGGCCACAAGAGGTGAAGCGACGGCGAATGGTAGCTGATGGTGACTGCACAGGGCCAGTCATGAAGACATTGATTCATGGATTCGCGGGTGCCGCCTGGTTCTGGGTGACGGCTGTTGCATCACATCGGCCCCCAGCATTCTCCATTCCCCCTCTGCCTGCCCGAGCTCACAGCAGCTTATGCTTTCCCACGGTTTAAATGCTGATGGAGGCACCCAAGCGACCGTCATTCACCAGCCAGGCACATGGGAAGCCTCGCCCGTTGCTCCAAAACTATTTTAGCTCCCGCACGCACGCCTGCCAGAGAAACTAGACAGCGCCTTTCCCCCTGACGACGAATCCAATTCTATTTCCAATTTTCCCGCCATCATAAGACTTTTTTTAGACCTACAATTTTTCCTTTTCATCCTCGCTTCCTTGTTCGGTTTTTGCAGCGACAACAGCTGCAGGAAAGCAAGCCTTTTCTCCCACCAACCTACTGCCTTCGCTGCCTCCGTCCGTGTGGCCATCTCGCCACTCGCTTTAACTCGGCCCAGATCTTCGCCCGAACCAATAAAATTCTCATCTGCAGTTGTGTAATATACCCCGTTCGCTCATCTTTCTACTTTTTCCATCTTTCCAACTGCTCGCGCCAAGATATCCAGTCGGCTGGTGTGTCTTGTGCCATCGCCAATTGTGCGCGAATCGTGAGCAACACTTTACCAACACATCACCTCACACACATTCGCCGCTCTTGACCTTTAGTCATAGAAGGGTATAAAAAACAAGCGCACACAGATTCCAACACCGCCACTAACAATCAACTTCGGCGTCTTCACTCCACCTTTCCAAATTCAAGTTGACTACTTTGAAGAGCAACGCTCTTCAAGATGACGCCAAATCTATTCGTCGCTACGCAGACACTCTTCCAACCAAAGAAGTGGTTCCGCCAGAGCAAGATCGAGAAGCCACAGCGGAAAACAGAGCGATGGAGCGAGCCTGTGCCAGGACTCTATGAGTACATTCCCGGCCGTGGATGGTATCTCATAGAGAAAGACAAAATCTCCGCCACGGACCAAGATGCAAGTGACGATAGCAAAGAAGGCGGGCCTGTCCTCTCCATCAAGGAGACCGCATCCTCAGTGGATACCATTAAGGTGCAACCACCCATCGCAGTGCGATATTCAAAGGTCCTCAAGCGTTTCCTCCTTTCGCCAGATTACGATGTCCGCAAGAAACACGGTGACATCGAAAGCTCACAGGGCGCCAAGCTACTTCATGTGGGCTTCTTCCGCCTCGACGACGAAGTGTCCTGGGTCAATTGCTGGGACGAAAATGGCGAGTTCATACCTGGACCCTATCGCCTGTGGTTCTATGACACGCGCACCCAGCAATTCAGACACATGCTGAGACGCGACGACCCAGTATACCAGCGCTCTCACCCCGGATCCCGCGCGCAATCTCGCCAAAACTCCTTCGATCGCGAGCAGGTTGTACGACGCCACAGCCAAGAATCGAGAAGTACAGAGTACAAAGCTGGCCCTGGAAGCACTCGCGATGGGCAGAGCATGCCGTCCAGCCGCGCAACAAGTGTCTACGTGCAGTCAAAACCCACGTCAAAAGCACCCAGTCAGGCGAACTCGCGACGTGGAAGCTTTTCACGCGGCCAACCGAGCCCCCGTATCCCTCTTGACGAGGCTGGTGCGGCACTGAAGATGTTGCAAAAGGAACGCGCGGAGCGGGAGCGCGCTGCCGTAGAGAAGTCATCTGGCTCGACCACCAACGAAGTTTCGTCGAGCAAGAAGACTGCAGAGGCTCCCATGCCTTCCTCCGGGAACCCCGAAGCACAGCGAATTGTGCAAAACTCGACCGTTGCAGAAGTTCCACCGGTGAAGTGAGTACAATCATCGGTTTATCAAGGCGCTCGAGGGGCGGGTTGCTCTTTTGTTTCGGTCATCCGGATTGTTTCGTTCCATCACGGCCTCCAACTTTGTTTTACTTTTTGTCCTTTCTCTTCTTTCTTCATTATTCTCATTCTCACTCTCATCAGCTTAGCGACGGTATGGTTAGCACTTTGGAACTTTTCTTTTCTTTTCTTTTCTTTTCCATCTCCATTTCATTCTCCGCGGATCAGGGCACAATTGATATGGTCGGGTTGGATTCATACCATGCATGGCGCACAACAACAAAAAAGCACGGGCAATTCGCAGGTTTTCACAGGCTGATGGTATACGGTATATACCCTCTCCTACCAGGGATTCTTCTTTTCTAGGGCACTCGTTATTATTCTTAATTACATTTTTCTCTTCTTTATTTCCTCTCTCGCTATGTGTTCTTGGTGTCCACTAGATGTTCTGAGCAGCCAATGTACACGGGTGTTGACAAGGCATTTGTTTTTATTCTTAATTAAACTTTTCTCTCTCTCTCTCATGTGTTTGCCCTCTATATGCTTTAGAGCAGCTGATGTATAGGCAACTATTTCCTTTATAATTTGTAATCCCTCGCATCTCTAAGTAGACCAATTTTCCGATCTTTTTTTTTTTAGATTTTGCATTAAAAAAAAGTTAGTACTTTATATGAGTTGACGGCGGCGCATTTAATTTTGACCACAACCCTCCCCACTAGATTCATAGATTGATGGAATCTTGGGCTAAAATAAAAACGGAAAACGGAAAACAAAATAAAGAACACACACACATAGATAACGTAAAGCTTTACTGTTAAGACAAGAATGGGCGTGAAATTAAAGTCTAGTTTCTTTTTTTCCGACTCCACATCGGACGTTTTGACTTTTTTATGTGTCCTTGCTATCTAAGTAGAGAAAATGGTTAGACTAGACTCGTGTTTACACATGTAGTTCATCGACTGCGGTCGCTTGAGCTGAGCAAGAAGAAGAGGAAGCATACACTCGTACAACATGCACATGCAAATACACAACTACCGCCTTCTCGCCCTCACAGTAGTCCCCACCCTCTCACTCCTCCTCCCATATCTAACCCCACCACCACCCTCTCTCTCGCGTACGCCATCCCCCCCACCCCTCGCCCCAGCAGCATCCTTAGTAACCCACAAATACCCATCTTCTACACCTGCATCTACATCTCCATAACCACCTCCATACCCTCTCCCATACCATTCATCCCCACCATAATACTCCCTCGTGACGACGCGGCCCGAAACTCCTCTCCCATGCCCCCGCTCAGCTCTCTCCCGCTCGCGAAGCTGGCGCGTATGCGCAAACAGCACGGCCATGGTAGCTTGGTCGAGGGGCTGCCTGACCACAATGAAGTTGTCGTCCTTGGGATCGACGTCGTAGGATAGAGCGTAGTGCGCCAGCGTCTCGGGGGCCAGAAATTTCCGATGGAGGCGCATCTGCGTGGGTTCGTAGGAGGGCGGGTGCGGGTACGTAGGTGGTGGAGGTTGGGGGCGCGCGCTGCTTTCGTATTGGACGGGACGGGTCGTTGCGGGTCGTGTGTATCTTGAAGACGGAGGGGGAGGGGCGGAGGCAGCGAGTCGCACGCGTGGTCTGATGGGCTCAGACCTGGGTTGGGCGCGGAGCAGGCGGGTGGGAGAGCGGGTGCGGAGGTCGGGGTCAACGGATATGATTTCGTTGTAGACTGTGGTGGTTGGGGGAGGAGGGGGGGCGTAGGTTTTGTCGATGGAGGTGGATTCGGGCCATGCTGGGCGCGGGGTTGCGTATTCTGCTTCGTCTGCTAGGCTCATTGACATGTCTGTTGATGAGGTGGTGTCGGAGGATAGAGTTGCCTGGGCAGCACGCTTGCGCTGGATGATTGAGATGCTGCCGCGCGTGGGGGTGATTCGGGTTTGCTTTCCCGTCAGGTTGCGGTATGTCGATGAGATGTTGTCACGGATTTCGTCGCCGTTGTACGCGATGAAGAGGACGCTGCCCATCACGGCCACCGTCAGGGGCGCGGCGATTTGCCAGAAGAGTGCTTGGCTGTTCTCCATGTCTCGGATATCCGAAGTGTTCATGCCCAGGTAGGATGTGATGAACGATAGCGGGAGAAAGATGGCAGTGACGACTGTGAACACGAATATGGCCTTTCCATGGTCTTCTTCGTTGATTTCGGCGCTTTGTTTGGTGCTGTCGGAAAGGGGACCGCATCTGTCGAATTGATCGGCAAGTTCTTCGCTCGTCAGTGCAATACTATCAGAGCACGAATCAAGAAGTAGTCGTTCAAAGGGAAACATGGCACGACGGGAAGGAAGCAGAGTAGGATAGGTGTCATCATCTAGCACTTTCGAGTAGTTTGCAACCAATCGAGCTTGCCAGGATGTGACTTTCGCCAGTATCATGATTTCTTCCTGGACGAGCTTGATAGAGCGAAGAAGACGTTTTCCTGGACGATGATTGACTTGGAATTGCTAAGCGAAGTCAGTATGCAGTTTTGGTAGGATATTTAAGGTTAAGGCTGTACGTACTATGGTTGAGAGATACTCGCGATACATGTCGGCTATAGACATGCTCCTGTCGAGAGGCTTGACGATCAACCGTCTCATCAGCCAACTACAAATATACTCAGACCCAAAAGCCAAACGTTCCTCGATGGGTTTTGGAATAGCGGACCGCGCCATATTGCATAGATCCTCGCGAGCCAGTAACAAAAGAGCTTTCACGCCCTCGCTGAAACGACGTAGTATTTCGGAATTATCTGCGAGCTGCTCCTGGTTTGTACCTTCCTCACGCATATCAGAGTCTTGCTCGGTCTTTCTGCGCTTCTCAATGAAATGCAAGCTGCGTTCCACGGCAAAGTACAGTACCACCAACTTATGAAAGGTTGGAAGAAGTTTTCGTGGAAACGTGTATAGCGACGAAAGTCCACCATCCTCGTTGCGCACCCCATCGGCGAGCTCTTGGAGAAGTTTGCAAAGATTTCGGGCTTCTTTGGTGGAGTAAGAAAGAATCTCAACAGCCCCTTGAACCGTAGACTCGACGATCCACTGGTCTTCGTTATAGACCCAGTCTCTTAGGTATTTGTTCTCTTGCGCATCTGGCTGGATCTCGCGACCTGCAAGAGCTGTGTTCGCGACTTCTTCCCCCAAATGAATGCTGCGTAGATGTTCAACCGCTGCATTGGGGTCGTCGAAAGATTTGTGCCGGCATTTACGACACTTTCGGATAGATCTCGCAAACGCCTCCTTGCCCTCAGGAACGAGCACGGCGGATCCGTCTCGTCTCTTAGGAGAACGAATGTGCCACAAGCGTGTGCCGGACACCGGAAGTTCCCAATCAGGATCAAGGTATTCTTGCTGATCAGACGCGCAAGCCCGCATCTCGACCGTTCGTTTGGCGATATGGAGGAGGTTCGACATGGCACCCCACAATTTTCTCAACAAGATACTTTGGTTCATGTCGGATACGAAGAGCTTGAGTGTACCGCGAACGACGTTTACAAAGTCGCTAATCTCGTGTGCAAGCTTCGAGCAACATTCACCCACAACCTTTTCATGAAACGAACCATAGGAGGTCTTCTCTTCCCATATCCTCGCAGCCCGAAGAGTTGGGGCTAGCAACACTAAAAAGCCATCGTAATCGACTTCGGGAAGTTCATCGTAATACTTGGATGATGTAAACGTCTCATCAACCGCGCTAATTGTTTGACCTTTGAGCAAACCCTGATCGAACATGGCTTTCTCAACGTGCTCCAAACAACGTGACGTTTGCTGTGCATTCATCGGCTTCAAGTCTAATGGAGACTTTTCGTCCACCCTGGACGCAGGCCATTGGAAGAAGGGTGGAATCCATGTGTTCTGTGCGAATACAGCGGGTTCGGATGATGGCAGATCTTCAAGTGTCATTTCTTGCCCGATCTCTTTCAGTTTGGCCTCAGTAGTGACGAAGACATCAATAAAGATGACATTCTTCTGTGTGATCAGGTACGGCCAAACCAAAGGAGTGATTCTTCTGGGCCCCTTCTGCGTGTTAGTGAGCAGCTGTATACTGTTCTCGGCGTTCCCGGAGGAAAATTTCAGCTCACGCAGCTTCCGCTCCATCTCGAAATAAGTTCGACATTCATCGCGCTGGTAGATGAGGACGCGATTGCTCCATTCCGTAAGCCTGATTGCCGTTAATTTGTTTTCATGCATATCCATGCTGAGCAGTTTCGGATCTTCCGGCATTACTTCTATGGACTTGACGAATTCGACAGCCAAGGGTCGATATCCACAAGTCACTACAGCGTGCGAGCCTAGATGAAAGGAGCATAAGGTCAGTATAGTTGTAGTGATTGTGTTTCAGTGCTTTCCCGGAGCTGCAGAACGGTGTGCAACGTTGAATCTGGAAGACGTACCAATATTCATCATCCACATAGACGGTATATGGACCAAGCTACCGCTTCGCGTGTTGCCAAATTTCCTAAAAGCTTGCTCGTTGTCTCTATCCTGAACTGGCTCGTAGGGATAGTAGGCCTGCATCAAAGTGCGCGAGGGATGCAAGTTGTCCGATCTCGCTGACGCGGTCGGGAGAGATTTTTGCAGTTCAAAATAAGGAATACAGGAGAATATGACGGATTGAGGGTCATTGTGGTCAGAGTCATCGGCTCGCAATGTTGTTCCTGGCTCCACAAACATTCCATCCACGTAAGCTTTGAGCCTCTCCTTTTCGATTCTCAAGAACAATTTCGAGATGACTTTTTGCATGCGGTCAGATATGCCTTGAGTGCTGAGGCAGACATTCTGGCATGCCATTAGAAAGTTCCTGGTACGAGTCTGGGGGTATATAAGTCGAACAAACCTTGAACTGTGCCCAATCTAGCCAGTCTGCATACAGATGGGTCCAGCGAGTATGAATGCTAGAAGAAAATGAAGAGCTCTCCGGTCCAGGAAGTGTGTGGATTTGAATCATGGTTCGCCTTTCAGAGGTAACGCTCATAGCTCTCGTGATCCTGAGATTCTCCGTGTTCATAACCGGTCGGCCGACGGGCTTTCTAGAAATCTCAATGTCTCCTCCTGCTTCCTTTCCAGGCTTCCGAGACGGGCTCGAGCAGCTAGAGTCAACAATGAAGGAAAGCTTGTTCCCCTCATCATCGACTGGTGGGATTACCGAGCGTACAGGTTCGGGTAGAGGAGGGGCTTCAGAGTCGGTTTCTTCACTTTGCTCGCTGTCCTCGCTCCCCTCGTCGTGCCCACCCTCTTCACTCTCTTCATCGTCTTCAATCTCGACGCTGTTTTCGACGCTGTTTTCGTCGCTTACACTGACCACACTGGGTGGACTGTTCTCATCATCTCCACTCTCTCCACTCTCTCCACTTTCCTCCCAGTTTTCACGAGGACTATCCGAGACAGCTATCCCCTCTACTTTGGACCTTGGAAAAACCACCACCGTATCCCCCGGCATCACGAGAAGCGCCCAAATACCAGGCAGCACAATAGACCTCGGATCCTTCTGCAGAAAAACCTCAAACTCTCCATTCTCTATCTCTTCAAACCAATCAGATGCCTTCCTCCTGAAAACATCTTTAATGAACACCTCGAAAGACTATACAAATCAGGCTTGGTCAACACTCGGGCTTTAGGAGAAATAGCGAATGGGCTGCACACTTACGCCCCAGTCCCTCGCCATCTCCCACGGCAGCACATACTGCAAGCCATCGTCATCTCTAACGTATATGACTTGCCGCTGTTGACTGCCACGGCCGCTCGACGATGACGACGACGACGACTCTGATGCAGGGTCGGTTGGTAATCGCTGCTGCTGCTGCTGCTGCTGCTGCTGGGTGCTCACTCCATGTTGTTGCTGCGGTACTATCGTCTCCGAGACTAATAATTGTGGCTGCGGACTCGCTGCCATGAAACGGAAATGCGGCTGAACTGACAGGGGTATTGGAAAAGAAGAAACGCGCGACGCGAGCGAGAAGGGTATCTTAGGTCCCGACACTGGAGAAAGAAAGGGGACGCGTAGTTGAGGGGATTAATCAGGGATCAATCGATCAACCAAGGGACATTATTATCTAGTCTGCAAATGAGATAGAAGGAAGAGAGAGAGAGGGGATGTGGAGCTGATGGGGAGAAAATCGTTCAATAAGCTTTCTGCGGCCCCGGGTTGCGGACAGGCAGTGGCCTGCCAGCGGTATGCATGTAATATCTATTAGGTGTGGCTTGTGGATGAGGTGTGGATACCGAACAGCGGGAGTGAGCCTAGTCGCATGGCCCACGCAGATTGACCAAATGACATAAGCTCCATCCTGCTGACGGAAAACGGAACGTACGGACAGATGGATAGATGCAAAAGAGGGTACAGACATCGTCATGCATGTTTATTACGTGGCGCTCTCCTCCTTGCGCTCTCAAACTTCTTACATTCCCACCCTGAATCATTAAACTACTACTTCCTACATTCCCACCCCCATCAACCCGTGAAGGCTACCCTCCATATAGGCATCACATGCTCCCTGGAAAAGGATGCACGAAAGGAAAGAAACCCACTCTCTGTAGTCTTAGTTCCAAACGTCAAAATCGTTCCCTGCTATATGCAAGTTCCTCTTACAAGAACCAAAATAAAAAGGGCCATCAAATCGACTCCGTCGCCACATTAGCACGAGCTGACAAGAGGCAACGAAAAAGATGCGCAGATGCGAAAAAAAAGAAGGGACGAAGACGATAGACATCTTCCCCATGATTAGAGTGACGTCCAAATCACAAATGGGTTAAAATCTACCCAATCACTGCGCAGACCAGAAATCCGTGCACGAGACTGCAAAAAGATTCTCCAAACACACAAAGTTCCAGTGTCAAGATCGATGTAGAGACATGATTTGCATGCTTGTATCAAACATTAGATAGCCAGTACTACTATTTCCTCACGTTGATGAATTGGCCGGATTCGATGCTTTCGCCTCGTCTTTTGTCTCGTCCTTGGCCTTGGAAGCTTCGAGCCCGATATCCAAAAGAGACTTGACTGGTGTAGCAGGAGCGGGCGCTTCCACAGGTTTGGCAGTCGACACATCAGCTGGGACAACAGTCTGTGCATCGTCCGTCTTAACGGTTGGCTCCTGGGTGGAAGGCAATGTAGCTGCTGGTTCAGTACGTGAAGGTTCAGTACGTGAAGGTTCAGCAGCAGCAGCTTGCTTCTCCCCAGAGGATTCGGTAGGCGCTGCCGCAGGTGGAGGAACGGTATCCTGAGTGGCTTGCATCGGAGGACTTGGGGTCGTCTTCAATGGGTTGGGGGTTACTGCCGTCGGCGTAACGTCACTCGAGTCCTGGCTTTCTGTCGGCCTTGGAACCTCTATAGACCGTCCTCTGACGGCCAGGTCATCCCGCGGTCTGGTCAGGCCGTGAGGTTGGCTCAGATCGCTCGTGCTACCGGGAGGGCTTTTAGCCCGCTGTCTCTTGTCTGCGCGTTCCTTGTGCTCCTGTCGCTTCTTGTTGAACCAATCAAAGGGATTCTTCCTCTCATTGTGATCTTTGGCATCTCCATATGCTACAGAAAGGTCAGAGCTTTGGTGAGAGTCATACTGAAGGCTTCTTCGCCCTCCTCCCATGCCAGAGCTGCTGCCAATGGAACTCATACTCTTGTCCGCGTTGGGGATGGAACCATGAAGATCAGTTTGACTCGCGGTGGGGGTAGCTTTGCTCTCCGCTCGTTTGTGGCTCTTCCAGAAGCTCTTCTTCTCTTCCCTAGGAAAATCTTCTGGCTCGGAGTATTCGGTGGCAGTGGAGTGCGACCGGAAAGATGCCGATGGAGACATGCTGGGCTTTAGCGTGGTGCCAGAGTTTCTTGAAGACACAGTATCGCTGTTATAGGCATGATGTTGTTCCTTTGAACTAACTGGGTGGGAGTGGGGTATCGACGATTGGGGCAGAGGTGAAGGTGGAGCCTCGTGGGATGTTGGGTACGGGCCGCTCAGGGAGTGTGTAGAGCTCTGCGCACTAGGGTTGGCACTCGGTACTCGCCTCTTTTGCAGCTTGTTTGGTTTGCGTCCGGATGATTTTTCGTCGGGAGACACTTTGTTTAAGATCTGCGTGAAAGTACGAACTGCTGGCGTAGGCTCCACTGGAGTTCCGGTATCGATTGGGCCTTCCATGAACTCAGATCTTTCATGTTTGGGAGTGGTCTGCGGGCTACGTCGTGGCTGATGTTCAGTGGGTGGCACCAACGCCTGCCCTGCCTGTGCAGACGGGGCCGAATTGAGGAATTCGCTCGCTGGAGGCGCAACTGCTGGTGAGGGAATGAACGCGCCGGGCATCTCCAGGCCTGGGGTTGCAATGTTTGGCTTTGGCAGCTCGATGTGAGCTGGTGGCTGAAGCTTGGCGGCCTCCGAACGCTCCGCAGGAGGAGTCTGTGGTCGTTGTGTAGAGCTGGCTGAAACCTTGGAAGGAGCTGTGGTTTGCTGTGATGTTTCCGGGGCTTCAGCAATCTTTGCAGGGGTGGTTGTGACGGCCGCTGGCAGCTGCGCACCCTTGTCCTCAGCGCTTGGAGTAGGAGGGTCCGAGGCCTTTTCCCTGGCGAAATGAGACGCAGGAAGGGCCGGAGATCTCTTAGATGGCACGGTGTTGCTTCGGTGCACTCCAGAACCAGTAGTTGCGTACGAAGGCGTAGTGGGGCTCGGCACAACTCCAGAATGACGGGATCGTCGTGATGACGTGGAAACATTACGGCGTATGTCTCCAAACCTGCGCACACTTTCAGCAGCAGCGCTGGACGCAGCCGAAGCGGATCGGCCCAGGCTGGACTGATTTCGGACCGGGGTGGTTGGCGTCCTAGCTTGAGGGGTGGATGGACCGCTTTCAACGTGTCTGGCGGTTCCCTCATCAACTTCTGTGCCCTCCATACCAATCAAAAAGTGATCTTGATTGTCAATCAAGAAGATGAGCACATCTTGACTCAGACGATAGTCTTGAGGAGACATGTCATGCTGGGGGTGTGACAAGATACCCGGCTGGAAGATGGCAGCCAGGTTGGATGTGGTCATCTTGTTGCTTTCGGCTTTGGCTGCGAAAACGGCGAGCAAATCCAGAATGTAAAGGAGAAGTTGGCGGTTGAGCGAAGGCAGGTCCTTGATCAGCTGTTGGTACACGTGCACAGCTTCGTCGGGATCAAAGCCGCCGACAGATGGAGATTGGCCTTCGATGGGGCCGACGGCTTCTGCCTGATGGCCTCGGAGAGGTGCTCGGAATCTATCGTAGTATTGCAAGGGAATAATGGGCTCTGGGAGCTGGTTGAAATAACGTCGAAGAATGTTTGCAGCATCGTGCACGGTGTAGCCAGACCAGTCCAGGCCTTTACCCCATCGCGGCGGAGTATCGAACTGGGCCTTTAGCTCCTTGATTCTCTTTTCGGAGCCTGCGAGGCGGAAGATGCCCTCCACGTCGGTCGCTATCATGATGGTTAGTACTGCGGAAGATGTGAGGTGTCGGCGGGAGCTCATCTACTGACCTTTCTCCTTCAAGAACACGCCGCATTTTGCAACGACGATGGGTACATAGCCGTATATGTAGCTCTCACCGCTCTCTTTGAACAAGGATATGGCAACATTCGCATAGGGAATGCTAGTAATGAGTGGTACGCCGAAGATGCCACGAGGTTGCTCAGGTTCTGGGGAAAGACAGGAAAGGGTCAGCGTGCGGGCTTTGTCTAGAGGCCAAGCAGGGGAGAAGGGGAAACAGCGACGTGGACCTGTTGCGAGGTACGGTGAGGCTGAAGCTGAAGCTGAAGCGGTAGTATGCATGTTGCCAACGAAAAGCACAGCGACACACACACACATACGCACCCACCAGACGTGGGTGTACAGCAAGGGAATCCAGCCAAGGCAGGGCTGTGACGGAGGAGCGATGTGGCATACCTTTCTCTTCCTCCTTCTTCATGTTGCGCTTGCTGAACTGTTTCCACCACGAGGTCAGGTCGCGCTTAGCAGACGCTGGCTCGGCAGCCGGGGTGGGCTCTCCATTGCGAGCTCGCGGGGTGGACAGCGGGCCGTGATTGTGCGCGCCGTGAGGCATCGCGGGCTCGGGTGACGGACGTCGTTGCGGAACTCGAGCGAGGGAGCGAAGCTGGTGCTGAAGTCGTGATTGCGGTGGTTGTCCAGGCGTCGAAGATGGATGACGGGGTTGTGCAGCGCGGCGCAGGTGGGCCTAGGCAGCGTTCCCAGCGTAGCGCAGCGTGTCGCGAGTACGAGGTTGGCAAGGTAGAGGGAGGTAAGTGAGTGGGTTTGCTAAGTTGGTGAGGCTGGAGCGGGTGGGGAGAGGTCAAGGTCTTGGGGGAGCACAAGCGGGGGGGTGGAAGGCCTGGGGAAGCAGAAGCAGCGCTCGGCGGCGGGAAAGGAGGAGCAGGAGGAGGGTGGTGGGAGTCAATGTGGGTGTTGTGAGTGTGTGGGCGGGTGAGCGGGCTGGCGGATGACAGCAATAGCAACATGCAGAGAGGACGAGGCAGCGAGCGAGGGAGCGAGGGAGCGGGAGAGCAGCGGTGGTGGATATGACGGGGCGGCTGGGGGAAGGCTCGCTTTCTGCTGTGCTGAGCGGCGGTTGGGGTTAGAGACAGACGCTGGAGAGAGCTCGCGATGGGCGTTTGGCTGGGGACTGTGCTGCCAGCAGGGACAGCCAGCAGGGAGGGGGCTGCAGAGGGCTGGCCGCCAGTTAGTCGCAGCTAGTCTGCCGCCTAATCCACAGGCTCGCCATGTAAAGGTACTCTGTATGTAAGCACAGTAGGTACGTACCTTTTTGTTACTGTTATTCCAATTGAGATTCTCTTGACTGAAAGCGTGGACTCTGGTACGGGAGAAAAGAAGAAGAGGGTATGTAGCATGCTACATACTACACCACAAGCATAGGGACATACTAAAGCAAGGTCACAAAAAAACAGCCACAGCAGCACAGCCAGCAAATGCTCCAAACAGGCGCTTGGTGACGGCAATGACATAGCAGGCCGGTGATCATCGAGCAACGATTCAATCCATTCGGCACGCATCAATGCATGGTCTGAATCGTCTGCCTGGAACTGGATGACACCACCTCCTTGCCGGCATCGTTAGGTATCGATGCCTGCCTTGGCAGCGGATTGCTTCCAAGACCTACGCACAACTACGCAAAGGTACAGTCATCCGGTCTGTCCGAGTCGAGACCACCACCGTGACGGACTCCGGCTACTGCAACGGGCAAGATGCGATTCCTCCCACCTCGTCAACCATGGTGCTTCCAATACTTTGAAACTTGGCACCTGGAAACGGGCAGATGAAAGAGCTGTGTTGTATATTTAGACGCCACGCGACATGTCATTATCATCACCAGCAGCATTGAGCCACACGGGCAACACACGCTTGACCGTTTGCGACTCCATCCATTCTATGCCATCCAAAAGCATATTTGCCTATCTTGTTTGCCTGCTTGCTTGCTTGCTTCATTCAGGCAATGCGACCGTGTGTGTGTTGGCGTGGGCGGATGCATATCAGCCGTCCTTCATATCTATCTGTCTCCCGTCCTTCGAAACAGACAAACCACACCATCCGCTTCAATTCAAACAAAAATACAATCCTGGAGAGATGGAACTGCCCTATTGCTGTGGCGCAGGTAATGGAAATTTGGACTACAATTCCCTAGCCAAGCTCTCAAGTACATATGTACCTAGGTAGCTACAGCTCTCTCTTGTGACACATTCTTATTCTTGTATATTTCAATCCTAGGTACCAAGTACCAAGTACCTACCCAAGTATGTATCCTATATCCGGTGTGGTATCTGCTGTTAGAGACTAGAAGATTGGAAGTTGTCTTTATTAGAAAGAAGTCAAAGGTTCTGAGTACTTCAATCGATTAAAAGAAGTACATAGGATTGTGTACTTACGTAGGTCGGGAACAGACCACCGAGTGTCATTAGCTCGCTTCCAAAAATTTGGGGCCCGGGGAAAGCTCTACGGTGAGAGAGCAACACAACGCAATACACACCTGCACATTCTGTCCCATCCCATCTCAACCCCAAAGAATATCCCGTCCATCATCTGCCATCAGTCGAAAGCAGTCTCATTACCTGCCTCTCCACAATCTACACAATGGATTCGTACGTCGTCGTCCCCTGCTTGTCGTCACTCGTTGGGCCCTGCTAACAACCACGCTACAGTCTCTCAGCAGCCGAGCAACGTGAGCTCCAGGGTCGCATGGAGAAGAAGCAAATGAAGGAATTCATGAACGTGCGTATTCGGCTTTAGACGCATGAAACCTATGTCTACCTTTGGACCTACGACGGAAGCTGACCTCAACCCGCATCAGATGTACTCCAACCTCGTTCAACAATGCTTCGATAACTGCGTCAACGGCTTCGAGAGCAAATCCCTCACTTCGCGCGAAGAGGGTTGCATCATGCGATGCGTCGATAAGCACATGAAGGGCTCGCAGAGGCTAGGCGACAGATTCCAGGAGCAGAATGCGGCCATGGCACAGTCGGGAAGCGCCATCGGACGGTAATCGCCTCATCCGATGCGACCATGATATCACGCGCGAAATGCTCGACTCTCTGCGGAGAACATCTGCAATTGCTGAAATGAAGCATTCTGGTGTTGTCGAGCGCGACTGCTGGGACTCCTATGGAATGGAGCTGGTACTAGTGTACATCCAGCACCGTGATCGAAGAGATGGATCTGACGGCTCAAGCTATTGTACTATATAAATGTAGGGTTTGGTTCGGATTTTGGGCGTACGTACGGGGATCATACTCTCTCCCTCTCATCGATCTTTATCAAGAATTGAATACAGTGTTTGCCTGTACGCAATGCTGCTCATTAAATCAACATTGATTCGAGTGCTGTCTAGCACTAGCTATCGAATGACATTTGGACATATGTCTACCTGAAACCTCGATTGTAACATGGAACGAAAGGTCATGACATCAGCTCCAATTCCCACCCTGTGGCACGTTGGTCGTGAAACGATGCGTATGGTTCAAATGCTGTCTGAACGCCACACTTGTGGCTCAGTACTGTGAAGCAGGAACATGGGAACACAAACTCAATCAAGGCTGGCTTGGCATACGTAATGGCCATTCTCCAACCAAGGTTGCTATTGTTTGTCTACCTCCCGTCAATTGATCTATCCGCCCAGACAGCCGCCTCCTATATAAAGATCAACCCACCACCTTGCGTCGATCCATCTTTCTTGCAACCATCACCTCGAACCCCATAACCAAATCTTTCTCCAGCCATCATCAACAACAATCAACATGCCTCTTATGTGGACCAAGCACTTCGGTGGCCGTCATGCTGGTATGTAAACAGTGCACGCAGACGTGGCTCTGAGTATTGCAGACATCTAACAGTCTTTCAGGCGGTGGTGTCGTAGCTGATCGCCATGGCGTTCGCCGTGCCCCCTTCCGCTTCAGCTGCGGACGATTCAGCTGCTTCCGCTGAGCACCGTACACCTTCCATCTTCTCCTCTCCATCACGATATTACGATACCCACCCATCTACAAAACGATTCCTACTCTCTTCCCAGCATCTTTGTTGAGCGTCGGTGCGACGGTGTCGGTTGCCTGTGTCGACTTTTCACATCTTCCATGCTCTCAATTTGTTTAATACCCTTTTTGGAGAAAGCAGGCGCGCGGAACGGAGTTATTACCTTGTGGGAACAGGAGGGCCTGTTCAGAAACAGAGCATGCTACTTTATTTTCAATGGCCAAAGTAGCCTAATACAAGCCTCAATTCGCAAGCTCATCTGCTTCGTAACCCAGCGTCCCCGGTTGTAGTGAATGATGTACTCAAACGATTATTGGCGTAACTTTGTTGATGATCCATCGAATCTGTTCATGTTTGTTTTCTTCCAGGAACCCCATGGTTTCTATCCACTTAGCGATCGCGACGTCATGCAATCTCTCCAACACTCCAGCCACCGCTACCACCCCACCACATCACTTCGGCCCCGCAGCAAACAGAACAGAACAGCAGCCCGACCGACGACCATATCACCTACTTATTCGATGGGAGAATATCGTCAGGGCCAGGCAATCCGATACAACAAAATGCGCTCCGTTCTCGTAATCCAGCCAAATTCAACTCAGTCCATGACAGACGGGTTGAAGCCCCTGGTAGATTCGCTTCAATTCAAAGATGTTATTCATCACTGCTCGCCAACGTCACACAACGACTAATTTCAGCCAGTAGACTGCACACGAGTACTTCACTGCGCCGTCAGGCCCCAAGAGCATCAACAACGAGGATGATGCCGTTGAGAGTGTGAAGCACTGTTTGCCTGCGCTACAAAAGGTGCTCGATCAGCACGACGGGTTCCTTGTCGCATGCTACTCTAAGCACCCTCTAGTGCCGCAACTCAAGAGCGAGTCGGCGGTCAAATCCTCACGCAAACCCGTTACTGGTATTTTCGAAGCCAGCGTCGGCTACAGCCTGCAGGTCATCCATCCCGATGAGAAGTTCGGCATCGTAAGCACGGGCAAGGTCTGGGAGCAGATACTCTCCGAAGCCGTAGAAGACTTTCTAGGCACAGGATCGGAGGCCAGCAAGCGGTTCGCAGGGGTGGAAACCACCGGGTTGAACGCCACCGACCTGCACGACGCACCGGCCGAGGAAGTGCGAAGACGCATGAAATCTGCCGTGAAAAGGCTGCTCAGCAAGGGCAAGGTAGGCGCCATCTGCCTCGGGTGCGCAGGCATGGCCGGCATGGACACAATGGTGCGAGAAGCGTGCGTGGAGGAGCTGGGTCCCGATGATGGCAACAGAGTCAGAATCGTGGATGGCGTTGTCGCTGGAGTGGCATGGCTGGAGGGTGCTGTCCGCTCTGGCTTCTAATCTGCTCGGCATTTCTTTCGGTTTCGTCAAGCGCCGTGTGGCATGTCGAGGGAGCATATCGATATTACATTGCATTAGACGCGGCGCAAAAAGAAAAAACGCAAGCAAAAGCACGATAAACCGCGCCGTGCGTTGGCATGCGTTCGGGACGTCGAATACAAAAGTCGTGTCTAGTGTCCAATCACCTGCGAGCACCCGAGCCGATGACTTCATTCGATCTACCTACCTAATGCTTACATGTACAAATGCAGAGAGCCAGTCAGACCACACCGTCTTCCCTCATATTCGTGCTGAGCTGCTGCCCTTGATACCTCACCTCCTATTTCTTGTCCTGTATTGTATCAATTCCTTGTTCGAGGCTTCCGCTCGCCCATCTCATCCGCCATCCATTCTCTCACCACGCTGGCATCATCATGTCTGCCGCTGCAATCAATATCACCGACATCTTTCAAAGACTTCCAAACGAGATACTACTTCAGATAACAGCTCATCTTGATTCGCCAGCCCCTTCGATTGCCAAATTCGCTCACGAACCTTCCACCACGCTTACAGATGCAGACCAAACACCCCTCAAGAACCTCTCATGCGTCTCTTGGCGCTGGAGGAAGATTGTCCTTCCTATGCTTTTCCGCTATTCCAGAATCCAATTGGATCCGACTCCCCAATGGGTGCCAATAGACGCTCGTATTCTTGACAATATGCAGGGGCAGCTCACCAAGCTAAGCAACCACGAATTTCAAGTTTACCAGCACATGCGATCCAAGTTCAAGAGCAGTTCCATCTTCGCGTACGACGAGTCCTTTGACGATTTGCTCATCAACCTATGCCGCATCGACGACGGTGATGAATTCCTCAAATCCATCCCAGATATACTGTGGTTTCCCCATCTGCCCAAGTCGGATTTCTTGCACTATGCAGAGTTTGTGCAACAGTACGAGCTGAAATACCATATCAAAAACGTCGTCATATATACAGACAAAAGTTATGAGCTTCGACACGTCTCCACGGCCGAGGCCTATCTGTCAAAAGTGGTAAAGGAGATATGGTCGACCATCTTCCAGGTTCTAGAGCCGACGAGAGTGGTGGTTTCCGCGCCGCCATGTACGCTTGCTGGACTTTTGGATGTAGCTATGATGAGCTCCGACACCTGGGCTTTCGACATGAAGATACATCATGTCGAATTCATACAGTATGGGCAAGCTTCACAGATCCAGCATACTACTCCTCAATGTCGTCCCTGGGAAACAGCGTTGGTACATGTACGTAATTGTGGTATTCCAAGATGGACCATCGAAACCCCGATAGCGTATCGAAAGGATGCTGAATAAGCTTCACTGACTTCTTCTTTAGCGCCGTCCATGGACGCATCTAGCTTACAATGAGGGATCTTCCATCAGTGCATACAGCACTTATGAGTACCACCTAAAGCAGTCGCCTCGAATGCTATACCTTCTCCTCCTCCGTCTTGCAAAAGAAGTGCAGGATTGCTGCAATATTCGCTCATTCTCATTCATCGGCGTCTTCCCGTTCCATACCAACATTCGCGTGGTCATCCACGCCCTCCAAAAAATCCAAACACTCGAGGAAGTAAAGTTCCAGCTAGCACCAGGCCCTGAGAACGACTTGCTGAATGAAACTAAGAGAATGGGCCGAGCGCAACCTTCGGATCTTTGGCTGGAGTGGAACGAGAGTTACAAGAATATCACATGCTTTCTCGGAACCTACGATTTTGCGGATGGCGCTAGCTTTACTAGCAAAGATTGCAGTGTGGCTGCTGTGAAGCAAGATGTAGGAGAGTACATGGAGCTGCTGCAAAAGAAAGGGCAGGGGTGGCAAGCAAAAGAAGATGGGCTCTGGATCCGAGATCATACCAGGGACCACGAAGGGGCGTCGATTAACATACCTGCTCCTGACATATGAAGTTTAGGTACGATACCTAAAGAAATGAATCATCAGACAAACACTTCACTGTCAACTTGTGCATCCACTTTTGCGAATAGGATCTACTATCGAAGTTAACGGTTGAGAGGGGATTGGACCGAGCTGCTGGGATACAATGTGGGGTGCTGTTCTGCCGTCGTGGCAAAGTAATACCAGTCCCCTTGTTTAATCAATTGCAATCACGGCACTTACTTCGAGCTAAGATACAATCCATATACATCGAGTATAAAGAGATTGGCCTCACCACCGAACCAAAGACCTAAATTCAATCCGTATTAGCCCTGAGCATACTCTGGATCAGCACCGACGCTCACCAATTACATTCATCTGTTCGTTTCAAGATGCCACGACCTACTCACACAGTCTTCGCTCTCATCATCTCGTTCACAACCGCTTACAGCATACCTCTCGTCGCAAACACGACATGCAATCGCGCCCATCTCGCTGAAGCAGCATCTCAATACCTTGCCGCCCAGACCAGCGGCACACTAACCCCCCTACAACCTTTTTTAACCAGCAATTGGACCTATACCGAGAACAACATCCATAAACCCCACACATCCGGCGTCCTCCATAAACCGCTGGCGATAGCGCACAGCCGTAGCATCTTCGACCTCACTCTCTGCGCAACCTACACCGAAGTCGTAGCTCCCAACAACCCCTCCCCATACGTCCTCGGCACGCAGATCCGCCACTCTTTCTCCTCCTCTGGTAACAATAGTAACAGCACAGCATCTATCCTCTCCATTGACACGATCTCGACAACCACAAACGCCTGGCTCTTCAACGCGACCAAAACGCTTTCCTACGTGCTCAAAGAAGATTGGTTTCCGATACCCGAAGGGCAGCGCGACGCTAGAGATAAGATTCAAGCGGCGGGAGACGCGTACATGGATATGTGGAGTGATGCCAAAGCGAAGGATAGAGTGCCGTGGGGAACGCCTTGCGTGCGGCTCGAAGGGAGCGCGTATACGGGGACTGGCGCGGAAAATGATAGCTGTACGCCAGGAATCCCGAGTAATAGCAACCAGAAGCCTAATTCAAGGAGGAGGTATGTGGTTGATGAGGAAATTGGGAGTGTTAGTATATTTTGTGTTTGGGAGCATATGGTGAGTTCTTAATCCTTCTTCCTCTCTGTGTGATGTGAGTATATAATACTGATATCTGCATTGCCAGATGAACGCAGCAGACTCACATGAATTTCGTCTTGAGAAGGGCAAATTGCGATATGTGCACACTATGACATCTTGTGGCGAAAAAGTGTGTAGGCTCTAAGAAGCACTACTCCCAATACCCCAATCGACTCGGACTGTTCCGCAACAGATTGTCATTCTTCCTTCTATGACGGCACTGAAGGGATAGGTGAAAGAGAAGAGGGGTAATGGAAGGATTCGAGGTACGAGGTCTTGTTTCACTGTAGTTATTCTCGACGGGCCGTGAACACACCTGCTTACACGCAGGAATCAAAGGGGTAGGGGGAGTGTAGCAGAGAGCCAAGGAACACCGGGGTACTTATCTTACTACTGGCTATGAATTGAATTAGAAGGGCGGATCGCCTATGCGAAGTATTGACAAGGTACTTGAGCAAGGTATTTGACCAATAGACAGGTGTTGTTGTTGGGTTGGGATTTTTGGAGGACGAGCTAAAGCATGGCTGAGTTCCGTCAGAGCATCGACTACGCCGCACACACACATCAACTTCTCCCTGGAAACACCGTCCGGCCCCAAAAGTCGTCCGTTACAGCAATCAAATGGACATGTCAAAACCCCATGCCTCCGCCGCTTGTGTCCTTCGAAATTTACTTGAATTTTACTCGTCTTTTTTTTTTCTTATTTCCCTCCACCCCTCCTGTTAGGAGAACGTTCTCTCCTCTTCCCTTGCTCTTGAGAAAAGTTGAACCATCATGAAAACACAAACACCCCTCTATCTCCTCGTATTTCTTCTGTCCACAGCAGCTACAGCACAATACTGCTACTACGCAAATGGCGTAGTGGCCGACGTGACGAGCGACTACCTCCCCTGCCCGTACCGCCCCGTCAACACAATATGCTGCTCTATGGACCGCAAACTCGCACCCGGCAGCGAAACCCCCAACCCAAGCCTCGTCCAGGACGTATGTCTAGACAATGGCCTCTGCATGAACAACCACACCGTCGACGGCCAAGCCCAAGTCGCATACTACGTCAACGGCTGCACCAACGAGGACCCAAAAGCCCCCGAATGCTTCAGCCTCTGCGAACGCAAATCAGAGGATGCGAGCAGCAGCCTCCGCGTGACGCCGTGCTCGGGGACCTCCGACAGCGAGAAATGGTGCTGTGGCAACTCGGACAAATGCTGCTCAGACGGCACCGCAATCACCGTCCCCGCCGTCTTTGGCCAAAACCTCAACGGCAACAATAACAAGACGTCGGAACCAAGCTCCTCTTCCTCATCCTCCTCGTCGGCGCCCCCAACTGCATCCTCGAACCCCCCGCAATCAAACCCAGGCTCCTCCCCGCAAGACCAGCAGCAGCAGCAGCAATCGAACCCGAGCAGCGGCCTCTCGACTGCCGCAAAAGCAGGAATAGCAGTCGGAGCCGTCGGCGGCGCCGCAGCCCTAATCGGCGCCCTCTTCTTCGTCCTCAAAGCCCTCGCCTGGAAGAAAAAATCAAAGGAGAACTCAAACCCTTACTCCCCGGCCTCGCCGAACCCGTTCCTGGACCAGAACCATCCCCAGATGCAGATGCAGCAGCAGCAGCAGCAGCAGCAGCAGCCGTGGGCCAGGGGCGCGACGCACGAACTCGATTCTCCGGCTACGACGCCGCATTTGGCGAGTGCGGTGCCGGCGGGTTCGATCAAGTATGCGCATGAGACGGCGACGGCGGCGACGGAGACGGGCATGGCGGCGAGCGAGTTGCCGGCGGTTACTAAGCCCGTCGAGATCCAAGGTCGGGCGGATCCTGTCGAGTTGCCTGCAGAGGCTAGAGAGCGGTAGTTTTTCCATCCTTTTCTTTCGTTCTTTTTTCTTCTAGTTCTGGGTTTTTTTTTTTGACCGTCTGCGGGTTGATTTGGGGGGCAGGGGGGAGAAGTGAAGCGAATGATACCTATGTTTAAGTCTTTTTTTTATATTGTGGTGCTGCTGATGAGGGAATGAAGGAATGAAGTGGGAGTGGAATCAGTGTAATAGAATATCAAAGAGAAAGAGAAGGAGAGAATAGAAAAAAGAAGAAGATGGACAGCATACTCGGATAGCTACTCGTCAGTGTATAAAACCAATCAAAAACTATGATATTGTATATCACCTGCTTGAACTCTGTTCTTTTCTAAAATAAACAAATCGCTATAGGCGAAATGGAACATAAGGTAAGTAAGGTGGTTATTTGAATGGTGCAGGACGTCATTCACACAAGATAGATTGTATGGATATTGGAGTGTTGAAGCAAATGGGATAGGCATGGGCATGAAGAAGTACGGTAGATTGGGGGGATCATTCACAAAGTAGTTTGATGCAGTTGTCGCCTTTGAATGACAAGTCCAACAACAACTTTTCAAGGGTCACTATTCAAGCTCAGACCAGTCATGTGTTTTTGTCTTGGTGGTTTGATATTGTAGTCATTGCATTACGCTTCATCGCTCGCTCTGCATCTGCCCGAATGACCTTAGTGTTTCCCGGAACCCATGTAACAAATGTATGATGAAAATTATGCTGATGCAAGCTCAATGCTAATATATGTGTGCTGTAAAATGAGTACTGTTTCCCTTTTTGGCGCTCTGTCCATCTCTCTCGGTCTTCCATGCAGTACAATATAACTCCGAAGAAACAAAAAACATGATGAGCCAGATTGTAATATGCAAAAACAAATTTTTCCTCCTGTCAAACCCGTGTAAATGCAAAAAGTGTGCCGAGTGCACAAGATGTAAAGACCGTTGGCTTTTACCACAGCTAAGACGACGGACTGAGATGCGATGGATGCCGAATGATGGGGTAGTGGATGGGCCATGTACAGAAAGTTGAATGCGCCAACGAAGGCGGCATGCCCTAGTTCTATGATGACAGATTGGAAAGGAGTGTTGTGGTATCTTTGGTACTAAAAAGAGAGTCGTTATGTCCGATATACGGTCGTTGATGGGGGCCAAGTCGTATGCTTTGGCGTTTTGTGTATTGTGTGTTCTCAAGTCCTCTAAGCGGATGGTGTAGGTTGATGCTTGCAGGTGCTGTTTGTGTCCTTGGAATGCCGAGAGATTTTATCATGCTCACTGACTGAACGCTTAAACAAACAAGAAGGCGACGGCACCGGCCATAGCAGCTACCATGACTGTAATGCTCGCACCCCCGTACCTGGACATGGCACCGGCGTCCTGTAGACCGGGTTTTCCTTTACCAGCACTTGGGGTCGGGGCAGCGCTCGTCGCCTTTGCAGGCTCGACATAGGTAAAGCTAGTCATGACGGTAGGGTTGCCATCGGAGCCGGTGGTTGTGACAAGCAACAAGCTGCTGGCGCGGCCACCTGCAGGAGTGTAGGTAGTCAAGAAAGTCTCGCCACGGTCGTTGGTGCTGGTCATGACCTGGCTAATCGTAGGCGCATACTCGACAGGTCGGGTAGTGACTTGGGCACGGCCACTCGAGTCGGTTGTGCTCTCGACAACGGCCGGCTTGGTCTCGGTCGCGACCGTGGTTTGACCCTGTGAGTCAGTGCGAGTCACCGCAACCGTAACGGAAGCAGTCGGTTCGCTAAGGACCTCGTTAGATGCTACGCTCGTGCGGCCTTGGTTGTCTGTTGTAGTGATGACTACGGGGACCAGCACGGCACTGGAGCGTGGAGGAGACTGAGAGCTCGGGGCTGCGTCATCCGAGGAAGCTGCATTGGTGGATTGGGGGTCCTCTGAGGGTTGAGAGGTGGTGACAGTGCCGTTAGATGGTTGCTGCCTCTTCTTCAGGTCCTTGACGGCTTCGACAATCAACTTGGTTGCGAGGGGTGGGTTTTCATCGTGCACGTGGGCGACTCCTCGACGGTCAGATTCGAAGATGCCTTCGCGGAAATGAGTGAGCGAATGGAGAGCAGCGTGCAGCGACTCCTCGGGCAATGCATTCAGAAGCTCCTGGAAAGCTTCGTTTGGAGAAGAGTAGAGCAGTCGGATGTCCTTGGTGGGCGACTTTGGGTGCTTGACTGGAGGTGTAGGGTCTTCTTCGCAAGTGGTGACCTGGGCTAGCAGGGGGAATGCCAGAAGGATGGATTGGTGGAACCAGCGCATTGTGAGGGATGTTCCCTAGAGGACCACGGGGGTTGTTTATAGGGTCGATCAAGAAGTTTGTTTGTTTTTTTGCTCTTGCCCGCAAACGTGGTCAAGTTGGAAACTGTAAAAAAAAAAGGCATACAGGTTAGTATCAGATGACATTGTGGAAAGAATGGGAGCAGGTCGGAGCATCAGCATGGGAAGCGGTGGGTACAAGGGCGACGTAATCAGGGAGTGACGTTTCCAAGCTGGCAGCCAGTCGGCAGCTGAGAAGAGAGAGTTGGGTGACGGGTGGAGGGATTTGGTGGTGATGTTCCAATAATTGATTGCTTACCTAGACGCAAAGGTCAAGCCACGCGCAGGTGGAGGGTTGAATTGGGTGGGCTGGTCGGGATCAGCGCCACCAGGGTCGTACTGGATACGCAGCAAAGCGCAAGATAAACGACGGGCCCTCGCACAAGATTTGGTTCGACCGGGCGCTGGTGGACAAACGAAGGTGAGCGAGCAGGCGAGAAGAGATGTGTGCGTGAGAGAGAGAGAGAGAGTGAGTGAGTGAGAGAGCGAGGGAGTGAAAAGGTTGAAAAGAGGAGAAACACGGTCCCAAAAGGGCATGCGTTTGTGTCGAAGAGTGGCGACTTGGTTCGTGTGAATCGGCAACCAAGGCCTTCCTTTGGCCTGCTAGTGCAACGAGGACAGCGGCGATCGACCAGCAGCAGTCAATGATGATAGAATCCCAGGCGGCACCAAGACGAAAGCAAGAGACTACCGGCTTCGCAGCATCGTATCGTGCGTGTTGGAGGGCCCCAGTGTTATTGAATCAATGAAAGAATGGCTAGCAATGGATACGTTAAGGCCAGCTGCGAGTCCCAACACGCTGCCGGTTCCACTACTCGTCCACCACTCAGCGCCCGCCGAGCTCCCTCCCCCCAAACACGCTCCGCCGCCGCCTCCACCACTACTACACCAACCGCTCCCGGCTCCGATCCCTCGCTACTCGTCCACTGCTGACAACGAAGAATCCAATTCATCCCCAAAAAAGAGCGCCAGCAGCCAAAACTGGACACGCTTCGTCCCGTCGTCGTGGTTGACATGCCTCCCATCCACCCGTCCGTCCGTCTATCCATCCCCCTTCACTTGGACCTCGAGAGAAGGAGAACCCGTTCCAGCTTCAATGCACACATGCCTTTGCACTGCGCCGACAGGGCCATCCCCACCTCTCGACCTCCGTCATCCGTCATTACCAATCTCACCACCACCAATTCGTCCTGACCACCATACACGTCGTTGCTGGCTGAAACCTGCCTGCATCCCGGGCACTAACCTCCCTATAACGCGGCCCATCCCTGCGCTTGCAATAGCATACTATCTACTAAACTGCCCCAATATCCGCCAAACAAAGCCAAACGTCATCCCATCTCATGCTGTGGGCACCGGAGAGCGGGTCTGCTTTGATGCCATCATGCCTCGAGGGGGAAACATGTCCACATTTCGAATTGACTGCTCGTAGTGCCTATCCATGGCGCATTCTGCCTTCGAAATCATGATGCCGGTGCTGATAGTGTTTGGCTTCTAGGGAGCCGCCGTGCAGGACCGCTCGTTCGGCCGGTGGCAGTGCATCGGTGTTTCGCTCCAGAACGCGGCAGACAATACATAGACAACACACTGATGCGAACACTCCATAATTTTTCAGCACTGGTCGGCTTCTTACCCGGACCTTTCCTCACCCCCTGTTCCCTTCCCCCTTCGTCTCTTTCTCCTCAAACGGGAAATACGCGATGCATCTGGACAAGTCTGTCGTCGCACCGGTCCCAGAACATCGCCCTGAAACCACAGAGCACGACTCGCGTCTGTCTTTGGCTCCCTCTGCCTCACTGAATATTTTCCCTCTTCCTCTTTCGGGAGCTAATATTAGCAACACGATCTATTGAAACCACAGCTTTGTGACCATGATACTCATTGCAACCAGTCTATTGGCGTCAACCAACATCTTGACACTTGCTTTGACAGACTCGAGACAACAGCAACAATATCAACCAAGAAACTTCCCCTCCTCGCCCCTCTGTTACGGTTCTTCGGCTCACTCGCCCCCCTTACGCGATAACATAATAGCTCTTGCACGCACCCCCCGTAGCGTTCGTCCGCCTCATCCGCTTGTCGTTCAACCGGCTGGGTCGCCTTACTACCCTTTGTGGATTTGTTTACTCCATGTGGATTCTCAACATTCCTCTCTACATACACTACCACGACTTACTGTACTCTACCGCGAGATCGACAGCTCATCGATCAAGACGCAGTCAATCAGCCTTGCTTTACCCCTCTTACACGTACACATCTCAGTCAAAGTCGATCATGACCTCAACTATGCTATCCTCTAAGAGGAATTGGCCCAGTCCTCTCCACCAGTCATATTGAGTCCTGTGCCGTTGCAGTTCGAGATAAGTGAACTGCCTGCACAAAAAACGAAGGGCAAAGAAGGTAGGCAGTCTATATCATGCAAGGAATTCGTTCCATCACCTCCCTGTTAGTGGAGCACACACAAGTCACCGCACCTCGACCCCTCCGCTCTCTCTCTCTCTCTCTCTCTCTCTCTCTCTTGAATATCAGCACAAGGCAGCAGTAGCAGCTCCATGAACATGAACAATCACAAATGTTAGCCCGTGGAGCCATCTCCCTCCCCGCAACAAAACATGCAACCCCCAATCGATCGATCGATCTATCTTTAAATATCTCGAATCCAGTAATCCAATCCAATCACATCCCAAAAACCCTCCCTTGAACTAAAAGAAAGAAAGAAGAGAAGGGAAAAAAAAGTCTAGCACACGACACCCTTCGCCCAGCTAAGCATAGCCAGCCAGCCAGCCAGCCAGCCAGCCAGCTAGCCAACGCAGCCAAACGTTAGCGGTAGCCTACAAAGCTAAGCTAACTACTCTTGTTGTGAACTGAGCTGAAACCGTCACTAGATTTGTACGAAAGCTAGGAGACATGAAGAATGAAGAGGGACTTGTACCGGTAGCTATTGTAGCTCCAAATCTACCGGTACACGCACGCGCGCACGCGCGCACGCTTGCAATGCGCTTATCCAACGCTTGCTTGCTTGCTTTGCTTGCTTGGTCCTTTTTTTTTTCTTTTCTCTTGAAATTCTGCTGAGCTGAGCTTGGGCTTGTATTAAGCTGTAATGTGTGTATACATGTATGTATGTACGAAGGAAGGGTACATGTAGCTAAAAATAAAGAAGCACGGTATATTAAGAGGATCACGAGTGTTGATAGAGAGATAAAAAAGGAAAGCAGCGTCCAGGGACGAGGAAGAGGTGTGGATATGTGTGTGGGTGCAACGTGATGTAATAATCATCGTCATTCATTACATGTATCTATCTCAGTCCGACTCTCATCGTTAGTTATTCTCTGTACTTTTTTTTTCTCTTCTTCTTACAATGTTCAGAGATGGGTGAACGATTGATTAGGGACTCTATTTGATTGATTGATCGGCTGGATTTCTGATTTGTTTTCGAGCAGACAAAGAGCTGCCATCTCCCTCTACATTGATTGAAGACGGAAGAAGAAGAAAAAAGGACGAACAAGACGATGAAGTACTGATTGATACAATCCATCTTTCCACATAAAGTAGACAAAAAAGGGGGGTATTTCTCGTTTCCTCGACAAAAAAACAAACACATAATAATAATGTACAGCAAAAAAAAAAGGAAGGAGTCCGAGGACAACCATAGGAGGAAAGCAACACCGCAAAGGAAACAAACAACATCCCGCCCACAGGTTACACATGTAGCCGAAGCCCCCAAAGGCTGTCCACAGCCTAGCCATCCAACTGTTTGCAACGCAACAGAAAAAGCCAAATCCTCTCTAATCCCAAACCATCGTCTATGAGTTCCGCTCGCTAAGAAACATTGATCAATCCATGCCAATACTTGTAACGCTCATCAATGCATATGGTCTTTGCTCTTGAACGCTCACCATGCACAGAATCCTTCGCTCTTTCGACACTTCATACACCTTCAAAATGCACGCAGACACAAACACGCACCCACATAATTGACACTCTAATGCCAGGGACCGGACCTAGCACCTCTTCGTCGCAATATAATACTCCACCGCCGCATCCGTCCAGCTGACCATGTTAGTGCCAGACTCGAACAGCTCCTCGTCAAAAATGTTGAATATATTGTTTTCGTTGCGCGATCCCTGCTTCCCAGCGCCGGCGCCGAAGCTCTCGAGGCTGACAATCTTGGCGCCCGCCTTGAGATCGAGGAACTTGTTGAGTAGTTCGAAATTGGTATCCTGGGGAAAGACTTTGTTGTTGACCAAGACCACGTCGGCACGGTGCAGCACCGCGTCGATCTCGGGGCTGGCGAGGAAGTCGCCGTGCCACAGTTGAATCAAACCCAACGAGATATTCCATAGCTTTGCGCGGGCACGGAGTTCCGAGGCTTGATCAAGGGCGAAGTCTGCCGGTGTCTCCAAGACTTCGATGCCGTAGGACTCGGCGCCGGTCTGAAGAGCGGCCTGAAGAACCACGTTACCAACACCAGACCCCAGGTCGACGAAAACGGATTTCGAATTCAGGCCTGTTTGCTCGAAGATCTTGTGCGCAAGCTTGTACTTGAGCTCCCCATAAGTAAACTCTTTGTCCTTGACTCGGCGCAAAAGGTGTGCCCGATGAGAGACGGTACGTTGATAGGTTTGTATGGTTATACGGTTGACCAGATCCAGAGGAAGAGAGTGCATACTGTCAATCTGGTCTGAAATACTTTCCAAGTTGTCTTTGATTATAGTGTTGAACTTTTCCAAGGCATCGCGGAACTCGTCGGGCTGGTTTTTGGTGACGGCGCGTTTCAAACGGCGGACAATACCGTCGGCGTCGTCGGACAGCTTCAAATCTTTGTCCAATTGGGCGGGCAGGTAATGCTGGATGATCTCGTTTATAGTATAAAAGATATCATCGAGGGGGTTCACATCATCTGAAGTCGGCGGCGGACATATAATCTCGAATTCTTCTCGCCGCCCAGGGCTGGGATATTGCAGAGAGACAATGAGATTCCTGTCTAGGTCTGGAAAAGGAGATTTATAGTGCTTTGCCCACGCTCCACGTGTCAATTTTATGCTGTCTATAAGGCGCGCAGGCAGGATAGGTCCGTCGGTGCTGCTCGAGTTGGAGGTTGGCTGCTCCGAGGGTTTTGGATGCACACGAATGCGCCGTTGGTGATCAGGCTTCAGACTCCAGATATGGTGAAAAGCCGGTTCAACACTACTGCTCGTCTTCTGTCTCTTGCGGTCGCTAGCCGAATCGTCATGGCTCCCGTCGCTCTCATCATCGCTATCGCTCCCCCAAAGTATGGCCGCGCTTGGACTTACTTTGCGCTTCTTGGTCTGGACGCGCGGGCGCGGCGGCGACAAGTATCGGGAGGACTCGGCGCGTGCGGCTGGAGAAGCGGTGCGGGATTTGTTCGAAGCCGTCAGCTTGAAGCGGCTACTCGGAGGTGCGGTGTTTGACTGTCGCGTGCTGCTGTTTTGCGGAGGTTTGCTGCTGGGCGCGGGTTTCGCAGGAGGGGGACCAGACCGTCTCTTGATCAGCTGCGGCTTGAAGTTGGGAATCATGCTTATGTGATTATATACGGCGGTAAGGATAAGGGGGGGATGAGCGTGTGACGGATGGGATGCGAAGCGGCATAGGCAGCGATTTTATATTTTGATGTCGATGCGGGGACACGGTGGAAGGCGGAAACGTCGACAGGGTAAGGGCGTTGGGAGCACACGGGTTATTTGGAAAGTGCGACGAGGAGAAGGAATGTAGGCAGTTGGGACGAAAGCGACGAGGGGAGAGAGGACAAGGCAGACATACAGAGGAGGGAGTACAGCGAGTGAAGAGACCAGGACGCGCCATTAGCCATCACGTTCTTCTCGTAATTCCGCGCCACTGCGCCGCCAGTGCAGGGTCTCTGAAGATCTTTTCCCACAACATCCGTCCCATGTACACTACTTTCACCCCATCTGACTTTGGCCCCACGCAGCTGTACGGGTACTCGACAAGCAGAACATATCACTCACTCTACAGACGTGTCAACTACATCATCCCTTTCTCCTTCCAGACCCAATCCGCATTCCCTTTGCTCACCTCCGCCGGCTCCTCGATATCCTTCCTAACATCCTTCTTCCTTTCCCAGCTAGTGCCAAACCTCTTATCCCTCTCCCCAACCTTTGCCTCGAAGTCTGGAAACTGTTCTTTCTTTGTAAAGCTCATCATCAACTTCGGTTCTCCCAATGGCAGAGTATCGCCCCTGTCCGTCTGCCACAAGTGATACACCTTTCCGTAAAGGTGAGCCACTTCTTCCATCTCGCGGTTCTCGGCGAGCTCCCAGGCGGCAGAGGGCATGGCGGATGGCGCAGGCATGATGAGCATGCCTGATTTCACCTCGAAAACGTGCGTGTGCCATAGCTTTTGCTCCTCTGCATCGAGGGTATCGTAGAGCCTAGGGGTAATCATGTATTCTGCGATTTGAAGAAAGAAGATCAGTGAAAGATGGTCGTTGGAAGGCGTTTAGTTTTAAACCTGACATGGCGGATGCAAAGATTTGGAGTGGAGCCTCAAATAGAACACGTGCTTACCTATCCCGATGATGCGTGCTGGAGGCGTAGGAGAGTCGTATAGGATACATTGGCGCACTTCGTCGTTCAGATGCGAGCAGTAATGGTTGGCCTCGACGTTACGAGACAGGTCGTCGGCATACACATGGAAGGCATTCAAGTGTGCGCAGATGCGTTCAACCGGCGCAAAGTTCTTCATGTAACGTGAGCAATTTATCCAACATAGTACACAAAATAGAGCTACCTGTACTGCTGCGGCCCCTGTCTCCAAGGTTTTGTTCTTCAAGGACTCGGGGTCGCCGGCGACTTTGTTGGTAGTCGGGATAGCATCCATGGTCTGTTTGGCGCAGGGTGAAACAGAGAGGTTTATTGAATATACCAGAACAAATTTATTAAATGAAGTAGAGGTTTCGAGACTTAGGTGAGGATCATGCAGGGGACCTTACGTCATTGTGATTGCAAGAGCACGACATTTCGGGAAAGCATCTGTAGATTTTGCGGATACAATTCGCAGTCTATATATTTTGATAGGCATCGAGAAAAGTGGATCATATACTATCCTACCATGTCGGTCGTCATACACTTAACATGTAGTTGAGATCCAGAGGTGATTTTTGAAGCAAGAAGAACCCAGGATACAAGATGTCTGTCAATTTGTCAGATAAGTATATTGTGGCATGTTCAGGTAGGGAGCTGACCTTGAGTGAGGTGTAACAATCTGTCGTCACTTGCCTGGCCTGTCGCCGAAGAAGGTTGATTGCTGCCGGGTCGAGCAATGCTCGTGACCAGTAACATCAAGCAGTGTGAAGTGATCAACTAGAATATAAAAAGCTTCGTGAAAATCCTCCAGAGGCATAAATAGTCTCCAGCTGGCGCGCGTATAATGGACCAGCGGCGAAGGGTGGATAGAACGGCAGGACCCTTGGACATCCAAGCAAGGAGGCAGTCGCTCCGTCGTTCCGCAAGCATGCGATCTCGCCAAAAAAATGAGTCGGACTGGATGTATTCCTCCCCAATATTTGTGATTCTTTCAGGAGCCCTTCGACTCACTGACTACTTCGATGCCCACTGGGCTTTGGGCTTTGTCTTGACCCATGAGTTTGCGCAGGACGTCTTCATTGCTTGGTTGGCCCTGTTCTGTACCCATCTTCTCGCCGGCTTGATCGCTGGAGGGTCCGGCCTTGTCCTTATCCGTGTCCGTATCCGCATCTGCGTCTTTGGCTTCGAGCACACCGAGTCCGAGATTCTGGAAGATTTAGTAAAAACATGCATCGCGTGCATGGACGGATGCGCGCAGACTCCTCCGCTCAACAAGCATGATTCATCATGGTCGTGAACTTACCAACTCGATGTACTGCTCTCCCTCATCATCCCCATCGCTCCCGGCAGTCTGGTCGCCATCATCCAAGATTTCGGCGGTCTTGAGTGTGCCCGCCGCCTTCTGTGCCTCTAACTCTTCGTTGGCCGCTTTGAGTTTGGGAAGGAAGTCTTTCAAGAAAGATCGGATGTCGTCTCCCATCTCCTCAGGGTCCAGCTTCATGATAGGTTTCTGGCCTTGATTTGCGCGCAGATTCACAATGGGGTCTTCATTGTCGGCGGAATTGGCAAACTCGTCCTCGTCGTCACTATCATCGCTCGGTTCTTCACTGGACGAAGACAGCTCGCTGGATGCGTCACTATCGACGTTACTCGTGCTTTTTGTGTCGCGGGCTGCGCTTTTGGGCGTGAAATTCGAACGCTCGGGGGCAGTGGATGGCTTCTGCGGGGAGGTGCGGGAAGGAGATTTGATGTGCTGCGCGGGGTTGGCGGGGCGCCTGCAGACATCGAATTGTCGCTCCGAGGATGTGGTTGGTGCCATGACAAAGGGTGCGAGGTCAAAAGCTATGTGTGTATCCGAGTGTGCTGGTGGAAGCTCCAGGGCAAAAGCAGAGATGCATGCGGAAAAATGTTAAGGGTGGCTGGACGGCGGCGACGTTATGCCGGTTTTCCCCCCCAACCACAGGGCGCTCTGAGAAAGCAAGCGTTTCGCAGTGGACGAGACGAATAGCGCGTCCACGCGAGGCGCCATGTTTGCTGATGTACAGTACATGCGTATCAAGATATATAGTTGTAGCTACAGCTGCCTTACACTGTGCCCGTCGCGAATCAGCAGGCTTGGATGCTCGAGGTGGTGGTGGAGGCCAAGTCGCTCCCCCTAGGCCGGCGACAGATTGGTTGGCCTCGTGGTGTCAGCCCAGTGTCGTGAAACGGCGTCTTGAAACCCCACAGCGGGCGGCTGCAGCTGAGCAGAGGCGGCCGACTTGGCCTCTTGCAGCCTGCGTGTCTGTGTGTGTGGATGCACCATGGCCGCATGCGTTTAAAGCCCGGGAGGCCCCCACTGCTGCTAACGACACTCCACCCCCTTCTTCACCATCGAGTCCCGTATTCCAGCGTTGAGCAAGGCCTGTTTGATCGTCCTCTTCACCGTCTTCGATCCTTCTTCGCAAGCAAACGGCCTTCTGTCAGTCCAACGACCGGCTGTACTGAGATTATTGCAGGGGTAACACTCTCAATACACAGCAACCGGAATCGGTATGCCCTCCCTTCTCCAACCCCCCTCCCCCTCTCCCTCTCCCTGCCTTGGAACATACAGTTCAAATGCCTTTTACTATGTTGTATATTCTGCTTCTTGAATATCTTACGTTACAACCGTGTTTGTTTTCCGTTGGGGGGTTCTATTCATGTATCCATCCTCAATGGGCGTATTCATTATTATTCACCTTTCTCTTCACTTCGACTTCACCTCGATTCCACCATGAACAATATCAAGCAACCAGCCTCATACCCGCCTTTCTATATAAATCCCCCCAAAGACTCTTTCCGCTATCCATCTTCTATTGTCAACCAACCCTACCATTGCTCCATTCCATTCAATTTTCTCAGACGCACATAATCTCCTCTCATACTCTTTCCACACCTTCCACTTGAGCATACCCAAGGAATCGAGACTGATCACAGCAATGCAGTCCTCTAATTTCAAATCTCCATACGAGGTGCCAATTCGCCCGGTCGACTTTGAGTCATCCACCAATTTCGCCGCCTACAAGCGAAACTCACACTCTCTCTCACAACACACTGACCACCAGTCTATACCAAGCTCCCTTCTTGAAGCTCTACAGAAGGCTATTCGCGGAGAAATCCAGCCTCGGACACCCACGCAGCCGCTTAGTTCTACTGTCGAACTTGGCATCAGCGGACTTGTTTCCCGGTTGAACAAAGCATTCCCTCTTGATCACCATACTCGCGTAGCGCCAACCCCAGCTCAACCCGAGGAATCAACTGTTATTAATTGCCAGCGTATTTTTGCTGCCGCCGACAACCTCGCTGAGCTTAAAGCTATCGCTATTCAGCTAGATATTCAAATCGCAAAAATCGTCAAACCCCAAACCGACACTATGGCTGGTAGACTCCCCGCTCTCAGTACTTCGGACTTGCCCCCAGCATCTGTTCAGGAAGCTGCAACGACCGCATCCCCTGCTCGAGGCTCTGCTATGTTGAACAACATCTTTAAGCAAGTGCGTGTTCCCGAATTTCGCTTCAAGTGGCAATTCTGGGCGGAAAAGGGCCAGCAAGCTACGCCTGCGGTCAAATCAGCCACTGCCGGCGCTGAGGAGTACGCTTCCCGCCCCAAGCAGCTCGGCGACCCCATCATTTCCATCAAAGGATTCTATGAGCACTTCAACAACATCCCCATCGACAATTTGAAGTTGCGAGACTCGATCCACCTCTTCCACACGGGTGTGAAGCCGCTTTGGGAGGACCCTAGGAACACGCGTGGTGGTGCTTGGTACTTTCGTATCAGCAAGGAGAACGCTGCTGCGTTCTGGCACGAGATCTGTCTGCTGGCTGTTGGCGACGTTCTCCAGCATGCCGTGGAGACAAAACGAGATGGTAAGTCATAACCCGTTGGCATATTACGTTCTTTTTCAGGGCTGACTTGTTTCTAGCGTTCAACGACGACATCTGCGGCGTGACCTACAGTGTGCGATGGAACGCTGTTCAAGTGGCCGTATGGACTCGAGATGCCAGCAATGAGGCTGGTAAAGAGAAGCTATTGGAAACCATTCTCGAGAAGCTCTCCAGTGAGCTGGTGCCCAAGAAGGATGCATGCTGGTACAAGGCGCACGCTGCCCATAAAGGCTTTGCTGCCCCCTCTTAGAGTATCTTTTGTCTCACCAGACGAATTTACTTAGTTCGCATTTGATGATTGCGTATAGACGGACGGTACTTGATAGAATGGCCCTAGCTTAGCTTTGCATACATCAGCTAGGCTTGATGCCCGCTGTATGCATTTTCCAGTAGCAAACAATGAATACTCGGAATCTTTTTCAAATACGTATATGAATGAAGTCACAAACATGGGTAAGACACCAAGTGCAACCGCCGCTCTACCCAGACGGCAAGATTAGGCGAGCGCGTCACTCCCGAGCCTTCGCAAGTGCAATGGTAGACCCCATCAACTACGGGCCGAAATCCCAACTTCAGACTTGACACGACACGACGCAGGATAAACGGGCCATGACGACCGCGCAATCAGACACCCATGATGAACCATCTCGCGATACCCGCCGGCCTCGCGCTGCACAGCAATCCCACAGCATATTCTCTGTACCGACACCCATAAAACAACTTTTCGACCGCTTCCCACTCCTCTCATACCCTTCCAACGACCTTCCATTGCGCGCACCCGCAAACCGCAATGCGCACGTTTTACACGTTTTCTCGACAGATAAAGGGGCTCTCGCAGGAGCGCCTTCTTACAATCCGGCGTGCTTGAAATGGCAGGTAGGCACACCAAAACTCTCGTACCGTCTCGTCTCTGTTCGAGATAGAGTTGCAGAAAGCTGATCGTCTTTGTTACACACGCATGCAGGCATACCTCAAATTCTGTGGCATCGACTTTAAACTCCAGGCATCGAACAACCACGCCTCGCCAAGCGGTGCCTTGCCATTCCTCATCCCTGCGACGGCTTCGGGAACCAGCGCTGGGAAAGAGTCGAAGAGTTTGGGGCTGTCGGTGGTGCCGTCGAACAAATTGCAGAAATGGGGCATGCAGAATTGTGGTGAGGGCCAGGCTATACAGGAACCTGGGGATTTTCGTTACGAGGCATATCTTTCGCTCGTGGACTTGAACGTGCGAAGGGCATGGGTACGTTTATCTATCTTTTTCTTCTCCTTTTGTTTTCATTTCCCGAGAGTGAGGGCAAACCAATTGCGACTCTTGTTGACGCGTCTCCAATTGAACGCTTCCGACATTAACGTGGCAACACAACAACTTGGGGGTGTGGTTCAATGGTATAATACTCCCTTAGCATTCTAGCTTGCGAGTGGTCCAGTGATATCAACCGCTGCCATCAACCCAGCCCCCACGACAAAATCAGCATCAACTGTTTTCTCGTCTATGCTCCATGGACTACCTCCTGTTCAAGAATCACATCTCACAGAGCAGATTATATTGAAAGAAGGCTAACAAAGAACCTCCATACAGCTATACACCCTCTATCTCTCCCCCAACTTCTCCACCCTCGCCGAACCCCTCTACATCCTCCCAACCTCCACGAACCCCCTCGTCCGCCTCAGCACAGCATCGACCCTCCAATCCGCCGCCGCCGCCGAACTCCTCAAAACAAGCGCCGTCATCAATGCAGACGAGCTCCACAGGCAGGCTGACGAGGCCTTTGCGGCGCTCGAGATGCTACTAGGTGATAACGAGTGGTTCTTTGGCGCGGAGAAACCGGGGCTATGGGATGCGAGCGTGTTTGCGTATACGCATTTGTTGCTTGATGAGCGCTTGAGCGGTGTGGAGGGGTGCTGGGTCGATTCACGGGTGCGGGATTTGGTCAGGGCGAGGAAAGGGCTTGTTGGACATCGGGAGAGGATTTTGAAAGGGTGGTTTTAGGGGGGAAACGGGGTGCGGTCTCTTGGGATGGCTGGGAGGGATTTAGGGGTAGGGGTAAGGGTAGGGATAAGGGCTGCTCCTTTTCTTTGTCTCTCTACTGTTTGTAATTTGTATGATTTGCATTTGTACTTGTATATGCGTGTGTACGTGTGGGTAGTGTAGGATAAAAATGATGCAAAAGTATAAACTGTTTTCTGTTCGATTTCACGGATTTTACTCATTCATGTGTACATATAGATGTCCTGGTCACGCCCACATGTGTAACATCTTGGTTGGTATTGCATACATCTGAGTATGTCAAGCCAATATGATTACCGTAACCTCTTGGGCGGTATGGCTTCAATCACTCGCCGAGATAACGTGATTTGTCAGAAACTCCCCCGTAAATCAAAGCCTTATTTTCAATTCTCTGCCTTGAGAGAGAAAAGATAGGATAATTCAAATCACGGACACAAAAGGAGGGACAAGTCGGATCAGTGGGGGATGCGCAGCAGGGGAAGCAAACCCACAATCAGAGTCACAAACGAACGCGAACATCGTCTGTCCAGGACCCTGGTGCAGTACCCGGATTGCGCAATATCCTCCCTGACGAATTCAAGTTCATGCTTGAGCGGGAAAATCGGCGAGTGGGGGAGAGGGAGAGGTATTTGGAAGAGCGGCGGGAGAGGGACAGCAGGGTCTGAACGGGAGTGTCGGAGGGGCTAGGGCTCAAGGGTCGGACTCGGGGCATATCTTTTTGTCTACAATCAAGGCAGGTGGTGTGAGATGAGACCGTGAACTAGACTGGTGGTTTAGCTCGAGTTGCAAGCAGTACTTGCCCAAAAGACAGTCCACTTGCTAGAGATCACCACCCCCCGTGAACGAGCGGAAGCCGCGGGCTGTTGCGGAATAATCGTGGGCACACGATGAGGGGACGGGGAATTTGGGTTTCGTGGGCAAGAGACCCTGCTTTGCGAAGGGTTCCTTGACTGATTGTTTAGGCGGGTGTGGGGGCACGCCAGTTTCTTCCACTTCCTGAGTGTTCTTTACGTTTCTCAAGGGGGCTTCCGATACACAAAGGCATCGATGGATGTGCCACCTTCTCGAAAGCTAGAGAACGAGAAGGGAAGAAGAAGACTGATGAAGCCGGAATGGGATACACGCGGTTTCGTATGGTAAACTCTATTAGAAATTCGATGGAAGAGAATGCGAGTTATCGTCTGGAGCAAGGTGTGCGTGACTCTTCCGTTCTTCAGACAGATCTGGATCGTGTGGAGTCGCTGGGAGATTTCTGCCTGGTATTGGAAACACGGTAAGTATAATGGTTGAGGGTATCTCAGGCAGACTGGTCTACTTTCCTATGTGAGAAAATATGAGGGTGTTGGAATGAAGTGACAGAGGCCTACAGGAAAAAGTTACTTCTCCATGAGGTAGGTGTCGCTGACTGACAACGACAATCGCCGATCGCATGTTGCAATAATAATCTGCTGGTAGCTTTCTCTGACGTGCATTGACAACGTCGAGCTTGCGCACACAATGGTGAAGTCCAAGTCATGTCTGTGAAAGTTTAATCGCATGTGTGTCGTGCGTGCTGCCTGACAAAGATTGGTGATGTCCTAAGGAGTAAACCTTATCTGCGATGTCAAACACCGTCCGGCGTCGAGAAGTGAACAAACTTTCGGCGCGCTACAGAACCGGTCGAAATTCGCCAATGGATCCACCGAGCACATGTTTCGTAAAATAAGCCTCCGACTCGTGAGGTTGGCGCACCGAACAGAGCTAGAAAATGTCAGGTTTGGGTTTGGATCGTGGGCGCGCCAGTGTCATGCAAAGCGATGCATGAATGTGATAGCCATAGGAATACATATTATGTTTTGTGAATTTTCCAAAGATAGTACCTCCATCTTCGAGACATGAGCAAATGTGGGGGTTCCCGCTTTCGCCTACTTTGTTGATGAGATGAAGCAGATGGGGAAATCTGAGACACGGCATATCAACCGACTCATGCCTGATGGGCTAAGCCCGTTTGTGATAGTATCACTTCCATGCATCATAGCCTAACATGAGCTGAGCGTACCAGCAGAGATACAGAGTGCCGGTTTTTTTGTTTTTCGATATTCAATTCTAGGCGTCGGGTTGGCGTTGTCGAGTGGTGACATTGCGGGGCCGAAGAAAAAGGTACTGTCGCAAATAAGCACATGGGTATATATGACCACCCTTTTCATATACATGTATACATGTATGTAGAGAGAGTAGTTAGTGTATTCGGTGCGCCTACTACAGCGGACGCATTGACCCAGACTGGGTAAGTGAACTATAGGGAAACACCTGCGATTTGAACACTGGATCCAATCACAGGAGACAGATGTAGTGGCCGGGCGAATTTGAAATCGCCCGTTAGTGGTGTTCCAATGCCGTTTCGCAGGCCAACCCAGGCGCCATCATGACGAGGAATGCTTTTCAGGCTGCCCCCAAGGCTGGGGGCAAGTCGACGAGGCATCACATGTTTTGATGTCACCACCCATCCGGTGGGGAACATGCAACACGCCGAACAGCGCATTGTGATGGTGACGAATGTGGAAGGAAGAGAGCAGGCATCGTTGGCAGGCAGTGGGAAGAAGATGCTGTACGCCTAGGAGACAGCCGTGCCCGTATAGAAGATTGTGTTGAGTGGCTGCGCCTCGTCGAGGGCATCAGGTGCAATCAGCGTGTCAGCGTATACAGCAGGTCGGCGGTGACGATACGACGAGAGCGCACGGGAGAGGGTGTCGCGGTGTTTGTGTAGACATGCACAGGTGGCGGTGCAAACAAAGTGTGCCTGTGATTGGCTGGGACCTCGCCAGCAACCCTTGTTCCCGGGCAGTGAAGGCACCACACTATCCTGAGGCTCTCCTTACAGCCTGCCGCCCACCTCATGGATGACGAGCCAGACACTATGTATATACAACGCGCTCTTCTTCACAATGGCAACGGCCCTCTCTCGGTCATCGCTTATCCCTCTAAGCCTGGGTACTTACGACGCGATGGCGATCCAACAGCACCGCTCTAAACCCAGCATCCTCTTGGCCCTCAAGGTTCTCCAATTTGTCCATCAGCTTCGTCGTCGCCTCAAGCCTCGCGCTTCTATTTTTGGCAGAAATGTTTGCCTCGGTCTCGAGTCCAAGGGTCTCTGCAAGCTCGCAAAGGGTCTGCCACACACTGGGCTTCAGAAACAGAGGCACTCAAATCATGCCCCGGACCGCGTCTGCAAGAATTGGAACAACGGCCGCACTAGAACCCGCCCGCGTTTGAAACTGCAAACTGCAGAAAAGGGTAACGGTCTGGCGATTCAAAACCATCTTGGCAAAGAAATGCAACAGTACGTCTTCCAACGTTGATCTGTGAGCAATCACTAAGCCTCGAGAGTAGTATGCTACATTCGGCCGACCAAAACTTTGCCCAGACAGGTCGACCCCTGTCGGCCATTGCTGCCAACAATGGCCTTTTCGTCCAGCAGAGAAACCTGGATTTGCGCCAGTGGTCTCTGAATGACATTACGCAGGCGCTGGTCCAGGTGCACGATGCTATCAACGTGATATGTGCCTGTCGATCGCAGTTCGACGATGAATGGCTCATTGCCCAAGGCCAGAAAATGGGTCTGAACTTTGATGAGATATTCATCGCCAACTATGAGCATTTGCTTTTTCAACTGCAAGGGCAATTGATTGATGCATTGGGACGTAAGGTCCTTGAAGCGCTGCTGCTTGGCGACCACGACAAGAAACAGCATAGGCTGTTGGTTTGGTTCACCGAATTTTCTGACAAACCGCGTCCACTTTCAACGTTTCCTTGGACCATTAAGCCTTCATTAGCAGTGCTATGGGGGGTGTGTTGGATGTTTTACAACCCTCCAAACAGCCGCCAGAGTGCTCAAAGAAGGGACTTTTGCGTCTCGCGGGATGCGGTTCTGAGCAATGTACAATTGAAAAACTGGGACAGATCTGATGCGGATACGTGTGAGTCCAACTGCTCGCCAACATATCCCCAAAGAGGCACAAGGTTTCGAGTTCTGACGGCGATGAGCAGATGTCAACTTCGGGATGGGGCTAGTCGGCACAGCGCCGCTACCTGAAGCGCAACAGCAGGCCCGGGGAGTCGAAAACATTGATCTGGCAGGAGGAGACAATGGAGACTACCTGAGGTTACGAAACGCGGATGTGTGCGATCCGGCCAATTTGGAATTCGCGCCACAAGCATCACGTGCATTCGCGCGACAGGGATTTAGCGGTAGGTCACTGAGTCATCTACTTCTGCCTACTTTACAGGCTCACACATGCATTCTGCATTTTGGTTTCAGCCTGTGGATCCCGATGCTATGGCGACTAACAGTGACCAGGCCTGAGTACTTATTGCTCGCCTTTCCCAGCAGGCTCGAATATCGATCATTTCAGTCTTAATAATAACTTGCTTTCCGACCTTCAAGGCAACACCGCCACTTCTCTTGCAGTCTATCCTCAACAGCTTGACGACAATATTTTAAACCAAGATTGGCTGAGCCTTCCACCCGATTCTTTGCCACAAAGACCTACGAATCATCTGACGAGTGCTGCATTTTCACCACCAAGCATTCGAGTCACCGGGAGCGCGGATAGCTTTGCTGCGCCACAACCAGATTTCGCGGCCTTTAGCAACGCCAGTTTATATTCTCCAACATCCCAAGAGCCTCAGGCCCTATCACCCCTCAATACATCATTCAACCCTTTTCTCAATTCCAACATGGGTAACTGCCAACCACTGGAACCTGTGTCCCCTCACAACATCAAGGCTGGACGTCATGAACGCAACTCTTCTATAAATTCAGTCAACTCAAACTTCCCTACTCCCACCAGTATGGCGGGCTGCCACTCACCACTCCTCTCTCCCGCTGATGACCGAAGGCCTTCCATGCCACGCTCTGTGGGGCACTCGCGACAGCCTTCTGAAGATCGTTCTTCTGTTTCACAGTTTGGCGATGACATTGGCTCCCCTGGGAGGAAGAACCATTCCTACAAGCGCGCCGAGGAACCCCCTAAGAATGCCGAAGGCAAGATGGTATGCAAACACGACGAATGCATCGGCCAGACCTTTGACCGGAAGTGCGAGTGGAGGTAAGTTACCCGCAATCCATCATACCCGATCCCATCGCTGATTGATCTTAGCAAACACATGGACAAACATGATCGTCCCTACAAGTGCAACGTCGCAGGCTGCGAGAAACTACAAGGCTTCACCTACAGCGGCGGATTGTTGCGACACGAACGCGAAGTGCACAAAATGCACGGCGGAACCAAGAAATCCCTCTTCTGCCCTTTCACCGATTGCAAACGCAGCTCCGGCTCCGGCTTCACGCGCAAGGAGAACCTCGCAGAGCACATTCGTCGCGTTCACCGGAGGACAAGCATGTCGGCGGATCTTGGCCATCTCATCATCTCACGGGCCGAAAGCCTCTACTCGAGTCCCATCACTGAGTCACGTATGCCCTCTGAGTCACCTTTTCAGCGCATACTCGAGGTGCCTGGAGAAGAGAGTGGGCAGAATCTGTTGAAGCGGAAACGCAACTCAGAGTCCGCAATCCCGGAGCTTGGTGAGGAGTCTGACCTCCGCGCCGAGATCAAACGCTTGCGAAAAGACAACGAGGAGAAAGACAGCCGCTTGCATCAGCTTGAAGCCGCGGTCATGGCCCTCCAACAAGCACGACGATAGTTTCATCGCTCGTTCACGACTTCCTAGAATGTTCCACGATCAACTGTATCACATAATCTCTTTAATTCTCAATCTCTAATTCTGGGGGAAGGTATCAGCCGTATTTCAAAAGGGAGGAAATTGCGCCGCCACGGTTTTGGTGTTTTATTTTGGAGGCAAACCGGTGTACTACTTTTGCCTACGATTTGCTTTTCCTTTGCTGTTTTCTTCATTGCTACCCCAACGATATCCAACTTCCTTTCTCCGGCAGAAAGACGCTCTTTTGTATATATTTGTTTGAGCGTCTCGATATACTACTCTTGCATATATTTGTGTTTGTTTGCTTGCTTGTTTTTACTCTCCTAGTTTATAATGTTGAAAACGTAGAGGCGGATGGAAACAGCGTCTGGCTACGCACAATCTTGTTATTTCCTATTTGGGCTATTTACGATTATCACGACCGCAACAGACGATCTTGTACTCTCATCTCTCTCGCAACCCCGCTTTTCTTGTTTTCGCATCAATGATAGATGGTCGGTCGTTTTCACTCACTCACTATACATACTATACAAGAATGAATCAAGAAAAAAAAGTCTTTTTGTACATACACTTATCAGAATATGAACACAAAATCGATTCTCTGTGCGCTCGAGTTTCTTTCCAAGTAGTCCTCTCTATCCTCACACTAGAACCAACATCAAATCTCCGCAATAAGCGGCCGCCCTTTGATGCCTTGCAGGATCCCTTAGGCGGTCCCGCACCCACCACCTGATACCAATCCCCACCCACCAAAAGCAGAAATAGAAACATCATGACTGCCTGATTCAACCCTTCAATTTTCTCTAACCTATCCCTAATTCCCTCCACCCTCTAACTTGGCATCCGGTGTAACGAGATGACGTGACGTGATATGCATGTCATCCATCCGTCCATACTCACTCCACCCTCTGCAAGAACATCTTCTTCCTGCTTAGATGCGACGCCTGATGTAGTGATATAAGAATATGATTGGAGCATATTCTCGTGTACATCAGGCAGCGGGTAGGCTGAGAGGCAAGCATACACGAATACGTACATATTTGCGCTGAGGTAAGGGTGGCTTGGGGGCCGGATACGGGAGGTGAAGTGAGAATATGTGATACGGCAGATTGCTTTTGATGGCGATGAAAAGGCGAGATTGGCTTCTGGGATCAATCAGATGATGGCATGGCGAGTGCGCCTTTGCGCACTTTCTTGTGGTCATGGATAGGTATGCTGTAGGGGGTGTGTGTGTATTCGAGTGATCGGAGGGGAGGTTTGAAGGACGAATAAAAAGAGGAGTGTGGATGGCATGTTCTGGTTGTGTCCAACCAAACTCTTCCACATGTTTGCCTTGTCTGCCTGGATGTAACCAGCGCAAGCAGCGATGATCTCGATCACTATCCAACAAGCAGTTGACGTGTGTGCCTTGGTTCTCGACGACTTTTATTCCATAGGCTTTGCTTCCCCTCCAACCCGTTTTGTTGTCCGAAGGACAAATCACGACGTGAGAAAGCTAGTAAGTGGGACGGAGCATTATCCCATGTCAGCCGCCCTTTTCTCGCAAAGGACATTGCATGCATGCGATATACTCTCCAAGCTAGGTTGTTCTATGCCGATGAGGCGTAGCATGCTCGTCTATACGAGTGAGAAGAGAAAGTAAAAAAATGTCTCACTCTCACCATTTTCTCGCCACACATTTCATCCCGTCAGAACCGGGTCGTTCTTCGAGCACGGTACACGGTCGGTACGAGTCGCAACAGGCATAACAACGAGGAGTCATACTGTTGCCTCGCGAAGATTGATGTAATCACCGGACCTTTTGATGTATATTTGATTCTTGTACAAGGCTTTCCTGGTAGCGATGAACGAACGGCATGTGACCGCGCGACATGGACGTGGCAGCCTGAGCTAGCTACACGATGGCCGGCCTAGGGATTTCTTGTACGTGTCCGTCCCCGTCCATTAACCGGTCTCTGTATCTTAATGGGGTCATATCTCCGCCGTGTTTAATAATCGGCTGAAGAATCGATATCTAGTTCGCGATCCGTATGGGATTATTCGGAAGAAGAAAAGAAAAATAAAACTCGACGAGAGTCTGGACTCGCACGTTTGTTCATTGTATGAGCAAATATTCGTCATTCTGACTCAAAGGTCATGCATGATTCGTCGACTGAAATTTTAATGGTGGGTGAGTTCGTCAAGGACGGAAAAACTTGAAGTACAGAGGTAGCAGTTGATGCCTGAGGTGCGAATAAAATTGAATTGTGGCGGTGCATTACCCTCGTTGCCTACATTTTGTATGATGCCTACCGGTGATCAGCCTCGGCTGATTGGCTGAATCGGGTAAACTGGATGCTGGGCGGAGCAGTTCGTTACATGGGTTTAGTGGATGCATGGATGCCTGGTTGTGGCGAGGCACGCGAGTGAGACGTGATGGACAGGTGAAGATTCGAAGACATGTCAGCGAGCTTGGCCGGACGAGGGCGGACGTGCTCGGTTCGCAACCGACGACGATGACTTCTTTTTCCTTTTCTGGCTCGAAGGGTTTTTTACTCTTCTTGTGGTGGTGTGAACTGAATTCGTATCTCCGGGGCACGGGGATAATTGAGTACTGGGCGTGGAAGACTCGGATCAACGGTAACTCGGCCGACAACTATTTGCAATGCAAAGAACAAAAAATGGGTTGGGTATATACAAGACTTTAACTCCGGCGTCACTCCATCACTTACTCCGACTATTCACGGTTATATCCGCAGTTACGGACTCGACTTCCACCCGTTCACCTCCGCCAGCACACACCCTCCCCTGTCCTCTCTTCCGTCCATTGTCATGAGGTATTCCTGCATCTTGTCAGCTTAGATCTCAAAGGAATCGTCCAACAATTCAATAGCGACACTTCTCACTACTGACAGTCCATACCGTTTGGGAGCCATTGATCAACGCAGAGGTTGCATGTAACGACAGGTACACATATCATAGGTCCTCTACCATCACATCTGAATGAACTGGGCCGGCTTACCAGAAACCTCCGGCATCCACGCCTCTCTCTGCGAACAAAAGAACTCGCCCTTTGGCGGGAGAATCGATGGATCGTCCAGAGACCCTACCGAGACGTGGCGGAAATGCTCCTTGATGCCTTCATGATACTCACAGATTCGACTTCCACACTTCCCACAGAATTCACGATATACGGGGACGCTTGAGTCATTCTGCCCGACGTGGACCTGTGAACGTTAGTATAAGCTGTACACGATAACCCCCGCATTCGATTTTTCGGGGCTTTTGATTCTCCCCTAAAAATAGGGGGTTAGAGAAAGACGTACCACGCATTTCCCACTTTCCCCCGTGTACCTGAACCCGTGCACGGGCACTTTCGCAGTGAGCGCAAAAGCGCCGCCGTACGTCTTCTTGCAGCTGGCGCAATGGCATATGCACGTCTTGATGGCATCTATGCTCTCGACCACGATGTAGTAGGTCAGATTGCGACAGTAACAGCTGCCATTCAGCACGATCCGGTTTCGTTTTAGCTCTGTCGAGACGTAGGATATATCCATGGTTTAGTTCTTGCTTTGGGTTTTCTAACCCTCGTGCTTTGAATATGAAGAGCTGGAAGAAGCGTAGATGCAGTGCAGTGTTGAAGAAGTTCGGTAGCGGGTGTAATGTGGGATACTGGTATGATTTAGTTGGTAGTGGCGCCGAGGTCCTTGACTTGACGTCCTTTGTATTATCGATGATTGAGGCCTGGGCAGTATGAATGATATCGATTCGATTTTGCGGCTCCTTTACGATGTGAATGTTGTGATATATCGTTGGTGGCGGGCTAGCTTGCCGAGGGCTCTATGTCTGGCTTTCCGCGGACCTGAATCATGTAAATATTGACGAGCAGATCACATTGCTTGGCTATAACCTCGTGGGGGCTGAAGTTTTGTACGCAAGACAAGATATCACACAATTCTTCGTAGGCATGGAAAGTGTTCATGTATCACAACTAACATGCGTAACGAGAATGGAATGATTTTGACGTCATAAGTTATCACAAAGTGCGATCGACAGATCAACAGTGCTTTCGCATTCGGAATAGCAATGGTGGAGTAATGTACATGAAGCGGAGACAATAGCTGTGTCTTGAGACGTATGGATGTAGATATGTTTGTAGTAATCACAGAACCATCCGGGGATGTGCCAGACTAGAAGGGGAGACTATTTGCCCTACGCTACCAATAAAAGATGCTCACAATAATCATACAGCACGCCGAAACTCATGGGCATCTGCGTTGTTTCCTGGGGATGCATCCCCTCATCGCCAGATGATGTTTTAGTTCCTCAAGCCCAAGAGGAAGTTGCCGCCGCTCTTTCCGCCCTCGCCGCCCGCACCAGATGGCAGATACGAGACGTTAGGATTCCTGGCCAACAACTGCGCAATATCCTTCTGTGTCTCGATCCTTCGGATCATGATCAAACCGTCACCACTCTTAGCCACCGCCTTGCTGATAGTGTCTGCAGCCTCGGCTTCACCCTCGGCGCGGATGACGCTTGCTTGCCTCTCCTGCTCGGCCTTCTCAACCACGAAACGCGCGCGCTCGGCCTCTTGCTGTGCAATCTGCTTTTCCTCGACAGCTTTTGTGAACTCTTTTCCGAAAGTCATGTGGGTGATGGAGACGTCCTCGAGCTGAATGTTGAACTCGTTGGCGCGCTTAAGCAAGTCGGTACGGATACGGTTGGAGACGGCCTCACGCTGGGTGATCAACTCGGCAGCATCAAACTGGGCAACGATAGCCTTGAGAACTTCGTTTCCGATAGAAGGGAGAACACGCTCATCGTAATCTTGGCCGAGGTTCTATATTGTATTAGCTTGGCACAAACTCCAAGTGGCGATTGAAACCGTCGCAGTGCATCGAGTAGATACATAGCACCACGACACATTCCAGATGAAAACGCACCTGGTAAATCTTGGGTAGAAGCTTGACTTCAGGACGGTGTAGCACCCTCAGCGTCAGGGTGACCATTTGCAAGTCCTTGCTTCCCGTTGTTGTCGAAATGTTCCTCGGTCTTGTCCTCACATCGTACACAATGGCCCGCTGTAGCCACGGAACCAAGAAATGTGTGCCCTCACTGACCACCTCTTCCTTAACACCTGATAACCGATCGAAGATGACAGCGCGCGTTCCACCTTTGACGTCGTAGAGGGAGGCCGAGGCAACGTAGGAAGCGATGGCGCCAGGAACAACCCACCGGAACAGGGACTGGGGGAAAGCCATGATTGCTGAGATGGAGACCGGGAGGTATGAATTCGGGTGGTGGGGTCGTTCGCCGCGATGAACCGTGATGGAGAAGCTGTGAGGTCGAGAAAAAGTCCAAAGCTCCTGCCGGCGGCGCACGGGGCGGGCGGAGGTGCGCTTAGTCACGCAGAGCTCGACATCTCGAACATCATGACTTTCCTATGCCACTACAAGCTTGTGAGGCACAGAATACAACTTTCGCATTTTCTGTTCTAATTCAAACATGACAATAAAACAGTAGTTCTCATTATCTCAAACGCACTCCATACGTACTGATGCTGATTGCAATGGAAGAAACCAAAACTCTGTCAACAACCTTCACAGTTCACTATTGGCGCGTTCCATTGACTGCGCATTTGCCGTAGTGACGTATACGACGTCCCAAGGATCCAGTAGAGATGCAAGGATTTAAGATATCTGTAGTGTTGAGGGTGTTGAAGAACCATGGTACGCTTGTTACCCTCTGCTATAAAAAAAAAGCTACAGTAGAGTTCTCACAAGGCTTCCCACCCCCATCAGCTCCTACCCACCTCATCCTATAATCCTTCTCAGCTCCTCCTTTAACTTGATCTTCAAGTCTTCAACTTCGCGAGGAGCATATTAGCGTTGATTTTGAATGGTTCGTCGCGCTGTGTTGGTATGAGCGCACGAGTTGTTGCCTCTACTATAAAAAAAAGTTACAGCAGAGTTCTTACGAGGCTTCCCCCTTCCATCAACCCTGTCCTCACTATGGCACCCACGCTCACACCAATGTCGCGCGATGAGCCATTCAAAATCAACGCTAATATGCTCCTCGCTAAATGTAAAGACTTCAAGAACGAGTTGAAGGAGGAGCTGAGAAGGATTATCCACGACGCCTTTGTGTCTGTCTCTATATAATTCGTTTCTGAACACGAATCATCCTCTTGAAAGCTGCGATTCAGTACTGGATAGCTCTTCAGATGGCAGACAGTCATAATTACTTACTCGTCCTGGACCAGTCTTTACCCGAAGCATCGATCCGGATATCTGCGTTGGTCCTTCAACCATCCGTCGCACGGAACATCAAAGTGTTAATACGCACAACTGACATTGACCCACTCTTGTAATCTACCAATGTCAATAGGTATGTACATGTATCACAGGGGCATTGTGCTGTCTTATAATCCAGGAAAATCGCATTTATTCACGCCATCTCAATACATCTTATTTCTGCAGGTTCCGCTTCACCACATGACGTCAATTGCATGCTTACGTGCATATATACAGGCATCCATGAGGTGCCTACTGCAACGTCAGACTCCCCTCCATTTTCACATATACCAGCAAAAGAACTGTTTCCGTAGGCAATCGAAACCCAAATATTTCATTATTGAATACTAGCTTCGTTTTCCGGGTTTAAAGGCTCCAACTACCAAACCTTCCAACTTCACGCTCCTCCTACGCATCTCTGTCCAAACGCAAAACAATCTTAGAAAATGGGCATACCGTACTCACGCGAAATCAACGCTGCCTTTGAGCAAGTCACGCCCTTGGTAGCTGCTGGCTTCAAAGTCTTGCGCACCACCAAAAATATATCCATCTTGCTCGCCATCATCCAAGTCCTCACGGTGCTGCTTATGTTCCTCGTCTTCTTAGCGCTTGTCGCGCTCATGTACTGCGTGAATCCAGATCTAGAGGTAAGCTCGTTTTCTCTCCATTTCCCTGTAACGGATTCGCAGATCATTATTCTGTTTTCCTCCCCGATTCTTCTTCTGCGAGTTCGAAAAAAAAAGAGGTTTACTTATTATGTATGACGAACACAATTTGGCAGCAAGAACGTCAAACCCTCATAACACCTCTCTTGAAAAAATTCGCAAACCTCATCTTCACCACTCCTCCCACTGCCAAACCTTCCAACCTCCCAGAAAGGGAGAAACAGAACCACTCTCAGCTAACCTATCGCTCCTCCGTCCAAACGCACAGCACGAAAGACGCGAACTCATAACACCGTTTCTTCGCTCCCTCGCCAATCTAACGCTCTACTCCATTCTCAAGTTCATCCTGGGCACTGTATTTACGTTCACCATCTCTGGGGTAACGACGTGGTATTTCTTCATGCTGGAGCGGGAGCGCAAAAGCTTGGAGCACGAGGGGAACGAGGATGCGGACGAGGCGTTGAAGGAGTTGGATGGGAAAGAAAAGAAGAAGAAGAAGAATGAGAAAGAGGACGGGAAGAAAGGAAAAGGAAAGGGAGAAGAGGAGGAGGACAAGAAGTGAATGAGGAAAAACCGCTGTGCGAGGCTCCTTCGGGTCCACCAGACTAAGTTTATCTTCTGTGTTTTTTTCTTGCCGTGATTTTTTTTTCCCTCTTGACTTTTGGGGTTGCGACGATGTTGAGGTCGGGATGCTTGTGCTAGGCTGACCCAAATTATGATTAATTGGAATTGTTGGAGAGGCCACGATGGCCCACCAAGCCGTATGTGAGATAGAAACAGAACAAAAGCTGTAATTATGCTAGCATCTTCGTATATCCATCCTTATTATCAATGTCGAAGCACTGTGTCGCAATATTGAGAATCCAATACGCAATAAGCACATCGTAGCTTCCGTAGCCACTGTACAGAGCAGCTAGGTTATGTCTCAATTACAGACGAAGAGTGCCTCGTGAATCGATGCAAAGTAAATCCTGACGATTATAGCTACTTTCCATGCTCGTAATCGATAAACTCTTACTTGATTCAGCTACTCTATGATGTGATTACGCTATCACAACACCTCGCATATGCTTGAGACCTAACAGCTGCTTATTCGTCTGATATTTCTGTGGGATTCATAGTCATGGGGCATCACCGTTCCATAGCATAATGAGGTGATCACGTCTAACAAAATTATATGAGACATCACACTTTTTAAATGCAAAACTCAAAGATGGGTGACTAACTGCACCATGTCATTTCATTCGTCATTGCAACCTTGATATCATAGACCCAGGAAGTCTAATATAACTCCTGTACCATTGTTTCCGACGTTACCATTTACCCCTTTGCAACACAGGACGCGATATTAGCGAATCACGAGAGTTTTAACCACGTTACAATCGATATCATGTAGCTCAACGGGAAACTTGCATGTGTCACCGAAGATGCATGTCTTGGTGCCTTTAGCCGGATTGTTTTTCGAGCGAGGCGCAGGGCATCGATGACCGTATATGCATTTGACGTCCTGACATCCACTGCCGTGTATGCCTAGTATCACGGATAAAATGTCAGTACAATGATCTCAAAGCGTCTTATATTTCGGGAGCCAATTGTACGCCCCAGGATATACGTACAAGGTGCCATTCGGGCCACGAGGCGCAGAACGGCAATCTCATTCGCACATGGGTTGAAGTCGTGAATGTGTGTGCAATTTTCGCCAAAAGGACACCCCTGGCGCAAGAAGTGAACATTGCACAATTTCATATTCTTGATTCGGTCGACTTCAGTCTTGTCGTAATCCCTTGTTGGAGGATCTACACGCTGTCCGATCCGGTTTCGAGCAACCACTTCGTCGCGATTGACAGGAGCGTATGTTGGCTTCGGCGAAGCTACTGGTGGCGGCGCTGCCGCTTTTGCAGCCCAATTAAGCAATGGTTTCGTAGTGACGGGAAATCCATCCGATGCCAACGTGGATGTTGAGGGAGTACGAAACAGGTCTGGTTTGTGACCAACATTATGTGGGGGAAAATGAGGGGGCAGACCAGGCATGATGTTATAAATTTTGGGAGTAGTCGCGCCCGGCACTGATGGGTTGATCAGCTTAGACTCGCGGAAGATGCCTGGAAATTTCTTAGTGGCGTATGGCAGGGCAAGCAGCTCCTTCTCGAACGGAACGCCTTCGAGCAACGTGACCTGCAGTGTATTAGCGATTTGATGACAATCGCAGAGAATGAAAATGATGGAGAAAACAAGAAACACGAGACAGAATTTGGAAGCACTATGTATTCCTAGAAACATGCAGTTTGTATCTTACACGTACCTTGGAGACGTAAGCTGCGTCGTTCATGTACTCTTCAAGTGCGCGAGCGAACCCATTGTCGTGGGAGCATCCAAAGAAGATTTGACGACAATGAAAATCGTTGATGTAGAGTTTGAAAGTTTCAATGATCTTTTCGTCAGCGCGATCTTTGCCTAGATTGAAAGTGAGCCAACAAGACAGGGAGAATAGCAGTGCCACCACTCACCAGGACCAACATCGATAAAATCAAAGAGAATCTTCCCTAAACAAAGTCAGCATTGATGATCCAAATATATGGCAAGGGACGTAAAAAGTCGAAATTGGTAGTGATGAGTGAGGTTCGGGCAGGAGTATTAGGAGTTGGAACGATTTGGTAGTGCATGACAAAGTCGCACATGTGGGATACAGCGCAGTACTTACCACGAGTAAATCCTTGGACGAAACTCTCGAACACACTGGCGTCTTCAACAATGCCGGAACGCACAAGCACGTCGGCCAGGCCTTTGACGTTCGCATATACGCGGCAAATGATGCGGGATTCCATGGGTATACTCTTAGTCTCATTCTCCACGTACAACTCGACAGCCTTGTGCAGTTCTGCGGCGGCCTTGCGTCCGCCTGCTTCGCCCATAGCAACGAAATCATTCTCGAAGATCATGCCGTCCCCATCGACGAGGAGTACCACGAATGGATTGCACGACAGGGCGGTTTGAACGTTATGAAGACGTGCCTCGTACATCCTCTTTTCATTCGCCCATTGAAGTTCCGGGCCCCCCGCGGAGGAATATTGATCAAGCTTGTCCGAGAGATATTCGTACCTATACATAAGCTCTTGGATCAGGTTAGTCTTGGTTTGGTCTCCCTGCAGTACGTTCTCAATGCGGGCCCAGAGTTCAGCCTTATCGAATGCGTCAGGGCCGCCATTGTTGCTCGAGCTAACAGCCTGAAGGAGAGACAGTCAGTCAACAATTGGGGACAATTAGCTCCGCGTATCGATATGGGACGTACCGGAGGCTGGACTGGAGTGCCGATGGGCGGTTGCAACGGGCGATTGCTCGCGTAGTAAAAAGAGCCTGGGGCCATCAGATCAGTTGTTGTCGAGGAGGTTGAATGAGAGCAAGTGTTGGTGGTGGCGGCGGCGAGCAAGAATAAGTGGATGGGAGTTGTTTAATGTAGGGTAACAAGTCAAAGTCTAAGTGAGTGAGCGAGTGGTTGAGTCCGTCTTTTTCAAACAGATAGGGAAAGAGCCAGCCGGCCAATGGCAGCAGGTGGATTTCTTTGCAGGAGCAAGTAAAGCAAACGCCAAGTCACTGGTTTAGAAAGGGTGGAAGAGAGAAAGAGAGAGAGAGAGAGAGAGCGAGAGTGAGTGAGTGAGTGAGTCAGTGAGAGAAATTGAGAGCTCTGGAAGTTAACATGGCAAAGTGGTGACTATTGGGTCACTGCTTTCTGTGCTACCATGATGCGCTCTCTACAGGCAGCTGGGGGCAACCGACGTCACGAGACCTGCAGGCGGCGAGCGTGAGCAACCGGCACCAAACCAGCAAACAAACATGCGCAGGCACCAGAAGATTCGCGGAAACGCGCAGGAGATGGGCGTGGGAAAAAGGTGAGGGATCGCATACTACGCTGTGTAGCATCCAAGTATGTAAGAAAAGAAAAAAGAGTACATAGATCCATGTAGCGAGATCAACGGCCCGTCGTGCTCCTCGAAGCGGTCTAGCCTGTTCCAACGATTCGTTCGCCGGCGCCGGCCTTGCATGCATGCCTGTCTGTCTGCACAACTCGCCCACCCTCGCTCACTAAAAGCCACGTTCCCAGGCTCTCTCCGACCTTCACTCCACCATCTCCCCCTCCCCTTGTCACCCTCCATCCACGTCCTTCGCAAGCCCGCCATCATGGTTAACTGGAAACTGTCGTCCCTGCTACTGCTCTCGCTGCAGGCGCTCAATGCCTTTGCTGAGATCAAGGTGAGAGCTCCGTCATCTGCCTGCATTGCTGCCAGCTATGACATCAATCGCTAACACGCCTTGTCATCCCAGGTTGAGAACGTCGAAGAGGTCAAAGAAGACCCCGTCACTCCCAATCTCAAGGTCTCTGTCTCTGCCAGCTTCCCCCAGTCGGAAATATTCGGTGTGAAGCTTGTCAATGGCCATGCCACCGAAGCCCGCCTGTCCATCAACAACCAAGAGCCCGAGCCTATCAGCGTGGCCGTTGTCGGTGGCTCCATCGTCGACCAAGTCGCTGGCGAGACTCGCATTCTACGCAACTTGACCACTCAGCGCTACACTCTCCAGATCCCCGCCGGCGAGGAGCAGACTGTGACGTACAGCTTCAGCACTGAAATGCACCCGCAGGATGTGCGCTTGCAGCTGGTCACTGTTCTTCAGGACAGCAAGAACACCCTCTACACTGTGTCCGCATACAACGAGACTGTCTCCATCGTAGAAGCTCCTACCAACTTCTTCGACCCGCAAGTGTACGTATTGGCTGTCGCGTCGTTGGTTTCATAATCCCTGACCTGTACAGCATCTTCCTCTACCTTGTCCTCCTTGGAGTCTTCGCCGGAACCGTCTTCTTCATCTACAACACCTGGATCACCACATTCTTCCCTCAGAAGCGTCGCGGCGGTAAGGGTGGCGAGCGCGCCAAGAAGTCCTCCGGTGGTTCCAAGAAGGTCGATCCCGCCGAGCAGGTCGCTGTTGTTGGCGCTGATGGTCCCGCTGTCACGAGCTCCAAGGTTTACGACGAGAGCTGGATTCCAGCTCAGCACCTCAACCGTCCGGAAGCTCGCCGCGTCAAGAGTGGCACCCCCAAGACCAAGGTCAAGGGCTAAATGACTCTCCGACATGTTTTTATATCACTGGGATATTGATAAACATATCATTATGGGGTTCTTTGAGTAAAAAATTGGGTGATTGATTTGGTGGAGGAGGAGCAATTGCAGAACACTGAAAGAGCCAGACACAGTCGTTGAACACCCTCTATGGCTCATCATTCGCAATATATCGAAAGATTATGCGCCGGTATGGCCAAGCTACATAAACGCAGGAGCATCTTGACGTTGTTCAAAGTATATTATCATATTATTCTAAAAGTAAACCAGACGTTACATCATTACATCAATACAGCATGGTCTGAAAAGATCCATAGTCGACTTGAGTTTCACAAGGATTGCTAGGCCACAACGGAATCATCCACTTGCGTGTGATATGTCTCGTGCATAGTCTCCCAACTGACATCCCCTACTCCTTCTTCCACACCTCAAATTCATCATCGAGATGCCTCTTCAGCTTGGCGAACCGATTCCCAAAGTTCTCTCCACACCTCCAACACAGCATATCCCAGCTCGGCCAATCTCCCAACTTCAGATTTGCCTGCCCACCCTCATTCAACGGGAATTCATCCAATCCAACCCAAAACCGCGAATGGAAGCTCAAATAATGCTTCTTATGCTTCATCCACGGCGACACGGCCTCCCTCGACAGCACATGTACATGCATATGGCTCATCGACGGATGCGTGTGGACACCCACCAGTATATCCGCCATCCAGTCGCGGCCTTGCGGGAGCTGAGCAGCGGAAGCGTCGTCCGGGGTTGCGAGAGTTGGGGGTTCGGGGGAGGATATGAGAGATTCGAGGGCTGATTGGTAGGGCGCATCCGATGCGCTGTCGCGGCCGTATTGGCGGCGCAGTTCCGAGGCCGCGAGGCGTGCCACCTGAGCTGCTCGTGTGCGCAGTTTGGAGAGGAACTCGGGGTGGGTTGACAAGTAAGTTAGGGGGTGTTGTTTCGCGATAGAAGGGTCGCGTGGGAGGAGGAGAAGGTGGACACTGAGTAGAGTATCAGGATATTGTCATCGCGGTAGAAGAACCAGCTGATATATGCCACGTACCTCGCTTTTGGGAACTTGTCGTTGATGACTACCCAATCGTCGTCATATTCTACAACCCTGCCTTCTGGGTTTTTTTCTGGGTGCTGTATGTAGATGCCGAGACCGTCCTTGTAGTCGAACGGGCGGGATTTGGATCGCGAGGGCGCGTCTTCTGCAGCGATTGCAGTGTTGGATTTGGGCTTCTTCCACGCGGACATGAGTTCTGTGACTGTGTTGTCAGTTAATAGAATGAGATTGAGGATGAGAATAGCGTGAAACAAGGTGCCTACACGCATTTGGGCGTTTGCTAGAAGAAGGATCCACGTTTCTTTGCGGTCCATTCGGGGATGTTTTGTTTGTGGATTCATCGTTTGTCGTGGAGCCTTCGGGCATGACGCTTTCCCGCTTGTTCGTATCGGAAGTCGACATGTTGCAGGGATTACGATAGAGATTGGACGCAGTTGGAGCGCGGAAAAGATGATTCGAGGACTTTATGCCCAGTCGCAACAACATCAAAGACGAGAGGGAGTTGTCGAAGAAGTGCGTCAAACATGGGCAAGGATAAATGATGTAGCTCTTCGGATCCATTCCGAAAACTGGCCCGTGCACGCCCGAGGCATCGCCAAGATCTCGGAATCTCGGATTGTTTCTGGGGGTGGGGGTCGCTATAACCTTCTTTTTCTCTTACCCTCAAGATGAAACTGTCGCTGAGAAACGACTCTTGCTGTTCCGAGTTTATTGGTCTTCACGTGTGCCGCTGTTCAACGCCTGGTGATTGAGCTTGTCGCTAGCGAGTGCTTATCCTGTCGCACACAAATATCTGATCCTGTGGTGCCCCCGACTCACACTTCATGGATGTGCTAAGCTTCCATTCGTCCAACAATATTCTTAGGATCTACGTGCTACATGTATACGTAGCTGAATAAGTTATGCCTAACAAACCGCATCCTCCGCGTAGCGGAGCATCAAAGAAATCAGTCCCGCCCGAGGAGGACACTAGTTTCATTGTGTTCGGAGATGGCAAACCCAAGAAAAAAAAAGGAGGCAACTCATCCACCCCGGCGGAAAGCAGTAAATCGAGCGCAGCGACCAAGCAATCTAGCCAAGCGGATGCCAAAGGGAAAGGCAAGGCTCCAGCAGCTCCAGCCGAAGAGGCGCCCAAGAAGCCTGATACTCGTACCTTGATTGCTGGCGCTTCGTGGACTGGGAAACTGCCCGTGAATATCTTGAACGAGTATTTCCAGAAAGAAAAATGGAACAAACCGGATTATCGCATGCATCGCGATGGCGACAAATACATTGCCCACGTCGTCATGTCTAAAACGAATCCGAAAACCCGGGAAACGACTACACTTCCGCCTCTCAGCATACCCCCGGATCTTGTTCAAAAGGCTCGCCAGCCATCCGCCGTAGAGGCGCGCAATTTCGCCGCTGCCTATACATTGTTTCGTGTCGCTAGTGCGAAGAACATGCAAATGATGCTGCCTCCTACATACAAAGATCTGTGGAAGGTTGATTTTGCAGATCTCAAGAAACAAGACGTGTCATCGGGTAAAGCTTGGATGTATGAGGCCGATCCGTTCTTCGGCTTCCTAGAGCGGGAGAAGGCGAGGGAACTAGCGACTAAACAGCGCGCGAAGAAAGACAAGGAGAGACAAGACGCTGAAAAGGCGCAAAACGCTATACCTGGAGTGGCAATGGCCAAGTCAAATGGTGGCGGGCAATCGCGGAATCTCCTAAAGGGATGGGAGCGCGTCCCGAAGGTGGAGCTGGGAAAACGCACAAGAAAGAGAATGGAGCGGGCTATCCGACGAGAAACTATCTGGAATCCGCACGGAATTGTCATGGATGCTCAAACTCGCGCAAGAGTCGTAAGCGAGGTTGTAGAGATGGGGTTCCGGGAAGCACACGTTGAAGAAGCGGCAGATATATGCAAAGACCGCGAGGAAATTATCGAGTGGCTACTGATTCACGTTCCCGAGGATGATTTACCACCATGGAGTCTTCCCGAAAACTATGTCGCCGGTATCAGTGTAGCGAACACGGACCTCAAACGCGACGCGGCGATCAAACGTCTAGCAGCCGCTGGTTATGCTACTGAACTCTGCGAGGAAGCATATGATCTTGAAGGTGGAAACGAGCGAAAGGCAGCATCACTATTGCAATCTCGGCTCATGAAACCTGGCGAGAACGAGGATGATTTGGCTAAAGATATTGAGAGAATGGCTTTGGTCGATGTCACAGAAAACGCAGAAGTTGATTATGACCAGTGGGAGGAAGAAATGTCTTCCTTGGAGGCCATATATGACAAACTTTTCTCTCGACCTTCCCCAACGTCGTGTCGTATTGAGCTCGATGCAAAGCAGCGCGGTAAACGTCTTGTACTTCGAGTACATAGACCGATTGGTCCATATCCAGAAGTCCCACCTATCATTTCCTTCGAGGCAGATATCCCTGCATACATCCGACTCAGTATCATCAAAAAAGCACTACTGCATGCGGAAGAAAACTGTCTCGGTATGCCGATGGTATTCTATATCGCTGACTGGCTCCAAGAAAACGCCGGCGAGATATTCAAGAACCCAGGGCGCCTCACTGAAATATCATCTGGTCTTTCTGGAGCTCCTCCAGCGGCTATCGAACAATCTACGAGAAACAAGAAATCGAGAGCCCGACCGCCGATCGTCTGGACTGCTAACTCTCCAAAGAGTCAGCAGCTTTTGCGTGCCTGGCAAGCCAAGCAACAGACGCCAGCACAACAAAAGATGATGGCCGCTCGACAATCACTACCAGCATGGCGCTTGCGTGACGAAATCGTTCGTATCGTTAATGACAGTCAAGTGTACGTGAATCCCAGTAAAAAGCGACATCTAGATACCTTGTGGTGTAGTATTGCGAGGCTTTTTTATGCTATTGAAACTTAAAATGCTGATTTGATACAGAACCATCATTTCTGGAGAGACAGGCTCCGGAAAATCTACCCAATCTGTCCAGTTTGTCCTCGACGATCTCATTCAACGCGGACTTGGTAGTGTTGCCAACATCATTTGCACCCAGCCTCGTAGGATCTCTGCGCTTGGACTTGCTGACCGCGTTTCGGACGAGCGGTGCTCGCAAGTTGGTGAAGAAATCGGTTATACAATTCGCGGCGAATCCAAACAACAACCCGGCACGACCAAAATCACCTTTGTCACTACTGGTGTTCTCTTGAGGCGGCTTCAAACGTCAGGGGGTAGCTCAGACGACGTCGTTGCTGCACTGGCCGACGTGAGCCATGTTGTCGTCGATGAGGTTCACGAGCGCAGTCTCGATACCGATTTTCTGTTAGTGCTACTGAGAGACATTCTGAGGCGTCGCAAAGACCTCAAAGTTATTCTGATGAGTGCTACTCTTGACGCTGAAGTCTTTGAGCGTTATTTTGCCGATGTTGGCCCCGTTGGTCGGGTCGAGATTGAGGGCAGGACCCACCCTGTCACTGACTTTTACATTGACGATGTTGTCCATGCGACTGGATTCACCGGTAGGCACGGTGACTTCGATGACGAAGCAACAGAGAAGACCCTCTCTTCAAACCTTCGTAGTATCGGGTTTGGGATCAATTATGATCTCATCGCCGAGACGGTACGATGTATCGACCATCAGCTGGGATCGAAGGACGGCGGCATACTGATCTTTCTCCCGGGTACAATGGAAATCGACCGAACCCTGCAAGCTATCAGCCAATCGCCCCAGTTTCATGCCCTTCCGCTCCACGCTTCACTTATCCCCGTAGAACAGAAACGAGTATTCCCACCTGCACCACCTGGGAAGCGCAAAGTCATTGCAGCTACAAATGTCGCCGAGACTTCAATCACCATAGAAGATATTGTCGCAGTCATCGACACAGGGCGAGTCAAAGAGACTAGTTATGATCCTCAGAATAATATGGTGCGACTAGCGGAAACATGGGCCTCGCGCGCTGCTTGCAAACAGCGCCGTGGTCGCGCTGGACGTGTCCGCGCTGGAGAGTGCTACAAATTGTACACTCGGAATGCAGAGGCAAAAATGAACGAACGCCCGGATCCAGAAATACGCAGAGTGCCTTTGGAACAGCTCTGTCTGTCAATCAAAGCTATGGGCGTGCAAGATGTCCCAGGTTTCCTTGCTTCAGCCCTCACGCCGCCTGAGAGTACAACCGTTGAAGGTGCTATCCAGTTATTGGGACAAATGGGCGCCATTGCGGACAATGAGCTTACAGCACTCGGTCGCCACATGTCTATGATACCGGCTGATTTACGATGCAGCAAGTTGTTGGTCTATGGTGCGACGTTTGGGTGTCTTGAAGCTGCACTTACCATCGCCTCCGTTCTGACTGCACGTAGTCCTTTCTTGTCTCCAAGGGAACGCGATCAAGAAACCAGAGCCGAATTCGATCGCATACGATCTTCGTTCTCTTTGAACAATGGCGATTTACTTGTTGATCTCCGCGCTTTTGAAGCTTGGTCCGCTCTGCGTGCGAAGGGAGCTACTTCAAGGGATCTTCGGCAGTGGTGCGGCGAGAACCGGTTGTCTACTCAAACCCTCTTCGACATTGCTTCAAACCGCTCCCAGTACCTCTCTTCACTCAAGGAGATCTCGTTCATCCCAACATCCTACTCTTCCACCAACCCCCAGACGCAAGGCGCATACAACCAGCAAAACAACAACAGCGCACTCATCCGCGCCCTCGTGGCTGGTTCATTCAACCCGCAAATCGCACGCATCCAGCTGCCAGACAAGAAATTCGCTGCCGGAATAGCAGGAGCCGTCGAGCTCGATCCCGAAGCCCGCGAGATCAAATACTTCAACCAAACGAATGGTCGCATCTTCGTGCACCCATCTTCCATTCTCTTCTCATCGCAGACTTTCTCTTCAAACGCGTCCTTCCTCGCTTACTTCAACAAGATGGCAACGTCCAAGATCTTTATACGTGATCTCACACCGTTCAACGCCTTCTCGTTGCTCATGTTTGCGGGTGACATCAGGGTCGACACGCTGGGCAGGGGACTTGTCGTGGATGAGTGGATTCGGTTGAGGGGCTGGGCGAGGATTGGTGTATTGGTGAGTCGCCTTCGTGGTATGTTGGATAGAATCCTGGATCAGAAAGTCAAAGAGCCTGGCCGCGAATTGGCGGATAGGGAGAGAGAAGTTGTGGATGTTGTGAGAACTTTGGTGGAGAAGGATGGCTTGGACAACTAGGATGTGCGAAGGCCATCTTCTATGTGTTTTATTAGCATTCCAGAATCGCTTGTCTCGGAACCTGCATTATCATTCCTACACTTGCTTCTGGTTAGAAATTTAGATTTAGATGCAATTTGACTAGATCGTGGTGTTCATCTAGCCTAGAGTGAAACAAGAAAAGATTTGCAATATATGCTCCATTTCAACAATCAAGGCCCCGATTCGTACATTAGCTATGATATTTATGACCATATTGAACTATTGGTCCAATCGCCGACGAGAATGCTCCATCAACGGGCAAGTTTCTGAGTACATTATCACACACAGGGTCTTCCGACATGTGGTTGGTCGACCACGCGGCCAAAATCGTAACCGACTCGGCCGAACAATCGCTCCGCTATGGGGCCATGCTTCTTTGCGGCGTTTTACGCACCTCCGACCGGATTGAGATGGCCCTTTTTTCCCTATCAATCTGGCCACGATTGTCGCGATTGCAAGATGAAGTCCCCGATCACTCTCGGATTGTTGTTGTATAAGAGTGACTGTGATCTTCTCATTCATTCCGATGTTTGTACGTTGACAAGCATTGCGAAAAGCCTACGCCGCATTCATATTTCAAGAGACATCTATATCTTCATTCATATTATTCACGTCTTATCAATAAGACAGTCAGACCGCTGTTGAGATTGAACTTACTTCAACATCGTCACTTTATATACAATCCTCTCCCCCACTTTCCAGCATCCCGATACATCTGCAGCCCGACCAAGTCTACATCACACAACCATGGCCACCGAAACCACGCCAAACTGCGGCTGCATAACCGGCACAATCCACGCAGGACTCCCATCCGGGACCTACAGCACCATCCACGGACTCAACACCTACATAGCCGGAGACCCCACCACAGCCCGCGCCCTCGTAATCCTCTACACCGACATCTTCGGCCTCGCCCTCCCAAACAACTTACTCCTCGCCGACGCCATCGCACGGCGGGGGAACTTCCTCGTCTACGTCCCGGACTTCTTCAAAGGCGATCCCGTCAAGCTCGTCATTGCGGACCTGCTGATCCCAGTTGACGCGAAAAACCAGAGTACATTGGGGAAATACACGGGGTTACTCGCGAACGTGGGGAGTTTTCTTCTGTGGAAGCAACGACACGGATTCGAAGAGACCGACGAAATCTGCATGCAGTTCCTGGGAGAAGTGAGGAGGGAGTTTGCGCGGAAGGAAAAGGAAGAAGGGCGGACGTGGAAGGTTGGCATGGTGGGGTATTGCTGGGGTGGCAAGTACGCTATAAGGGCTGCCCGCGAAGAGAATATGCTGCAGATTGGAGATGAAAAGGAGGAGAAGAAGTGGGTTCCGCTGATTGATGCAGCAGTTGCTTTGCATCCTTCGAATCTGGTGTTTCCGGACGATGCGAGGAAGATTGTGGTGCCTGTTAGTGCGGGTTGGGGCGAGCATGATTCGATGATCCCGTTGAAGGTCAAGCGGACGTTTGAGGAGATTTGTGGGAAGGATGTCAAGGAGGGAGGGACCAAGGCGGATATAGAGAATAAGCTTTGGAGTCCCGGGAGGCATGGGTTTGCGGTGAGAGGAAATCCCGATGATAAGGAGGAAAGGGCTATTCTGGAAGGAACAGAGACTCAAACCGTCGAGTGGTTTGAGAAGTACCTTGTGTAGTACAGACGGGATCTCAACACAAACTATTAATGACGATGGATTGGTTTTTTGCAGGTGCTATGCATAAGCGAAAAAAGCATATGTGGACTAACGTTCATATTTGAACCGTACAATAATTGAAACAGGACATTGTATTCATAACTACTATCCCGTAATATAATCATTGAATAACCCTCAACATCAAGTTGTCCCCACGCATGCTCACAGTGGCACCGATTAGATCATAGCCCTTTCCTGACTGCCTTTACATATCGTTCAGCCTCTCCTTTGCGCTCTCCTTAGCCTCGTCCGAAACATTGGGGTTCTTCAATGTTGCCTTCAAGCCACCAGCAACATTGTTGGGGTTCTTGTTCTCGGAATCGTTGTTGGTGGCATAGTCGAAGTCATTGTTCTCAAGTACCTCACGAGAGTGCTGCTTGGACTCTTCGGAAGTCTCTGGTAGAAATGTTAGTACACAGCTTCACTTAGAGCATTAGCTTGATGGGGATGCCGACGCACGAGGGTTGTTGAGGTTTGCCTTGTGGCCACCTGCGACGTTTCCTGAAGTCATTTTGAAAGATTTGAGGGAGTTGGAAAATATAAAGAGGTTTGATGTGAAGTTAAGTGAATTGGAGGGTGTTATGGTAGATGTGATGATGGAGGTGAAATGGGTAATTCGGTCTGTATTTATACCTTCCAGCTCAACCCTTTCGGATTCTTGAGACACCTGTGCTCAGGCGGTGAGCAACATGATGCATCGCGAGATCGCAGTGCGCTAGATTTTACCGCAACGTCAACGACTACAATTCTACAGCTTCGTGAGATAGGATCGATTATCCAGGGGCTTCGGCTTGCGCAGGCACCCGCAGACGCGACGTCCGTGGAGGCCTAGCTAGTCTCCTACAAGAGATGACAGCGTCATGGAAATTACAATCAAAAGCCATCTCCACGGGGAAGATCCAATAACCAGGGACTTTCTGTAACTTCATGACGAAATGTAGCAGGATCGTCAAAAAGCAAAGCCACAGGAGCATCAGTCCTCAGCGTTAAATGTTTGACGGTGTGCCCATATTTAAGATCATCTCATCATGCCGAAAGTAGACCTGCATTAGTCCCCGTTCATTGATTCTCTAGCCAGATGCCCCATACAATTTCCGCGGGTACAACTGGCTGGGACGTGCTTAGTGCTAAACTTTGTTTTGTTTTTATGAATTGGATCGGGGCTAGCGAAATCCCATGTTAGTAAATAAACAATGCCATGTGCAAGGGGTTACGAGCGGTGGGCAAGTGATATGATGTGAAGAACTCGATGTTACATTCGAGGTGATTGAGATTGAGACACGATACTCATATAGGAATGAAGCTGGAATTCAGGCGTGATCTTAGCAGAGGATGGAATTTGACTCAGCCTAGATTGACGTGCGAGAGCAGAGACGGGCACAAATGCATACTCAAATTATATAACGGATATTTTATTTATGTTCGCCGCTATATCTGCATTCATCTGCATTCAAGCCTGAGTGATATCATGTAATTCATAGGCGCTCAAATTCCTCAAAGGCAAGAACATTCTTTTTCACTACAACAGGTTTTGCTCTAACAACTTGCATGTGCTAACACAGATTCCAGATCGTTTCTTAGAATTCCTTTCCGGTTCATGGGCGACCCTTGATCCGAAATTTCTGAGCATCGTAACACTGACGAAATCCAGCTATGTTCACATCGCAGCGGTAATGCTAGCCAATGAGGATACAGTCCAGACAACCGTAAGTAGACCAAGTTTTGGGAGGCAGAACCTAGCCCCGTTAGCAAGATGGTTTCGTTTGCAAATATGTTCAGTGACATACTCTTCCGAACTCAGACGGATAAATCCTATCCAGAACAACCATTGCGCAACCCAGAGGGAAAGCATACCCAAAGACACGACCGCATACAAACTTGCCAGCTCTTTCCGGGAATCGCTAGAGCTTTGAACAGGGAGTGCGCCATACGTTGCGATATTTTCGCCTCCGTGGAGCAACGATGATCTCTCGCCCAGATCGCCACCTTTCCCCATCCAACATTGTTGTAGTTCATCTCCCAGCCACGCATGGGGTGAATCAAACATTTTGGTTAGTCCTTTCATGATTACTGAGACTTTTCGTCTACTTTCCACCCATTCCGGCTCCTGATCGATCATCTTGTTCATTCTACTTGCAATTTGCACCGTCCACAAGATTGTCATCGCGACAATGATAAGCCACATTAGCGCACCATAGTACATTATTCTTGCTAGTAGGCTGTGTTTCACGTCTTCTAGGTCCCTTAGATAGAAATTGTGCTCGCGGCCATAGTTGATAGTGAGGAGCATAGGATAAGCCGAGAGAGCCTGGAGAATCATCTCTGCGAGTAAGAATGACTTGGCAGCGGAGAAGTTCACTTTATTCCAAGGCCTTAGACCAAGAAGCAGAAACAGAAGCCAGGTGATACGAGGCATTGAGCACCAGAGGAGTATCAGTTGGATAACAGGAACATGCTCGTAACGATTCGTTTGTTGGACAAAGACTGCATTCGCCCAATTTCCAAGCAATTGGAGAGCAGCTACTTGGATGCCTTTGACGAGCCATGAAGATTGATATGAGAGCCACGGAAAAGCTCGCGCAATCTGGCGAATCGCTATTCCTTGACTGTAGAAAGACGCAACGACAATAACCACATGGATGAGGACGAAATTTTTGACCACATGGTCATCCGAGGCACACTCCCCTGGTATGATGTAGTCTGAATGGTTTTCATCGACTCTGTTTGAGCTATCATGTGGTCTGACTGTCCATCGCCACGGAAGCATGTCCAGGGTGTTGGGAACGGCCAGGCGGTGCCAGTTGCCTGGGAGACCATGCCAATCCGGTACATCGCCACATAGATCGTGTAGCCAGTTGACGTATTTTATTCGCGCCTCAAAGAACTGACATGATGCTCCGCAGGAATGATAGCTGATTTTTTGACAGAACTTGCTTCTGTCAATCGCAGGCTCGACGTGACAGTAGCCCGAAGAGTCAATCTCACAAGCTTCTGTTTCAAATTCTGGAGCAAGGCTGATCATCTGCTTTGGCAAATCTACGGCAGGCCATTTCCAATCCATGGGAGATATATAATTGTACCCGATTGTTTTGAGTGAGTCCGTCCAGTTCTTGGAATGAGGTGTGTGCCCACATGTAGCATTCATCCATAACTGCTCCTGGGTCCATTTCAATTCCCTTGGTTCCGAGCAAGATTCCTTTTTAGGGTCGAGTTTGAAGGTGCTGCAAAAACAGTCTTTATCAAAATATTCTCCAGATTCGATCCTCCTGTTAGTAAGATCGTAGCCTGGTGTCTCAAACTCCAGTGCGATGACAGAATGTAGGTCTTCGCGATATTCCCAAGGACGGTCGGCCCTTCCGGTGTGGCGAGGTGTGCTTGTGAAACTACAAGACGCCATTGCATGTTGAAATGGCTCCATCGTTTGACTCGAGGACGATCCTGTTAGGCACGCCGGGGCGTAACGTGTCGCAGCCATAGATGCATAGCCTTGGGCCAGGGATAAGGGTGATAGATCTTGCACATCATTTGCGTCGCCAACATCCACAAGCCATGTTCGACCAGTGATTTCATGAATCCATGAATACAGCTGTGCTTTGGCGAGAATTGATCTACTGCAATATGGCATGTAACTTGAGATGACACCAGAGGAAAACTCAGTGCTAAGGCAGCTGAGCTGGATCAGCCATTGGTGGCGAGTGCAAATAATTCCAAAGTGGCGGGTACATTGTTTCGCCGTACACTGGGACATGGCTCCCAACCACGTAGATGGATCTTGCTGAGCGATACACTGCGGCATGGGCTTCAAGTCTTCAGGATCGACCCAACCATTGCGGTTTTCTTGGGGGATCAACAAAGGTTCACCTTCATTTAGACCATTATTGTTGTTCTGGAGAGACTCTGTAAAGCGTTTGTCAGCCGCACAAGAAAGTAAGCGCCCAGCGGGTAGATACCTTTTGTTGTCGAAGTGCAAACCCCAAGCACCAAAGATGCAAGGCACACGAGAGAAATCCGCATCTTGCTACCAGTGGCAACCTGCTATGTGAGTCTTGTTGAGCTGATGTAGCAGGGTGAGCCGGCTTCTCTCCACGGCATGGAGCCCCTCGATGGTGATTGTGAATAGGCAGAAGTTAAAGTTGGGGTTTCAAATGTTACGAAACTTCACCGGCGGATTACCGATCATCCGACTCACGTGAGTGGTAAATGCAGAGCGATTATTGGTCTTACGGATAACCCAACACGAGATACATCAGGCATCTATACATATACTCCAGTTAATCAAGCGAGACCTGCCAGTCGGGTTTCGGCATTGTATATCACCCATCACAGCTGTTTTTACACAAGTCGCCATGAAATCTCCAAGCTGGTAAGAGAAGTTCTTGTCGTTCTCACAATCTCGGGAGATGGAGACTTTGCAGATCATACAACAGCATGCTTCCTATTAATGGGGCGAGGTTCGAACGTGTACTTTATAGTATATTGGGAAGGAAGGCTTCATAATTCTCGCATAGGATTGAGGCTCACTGGTTATCGCATTTGCTTTTTGCCCTCATGGATAGATATGAGATAATACTTCAGCACGGGGCTGATTTCGCCGTCGAGACAGATATAATCCTTTTCTCTTATCCAAAGCAGCATTTCCAGATGTGCTTACTCCACCTGGGATACATATGTTTCTGTGACTGAGGAATTCAGCCTTAGTCCAGTCGCTTCGTCTCGTCTCAAGAGAGTGCGACTCATCCCTCTATCTCACCCATTACTGTCCAGGGGGATATGTATGCATATATTGATCACTGCCACACTTTTGCACATATTCTGCCGCATACAGAGCGTTTTCTCCACCTAATTTGCCTTATGACAGCACACACCGGTGAGTGTTGGGGGCCGTTACCTACAAGAGCAGGGGTGGTGGTCTTGTGACGTATTAACTTCAAGAACACGCCAACCTTCACTCTCCACACCCAACCATCTGTCTCAACCTTACCATCTCCTCTCAACGACGCAATAAACAGCAGCAGAAGAAACAATGGCGACACCTACGCAGCCTTCCGACTTGAAAAGGATAACGGTTTCCGAACCGGTAGCGACCCAGCACGACAACAGCGTACTCAGCTCGGTATGCAAAGCCTTTGATCCTCGGGGCTTGCGCTCCTCCAGCACGCGCTTCCGCCGCTTGGCTATGTACATTGTCCTTGCCTTGCAGTTTTCGTTTCACATTTACGTTCTCATCCTCTTGAACGAGCCATTGAAAAAGTTGTTGAGTCCGATGCTTGGGGTGTGGTATGTGACTTGGGGCATGACGAAGATGGAAAACGCTGGGGAGACGACTAGGTTCTTCTTTCGTAAAGTTACTTTGGTAAGTCTGCTCCTACATCCAAGAATTTAGAAGAGGAAGAACGCATGGTTCAATTGTTTCTGTTGTCTCCTTGCTTCATGGTAGTGGATGCTTCCGGATGTCTCTCGATATGTGGTTCTGCTGGTCCCGGTAAGGGGACGCAGAAGCGTCGTCTTGGATATCTTGGCTATGGTGGATTAATGAAGAACCGAAGCTGATGCGACATATCTGCACATTTTAGACGAAGCGCTTTTTGAACGGGTCTCTGTATACCTCGGCAGTACTACACATCGCATGCCTCGTCATGCTGGTAGCGTGGCGCACATGTCCAGAGATGGAGATTTTCGGTATCATTTGGCTTCTTGGGTTCTGGATCCAGGTTTTCATGATTTCGGCTGTGGGTCTGATGGTTGCGCTTGGAGTAGAAGACAAACCGGTGCTTTCACAAGAAGAAAAGGGGCTGAGTGGGTAAGAATCATCACATTGCTTGTTCCTAGCTGGGGAAATTGGTGGAATTGAGGATGTGGCTTTTTCCGGGTCGAGCACTTTATTTTTCTATACTCCGTCTATGATGCCGGGATAATATGGAATACAGCTTCAAATGGATATATGCTAGCTCCTCATCCTCCCTCTACGAACCAATACCACGCATAGAATCTCCTATCGTCTTCAAACAACATAGTGAAGGGGTTTTCTGAACCCCAGTCATCCTACCAGTTTGCGATGCAATCCTCTATGGTCCAAAAGGAAACCCTCCCTGAGATGAGTGAAACATGACTGTCTTCTCAATCAAAAACTCGTTGATGCCCCAAATGCTATTCGATTGTCCCCATCCAGAGCCCTTGATACCCTGGATTGGCTGGCCCGGGGAATCCATTAGGGTCATGTTGTTGATATGAACCTGACCGTACTCGAGCTGCGAAGCAATCGTATCTACACACCGAATCGTTAGTCTCCACCAAGTTGGAAAACACCTCCGAACATGACCATACTTACAAGCATGTTCCCAGCTTTTACTGTGCACCGCGGCATTCAACCCATACTTGGAGTCGTTCGCCATACGGACCGCCTCATCATCATTTTCCGCTTTGTAAACAGAGACCGAAGGCCCAAACGTCTCTTCGTCGAAGATGCGCATCTCACGCGTGACACCTTCAACAATCGTTGGCTTCAAGCTAACATCCGAAGCGCAATCTGTCCCTCCGACGATGAATTTCGCACCAAGAGTCTCAGCATCCTTGAGTACATCCAAAGCATGGGTGACAGACTGCTTCGATACGGCATTGCCCACAGCAGGTCCAGGAAGCCTCTGCATAACAGCAGACAACAACGCAAGAAACTGGTCATACACAGCTTCATGGATGATGATACGCTCGGTCGAAAAGCAAAGCTGTCCATGATTCGCAACAGCGCCCATCGCACACATCTTCGCCGCCTTCTCCAAGTCCGCGTCGTCCAGAACAAGGGCGGGACCTTTCCCACCCAGCTCCATTAGAATCGGCTTTAGGTGCTTTGCGCATACTTGTCCGATCTGACTCCCCACCGCGGCGCTGCCAATGAAATCGACTTTCCGCACCGCAGGATGCGAAATGATGGCTTCGACCACGGGAGCAGCATCTTCGCGTCTAGCTTGGACGACGTTGATGACGCCTGGAGGGATCCCGGCTTCTTCGAAGCACTCCACAAGGATGGTGTGGGTCCGTGGACACAGCTCAGAGGCTTTGAACACAATGGTACAACCTGCTGCTAGAGCCTGGCTGAGTGCGCGGAGGGGGAGGATGACTGCGCCGTTCCATGCTATACACAACAACTGTCAATACATTTCTTCTTTTCATTCCATCTGAAAGCCTGAAGTGTTTCGACTCGCCAGATCAAAGACAAAAGAAATATTAAAGGGGGAAAAAGGGGCGACGTACGAGCAATCACCAAAACAACGCCAATAGCCTCTTTAACCACAATGGTCAAGCCCTCTCCTTCCCTCCCCTCACTCCCAGGTACAACGCCCCTCTGCGAAACAGTGCCCCGTATCTCCGCCGTCGCAGCCGCAATCTCCCTCACGCCTTCAATCCCGCCTTTTAGATTGATCTTCGCGAACGCCTCAGCGCAGCATGTTTCCTTGACTTGGCTGGCACTGATCTCGTCGCCCCGACGCTGGAGTACTTCTACTGCTTTGAGGAGAAGCTCGCGGCGGTACGAGGGTGCGGTTTTCTTCCAGATCGTGAAGGCTTTGGCGGATGCGTTGCAGGCGAGGGTTGCGGTGGATGGGGTTGCCGAGGCGTAGGTGTGAATTGGGGTTGTTGAGAGAGCAGGGGTTAGAGGTGTTAGATGTGTTGTTGGAGATGGAGGGTAGGGGGACCCGAAGATGTGTAGAGGGACTATGGGAAGCTCTGGGGAGAGGGGATGATTTTCTAGGATTGGCATTGTGCTTTACTCCTTGAAATTTCTTTCTAGAGATGGGGTTTTTTTTTTTCTTGTCTGTAGGCTTGGGAGTGTGCGAGTGCTTGGTGAATCGGTTGGTGAATCGGTTGGTGAAAGGTGGTGCGGTGCCGTTTGTACAGATGAAAGATTTCGAAATAATTCTACTTGATGTTCCCTGTTCAAAAGATGCTGAAGAAACACATTGATAGTGGTGACTTTATTCGACTTCCTCAACTTCTCTTATATAAACACCCAATAACCCACCATCCAAGACCTCCGTTCACCGAGTGCCCGCCTCTCCCAACGAAGTTCTCTTAGCTACAAGAATTGCGGGCTCTCAAGACTTTAAGCACCAGAAACTAAAACCCATGTAGATCGGCCAAGCTAATCCTAGATTAACGATACAGATCCAGATCTACAAACCTCAAATCAAGATGTTGTAGGATTCGATATCCCTCATCCTCTGCCACCCGACTCCACCAAGCTATTCCCAAATAGGCAATAAACCTGCTAAAGAGATGAACCAATCAGGGTGGGCTTATCGCTGATTCCTCACACGCTACGTTGCGCATGGGTCGTGGGAACAATCAAATCAAAACACCCAGGGAATAATGCAAGTCCATCGCAGCGATGCGATCGAGGAACTTCTAGACTACCTTAAATATAGAACTCCCTTCAATCCCATCGACGATTTGTTCTCCTCCAGCTGAAGAGAATACCGGGCCGATGCATATCCGGGAGCCAACTCACTCGCGCGCGGCAGACGAGACGAGCACGAGACGCCGACGACCGACACGCCGAGTCCACGAGTATCCTTGTGGAGAGGATCAACGTGGTAAGCCCGTTTGGCAGACAGACACATTGCCCACTCTGGCTGTTTCGGCGTATTATCTGGACATCTGACAGGCGTGCGTGACAGTCTGTGGTCTAGATAAAAAAAGATGGGGGTTTGTAACAGATTCAGAAAGGTGTACGTAACCACTTTTCAGAGGGCTGACGCTGGACCAGTCATTCAGGAGACGACACAAGATTGTTGTTTTACTGCATTCGATTATTCAGTTGTGTTTATCGATTAACTACGTGTATTCGCGCGCCCGAATGGAACAAAGGGGGTATTTCCATAGAAAAGAAACGTTGTAAGACAAAAAGAAAAAAAGCCGGCAGAAGTCTCTCGCGACCATGATCAAATGGGTTCCGCGACAGGCAAGCCTCGACAACTAAACCAACACCTTCGCTCGATTCTGTACTCAAAAGACAAACGCTCGCTAGCAGCAAAACAGGCAATGCATGCGCAACAAAAACACCAATCCACCCAAAGCCTCAAAGCCAAAAGGAAATTGGCAGGTATGCGAATCATAATATAATCGTAGACAATCGTAAGTACAGTAAGGACCAGCTGTAAGATTTTGTTGAAGTGAGACATGCTCGAAAAGCTGAGCAAACGATAGGAAATGGATGTCGGTCTGATGTGGTGGTGGCGGTTGATGAAACAAAGGAGAAAGCGGTATATACAAGGTTCAGGGATCTTGCAGTGATGGATTTGGTCGATAACATAGATAGGCAGACGCCTGTGAGGGGTATGCCAGCCAGCCAGCACGAAGACGACGTGTCTGGGTCGGCGGTGAGAATTATTAGATTCGCTCACGTGGAGACAGGATTGGTTGGCGTGGGTGGTTGTATAGCCACTGTTTTTGGAGGTCGAGGGGTTTCGGTGTTTGTGGATGCCTGTAGCGATCGTTGATTTCGCATTTCTTTCCTTTTGATCAGCAAGCTTTTGAAGGCGCCGAGCCATTTTGCCAGGGAATTCTCGTCTGCGGCGCAGAATCGTAGGTTCTTCTCCTCGGAAATGACCTGCATACAGTGCTGCTTGCTCCTGGAGGCGGCATCAATGTCGACAGCATCGATGAGGTTCTCGAAAGGGATGATCAAGTTGGCGGAGTATTCCTGGTCATTTTTATAAAGCCCAAGGGCTTTTGGGCGGAGAACCACCCATACCTTCTTCCACTGACGTACACCGCCCTTTGATTTGAGCACCCACAGCCAGCCATGATAAATAACGCGATTGTCGTCGGGCGCAGTACCAGTGTTGTTCTGCTGGCTCGCGTTTGGTAATTGCGCCGACGTGCGTGGAGTATGCGGCAACGAAGTCATGGAAGCCTGGAAGGGTGCGTGAACGGGGCCGCCGGTATCGGAGAAATCCGAGTAAGATCCATGTTCATTGCCAGAGTAATTCAAGGTATGCGATGGTCGACGGGCGCTGTGCATGTTCTCTGGGGCTATGGAACTCGAGGGGCGATGCTCTGCTTCGGACGAGCTGGATCCAACATCTCCTCGCTTTACGATGCGGTCGAAGCCTGTGAAGGTTGTATTGTGGGCAGCAGGACTCATAAGGATCATTTCTTCGTCGCCCTCGTCTATGCGCGCTTCGGATCGGATGAGGGTAACCCAAGACTGCGCGTCCTTCTCCGTCAGTGCGCTGAAGTGGTAGTTTCTTGCAGGAGAGAATATCCCAAAAACGTGTTCCATCTTCTTTTTCGAGTCCCTCTGGCGGGCAACGGCGGTGATGTCGGAAAGGCTAATTTGGTGTCGCAACTTGGTCTCATCCTTGTCACGGTAGATGGAAAGGAGATTGGGGCGCAGAACGAGGTAGACGGATCGCCATTGCTGTGGATGATTTAGCTTGAGGAAGAAGGGGATTGCGGACGGCGTGCTGACTGACCTTGGTCTTGCGGGTGCGCTTCACCACAGTTCCCCTCTTGATTACTCGATCGAATTCGAAGCTGCCGTTCTCGTTGACAGGAGACATTACATCGAGAGGATCAGAATGGCGTTTCTTGAGGGGCTCGGGGCGCGGTGGGTCATTTTTGATGGGCTGGGTGCGGATGGAGATGTGTTTGGAGGGCGTTTGCTGGGGGGTTGTTGCCAGGGTCGCCGCCATGATGGTGCGTGGCCTGCATGCAATGACTAAAGGTGGAAGACGAAGGAGAATTGGCGTACGTAGAGGGGAATAAAAAGGGGGGAACAAAAGGAAAACGGATTATGTATGTGAAGGAGTATATTAGTAGTATGAGCGGTGTGGTGGTGAGCAGCGTTGTTGTGTTGTTGTGGGGGGTGAGCAGGGCAGGCGGGCTGTTATATTTCCAGAGGCGGCCAGACCAGACGATTAGCAAAAGGTACTAAGTAGGGGTATGAATGCGGACGGGTGATGGGCGTTCCAGGAAAAGCAGGGGCCACTGCATAAAACCGACAAGCACCAGGAACGGCAGTCGGGGGAGAGATCAGGAGGGTTCATATTTCTGTTTAAAGAGACGGGCGCGGATGCGAACAGGCATGATGATGTTTTTTGACACACGTGTAGATGGATGGCGGCCACGGAATGCGTAACCATGGGAAAAGGAAGACGTCAAATCCATCTGCCCATGCAGATGGATCCGCGGCTAATGCACCGCCCTATTTGCATCGGAGAGATGATGATGATGATGATGATGGACAGCATACAGGGGTAACAGAGACTCGAGCGATGGTGCCACCGCATACAGACAGACAGTACACGTCCATGTGGAATCTTGTGTTGTGGCCAATCGGTCCATGTCTTGCTCCGAAGCTGTCGTCTGTCTCTCTGTTTCGCAGAAGCAAGCAACATTGGATGGGTGCACATGCATGTGGATGCTGTCATGTCACGGGATGAGAAGGCGATTGGCTGGCTGCATCCCCGCTTACTTAAGCAGCTCCGTCAGTCGCATCCTAACAATTCGACGAGGAGAATGCGGCCAACTCTCGAATGCAATATCAATCATGCGTATTAGTTTGGAGTAATACATATCTACAAGTATATAGAGTACGTATGTATGCATCAACATTTGAAGGCTCCAGGTGTCTGAGTTCAGGTCCCAACTTACACATGTACCTGACCAATCAGAGCGCCCGACTAGTGAGATGCAGAGTAGGAAAAACTACCGTCTGCTTACATAACCCAAACGACCCCACCTCCATCTGGGTGAATCGACTCATTCATCGTCATCGTCGAAAGGACTGTCCGACTGACCGCTAAAAACTACAAACTGATGCTCAATTGTTCTGATTAATGATAGCATATAATCCCATCAGCGAGGGCCGGCTTTGCACCGCACACTTATCCCCATTGCTTCTCCCTCTCCCTCCTGTGAGCGTTGCGGGCAGCCAAAATAAATTTTAGTACTTGTACCTACAGAGCTCCAATAATTATTTTCCACCCTCTTCTTCTCCCGATTCCCACTCTTGACTTCTTGTATCTACTTCCTTTTTCGCCTCTCACACACTCGCAACCAATCGAGCCACCCGCTCTGCACACATCCAGACACTTGATCAACGCTTTCGCTACTCGCCCGCACCATCGTGAGACATCCCGTTGCGGCGAAACGCCCCTTCCATTTGCGCCTTCTCCGCCGCCCAAACAAGCACCCCACCTCACAAACGCGCCTCTCGTTCGAGGCTCTACATTCCAACGCGCACGCGTACTCAGCGACTACATCCTATTCTTAGTACATACTCTCCGCGACAACTTTTCCAAACATGCCGGTAGTCGCGCCGGAAAAGCTGGTCTCGCTGCAGAAGAGCGCTCAGGGCATAAGAAACGTACCTCGGACCTCGTCCCTCCTCAAGCTTCACCAGCTCACACCACTTAGATCTGCATTCTCGCGCACGTTGACCATGGCAAAACATCGCTCACCGACGCCCTCATTGCCACGAATGGCATCATATCGCCCAAGCTCGCCGGCAAGATCCGCTATCTAGACTCTAGACCTGACGAACAACTGCGTGGCATCACCATGGAATCCTCTGCTATATCTCTTTTCTTCTCTCTGTTGCGCCGGTCAGCTCCTGACCAGCAGCCCGAGCAGAAAGATTTCTTGATCAACCTCATAGATTCTCCTGGACACATTGACTTCAGTTACGAAGTTTCCACCGCTTCGCGCTTATGCGACGGCGCTGTCGTGCTCGTAGATGCCGTCGAGGGCGTTTGTAGCCAGACTGTCACTGTGCTGCGACAGTCTTGGATAGAGAAATTGAAACCGTTGCTTGTCATTAACAAGATGGACCGGCTAATCACAGAACTGAAATTAAGTCCTGCCGAAGCATATACCCACTTATCCAAATTACTGGAACAAGTAAATGCTGTCATGGGCAGTTTTTACCAAGGAGAACGCATGGAAGATGATCTACGATGGCGTGAGAAAATGGAGGAGAGGCTTAATGCTGCGGCCGAAGAAAAGGCCAATGCGCCCGTATCATCCATCGCCGAGAACGGTGAGAGCATCGATACTACTAACACGCCAGCTGAGTACGAGGAAAAGGATGACGAGGATATCTATTTCGCCCCCGAGAAAAATAACGTCATCTTCAGCAGCGCCATTGACGGCTGGGCCTTTACCGTAAAGCAATTCGCTGGATTATATGAGCGCAAGCTCGGCATCAAGCGATCCATTCTAGAAAAAGTCCTGTGGGGCGACTTCTATCTTGATACCAAAACCAAGAGAGTGCTTTCATCCAAGCATCTCAAAGGTCGCCATCTCAAGCCAATGTTTGTCCAGCTCGTCCTCGACAACATATGGGCTGTCTACGAAGCCACCACTGGAGGTAATAATGGAACTGGAGATCCAACCATGGTGGAGAAAATCACAAAATCCCTCAACTTGACCATTCCAGCACATATCCTTCGATCGCGCGATCCGCGCGCTCTATTGACTACGCTTTTCGCATCTTGGCTTCCACTATCTACAGCTCTGCTTGTCTCAGTCATTGAGTACCTTCCCTCACCCCCCAAAGCTCAGGCTGAACGTCTGCCTGAGATTCTCGATAATTCACCTGGCGCCGATGACGTTAGCTCAGAGGTTCGAGCAGCTGTTACCGAGTTCAAGACATCGCCAGATGCGCCAGTCGTAGCATACGTCAGCAAAATGGTATCCATCCCAGAGAGCGAACTACCGGAGAACAAACGTAGAGGTGGAGCATTGACTGCTGAAGAGGCTCGTGAACTTGGTCGAAAGAAACGCGCAGAGATAGCGCGTCAACAAGCCGGTGCTAATGGTGATAGTTCCGATATTGGGTCCATCACTTCAGCACTCAGTTCAGCAGCAATTGGCGAAACCGAGACACCAGAGGAAACCGAAGAGACGAAAGCGGAAGCAGAGCATCTCATTGGGTTCGCGCGCATCTATTCTGGTACGCTCAATGTGGGTGACGAAGTCTATGTCTTGGGCCCCAAGTTTACCCCCTCCCGGCCGCACGCGGCTCCTGAGCCACAAAAGGTCAAGGTCACCGCATTATACCTAATGATGGGCCGAGGCTTGGAGTCCCTTACTTCTGTGCCCGCGGGTGTCGTCTTCGGCATTGGCGGTCTTGCTGGCCATGTTCTGAAATCCGGAACTCTTTGCTCACAACTACCTGGGTCAGTCAACTTGGCTGGTATCAATATGGGTACCCACCCTATCGTTCGTGTGGCATTGGAACCCGAAAACCCATACGATCTAGAGAAGATGATCAATGGTCTAAAGTTGCTTGTTCAAAGCGATCCATGCGCAGAGTATGAAGTTCTACCAAGTGGCGAACATGTCATTCTTACTGCAGGTGAGTTGCACCTAGAGAGGTGTTTGACTGACTTACGAGAACGATTCGCGAAATGTGAAATTCAAGCTGGAGAGCCCATTGTTCCGTACCGAGAGTCAATCGTGGCTGCAGAAGAGATGAGCCCGCCCAAAGATCCCGAACTACCTCGTGGAACCGTCGTTACTGCTACAGCGAGCAAGCAAGTCTCCCTCCGGCTGAGGGTTCGCCCTCTGCCTCCAAGCGTGACCGAGTTTCTATCGAAGAATTCGGGAGCCATCAAGAGACTGTATTCAGAGAAGAGAGATGCAGAGGAGCGGCAAAGGATTGCAGAAGATATACCCGCAGAATCTTCTGGTGTAGAGCAGGATGGTATGGAGGAAGCTGAACAGTTGGAAACCGGACACACGCTAAGTTTGGTCGACTTCAAGAAGGGACTAGAAGACGCTTTCAAGGAAGCCAAAGGCCAGCGAGACATTTGGGCAGACGTCATTGAGAAGATTGCCGCTTTTGGCCCTAGGCGGATAGGCCCCAACATTCTCGTTGATGCTACGGCGGATAGCATATGTGGAAGAGCGTACGTTTTCGTTTACCCTCTTGACGCACAAGCTCAGACTAACAACGGTGTAGACTCCGGGAGTCAGCAACGACCGAACAAGATTCTACCGAACATACTGCTTCACAATCCGTGACCGCACACTCTTTCACTGACAAAATTGTCTATGCTTTCCAGCTAGCTATGGCGCAAGGGCCTCTTTGTAGTGAGCCTGTACAAGGTGTAGCTGTCTTCCTGGAAGAAGTCACCATCGCCATACCCTCTGCCGAAGAGTCGGCAACAGACCGAATGGGCCGCCTTATAGGCGAGGTCATCAAAACCACACGCTCCGCTATTCACCAAGGCTTCCTGGACTGGTCTCCCCGCATACTCCTGGCAATGTACACGTGCGAAATTCAAGCTTCAACCGACGTTCTAGGTCGCGTGTACGCCGTGCTCACGCGTCGCCACGGTCAAATCTTGTCCGAAACATTATCTTCCACTTCCTCAGCCAGCACGACGGGCTCACAGACCTTCACCATCAACGCGCTGCTGCCTGTCGCCGAGTCATTCGGCTTCTCCGATGAAATTCGCAAACGCAGTTCTGGCTCAGCTTCGCCGCAGCTGCGATTTGCGGGCTTCGAAATGCTCGATATCGATCCGTTCTGGGTTCCATTCACTGAAGACGAACTGGAAGATCTTGGCGAGCTAGCTGACCGCGAAAATGTGGCCAAGAGGTATGTGGATCGTGTGAGGAGGAGAAAGGGAATGCTGGTGAGGGAGGTGCTCGTAAGGGATGCAGAGAAGCAAAAGACGTTGAAGCGCTGAGAGGATTTCTAGATGCTTGGGTTTACTTATCGAGCAAGCTCAGATAGTAGGAAAAAGAACGATGCATGCAAAGAATCACGTAGACATGAATACACTGAAGAAACATACTTTCAATACTGACACCCAACCTCCCTTCCTCATCTCATGCTTCGTTGTGACACCACACGTATTTAACCACACGGCAACCACGTAACTCAACATGCCTCAGATTACACAGACGACTCACAATCTTCCGATCTCGCAAACCCCCTTCCCATTCAAGCAACTTGATCAACAAAAGTGTCGATGACTGGGGGGACAGAGTACGATTTGTGCAGATTTTATCACAGCGACACAGTCACACGACAGGAACTTGTGCGCTACTACTGTGTACAACTTTCCCTTTTCCGTGTAATTTTGCTCTGGGTGTCGATAACGGGGAGCTTTCCATGTGCAAAGGGGAATTTTCCGCTGTAAGCAATGAAAGTCCGAAGTGTCGGATCTTGTTTGTCACGTTCTGCAAGGCTTTTGACTATGTGCGATGGAGCACAAATATCTCCCCTGTCAATCATTTGAAATGCTGGGACCGCAATACTCCCGATCAGGGAAGAAAGAAGGAAAAGTGTGGATTGCCCTGTACGATGCGTGCCAGGCGGCCACATCACAGACTCCCGTACAACGGAGCTGTCAAATCTTCAATACTCCTAATCGGGAGAGAAAGTAGAAAAAGTGTAGATTGATGTTGTGTAGCCTTCCCAATTCTGCTTATTAAGCTTGTGTGAAGGCTCATCGTTCTGAATTCGTTGTAATCGCTCGTTTGTTTCTATCTCCATCGTCATGAACCATCGCTGGGTGTAGGAACACCTAAACTCCAACTCAAAATCAAAATCAAAATCAAAATCGATGTTATGCAGGACTTAAGGGGACGTCGATGTTTCGTGATCAAGGAAGAGGGCGGAGAAGGTGTGGATTATACTGTAGCATCTATGGTGGATGTACACGTGCGTTCAATCATCAACGTAATACTAACAAGCTCATACCAAGACGATGGAATTTCCATGTTTCCTAATTGAGGAAGAAAGTAGAGGAGCGTTGGATCCTGATAGTAGCGTTGATTGCGCATACCTGCATCCACAACTCGGGTTGACCGGTTTGCTGGGCTTTCAACCTGCCGAGTTGAGTATGCTTGATGCAAAGTGTAGAAGACAGGTCTGCACTCTGGTTTCACTGGGCAGCCGGAAGTGAAGCCGAGACGTGATTCATTGTCGTACATCGGTACGAATTTTTCCTGATCAAGGAATCAGATTGTAGGGTATGGATTGCTGGCACATATGATACCGAGGGTGGGACGGTCAGGGTGTCATACAGAACTTCCTGGCAGTAAATTGCATATGTTGGGTACAAGAGAAGGTAACACGGAAGAGGCTGAAATCTTTAATGGCCAGAAGATATCGTCACTAATGTCAACATGGATTGTGTGGATTGTGTGGTTGTTCGTATATGCAAATGACCTGAAATCGGTTACCACTGAGTGTCTTGCAATATCGTAGATGCTGTGAGAAAGCGAGTTTCTCAGAGCGTAAAATCGAGAATAGACCGTCAGGATTCGTTATATTCCCACAGGAAAAGAAAGTTTTGATGTGTCCTGAAATGTTTCGGGGACCGATGAGCAGGAATCGCCACCCTAGATCCCAAGTCTTCCAAACCAAGGGAGATATTATCGTACGATATTCAGGTTGATTGCTGGAAAGCGTTCCCTTGTGCTCCATATGCCGAGCACCTGAACCTGCTAAATGGAGTAAATCTGGGAGATGGCGTTGAGTACCTGTGCCTAAAGATCCGAGACTTCCATCCGAACCTCCTTCGTTGAGTAGGTTGGGTAAACAAGTGTGGATTGACGCATAGAGATCAGGCGCGCACAACCTAGGAACACAGCATTACGCCACACTGCGCTAGGAACAAAAGACGGGATGGTGAGGATTCTCATGATGGTAGGATGGCGAGAAAGGAAACGAAGATGGCAGAACTTCCATCCGTGATTCAAGAGACGATGGGGATACAGAGTGAAAAAGGACTTAGTACATCAATCATCCCAATCTAATTACAGGGAGAATTTGAATTGAGACTCCAGACTGTGCCAATGAAGTACAAGGACCCAAGCTTTCTTGTACCCAAGGGCCTGCGAGATCAAAATACTCGATCTGGTAAGCAGGTTGAGGGGTATCGAAATCTGCGGATGATCTTGCATTGCCCCTAGCTCGATCCACGTCACAGCACATGGACTGCATCTTCCAAACTGCCTGATCAAGTAAGAGGAGGCTGGAGGCGTTGATTGCCGTGTAGGACGAACTGTTTTATTCCTCTTCTGCGTTGTTGCAAACTTCCTGATGCAGTAGGATATCTTTCAAAAGTGTTGAACGCATCCACGAGCTGGTTCTTTATACGGTGACCCGTGCCACACCCCGCAACATGCCTGTTTCAGTAACTATACCAACTCTATCGAACACGGTTGTCAGCAAAACCTATAAATTGATTTGCCCAGCTGTGGGGACCCCGCGTCTTCTCAACTCCCACTCATTTACTCCGGCCGGGGTCCCGCGAACCTTCCGGCCCACAAAACTCTCCACATCTTAGGACAGCACTCAGATGACCTACTCAAAATGGCAATCCCGAACGGCCTTTGTTGTGTCGGAAGCAGATGAAGAGAGAGGGGGAACATGTAGCGTGGGAGGTGGCTGCTCGGCTTCCGTCATCGGCGTCTGCTTGGTTTCTTCCGTCGAGAGCGCGGGGGAGGGGACGCGATTTATCATCAACAAGCAACACGATCCGAGTCTTAGCTTGGATAAAGCTTCTTCAACCTTCGACGTGGGTGGATTTACCTCGGGATCTTCGCGGCTTTGATGCGCTGTGAGTGGGCGAGATAGAGTTGTGTGCTTTGTGATTGTCTATGTCATGTACTGTGACTTCTCTGACTTCGTGAAGACGCATGTATGTACGCATTTCAACTACCTCCATCAACCTCGGATATCCGCCCTAGCTTTAAAGATAGCCGTCATCCATTGTCCTTCGTATACACTGCCAAGGTGCGACAAGAAACACTACTCTTCACACTACCCCCCGCATTCCACATCGCGGCAAGCTTGCCGTATATCAAAGAACCTTCAGGATCCCAGTCTGCCCTCGAAGAAAATCCCAATCCATCTTCTCCCCTACATAGGCACTTTCCTATTAAATACTGTGCTTTCTTATATCATCGGTAACACACTTACCAATTCTCAACATTACAAGCATGGAAAAACCAGAGACAGCCCACTATGAAGATTCACCAAGAAGTGCATCGCCACAAGCCGCTCGAACAGAACACCTCCATCACGAAAAACCCAGCGGCGCCCAATCCGAACAAATCGCCCGAATAGACGCACTCGCAACCGCTCCGGGCGTCACAAGAGCCACCTTTGCACACCTTGACGAAAAGAAAATCCTACGGAAAATGGACCTCCGTCTGATCCCCATGCTCGCATTGCTCTATCTCCTTTCTTTCCTCGACCGCGGCAACATCGGTAACGCCAAAATCGAGGGTCTAGTCGAGGATCTGGGTATGACGGGCGCGCAGTACAATTGGTGCTTGACCGTCTTCTTCTTTACGTATGCGGCATTCGAAGTGCCAAGCAATTTGCTGCTGAAGAAGTTGCGGCCGAGTATCTGGCTTCCTTCGATCATGGTGGCGTGGGGGATCGTCATGACGCTCATGGGAATAGTGCAGAATTATCATGGGTTGCTGATTGCTCGTATCTTTCTGGGTGTGACGGAAGCTGGGTACGTCTTGATCCTTTGGGAATTGCTCAATGTTGTGTGGCCTATTAACCGACTGATTGTAGGCTTTTCCCGGGCGTTGCGTATTACATCACGGCTTGGTACTGTAGACATGAAGCTCAGATGCGGCAAGCGCTTTTCTTCAGTGCTGCTTCCATCGCTGGAGCGTTCTCTGGCCTTTTGGCTTTCGGCATCTCCAAGATGAATGGTGTGGGTGGCCTCGAGGGGTGGCGTTGGATCTTCATTCTCGAAGGTATTTTGACAGTCTTAGTTGCTGTAATGGCTTATTTTACGCTACACGACTTTCCGGAGACTGCTACTTTCCTGACCGAAGAAGAGCGTGCGTTCGTAGTGTTTCGTCTAAAGTACCAGGGCCAAGAGTCGGAAGATGGTGTCAGAGTCGCTCAGGATGATTCGTTCCAGTGGAAATATGTCAAGTCAGCCTTTCTTGATTGGCAGATTTGGGTGCGTTACCAGAAGTCCACGGGATAGCAGGACACCACTTTCGGGTGGTGTTTGCGGCTTTGTCGATAGATTGTGTTATCCTTGGATTTATCTTGCTAACTTCGATGTAGGTCAATGTTTGGGTGTACTGGGGTATCGTGGCACCCTTATACGGCATCTCCCTCTTCCTGCCTACAATCATCAGGTCTTTAGGGTACACTAGCTCGACAGCACAACTTCTCACTGTACCCATCTACATTACGGCTTCGATACTGGCTGTGGGTGTAGCGTACTGGAGTGACAGAGTTGGAAAGCGATCGCCTTTTATTCTGGTCTGCTTGGGAATTGTACGTCCAACTTCCAACCAAGCTTCTCCTACCCAAAGCCAAACACTGTGGCTTGCTCTGCCACCGAAAGGGTTTGGACCGCGCTTTGCTAACGTTGTGTTACTATTTTAGATGGCTATTGGATTTATCATGTGTATCGCGACTTCAACGCCGGGAGTCATCTATGCCGGAGTGTTCCTGGCTGCTTGTGCTTTGTATCCCGCGTTCCCTGGAAACATCACGTGGCTTTCCAACAGTAAGCAGTTCGCAAATACTTTCTATACAGCAAATGCTAAGTCGTACAGATCTCGCAGGCTCGACTAAGAGGGCTACTGGACAGGCCTTACAAATTGCTCTCGGCAACCTTGCGGGTGGTATGTTTCGTAAATATAGCATGTAGAATCGTTCCGCTGACGGATATCTAGCAATGGCTTCGAACTTCTATCGTGCAGAAGACTCCCCAAAATACGTGAGTATACTCCACGGAGCCAATCGCATGCCCACATGGTGCTCCGTGTAAAAGCACCAATTGAGACGTGTTTGCCTGAACTATACTGACTTGATACCCAGATCCTCGGTCATGCTCTGGAGCTAGGGTTTATCATCGTAGGTATTGTTGCTGGATTGGTCTTGGTATTGAATTACAAGCGCATCAACAAAAAGCGCGAGCGGCAAATGGCAGCGGGTGAACACAATGGCTACACTCCCGAAGAGCTGTCAGCATTGGGAGACCGTGCGATCACGTTCCGTTACGTTTGGTGAACGGCTGTTTCGTCGTGTCAGTTGCGTTACGGTGTCTATAGATATGGCGCCATACGATAGGCAGCCCCAAGACATAAAGCGTCGCATTGGCTTCAGTAGTCTTGTATTCCAGTCTCTCCCGTGAGGATTTTTTCTTTGCCCTCGCCATCTGAATCGAAATCCGACTCCATACTGTCGAAATAGGCTTCCTGTATATCCCGCTCCTCTTCGGGGTCGTCGTATTTGTCATTCATGTCTACCTTTGTGTAATCGAAATCAGTAGCGCCGCGGAGAAAACGTTGGGTCATTTCGTCTATCCACCACGCCCTGCCTTCAGATTTTGTTATGGGGACCTCGTCCTTATCTTCTTCGCGAATCTCCCCACGAGGGCCTCGAGTGTACGTGAAGAGCGATTGTGGGTCTGGATGATCGAGGGCGTGTTTCTTGGCTTCGGCGCGCCACAAGTCGGTTTCAATCTCGCCAGAGAAGCCTTTGCGGCGACCTTCCGCTTCTCGTTCGTTGGCGGACTGGAAACGGCGGATGAGGCGATCGTAAAGCAACGGGTCGGCGAGCTCTAGCGAGGAATCATCGAAGTACTCTGGGTGGACTTCAAGGTAGCGCTTGCGTCTGTTCTTCGCGACGAGTTTCTGAGATCGTTGTTCGCGGTATCGAATTACATCGTCATCGTCCATATCCAAGTCGTGGAGCGTAGAGGCGTTGGCTACTTCCACCACGTCTGTAACGCGGCTTGACTCGTCGATTGGCGATTCTGCATCCGTGCGAGCCCGCAGCGCGAGTGTGGCCATGGCTGGTGGGGCTCTTAGATACGGCATAATCCTTCTTGCAGCTGTTGGGCGACGGATAGATGGAGGGTCAGAGGCGACATGAGAGAAGTCTGGATGTCGCGAAACTATAATTCTTCCAGTGATTGATAATGACGCCACGCCGCCACGGCTTAGTAACGCGGCCTGTCAACACCATTTGAAGGTGTGGAGGGGTCCACGAGATGGAACCCCCACTAAAACGCACCGTGCTAGGCTCCATGGGGCTGCCCCATTGGCTTCCGGCGGCTGTTTCATCCATGCCTCAAACATCTCGCCAGTTAGTGCTGTCGACAACAGCTGTCCTTCTTGGACAAATTAATTTATCGACCTTGTTTATCTCATTTTTCTTCTTTACATACTGTTCGCTCCTTTTCCATTCACATTACTCAGGTCGTCACTCGTGTCTCCGTCCCTTCACAGAGACCCGGGCCGTGAGATAGACGTCAGATACGGCGCCAAATTACCATCTCCTGGCCTCATATTCGGCACCTTCGAACTAGCTGTGAATCTTCCGCGATTGTCTTGTCAGGATACCCTTCGCATGTTCATCGAACACTATTCCAGCATAATACCGTCTTTTTTGGATAAGCAACAAGACATCCCCATTTCACATTTCCGAAATGTCGTCTAAACAGAAGACACTAAAAAAGCCAAAGGCTGCAAGAGAAGCTGAACGAGAAGCGCGAACTGTACCCACGGCAACCATCTTGAAAAATGTTGGAAAAGCGGCCGCGTTACTGCTCCTTGCAGGCATCTCCTCTCCCGTCTCCCAGCTCAACCTTTCTCCTGTCTATGGCTCGATTCCAGCGTCATTGCATCACCAGAGAGCAATGACGGTCACGGCGCTCGCAGCTCTGATAGGGCAGGGAGCTTTGAAGAGATATGTCCCAAGCTCCATTGGCGATTATATTGCTGTCATTGCCTACTGGTCGCCTGTCATCCAATTCCTACTCTTCCCTTATAGCGGCAAACTAGGAATCGAATACGGCCCTCTGGTCACCGAAAGTCTCACATATTTCCCTTTGCTCTTCCTGTCCTTAGTTGCTGCAGGCAATCTCTTGGACTGCATTGACCCCAGTCGACTTAGCCTGCCTTCGTCACTCAAGGAGATCGTCATTCCCATTACGTCCTACTTCACTGTCTCTACCATCTCGAAAGCTGCGGGCGCCACAATTCCCTCCTTGGTTGGAAACCACCTATACTTTACTCGAATAGGCTTTCAAATGCTGATTGCTTCAGCTTCTGCCTTTTTGACGCCATCCAGAATTGTCCTCTTCGCCTTTCCAGCTATTCTGCATTCTCTGTGGGCCAATCCTCACTTCCCATCGGAAAGCGCCTTCCAGAAGGCCAATGCGACTCTGTATGCCCGCCAAAACTACACGATTTTGGCTCGCCAGGAATCTCTTACCGGATATGTTTCTGTGATGGAGAGCCAAGCAGAAACCGGATTCCGAGTGCTTCGCTGTGACCACTCTCTCCTTGGTGGAGAATGGCTGGTGACCCCCGCATCCTACGAGAAGGGCCAACGCAAACGCGAGACCATCTTCTCTGTCTTCGTCCTCCTCGAGGCCGTCCGCCTTGTCAAACCCCACAAGAGCATCTCATCTGCACCCGTCCCAGACAACAAGAAATCCGCTCTAGTCATCGGCCTAGGCATCGGAACCGCTCCCAACGCCCTCATCTCCCACGGCATCAACACCACCATTGTCGAACTCGACCCAGTAGTCCACCACTACGCCACCAAATACTTCGACCTCTCGCCCAAACACACAGCGGTCATCGACGACGCCGTCACCTACGTAGACGCCAAACACAAAACGCACCCCGGCTCCTTCGACTACATCGTCCACGATGTCTTCACAGGCGGCGCCGAGCCCGTCGCCCTCTTCACCGTCGAGTTCCTGCGCGGCCTCTCGGCCCTCCTCGCCGACGACGGCGTCATCGCAATCAACTACGCCGGCGACCTCTCCCTAGGCTCCACCCGCCTCGTCCTCAACACCATCCACGCCGTCTTCCCCGCCTGCCGTCTCTTCCGCGACTCCGCACCGCCGCCCGAACTCAAAGAAGGCGACGCTGATTTCATCAACATGGTCATGTTCTGTATCAAGGGCGACGAGTCCAAACACGCGATTCAGTTCCGCGATGCCAACGAGGATGATCTCATGGGCAGTTTGGCGCGCAGGAGCTACTTGCAGCCCAGGGAGGAGTGGGAGGTCATTTTTGATTTTGTCCCTGAAAGTAACGGCGGGAAAATCATGGGGAGGACGGATGTGGGCGAGCTGGAGAAGTTCCACAAAGAGAGCGCGGTGAACCATTGGAAGGTTATGAGGGAGGTGCTTCCCGAGGATGTGTGGAATACGTGGTGATTGAGCGAGCGAGCGAGCGAGTTTTGTTTCTTTTGTTTATTTATTTTTTTCGGGATGAGGATGGTATAGAAACCATTGGGGGGTGTATTCTGGTTGGTTGAGTTGTTGGTGTATATAGCCTGTATTTCGTTTTCAAAATTGTTGCATACACTTACTTCTATCGTCCTTGTCTTGCTTACTTCTCAATGTTTATCGTGTATTTTGTTCTGGTACACCATAACAAAAGATTCCCGTCGAGATTTAGGGACAGTCATTGAAGATGTAAAGTCCCGGCAAGAAGGGGGGGCTTGGGATGGAAGGAGCGAGCATCTATAGTAAAGCAGTCTGAAGTCGGTCCTAATGGCTTGTTTGCAGTGTCGCCAAATCGAGAAAGTAAGCTGGAGGGACACCGGTTCATAATTCATCTTGGATTCGATGCATATGGCAGCCATGAACTTTCGAGAAACTTGGACAGAGCTTCTAGCCCTCTCTGTCCCGATCATGCTAGATGTTTTGAAGAAAGCGGTAATCCTCCTCGGCTATCTAGATCGCTGTTCTCATAGCCACTGAGCTCATCATCATCTGCATCAGAAGACACTTCGACTCCGTCGGCAGACGACTCGCCATCTTCTCCACTTCCTTCTTCTTCTTCTTCTTCTTCTTCTTCTTCGTCGTTGTCATCCTCTCCATCACCATCGCTCCTATATACACCCACTGCGCTTTCCCGCTCTCTCAGCTGCGCTCTTAGACCATCTAATATAACATCCATCCTCTGCTTCAGATTGGCATTCCAAACCTTTTCTAATTGGGTTTCCATTTCAAGAATCTTAGATCGCAGTTCTTCGGCAACATGATCGGTTTCCTCCTGCTCTTCTTCCCCTCTGCTGTGCAGGGATTCAACTTCTACAGAAGGATCAAAAGCCTCGCAGAAAGCCTCGGCCATCTTGCGATTGGAAATTGCAAATACAACCTCTGAGATGCTATCCCACCGCTCAACAGGCTCAGAAGACTTACTGGTCTTCCTAGCTTTTGTGGGTTGGCTGTCCCCAGCAGCGCCATCCAGAACTCTCCGCCACGCTTCTGCAATATCGCGGACGGGATTCCCATATGCACCGCAGCCCCAAGCACCGAGGACGAGTTTCCGCACGCCGCGAGACGAAGCTATACGAAGCACAGCGCGCATCTTTTGCTCGACAATCATAACGTCCTTCTTACCAAGTCTTTTCTCCTCGCCCTCCTCGCCAACTAGATCCGGGAACCGCAGCATACCTGCGCTGATGGCATCTACATAGTACCGCTCGGCAGCTGGCAGATCAGACGATGCGGAGCCGAGTACAAGGACATCGCGTGTAAGGATGCCGCCGTACTCGGGCAAGCGGTAGTAGGTTTCATGTAAAGAGGGGAGAAGGGTTGTTTTTGTGCAGAGGAATTCTTCCTGGGATGTAGCACCTGCTAGAACTCCGCCGCCTGGACGCAGCGGAGATGCCATGTTGAGGATGCAGACATTGGGTTCCTTGCGAGAATTCTTGAAGCGGGGTTGAAGGGATCGTGCGGCTGCTAGAGTGTCTGTGTTGAGAATGCGAAATGTTCGCTGTGGAGCTGAGACGGCAGTAGGTGGAGCTGAGACGACGATAGTAGCTGATGAAGCATTTTTTTCTTCCAGCTGATTCGATTCCCCGTCCAATGTTCTGTCTCGTCTTCTTGCAGGCAGGACTTGGTTGTGGTCGATAGCGTCGTTGCCTTTGGCTTTTCGACGACCCTGGCCTTTGCGTTTGATATACTTGGATTCCGGATCCCGGCTTGGTGTCGCTTCGTCCTTGGTACCGGTACTCGGTGCTGGTGAGGGATTTGAATCCGCAGGGTTCGGGTCAGAAATTAGTTCGCTGCCATCAGCGCCTTTCCTAGCTCTCGCGTTGGATGCGAGAATAGCTGGTATGACTTTGTTGACGATGTGCCTCGCGTGCTTGGCGCGCTGTTCTTTTCGGATGGAAGGTGGAGCCAGACCTTGGGATTGTTTCTCTCGACCCATGGTTGTTGCAAATGCACATGCACAAGTAAAAGGGTCCCCGCTCGAAAGAAAAGAGTGATGGGTTGGTAGAGTTACATAGTAGCTATTATGCATGTGTCAAACATGTGGAAAGATGGCGAACGAGCAACACCATGATGGACGATGACGATGCTAGGCGATTTCGCCACGTGATTAGTTTTTCAAGGGTCTTCGATAACTCGGACAAAATTAGAAAGTGTTGAGACTAGCATGGGTACCCTTTGGTAAGCAGCTAAAGACTTTGGTAAGTTGACTATTGATCAGTCGTCATTCTTCTAGGTCGGTTTGGATATGTACTTGTTAGCTGAAAGAGAAGACTGATGATCAAGTCGGAAAGGAGGAAATACAGCGGGGTCGCACACGTATACGTGTTCGTCTGATATCAGTGTATATTGCATTGCGAATCAGGTACTGTAGCTAGGTGCGGCATGAGATGGAACCCGCTCATCTCGGCGCAATCGAGTTAGGACGGCCGGGAGCAGAGTGAGATTGTGGCTGATGGGGGCAGGACTTGGGTAACGGATTGGCGCATTGGATGACACGGCCAGGCAAGGAGAGCGTTTCACTGGGGTTGACAAACGAGCGCAAGGCCGCAGGATCTGTGTGCACTGTGATGTGTGTATAGTGTGTGTGTGTGTGTGTGTGTGTGTGTGGTTGTGAGTGTGTATTCACCCATCGCCAGCGTCTGCATGCAAAACAAGCGATGCTGCCAAGCCTGTGCAGGAGGGTTCCGTTTGCATCTCGATGACCATTCCTTCGTTTCTTGTCTTCGAAATGGAACAAGATGAGGGCAGCTAATCCCTTGACAGTGTATTTGATCCGGATGGCGATGATAGAAACCGAAGATGATGCATCAACGGATTGACAGGTTGCGTGGGCTGGCGGGCGCAGGGACTAACCCGAGTTGTTGCTTGTCAAGCCGTGTTTTGGGTAAAAGCCCCATGGCCTCCACACACCTGTCGCTCGTTTCAACTGGCTTGAAAGAATGGCCGTGACGTCCAATGGCATCGTGAAGTCCGCGAGCGACATGTACGGGCAGCAGTCGATCGATGATGCTGGCCTGGAGAGAGGAAGACGGAGAGAGGGTGGTATATCGTCGTATGTACTGTGGGGACTGACTGCGCCCAGGCAAATGTGCGCTTGTACCAGTTGGTAGAGGGGAGAAAAGAAAGCAAGCGGTTCTGGGCCCCATCCATGGCAACAAGCTCCTTTCTCCTGATCCGTTCCTTCGCATAACCCTGCCCTCCCTTGTCTGCTCTGCTTCTGTTCTGCGAGGCTGGCTGGCTGATGGTTCGTTCGTTCGTCTGAACCCGTCCATTTCAGCCCTCAACCTCCCGCCGCTCCTGTTACTCACTCCTCCTCCTCCTCCATCTCTCCCCCTACTCACACTCATAACCTCCTCCCACCCCCATCGTGAGCCTCCTCATGCTGCGCGCCGCCGCCAACCCTCCACGAGCCGTCGCATTCGTCCTCCCGTAATCAGCGATCCACCTACCCCAAGCACGCGCGCTTACTTGCGCCCCTTCCTCACCACTTCTCGTTCGCCCCTCGCCCGACCGCCCCGTTCGTCCCTTCCCTTTGTCATACCACCGCCCATCATGATGCAGAATCGCATCCTCACCCCGCGTCATATTGTCCGCGTCGTTATCGCCTTCGTCTTTCTCACAGTAATCACCCAACTATGGTACTACGGCCCACCCCACGCCCTGCGCTATCCAACAACCGGCGCCGCCAACGGTGCCCATCCCATCGACTACCTCATCAAGCAGGCCCGTCAATCCCAAGATGACTTGCTGGCAAAACAAACCCATGATCTCAAATCATCTGCCGAGGCATATCGCAAACGCCGAGGGCGCCACCCCCCTCCAGGCTTTGACAAGTGGTTTGAGTATGCCCAGAAGAACAACGCCATCATCGTCGAGGACTTCTTCGACCAAATCTACCACGACCTGAACCCTTTCTGGGGCCTGCCCGCCAAACACACCAGGCAGCAGGCCAAGCAGCTTCCTTTCAGGATTAGTCTCAGGAACCATGAAATGCAGGAGTTCATGGACGACTCCAATTGGATGAAGATTTGGGTCGGCATGGTCGAGGAATTGAAAGACTTGCTGCCGGACTTGGACATGCCCATGAACGTCATGGACGAACCGCGCATGATCGTCCCATGGGAGGACATCAACAGTTATGTCAAAGCGGAGCATGCAGCACGCAGTTTGGCGGCCCCACAACACGTCATCCAGGAGCTCTCTCCTCTCGATGTGGATGGAAACGAGGGGAAGAAGTTCGAGATCGAGTTTATCGAAAAAGGCCAGTACTGGGACACTGCGCGTGTTGCATGTGCTCCCGATGCGCCCTCCAGATCTGTACCCGCCGTTTCCAACTCTTCGGGCCCTCCCCCATACTGCACCGGCAAGACCAGCGAAAACTGCAAGCCCGACGCATCCGTCTGGCTCTCGTATAATGGCTACGTTTCAAATTGGACCAAAGTCAAAGATCCGTGCCTCCAGCCAGAACTCCGGGAATCCCACGGCTCCTTTATCGAACCCTTGTCGCAATCCTCCACCAGGTCGCTCATTCCCCTCTTCGGCGGTAGCAAACTGCCAATGAACAACGACATTCTCATTCCCCCTGCCATGTACTGGGCCAAGAAATCTCTCTATGCAACTGGTGACACCCACGGTGCTGAATGGGAATCGAAGGCCCCGAGGGTGGCGTGGCGTGGCGGAGCTACCGGCGGTAAGCACCACAAGGACAACTGGACTCGCTTCCAAAGGCATCGATTCATCTCGGTCATGAACGGCACTCAAGTACGAGAAGCTCAGGCCGATGAAAACCGCGAGGCTCCCAACTTCCAACTCCAACCGTATCAACACTACCTGGGCACCGCAGGCCAAAATATGGATCTGGCGGGCTGGCTCGATGCAATTGCCGATGTCGGTTTCGTGGACCTCCTCTGCTACCCCAAGAATGAGGATCATTCGTGCCCTTATCTCGATCCCTATTTCAAACTTGTCAAGGGTATTCCCCTCGAGAACATGTATGATTTCAAGTATCTCCCAGATATTGACGGAAACTCGTTCAGCGGGCGTTACCTTGCCTTCCTGCGATCGGCTTCACTCCCAATAAAGGCGACCATCTACTCCGAATGGCACGATTCTCGTCTCATGCCCTGGCTACACTTCGTACCCATGCACAACTCTTTCGTCGACATCTACGGAATACTAAAGTACTTCATTGGAGACGTCAAAGACAACGGACAGGGACAGTTGAAGACCAAGCACGGACATGACAAGGAAGCCAAAACTCTTGCACTTGCTGGTCAAGACTGGGCCAACAAAGTGCTAAGAAACGAGGACATGCTCATCTACGTCATGAGGTTACTGCTGGAATTTGCCCGAATCTGCGACGACAAGAGAGAATCAATGGGATTTGTCGGCGATCTTGAATAATTCAAGCAATTCTTGGGAGGCATTCAACTTTCTGGTACGTGCCCATTTGTAATGGTTGGAGGAAAAGGTGGGGTGTGGGAATATACAAGAATCCACACATGAGGGGTGAGCATTAGCGGCGGAGTTACATGGAGTTTTAACGGTGAGCGGCATCCATGGGAATTACATGGTCAACTCGAATCTTTGCATGACACTTTTTCACTCTTATCCATGGAAATCTGTGGCATTTTTGCCAATCTCCTTTTCTGCTTTCTTTTTTTTTCTTTTTCTCATCTTCCACGCTTTTTGTCGTCAGCAGAAGTCAGGATGCTGCTGTCTTTGTACATTTTTCTGGCACAATGAAAACCCCCTTTATGTATTCCTTTTCAGGATATCGCTTTTTCAAAATCGAAACATTGTCCAAGCCTGCCCTTAGCGAAGCGCTGTGATCATCCTATTTATGTGCTTCTCTACGATTTTTGTTCTTTCAGCCTACCTATCCATCTATCTTTAGCAGATGCCGGCTGTACATGCAGTATATGCAAAGCGAGTTTGCCACTGCATGAACGTGGGTTCGTCTTCGGCGCGATGTTTTCGACTCAAAGAATGCTAATATACCTACTCACCGATTGGCATATTGGACAACTGCGTCCAAGTCGATTCAATGGAAAGATTTTTTTCCCTATGCTCGTCCACCCTCTTTCTTCTCTGAACAAGAGAGCGTTTTTGAGCAGATTTACATATGTTCTTATAACCCAGTCTCGTATTGCTGGTCCCAACCTATATCGGGGGAGGCAGGTTTCCATCTCTCCAGTCATCTGATTATGCATACGAAGAAATGACAAAGACACTTTGACAATTTTCATCTCAGCCGCCGCCCTTCTCGTAAGTTTCCAATCAGGCGTTCCCAAGACATCTACCTAGGAAAGTGTTAAGATCCACCATATTCTTCGAAGCTCGCTTCGCTTCTGAATGTATTCGCTGCATATTGAGACATATTGCAGCAGATCGCTCAGCCACGTACGATGGATGAGCTAGACGGCGTGAACGACCGAGGAATGACAAACAGAAAACAGTAAGCCCGTCCAGCTGGCCTAGCGGATCACCGCACTGTATGTATTGAATGAGTACATATTGCCAAAAGAAATATTTCGGGCTTAGGCCTGAGGCGAAGTCGCAGCATTGATTCTGTGGTTGACTTAATGAAGTTTCATATCGTTCTCATATCCAGTGGTCGAGGCTGCGCGCGTCAAAGTGGAGAACCCCGAGGGGCGATTGTTTCCTTCTTTTCTCACAGACCCCGGTAAGGTTAAGTTTCTAGCTTCGTCAAAAATTGATTGTATTGAGCGAGAAGGGCTCAGGCGTGCAGCGCTGGGTGGTGAGCGCAATGGTCACGACGCAGTTACACAACAGCAGTCAACACTCGTAAACCAACATCGAATTGGCTAGCCATGCTGCGTCTACATTGCGCCGAGGTTGATATGGCGGTGTGTTGAATATTGTAACAAAGAATCGAGAAATGTGTGCTCCCATTTCATATCGGCCGTCTTCGGCATTGAGATTAGCCAGATATATATCGTATACCCGCCAAGCGTTTAGTATATTACGGAAATGCAGGTCGAGACCTTTCCTGTAAGCTGCGGTACCTGGAAATCGGAAATTTTTCATATTGGAGATTGTTTCGTGTTTGCTTTCGTCGGAGCTTGGGGTCGGTCTTTTGCAGTAAGAAAATGGTACGACGTTACTTACGAGTTAGTGAGCTTGTGGTGAGTATATCCAGTCGGTTGGCTATTTGGATATAGTACCAGCCACCTGATCATCTTACTCTGAATTAGAACCATGTGCAAGGAATCGTGCCCACGACAAATCTCACTTGAACATATCGTTATGGATAAACATTGCAACAGAGGAACAGACGTCGATACCTTCTGGCTGCCGCGGAAGAGTACCCTGATCTCTCTACCCATCCCCACTCAATCAAAGTTGTCAACCAAGCTTTTCGTATTCACACCTCACATGCGTCGGCCATTAGTCTGGGTTTTTACCCTGCAGGAAGCGCCATGTCTTCGATATTTCCGTGCATGCAATTGTTCGGCCTCAGCCGGTACCTCGCCAGCAACGAGCGGATATATCTCGTTTTTTGGCTCACTATCCTATATTGCGTGAATCCCTCAGAGACGTACGTGGGTATCTCACTCGTATTCGAGGATCTAGAGCGCGGCGCTACAGAGAGCTCCAGGCGCTCATCCATCATATTGTTACCTAATCTAGCAACCTCAGATCACGCTTCGCAATATACTTTGTTCGTTCGAGATGAAACTGTGGTCCTACACAACAGCGACAACAGCGACAACCGGGAATTATCCAGGCTTCCAGATCTCGTTAATACCGAGAGCCCTAGCATCTGAGCTAAGTATAGAAGACGACTAAACTGATTGAGCCGCTCGTGATATGTTTTACTGGGTTGGCAAGGGTGAAGCAAAGTACCAAAGGCCACCAAGAAGCGACTAGAGCATGGAAGAATAGTCTAGGCGGACTGGAAGAACTCAGATTACCTATACGACAGATGCTTTGAGCAAAGTGGATCCATCCAAGGAAACCTCAACGTTACTCCCACATCCAAGTGAACCAACTCACTTCCAAAAAAAGCTCGGAGAAACGCATATAAAGATGAGGATCTTCCCTCCCCATTTTGTAGATCATCACTACAGATTGTCAATCATCACCACTTCCTCTTCAGATCTTCACTCTCCAAGCCTGTCTATATCAAGTCCTTAGGTACTCTTCTATCCAATCACTCAAAATGCTTTCCAACATTGCCGCCTTCCTCCTCCCAGCCCTCGCTTTGGCGAACCCGGTCCCTGCAGCTCAATCTGCCGCCATCGACCCAAGTCTCATCACCATTCTTGACCACTCTTACTCAGGCAATGGTTGCCCCCAGGGATCCGTCTCCAACAGCTCTTCTACAGACAAGACGGTGAGCCCCTCTCTTCCGCTCACATCCTCCAACTTCCTCACTGACATATCATCGAAAAGGTCATTACATTCGGTTTCGACCAGTTCCAAACCTACTACGGCCCCGGCACCCAGCAAAAAGACTGGTCTAAGGCTTGCCAGCTCCACTTGAACCTCAAGTACCCCGGAGGATTCCAGTACGCCGTCGTCGAAGCCACCTACCACGGGTGGGCACGTCTGGACAAGGGCGTCACCGGCACCTTCCTGACCACCTACTTCTTCTCCCAGAATGCCGCTGCAACCGTACGTCCATCTCTACACCACTCCTCTCTTCCCCTCCAAACAACCCTTATTCCAAATATACTGAAGATGCTAACACACCACAGTCCACCACGCGCATGACAGCCCAAGGCGGCGGCAAGCTCGCCGAAGGCGAAGTCTACACCAAGAACGACAAGGTCGAGACCACGGCCGTCGTCTGGTCGCCCTGCGGCACAAACGGCCTCCTCAACATCAACAACCGCATCTCCCTGACCTCGTCCAACACCAGCGCCTACGGCGAGCTGTCCAACGATGATGCTACCGTCGCTTTCACTCAGCAGGTCCATGTTGCGTGGCAGCCTTGCACGCCCTCCAGCGGCAACGGAAACGGTGGCATCGAGATTGGCTGGCCTAAGGCTGTTGAGTCGGAGCTTGATATCTAGATGGGGGGTTTTGAGTTGGACGGGGGAGTAGTGGTGTGAAGGGGATGTTGCATGGGAGGGTGCACTTTGCTGTGCGCTTTTCTGCCTTTTCTTTTGTTTGTTTGCTTTTATTTTTGGGTTTTGATCGAGAGGTGAAGGGGTGATGCTGCAAGATGAGAAAAGGGGTGCGTGCTTTTTGTATATATCGGTGCGGGAGATGGGAGTTCAAGAATCGAGTGTTTTCACTATTATATGCTGGTCCCGTGCTGATCTGCCTTTCTCGCGTTTTGTGAAGTCGTTTCTGGTGTTAAGTCAACTTTATTGACGATCCACGCGGCACAAGCTTCTTAGGCCTTAGTAGAACATTACTGATAAATTGTAAGTTGGAGTTTTGGTGATGCTACGCACAGCGATGTAGTTATAAAAATAAAGGCACCAAAGAACCGGCGATTACCAAAAGACTCGAAGAATAGCCTTCACACAAGCGTTAGAAGCAAAAGTAGGGATCGAGGAGCAGGATATTATATCATCAGCTCCACGTCTTCGATGAGGTTGGTGAAACCGATGTCGGATCCAGACTGACGTGCAAATATGTGGTACAGAAGCGAGAAAACGAGAAAGATGAAACAGAAATGCACAAGAGAGCAAGATATCAATCAATAGGAATTTCGCACTGCATTCGACAGGTTGAAAAGCAAACGAATGCGACATTGAACACTAATCGTTTATATAGGTATATCCTCCCCTTGCCCTTCCTCTTTCAATCATGCCCAAAAACATGAAATACCCCAAAAAGAGAAAGAACTCGATCATCATCTCAATTTCCCCATCAACAGAGCAAAATCCGCATAATCACAACCTCTTTATCACTATCCGTCCCTATCTCCCTCGCTCTCACTCACATACACATCATTGAACTCATTCCTTTCCCGCCCCTAGCCACAAAGCACCGACAACAACAACACTCCCCCGGAACTTCGGTGCGGCGCGCCCCGACTCCCCAATCTCACTCTGATCCTTCACAAACGTTCCAGTCTGTTATTCCCGCCCTTTCCCTTCTACCCGGGTTCCGGACCTAGAACCAAGTGAAGGATTGAAAGGGGGACGTTCAAAAGGGGGGAAAGGAGGATTTCTTCGAAAGTGAAAGTGGAGGAAAAGGTTAAGGTTTCGTTGGTGGGCAAGCCACGGCGGTTTGATGTATAGTGCGTGCGTTCGTCCAAGGGTATATGGGAGGGGTCTGATAATATAAAAGTATGCTGTTATGTAGGGAGTGTGGATGCGGGTAAGCGCGCTTATGTAGGGGAAGGAGGAGGGGTGGTGACTTTGAATTGGCTTCGAGTACGCGTTTTCCCTTGTTTATTTTACTCCTGTCGGAAGCTAGGTGTTGTTAGTTTTTTTTTTTTTTTTTTTTTCTCTCTCACAAAAAAAGAACAAGTTCATCGTGTTGGTTGACACAGAGAAAAGGTAATAGATTGCCTTTGCTTTCGTCTACGCATTCGGCATATGCTACGGGGCCTGAAAATGAAATACACCCAGCCAGCATCAACAATATCGGAAAAGAATGCGCGGGATCTCAGAAACCCAAGATTCCACCCCAAAGAAACCGTTGAGCATGGCGGGCATGAACAAGCCACATCCTTAGTCGCTGACGCAATATAGGGGGTATAAGCAAGACACATATGAAGTGAGATCCCCAAGCTCGACCGTACACAGATCTCCCAGCGGTGTTAGGCCCGGATAGATGTGAGACCGGGATGCTTGCTTGCTTTTAGCATGTGTACATACTTGCAATACGTGATCTTTCATGTATGTACAGTACGCATTCGCGTCGCATACATACATGCATGCATACACGCATACATGCATGCAGGTACCAACGGGCCGCAACGTCGCTCTCCAAACAAAGCAGAAAGGACGATAATACGAGGAGGGGGAGGGGATTTTGATCCTTCCATTATATTTTTCACGGACGGAGCAAGGTCGCGTCGGGATCCGAGATGGACGGAGGGGAATGGGTATTTAGCGTTTTGCTGGGACGTTTGAGGTTGATTGCAGGTGGGCTGGGTTGGGTTCACAGCAATGAATTATATAACGGCTTCTCTTATCAACCCCCCCTTGAACCTAGCGATGTGGCGTTTTTCCCTTTGCAGGTATTGTATTGGAACCTGGAAGGACTGGCATTGTATATTGCGTGTGTTAACGGTTTTGGGGGTCGTTTGGCTCGTTTAGGAGTTGTTCTGGAATGCACGGTTCGTTGTTCCATGGCATGATGTTGTTTTCTTCTTGATACCTCTGATATTGCATTTTTGCTTTGTGGATACCAATAATGTTCCCGAATGTTCCATGCAGGTTTGATGAACATGCCATATCAGCCCTACACAAGCTCCCGGCCTAGTCTAAAGTGCAAGAGAGAAGACGGTGCTTTCTCCCAATATCCAAAACAATAGGAGAAGAAGAAAATGAACATGGCTTGGCAATAAAGGAGAAATGCACCTGCCTCGAGCCAACCAGAGATCGAAAAGAGCAAGAAAAAGTCCGAGAGTATCCTTCACCGCGACCTATGACGCATCGAAATTTCCCTTAGCGTATCGTGCCAACCACCATCGTCTTCGCTGTTTCCATCGACTTCTGCACAGGGGCAAGAAAAAGAAAAACAAATCAGGAACCGAGATTATGTTTAATATGTGGCTCTCGAGTACTTACCATATGACCTCGAAGTTGAGCCAGTGTTTTGAACGACAATCGGGTTGCTGTCAATTGCTTGGACGTGCTCGCCCCCTGAAATGGTTGGGGCATCGAGATTTGCTATGCGAATCAATGTGATGCGGATTCGATAGGTGCCAGCCTGGTGAATGCTAAGGTCGGGGAAATGCATTAAGCCAACCCCCCTTGGATCGTCCAGCTCCATTGCTGCAATGGATCCATCGGCTTCATCGTCCGAAAACGGGTGCACTGACACATAACGGCGGCCCCCAAGAAGTCGATCCAGCGCTCTTGGATCCGACGAGCCAGATGAATTCCCAGCCGGTATCAGGGAGGCGAGGGCGGTTAGATGATACGAGTCCCTGTTGGCGTCGTCCGCATAGACGTTGGTCGTCCGTAAACGAACAATGACGGTGCCGTTGATTGCGTAGCCAGCACTGGATGTGGAGGGGGGTTGCACAATGATGTCCATGGCATACTGGATGTCTTCTGGTGAAGCGGAATGTCTGTTTGATCTTGGTCGACGGTTGTTTCCTAAAGGCTGCCTTGAGCGGACCGACGGGGCCATGAAACCTCGAGATCTTGTAACGTTGGCCATGGGGTGGTTTGATGGTTGGAGCGAATGGGTGTTGAGTTGGTTATTGAGAATCTCCGCGATGCGTGCCGAGCGTCGTATGGAAGCACGACTGCGGCCTCGATGGGTGATTGTGATGCGTGAACGGGCTCGGTCACCTCTCCCTGAACTGCTACGGGCACGATCTGTATTTCTACCTCGACCTTGGCCACGGCCTCTTTGCATCTGCTGGAAGATATGCCTAGAACTCGCTTAGTATGGGGTGTGGTTGGGTAAACAAAACAAGTGCCGGGCAATGCTCAGGTCAAGAGGTTATGCCGGATAAGGGAGGATGTGATGAAGATGACGAAAGCAAAAGGCAAAATAGAATGAAATGCAAATTGCCAAAAAGGGATGAAGAAATGGAGATGGGCCAACAAGGAGATGAGAAAAAAAGCAGCCGGAAAACGATGAATGTATATATTGTGGGCGTTGGGATGAGATTGGCGGATTGATGGATGCAGAGGAGAGGGAAATGAAGCTCGAGCCACGAGTCAGGCCTCTGATGGCAGCAGTGAAGGCTGATATCATATGCCATTGCTTGGGCGGACATGAAAGGCCTGTCTGGACGGGTTGGAGTAGCAGTGTGATGGAGCGGGTATGGGGAATTGTGCATGGCCTTTAATCTTAGCGGGCCGAGGGTTGGGGAGGAATATTCTCCGCCATCGCTCGGAGCAGACGACAGTGGTGAGGTCGCGATGGGGGAAGGGCTGCTTGGCTTCGGTTCGCCCCACAGCGAGCGGAAGCGCTGCGACAAGGTAAATCATGATAGGGAGAGGCGATGGCAAGCATCAATGCAGCGGGCTTAGGCTAAAGTACAGGGCCCATGGCGGTGGCGCGGAAGATGGCGGGAACGGGTGGTGTGGTGACGGGGGAACGCGGAGGAGAGAGGACAGATGGTGATTGATGGAGATGTCGCAGATGGTGTTGCAGCGCGAGCATTGAGCAGACCCCTGCCTCGGGAATTCGTCGCGACACGGGCGCGCTTGCCATGTGGGCGGCAGGGAACAGCGCCTGGCAAGCGAGATTGAAGAAGAAGGGAAGGAGCGTGAGGGCAGACAGGACGTCAAGGGAACAACACCACCACCCACCTTGAGAATGCTCAACCATCCACCTCGCATCCAGATGTTCGGCCTCCTCGACAGATACCTCGACCTCTTCAAGTGCCCACACGCTATGGTATCACACTCGGCGATCGATCCGTCTCCTCCTTGTCGTCTGCCGTCAGTCGTCGCCGTCGTCGGTCGTTGATGGCAAGGGAGCGAGCTTCCAGAAGCGCTTGCATCAATCGCTTCCGCGTGTTTGGCGCCCAGTCCTGGTCTTATCATCATGCTCATATTAGCCATGCTTTGTTTTGCCTCGTCCTGCTTTGCTTCTCCCATCTTTCTTCTGCTGCCTTCAACTCAACTCTAGGCCAGAAACTTCCCCAGCCGTCCCCGCAGAGGCCCACCAAGCATGACGCCTGAGGCTGCCATCCTCCCTCAACTTGAATTCGACTCACCTTTGCGTCCTCTCCTCCTCAAACTTCAAACCTGAGCGTTGGATGAGGTCGATCCCCGGATGATCGCCCTCAGGCACCCCAATACTACTAGTGCTCTATGTACCGAGCGTCGCGCCGTAGCCCTCGGAACCGCAGGCACCCGTGGATTTTGGAGCGAAGGAATCCACCGACAACGTCCAGAGGTCGTCTTTGTCTCAGTCGCCGTCAAGTCGGATGTTGCTGCTCTGACTGGCCAATGCTATGCTTGATGCACCTGTTGCAATGTGATGCAATCCCATCATCCCATCGACCCTCGCTCTCCATCTTATACTGCGCTCCCTCCGCCGCTCGCGCCATTTACTTTTACCTCTCCTGGTATGGGCTGCAGATGCCCAACTCGGCCTCCCGCCTGTGCTCTTCCCGTTTCTGCCTCCAAGAATCGTATTTGGCAGGTTCCCGCTGTGCATTTCGGTCTGTCTGGCATTCTAGGTGAATCAGATGGCGGATGCCAGTGCCATCCCTACATGGTGAACCCGGTCATCGCTTGCCAGAACCGAGAGATCATCACCTCAGCCTTTTGTATACACCACCTGGGACAAGTGCTTTTTGAACAGTCGCAGCAGCAAAGCACCGCAGCCCGTCTCAAGCCATCAATGGCGTGTGTGGCTGCGCTCTGCATGTCGCACTTTGGGTCGTGATCTGTCTTTGCGATCGGCTTGCGGTACGATTGCCGAACACTACGTTTTTGGGAGCCCTGCAATCACGGCTGTCTAGGTACCCTTTCCTAACCCCATCATGGACCCAGGCTAGGTTACATGTTCACCGAGGTCGCCACCAATACCAGCCGCTGGGACATCATCACCTCCACCGCAACAACCAATGTGCTATCGAATGCGCCTCGCTAGGCTTGTACAAGAGAATGCAGCTGGTTACTTACATCCGAGAAAAGAAACCATCATCATCATCAGCCAGCCAAGACAGTTTCCTCCTCGCATTCATGCCACCCCTTCTAGATTTGATCAAGAAGGTGGGTTTCAATCTTCTAGAAGCGTCATTATTTCGATTGCTATCATCTACCAAGACAGAACAGTGAAACCGAATGTTGCTTACTACGAATGCATCAAAATGCATGCACCTGCACGCTAACCGATGATTTGCTCCTGCCCTTGATGGTTGTTACGTGCGTAATCCATCATGCATGGGCGCAGGGAAAAACCTAGACCCTGCTGCCAAAAGCAATGCACGTCTAGGGCCATGACGCTATGTTGCCGGTTTTATAGAATGGCTGTTTTTATATGCTGATCTTGTTCCCGCGCTCTGCTACCTTCCTCAATCCACGTGACTGGCTTGGTGCAATTCTCTGTCATCAATTGATTGCATGCATACATGTTTATTTGGCAAAGTTAAGTGTACTTATAAATTTGCTTGGTGCTGGATGCATAGCCTACAAGAATTCCCACCAACAAGCATGTGGCATTCTGTCCCACATCAGCTTTTCAGGGTCCGAGTCGGTAGTAGACAAAAATGCTATTTGTAAATGCCAAACAGGAACGACCTTCCGATCCTACAGACCACGGTCCAACAAAACCAAACCACGACACTAATAAAAGACATGGTAGCTCATGTCTCGAGTATGAATCATTGAACATTCACCTTGCACATAAGGCGCAGGCAACTTGATCGTCAACACAGCAAGACCGTTTTCCTCTTTCTCAACTTCCATGAATCGCGGTTTCTCCCCATCTTCACTCCCCAACCGTGATAAATTGAGCACCAACTAAGCAAATGTACCGCCATCTTCCGTACCCAGATATACATAGGGGAAGCCTTGTCTCATAACCGACCCAGGTGCAAGCCAAACGTGCGGTATATGCAACACTGCTTCGATTCATCGTTACCCTCAGCTCCTACTACTCGTGCGTTGGGGGTTAGGATATGCACAATGCTCCATCTGGTCGTCCACTATCCTTAACAGGTTTACAATGCGTCGGACCTTTGCGCTCATCTGCGCTCGGGTCGTACAGCGTCTCACAAACAGATGTTCGCGAACACGCTGCCTGCCTCCCCGTCGCGAGTGACACCAATAGAATATGCAGCTTGTTTCCATCGGGTCCCAGACACTCCAACCACTACCATGTATTAATAGAACTAGGCTGATGTTCGCAAACGTTTACCATGGTTTGAATCATTGATCCACGGGGTTGCGTATCTACGGTTGTCACTCGGTAGATTGAGTCGTAAGTATGCGCATCTTGTGTTTCTCATTTTCCCCGACGAGCGTACAGCGTGCGCCTCCATATACATGTACTTTTCTCACCGGTTTGAACGTGTATAGTGAGCCATGGATTCGGGATCAGCCACGTTCATCTGCGCTGGCCCCTCTTATACGCCAGATGGACAGACATACAGACGGCCTTGAGGGACTTCAGCCAGAATCAAGGTCCCCCCCTCCTCCCTTCATACCAACCACTTTTCTTCAATGGATCTCCAGATCGAACTTTTTATACCTAAAAAACAAACGAACTGTACAACTTGGACTGCTAGGAAGAATGACGTAAGACGCCCAAGGCCCCATACAATATATATTTCCACTACTATTCACATCGCCGACATAAAAAAAAGATAATATCGTGATAGTCAAGCAAACACGTAGCAGACCTTCAACAGTTCACAGCACAAGCAAGAAGCTCACATACACATAGAAATTGATCTGCTCGAGACGTCTTTCCAAATTAATTTTGGACTCACCTCCCTCACCCCCTTCCCTCATGCCTTCCTTCCCGATTCAGTATTCGCTACATGAAAGAGCATGGAAACTCCTTGTTGGTCTTAGGCATGCTATACTCCTTCTGTTTCGGCCGCGTTGCTTGTTTTCCCTTGAAGCTGGGATACTGATGCAAATTGATTAACCCGAGGCTGTGGGTAGAGACTTCATTCGGGGCACATTCACGAAATCTTCTCTGTCTGTCTCTCTTTCTCTCTTTGGGGGCATTTGGGTATGGGTGATTTCGCGTCCGTGGAATTCCGACGTTGCTTGGGTAGCGATTTTCTTTTCTTTTCTTTTGGCGGGCTGGATTTTCTTTTTTGCTTTTTTTTGCTTCGTATCTTCATCGGGAATTTTTTGTTTCTGATTGGGCGCTGCTTCTGCAGGTTGGGATGTCTGCATGTTGGGTTGCGCGATTATACGCTTGCCGATTGAATCAGGCTTGGGTTTTTTCCATGGCGGTGGTATGATTGTAGGAAATGACGGTACAGTGGGGATGGTGAAGGGACCGATGGCTTGCGTGTGGCTTCGCGAATCAGTCGTACACCTTGTTATCGAAGGTATCGATCGTGCCTATGTAGTAGATAGGCGGTGAGCTCGATCCCTCTCACGAACACCCGATGATCGCACGAAGTAACAGCATTAGCATCATCCATGTAATGTGTCGATGCAATGTTAAGTTTTCCCACGAGTGCTTGCACAAGAAATGCCCATGTAAGCTGTCGTCTCCAACGGATTAGTCTACATCATCTAGAACGAATCCAGAAAGATTCCAATAGTACACGAGAACTCATTGACGAAGAAACAGAATAATCTAATTGAATTCTAACCACCAGGCTGGAAAATCCACCTAAGGCAAAACAGCGCGCACCACCCATTCATCACCGGCATCTTCAACCCCAACCACGAGTAGCTCACCCTCATCGACCGTGCGCCTCGTGCTCTTCTTCTGGCTATCCTTCTTGCATTCATCGACGAATTTGAGTCCATCGTTGGCGACCTGTTCTGCGAACCACGACACGGGCTTGCGGCTGTTCTGGTCAACCATGATCTGCGAGATGATATCGCAGAAGTCGTCGGTAAATTCGGGCCATGCTTTCTTGCAGCCGCTGGCGCGCTGGCTTGGGGCCTAGAGCATGCGAGTTAGTAAGATTCGAATAGAATTAGATGAACGGGGGTTATACGTACGCCCTTGAACCAAACTCCCTTTATGGCCTCGTCTTTGGCATTGCTGGATTAGGTGTTAGCTTATTTTTCTTCACATTCTGGTATAGTAATGAACTGGTGTTACTTACACCCATGCCTTCTTTCCGATGAGCATAGTAATCAAGAGATGAGCCATCTCCCAGGAATCGTTCAGGAAAGGATCAATCTCCATTGTAGATTTGTTTTCGGCCTCTGCAGTAAAATGGTCAGCTGATGCTTCTCTCTCTCTCTCTCTCTCTCTCCATGTCGGGACTGGATTGGAATTACCTGGAGCTATGATGCCTCCCTCCACTTTGATCTCATCGGTGATCTTCTTATCGGTAGACTTGTCCAGACCCATGACCTTGACGTCGCCAGCCTCATTGAAGACGATGGCCTCGGTGTTGAGGTTCTGGTGCGCCACTCCCTTTTCATGCATTTTCTTGACGGCGGAGAAGACCTGGTTGATGACAGTCCTGGTAGCGTCGTTCTTGCCCTTGTACTCCTGCGCATCGATTCTGGTCTTGAGCGTTCCGCCTTCCACCGGATCGAACATGATGTACTCGGATCCCTTTCCTTCGCAGCGACCGTATCCCTTGAGAATGTTGTCTGCGTCTCCGATCTTCTGGAGCAGTTTCCACTCGTTGTCGAGTGCGCCCTTGCCGTCTTTGAGGGTTTTCATGGAAATCTTTTCCTCGTCGTCACCTTTTGTAGCGCCATATAGGACTCCGGACCCGCCCAAGGGCTTGGTTTCGACCGATACTTCGCTGTCCAGGCACTTGAAAGACGCGCCGCTGGATGGCTTTGGTGTCGACTCCGAAGAACCGGATGAATCGGTTGCTGAGGCGGACGTGGACGCACTGGTGCTATTGCGCGAGGTAGTCGATATGGCAGATCCTGTTGAGGAGGCTTTCGTGCTGATTGCCGTTCCGTTAACTGATGAGCTCGCCGTCTTGGAAACCGAGGCCACCTTGGACGAGGACGATGATTCGGTGGGTTCCGCTTCTGTGTCTGACGAGCTTGATGCTACGGATGAAGAAGAGCTTTTGGATGAAGACAACTTTGTTGATGTGATTGTGGCGTTGGCCGACGTCGACATAATTGATGAAGAGGATTTCGACACGGCCGACGAAGAAGATTTTGATACGACCGATGAAGAAGACTTTGACACATCCGATGAAGACGATGAGGAGGAAGAAGAAGACCTTGACGCACTTGACGAAGCAGTCTTGGACGCACTAGACGCCTTGGTGGTCTTCGCCTTCGTCTTCGTCGCACGTTTGGCGATTTCCACGGGAGCATACTGATCGGAAGATACACGAACTGTTCCCGACCGCGCAGCTACAGAACGTTCAATGGCCACTGCGTCGAACTGCGTAGCATTGTCATCATCGCTTACGCCCCATTTTCGCACAATTTGAGAACCACGAATGGCGATCACGTCTCCCACATTGAGGAAGTCAAACTGTGATTCAACGACATTCGTAACCAGAGCTGGGCTGCGGGCTTGCGCCGCGAAAGGGCTTGCGGATACACCGAGGAAAGGAACGACTGCGGTCGCGGTGAGCAACGCAGTCAAAACAGACGACGACGACATGGTGTGAATGAGCGAATGTAGAATTCTAGTGCAAAACGAGTGAATAGTAAAGACTGGCGAAGAACTGTGTTCTAGAGAAACGAATGACTACCACATTGGGCAAAAAAAAAGTGTGTTTAGAGAAGGAAACTGAGGAAGCGCGTCAGTAGGACAGTGGAAATTCAGTGAACAGGGTAGTATTATCTACATGCACCTGGAAAACCAGGATGATGTAAGCTCTATCCTGCTTCATGGCAAACCGGCATGATGCTCATGTTTCGCGCCCGCTGAAATTAAAGCTGTAAGACGGATTCTGCACTGGCAATGGAACCTGCCGAGCGAGCGTTCCCTAGCGGTGAAAGCTTCGGGGTGTTTGTACTGCGCCGCTAACTAGTTGGGTGAAGGATTCGTACAAATATAGATGTAGGTGCCGAATAGCCTCGAGTCATGAGACCCCTGTTAGATATCCTTTGGCGTCCACCTTAAAGGGGTATACAACCGGCTAGCTTATATCGAGATACGGGTTTAAGGCGGTCGGAATTGTGCTTGTTGTCGCGCGAAAAGGGGATTGCAAGAGCCTCTGGCCCCCACGGACCCACCAGCGTACGGGTCAGCAACACCCCCGAGGGCATATTGAGTGTTGGTGAAGACCGATGGTGATTTCGGTGGCGCTCATTTATGGTTCGATTCTCATCACAAGAACACAGCCTTAGTAGTTGTAGATTTAGGTTTCTTCAGAGGATTCTCGTGCTACATAGTAGAATTCAACACCTGCGGGTTGTTTCAGAGCTCATTGTGAGTCAATTCACCTTGAACTGGGCTTGTGATTTGTGCGGGATTTGTTCTATGTCGGTATTATTTTTGGTTCAACTTCATGAAGGGGTGTTGGTGGAGAACTGGCAGAAGCTAAGAAAGCACACCGGCTGTTTGAGTACACGACTACACGACGGTGCTATGGTGTGCGCCTTAAACTTGGGAACGTCCACAGGGAATCGAACAAGTCCTTACACGCAGATCAATTCACAGTGTTTACCTAAGACTTATACCGCTCTTTTCATAACTATTGTTATATGCAGGCCTCACATCGATCGCCTGAGTGGAAATGAAAAAGAAAAAAAATACATTCGCCAAAGAAAGAATGATTGAATATCGAATAAAAAAAAACCAGTGCTCGATTTCCCGCAACTTTCTCCAGACTCACAATGCCTTTAATGACCCAACGCAATCATACTTCTGCCCACTCTTTCCCTTGTTGATATCTTTGGGATCCACTACACGAACTGACCCATAGCCACCAAGGCTCTGGCACTTGTCTTTCCATCCCCAACCATCATGGGCAGCGCCGTTGCAGCAATTCTCGTCCTCGAATGGGACCAGAAGATAATCATTGTCAGTCTCATCCGACCATTCGATTCCGAATCCGCCTACGTCTTTGGCGATATCGGACAGCTTTTGGCATCCGTCTACAGTCGCGCGTACCAAGTCAGTCAAACCCATTTTGTGGTAACTATGCGCCAGGAATGCAATACCTTCCAGCTTGAAGCTTTTGATTTCTTTTGGTGTTTCTCCTACGCCCGGTGAACAGCTGACTCCTCCAATCTTGTAACCAGTGAGTTTGAAGGCGGAACCGAGTGCGAGGCAGGATAGAAAGACGGTGACTGTGGTTGTGCGCATGATTGCGGAATGATTCGCTTTGCTTTAAAATCTCGAAGCAGATAGTTGATATTTGCGGGGCGCTCCCAATTCTTCAATAGATAGAGTCGATACCTGATGTGATGTGTAATTCTAGTTGCTGAGGCGAGGGTTTTGAGGTATTTGCAACGAATTGGCTAGAAAAACGAATCCTGTGGATGTGACGGAAGAGTGAAAGTAAATCTGAGTCTATTCTATGATACAGGCCACAGCTCTCAAGGATGGCATGTAAGACAATGATATCCAGCGTTGCAATTGGCTAGAGTCAGCGTATAGGGCACAACAATTGATCCTCGACATTAAAGTAAACCGGCCGAAAGAATCACGGAAATTATCGTCTGTTCGGGGTCCGTGTAGTGGCAGTGCGGCGCGTCAGACTAACTGGTCTAATTAGGCCACGCACGGTTGCAAGCTGACTGTGCCCTAGAAGGAATGGGGGCCGGGATACATGTACTATTATCTGACGTTTAGTCGAGAGTTGCCGCCAGCCGGCCGTGATCAAAAGGACTTGCAACAGATGTTCTCGTGAAACCAGCCTAGGTCCATGCGCACTGTTTTTCTGCCCCATATGATTGATCTTCTCGAGTAGTTTTCGAGCACGACTTTGCACTCCTTTTCTTGAGATACCCGATTATCTTCTTCATTGCCTTTCTTTTACTCGGCATCTGTTCGAGTTGCTTTCAATTCAATATGCGCCTTTCTACCGGGCCCTACGTACTCGGCGCCCTTCAACTATCGCTCCTAGCTGTGCAGGCTTTGGAAGTACCCAACGCTGTACCCGATGGTGGTGTCATTGAATTCCGAATTCGCAAACCTAGAGTCGACGTTGCAAAACGAGATGCCGAAGAACACTGGCTCGGCGAAGGTACGTCTTGTCCAGATACCCGACATGTCAATATATTATGAGGTGCAGCAGCACAAATTTATCGTGACTTGTTGAAATGATTTTGGTCGAGCTCTAATTCGAATTTTAGTTACGAGCGCGGAGCTTCTGGGAAGAAACCCTGAGTCTTCCGGTCTCTTCAGACGTTCAGACACCACTCCGCTTCAAGATCTTGAAGCCATCATCCAACACCGCACACTGACCAAACGTCAAACTAAGAGACAAGAAGAGGAGTCCTGCGAGCCGACCAAAGAAAAGAAATCATGCTTTTACAAGACAATGTATTGGAGTGAGGACACCCAAAAATGCGAAGATTGCCCCGCGGGGGAGCAGGCTGATGCAATGGGTACCGCATGTGTTGGTAAGAAGACGGACAAGGACGAAAACGTTCAAGGCAAATGTCCAGAGGGGCAAAAATTGGATCCTAAAGTCCCGAACCAGGTAATAATTAAACGATGAACTGGGTACGACGGTACTGACCTCTTGAACAGGACGAGTTCACCGCAGATCCTAAATGCGTGGACAAGGACGATAACACCTGCCCCAAGGGAGAGTCTATGACCAGACCCGACGAGTCAGGAAAGACCAAATGCGTCAAGGATGACAAGCCAGACTTCAAGTGCGAAAAAGATGATACCGAAGACCCGAAGGAAGCTGGTCCCGATGGCAAAATGAAGCACAGCTGCCGTTCGACCGAGAAGAAGGAGAAAGACAAGAAAGAGACCTTCAACAAGAATTCGAAGGAGCTCAGAGATAAACGCAAGCAGAACAACAAGGATAGGGACGAGCGTCGGAGAAAGATCAGCGCAAGACGTGGCTTTTGCTTGGCTCTGGGTGCAGGTAAACCATTTTGCTATCTTCCCTCGACATCTATCGATTCTAACCAATTCCTAGTGACCTGGATAGACAATGACGATTTCAATCAGCTTACCCAGTTGGAGATTGATGGGTTAGTAGGCCCCTGGTAATAAGTCACATGATGAAACTTGCACTGACTCTTCACTCGCAAATAGACTTGTAGAACCAGACGAGAGCATGCCGTCACCAGATGCGGATATACAGGAATACATGGTCAAGATGTGGTATCCGGCTACGGTTACTGGTATTGAGATGGAAACCGCGGGATTTGGAGGTATTATCAAAGCATTGTCAAAGCTTCTCAAGAACGTAGGAGGGAAGATGACACGCGCTGTTGCAACAAGTTATTCCAATGTAGCGCAGACGTCTGGCAAGATGGTGACCCGGCTCCGAACCACGACCAAGGGATTCCAGAAGGCGTCCAAAGAAGCCATAGACAAGGCGAAAAACTCGAAGACGGTCGACAAGATTATCAAGGATGAGAAGTTTATGGAGTGTGTCGGTCTTGCAGGTTTGTATATCCCAGGCGTAGATTGGTATCGCTCGAACTGACTTGGTGGCTGCGACTTTAGCTGAGATGGTATCGAACTCGCAGACGCGGCGAGCTGAGAAGAAGACGAAGTGGGATTACGACGTAGAGGGTATGAAGGTGACGGTTGATATGAATGCCCCGAAACCCCAAGGGAACGAAAAGCCGTCGCCGGAAGACCAAGCTTCGAAAGCTATCGTGGTGGTACTGGACAAGCAGACCGACGCAGGTGAAGACGGTGAACCGGATTTCATCTGGCAAACCTGGCCGGACAATTACAAGCGGGACAAACGGGTGCCCTACGAAGGCTGCCTCAACTTGAACTCACTTGACAATTCCATCACTCTAGTTCAAGTGTGGGGCGGATGCTGCGCGTTTTACGACGATCACGACTGCAAGAAGAAGATGTTTACGCAGACAAATCGCGAGAACGGACAGCTTCGCGGAGACCACAACGACGCCGTATCATCGTTTTGGTGTACGTTTGATGAGAACTGCAGTGGATCCCCTCAGTGAGAGGACCGGAGACAGCGGAGGTGATTGTGCGTCTGTTTGGGGGTTTCTCCCTTCTGTTCTTTCTTTAGTGTGCATCTCGTAGAGTTTAGGAATACCGCAATCCGGTCTTGCATTCAAGAGTATTTTTTGTGTGTGCACTGATTATCAAGTCGGGATCAAGTAAAGGCTGGTGAAGAGTCCAAGATACATGCGTAGATAACAAGTGATGGCGTTGTTGTCAGTTGTTGCCGTCGTCGTTGGATCTGTGCTTTTGCTGAGTAATCGATTTATACGTAGTAAAAAATCGGCAGCGGGTCTGTGCCGCGGTCTATGCATCCCAGATGGCTGCAAGGGTAGGACGCGCGACGGCGGTGGAAATTTTGCTATGGCAAACACCCCTCATTGACGCATAGTTAGCTAAATAATCAAAAAATAATACAGCACCCCCACCTTCGTTCACCCGTATGCCACCCTCACTCTTTACCACCTCACGTCGTCTCCTTGTTCATTCTACCCCACTGCCCCGTTTGAGGCCGCTGGCGACTCATCGTTCTTTGACTCACACAGGTGGCACAGCTGTCGCCCTCGCACGTATATTTACCCCTCCGCGTTACCGTCTTGCGGCCTCGCGCCTCTACTCACAAACAAAAAACCCATTATCCTCCCTTTTCGAACCACACGCGTCCAAGACCTCAGCCGTCATCATGGAGGACCTCGCAGGCTCGCTGCAGAAGCTGGGGCTCGACAAAGTCCCCGCCGAACCAAACACCTATCCCGCCCATAACCCCTTCGACCTCTTCCGTTCCCACATTACAGAGTTGCTGTCGCAGGCCTCGGGAATCGAGCGCAAAATCATATACCCGACGTTGCAGAAGACCATCAAGGCCGAGTTTGGAGATCTCCAGCTTGCGGTTCAGGCTCTCCGTCAGAAGCGCAAAGACATGGCCGAGTTTGCAAAGGAGCTGGGTGGTAAATTCCCCGAATCCCCCCTCGTGGAGAAGCCCACCGTCAATGGCACTTTCCTCAGCTTCTTCTACAAGCCACAGCCTTTGACAAAGCTTGTCCTCCCTAATATTCTGAAAGCCGGCCCGAGCTACGGCTTCTCGGCCGCCCAACACCTAGGCCTCAAAGACCCTGCCGACCCATCCCAAGGGCGCAAGAAGATCATCGTGGAGTTCTCATCCCCGAACATCGCAAAGCCTTTCCATGCCGGCCATCTTCGGAGTACAATCATTGGTGGTTTCCTAGCAAACCTGTACGATGGTGCTGGCTGGGACGTGGTCCGCATGAATTACCTTGGCGATTGGGGAAAGCAATACGGTGTGCTCGCAGTGGGCTTTGACCTTTACGGTTCGGAAGAAGAGCTTATCAAGAACCCTATCGGTCACTTGTACGACGTATACGTTAAAATCTCCAAAAAGGCCGCCGAGGAGGCAGATGTTGTGAAAGCTGCAAAGGAGGGAATTGCCAAAGCTGAAGGAGACGCATCCGAACTTGAGGCGAAGATCAAGGAGATTGAAGAGAAGGGTGTTGATCAACAGGCCAGGCAGTATTTTGTCAAGATGTGCGAAGGCGAGGAGAAAGCGCTCGGCATTTGGAAGCGGTTCCGTGACCTCAGTATCGAGAAGTACAAGAAAACGTACGCACGCCTGAACATCCACTACGATGACTACTCTGGCGAATCTCAAGTCAAGGACGAAAAGATGGACGAGGCTGCCCAAGTCATGAAAGAGAAGGGCGTCTCGGAGGAGTCGGAAGGCGCCACCATTGTCGATCTCACAAAGTACTCCAAGAAGCTCGGCAAGGCTATCGTGAAGAAGAAGGACGGCACCTCGCTCTACCTCACTCGCGATATCGGGGAAGCTAAACAGCGTATGGAAAAATACAACTTCGACAAGATGATCTACGTGGTGGCTAGCCAGCAAGATCTGCACCTAGCGCAGCTGTTCAAGATTGAAGAGGCCATGGGCTGGAAGGACATCTCGAGTAAATGCCAACACATCAACTTCGGAATGGTGCTCGGCATGTCTACCAGGAAAGGCACGGCCAAGTTCCTCGATGACATCCTCGCCGAGGTAGCAGAGAAGATGCACGATGTGATGAAGTCAAACGAGAACAAGTACGCGCAGATTGAAGACCCGGTAAAGACGGCGGACACGCTGGGCATCTCGGCCGTCATGGTGCAAGACATGAAGGGCAAGAGAATCAACAACTACACATTCGACATGGACAGGATGTGCTCGTTTGAAGGCGACACGGGGCCCTACCTGCAGTATGCGCATGCCCGTCTGTGCAGCATCCGTCGCAAGGTGATTGCGGCGCATCCAGACATTGAAAGCCTGGATCTCTCCACGGTGGCCGACTTTACGCTTCTCAAGGAACCACAAGCTACTGTGCTGGTCCGAGAGCTTGCTAGCTGGCCCGATGTACTTCTCAACACGATCAGGTCGCAGGAGCCTTCGACGGTTCTCACATATCTTTTCAAGGTGAGCAGAAAAGCCCACGGCACGGTATAAATGGTGTATGCATGCTAATGTTTTCCGGTAGATGTCGCACGCTCTTTCGGCGTCGTACGATCACCTTCAGATTGTTGGATCGGAGCGTGAAGTGCTGCTAGCTCGGTAAGGCCTCGAAATACCCCCAGTTGACTGTTTCACGGATGGCTAATTGATGCAGGTTGGCGCTGTACACGGCGGCTCGCCAGGTGCTGAACAATGCCATGCGCCTCCTTGGGTTGAACCCGGTGGAGCGCATGTAGAAGTTGGAGAGGTAAGATACACACATGTGTAGGCAACAAGGTAAAAAACCAAAAAAGGGCTGGCTGGCTGGCTGGCGTCAAGGCACGGGCAGGACGGGATACCAAGGGCTGGGTGTGAGTGTACAATAAGCTGGCAAAGCGCCTCATTGGGAAGGTAGCGGGAGGGAGTGTAGACTGTGCCCCACTGTTTTAGCATTTCCCCGCATTCCTCCAATCCGCTCCCCCACACTTTCTGATGCATGGCACACCACAACACGACATCGCGTGACGGGCATACGGAGGCCAATCTATCAATACATACATATCCAGGTACCGTTTATGTATCCTTTGCGTCCCGCCTTGCCCCGTCTCGGTGACGGTCTGCTATTCCTCTCCCTTTTCCTCGCCCTAGCTGCCGTGACCAAGGCACAAAGGACCTAGGCAGTAGTAGCAGATGCCCGTCTTTGGCCCATCATGAGCTCCCCGACCTGTCTGGCCGCCTATCGCCTTGCCTTTCGCCCGGCCATCAGCTTCCCACGTGCAGCCTTCACCACCACATGCACTTCTTATCACCAGAAACCGTGGAGCGCCGAACCCCGTGCCCGCCACCCCGATCCTAGCTCATGGAGCTTGACGCGCCCGAGGCCGCTGGCCATCCAGCTCTGTGTTCCGGATCTCGCAGTCTCTCGCTTCGCAACAATCGCGTCGGAACCGCGCGATGAAGCAGAGATTCCCACTTCGCCTCCCTTCACTGCAGGTCCCTACTCAACCCTCACCATCGGCATCCCCAAAGAATCCTTCCCTGGCGAGCGTCGTGTGGCCATCACCCCCCAGAATGTCCAGCTTCTCCTCAAAAAGGGTTTCTCGCGCCTTCTCATCGAGCGCGGCGCAGGCGCCGAAGCTCAATTCACTGATGAGGCCTACGAACAAGCCGGCGCCAAGACAGTCGATCGCCGCAGTGTATTCAGCGAAAGCGACATCTTGCTCAAAGTGAGGGCCTTGAGTGCTGATGGCCCAGACAGCGAGGTTGACGCCATTCGCGAAGGTGCAACTGTCTTGAGCTTCCTATATCCCGTCCAAAACAAACCCCTTGTGGAGAGGATTGCTCAGAGGAAGGCTACTACTTTTGCTATGGATATGGTACCCAGAATTTCGAGGGCTCAGGTTTTCGATGCATTGAGCTCCATGGCCAACATCGCTGGCTACAAGGCAGTGCTTGAGGCTTCCAATCATTTTGGACGATTCTTGACTGGTCAAGTTACAGCTGCAGGGAAAATTCCGCCTTGTAAAGTTCTTGTTATCGGTGCCGGTGTAGCTGGCTTGAGTGCCATTGCCACAGTATGTATCCATCTCCATTGTTTCGTGCCTGCCTACCTTGCTGACTTTCGTCACCCCAGGCTCGACGCATGGGCGCTATCGTGCGCGGTTTTGATACACGTTCGGCTGCTCGAGAGCAAGTCCAATCTCTAGGTGCTGAATTTATCGAGGTAGAAATCAAGGAAGAAGGTGGCGCTGCTGGCGGTTACGCCAAAGAAATGTCCAAAGAGTTCATTGAGGCCGAAATGAAGCTGTTCTATGAACAGTGTCGTGAAGTTGACATTGTCATCACCACTGCGTTGATCCCTGGAAGACCTGCACCTAAATTGATCACAAAGGCCATGCTGGGCGCCATGAAGCCAGGTTCGGTTGTGGTTGATCTTGCGGCTGAAGCTGGTGGTAATTGCGAAGCTACTGTACCCGGACAATTGGCAAAGTACCAGAATGTGACAATCATTGGTAATTCCATGAATAATCGTCGTATTTGATGGAGTGCTAATCAATGCATAGGCTATACCGATCTACCCTCCAGACTCCCGACCCAGTCCTCGACGCTCTACTCCAATAACATCACGAAGCTCCTACTATCCCTCGTGCCTGAAAGCAAGAAAGAAAAGTACTTCGATGTCGATCTCAAGGATGAAGTCACTCGGGGTTCGATTGTCACGTATAATGGCCAGATTCTCCCTACCGCTCCTCGCCCGGCACCTCCCCCAGCACCCGCGGCCAAAGCCCCATCCGCAGCCGATCAGGTGGCAAACATCGTCGCGCTCACGCCGTGGCAGAGTCAAACTCGCGAAGTTGTAGCTCTTTCTGCAGCAATGTCTGGCGCGGTCGCTCTAGGCAAATATACCGGACCTCTGTTTATGGGCAACGCTTTCACATTCGCTTTGGCTAGTTTGATCGGTTACCGCGTTGTTTGGGGCGTGGCACCTGCCTTGCACTCACCCCTGATGTCCGTCACAAACGCCATCTCTGGTATGGTTGGAATTGGTGGCTTCTTCGTCATGGGAGGAGGGTACTTCCCAGAATCTCCAGCGCACGTACTCGGTGCCTTGAGCGTTTTGCTGGCTTTCGTCAACGTTTCCGGTGGATTCACTATCACCCAGCGCATGTTGAACATGTTCAGGAGGCCTACAGATCCTAAGGAATACCCTTGGCTTTACGCAATCCCAGCCATTCTCTTCGGTGGAGGTTACCTTGCTGCAGCCAGTTCCGGCATGGCTGGTCTTGTTCAAGCAGGATATATGGTGAGCAGTGTGCTTTGCGTATCCTCGCTTTCTGGATTGGCTTCTCAGGCTACAGCTCGCCGCGGTAATCTTCTTGGTATATTAGGTGTTTTCTCTGGTATACTGGCTTCCCTCGCTGCTGTCGGCTTTGCTCCAGACGTCTTGACTCAGTTCGCTACTGTTGCTACCATCGGCACCGTCGCCGGTCTTGTCATCGGACGAAGAATCACTCCTACCTCCCTACCACAGACGGTTGCGGCTTTGCACTCCGTCGTTGGGCTAGCTGCGGTATTGACTAGCATTGGCTCCGTTCTTGGCCACAGCGGTGCCGACATTTCCACTCTCCACATGGCATCTGCATGGTTGGGAGTACTTGTAGGAGGAGTAACATTCACTGGGAGTATCGTCGCCTTTCTCAAACTGTCCGCCAAGATGTCCTCCCGGCCCTTGCTATTCAGAGGGCGCCATGTCGTCAACACGTCCTTGCTTGGAGCCAACGTGGCGACCCTAGGAACCCTATTGACATATGCTCCCGGTGCTCCATTGATCGGGGCAGCTTGCTTAGCTGGAAGCGCTCTCCTTTCTTTCTTGAAGGGTTATCTGACAACTGCGGCGATTGGCGGAGGTGATGTCCCTGTCATGATAACAGTCCTGAACGCCTATTCCGGCTTTGCGCTTGTGGCAGAAGGGTTCATGCTGGACAATTCTCTACTAACCACCGTAGGCGCGCTAATTGGCGTCTCTGGTTCCATTCTCTCTTACATCATGTGTGTAGCCATGAACCGCTCCCTCACCAACGTTCTCTTCGGCAGTGTGGCCCCGACTCCACAGTCGCAAGCCAAGCAAATCGAAGGCGAAATCACAAAGACTACGGCCGAAGAAACTGCAGAGGCCCTAGCATCCTCGGAAAACGTCATCATCGTCGTCGGATATGGCATGGCCGTCGCTAAAGCACAGTACGCCATTTCAGACTTCGTGAAATACCTAAAAGCAAAGGGCGTCAATGTACGCTTTGCCATCCATCCGGTAGCAGGACGCATGCCTGGACAGTGCAATGTGCTACTGGCTGAAGCCAACGTTCCCTACGATATTGTTCTTGAAATGGACGAGATCAACGACGACTTTGGCGAAACGGATGTCACGCTCATCATTGGCGCAAACGATACCGTGAACCCCATCGCGCTGGAACCTGGTAGCGCTATTGCCGGTATGCCTGTGCTGCATGCGTGGAAGAGTAAGCATGTGGTCATGATGAAGAGAGGGATGGCGAGTGGTTATGCGGACGTGGTAAGTTTACTCGCTGCGCCTTTGATTCTTTGATATTTGCTAATAGGATCCTAGCCAAACCCCTTATTCTACATGGAAAACACAAAGATGTTGTTTGGAGACGCAAATGATAGCTGTAATGGTAAGTGGAAAAGACTTGTCATTATTCCCCCACCCCTTTCGACGTCTTAGCTATCTCTCGAAGACCTGACCAGTAGACTGACTATTACATGCAGCCATCAAGCGAGCTCTAGAAGACAAGAAGTAGGCTACTTCGAACCCAAACAGCTAAACCTGAACGAATGAAACGAACAACTCCATCCCTATGGAATAAACAACCCTCCCTTTCTTCTTACGATCCTTTCCATCAGTCCTTGTTCATGTCTTGTTAAGTGATGCCATGTCACGTCCAAAAGCATGGAATGTATATACCACGTGCATACATACACACATCTATATATAAGCGGTGCTAGGGGTCTCAGCCCCCTAGTGCAATCTACTTGGATAGCGCTACGTATTAGACTTTCACTTCGGTGATTGGTCTGTACGTTAGATGAATCGGTTTGCTGGTAGTTTAGAAAACCGTCCTTCTTCCTGCAATGAACGAGACATCATATCATACTTGTCAAATTATCCTCTTCGCAAGTAACTAGTCAAGTGACTCTAGCGCTACTACATAAACTTAATAATCTTTGCGGCCAGTGAATTCTGACCTGAAGACAAAAACAGGCCCCGTTCGCATGTCAATCGGATACATTCTTCTTCCCTGCTCTCTCCCGACATCAAACTAACTCACTACCAACACAATAAAAAGGCCATTAGCAATGATTGCAAACTAGACTCACGAAATCAACTGCAAAAGGCAAGACAGAAAAAAGTGCTAAGCAACTATACTCAACAAATAAACAAAAAAAAAATCAAGGACATTCATAATCTTCAAACCCAAAGAGTCCCCATGACAGTGAGATTAATTCCAACAACCCACAGCCCACCCAATCAACCTTTTTGAATAATGAACCACGCTTCCATGAGAAAACATCAACACCCCCATAATCAGCCCCCTCACTACTCCGCAGCAGCAACCTTGATCTCCAAAACATCCTTGCCAGCGCCCATCTTCAACAACTCCAGCACGGCAGGGAGATTCGCTTCGGTCAAGATGGTGTATTCGGGCCACACTTTGCGGTCCCGACCAGCCTCGCTCCAGTGGATGCGGAACTCCTGGATCGATTCCTGCGGCGCTTCCTTGGATTTGTACTTGGACATGACTGATTTCGTTTTTTTCTTGCGTCAGTTTCTCGCGTATTTTCATATTTGGTATCTGGGGTTTGAAGAACAGGGAAAGCAAATAGATGGCATGACCATAGAAGAAAACCAAGACTTTCTGGGGGAAAGTAGAGCTTGGTTTATGGAAAAAGAATGAATTAAATTGAAGGGGAGACATACACTCTGCACAGTTCGGACTCTCAGCAATAGTGCTAGTAATCTGCTTGTTCAAAGCCTTCAAGCTGAGTTTCGCCGTCGTGTCGATAAGAATCACCTCATGGCGGTTAGACGGGGGAAGCGTGAAGAGGACCGGGATCGACATGTTGATTGGTTGGTTGGCTGGTTGGCTGGTTTTCCCGAAGGATCGAAGTTTCCGAATTATGTCAAGAAAATAAAAGCAACAACTTTGGACACAGCGAACAGCAGTGAATTCGAGGCTTTGATGATAATGTTCGAAGAGCTTTACGTCGATGTTGGCATATGAAACGTGAGTTTTCCAAGGTTTCCTTTCCGACGTGGGTATGGATGAGGAAGGAGCGAGGTACGTCATTGTGGCTTGGTCTGTGTCACCCTTGTACCGGTTCCTGACGAGAAGAGGGGAGAAGAGGGGTTCAGCTACATCTTCTTCTGCATCATCAATTACTCCATACAGTTCAGTGCTTGCACTCCTGTGAGCAACTGTCAAATCGAATCGAATTGGTTCAAGGCTATCCGAGCGTTGTGCTCCCCCTATGTATAATAATCACAGATTGAAACTTAAGAAGAAAGAAATAATGAACAATAGTCGTCCCTAATGCCATGTTGCGCCCAAAGACAGAAAAGCGGAGGGTATCCATCCCACGGACCTTTTGAATCAATGCCATTAAACGCCAGGGGAAACGCTGAAATGCGTGTTTTGCAATCGCGCCATTCACTTCTTACATCATCCCGACCACGCCCATGAACTTCTGCCAGTTGTCACTTCCCGTCCGATGTAGATATCATCTGCTGCCAGTGTGTAAGGTCGCGACTGAGGTGATCCATCATTTGAAGAGTAGTTAGACCTTTGAACGAATCGAGGTCGTCGCCCTCTGTTTTGGTATCCTCCGGCGGGGACACGCCGTTGGCTGCCGGAGTAGGAGGTGTTCTGACGGCTGGCGATATAGCATTTCGCTCCCCAGCCATATCAACCTGGCGCTGGGCGATATAATTCTGCATCGCTCCCGCAGGCCGTCGTATATCGTGCCACGACAGCTTCTGCAGCCGCGAGTTCTTTGGTTTGGCCTGTCTGCCTCCTGCTGTACCGTCGCTGCTATCATGACCATTTACTGCTCCATTGACAGCATTTGGCTGAGGCGAATTGGGTATATCATCATTGGCCGCGGGAGATGCCCCGTTTGTAGCACCAGCTGGCGCATCTTTTGTGTACTGATTTCGTCCGAGACGGCTTTGTCGTTTATTCGGTGGCCGTCCTCCTTTTCTTGGGGCCGGGGCGGGCTTGAGTTCAGTCGTGGGTGTTTCGGGGGGGATTGGTTCGGTCGCGGGCGCTACCATAGCAGGTTCTTCGTTCGGAGGAGCTTCTGGAGGTTCTGAGTCTGTTGAGACGTCAGCGTCATCTTCAAATGACTGCAAACACCCATTACCTTCTCCTTTTCTTCGCTCCGCACGACCTTTTCGTCTATTGGCAGCTTCAGCTCGTTCCTTCTCCTTCTCACGAAGTTCTTTCTCCCGTTGACTTTTTGCGGCTGCACCACGAGGTTTTTGTTTAGGCGCTGAAACCGTAGTGCTGTCGTCTTCAGATTCTACGACCGGCGAATTGCTAGGTGATCGAGATCCCGTACGCTGTCGTTTGACTTCCGGCTTAGTCCTACCGCAAAGCTTGTCAGCATCCAATTGCCCGTTGCCCAATTGACGTAGCAAACCAACGTACTCCTCACTCTCGTCTCGGCTACGCTTTTTGCGGGTCCCGTTCTCTGACGCTTCCGTCGGACCTTCGTGCTTGCTCTCTTCAAGAACCTTGCGGAGGACCTCATCCTCATCGTAAGCTGCCCTACTATTCATTGTTGATCTCCGTTTGCTGAACGACTCAGCGCTTGCTCGCGAGACGCGTTCTTTGTCCCTCGCCGATTTGCCGTCTGATTCTTTAGATATCGACGATTTGCGGGCGCCTTTTCCGTGATGCACATCGTATACAGGAAGGTAATGGGAGTACTTTTGTCTGTGAGAAATAGTTAGCCGTACTGTGGCAAATAAACACCAGTCAATGGCGGCAAAGGTGGTTCGCAGCGATTGACTAGATTAAGCGCAAAATGCAATTCGGGTACCCCACAGCAGTGGGAGGAGACGCAACGTACCCTTTGGAGCTCACCATGACCTTGTGTAGATCGTCTCTGCACTCTTCGCAAAAGTATTCGTCGGGACTGGCAGCTTCGTCCATGATGCCGACGCAACCCCCGTGCTGCCAAACCTTACAAATGTCGCATTGGATGAATAGGCCACCTGCTTCATCACCCTGAATGTCAGAATCTGTCAAAGAGGCGGGAAGACCATCTTTGGACTTGCCGGCATCCGAAGGTGGACCCGGGTACTCCTGCTGCCCACACAAGCAGCGTGTAACCTCATCCTCCTCTGTGATTTCGTCTTCGAGCTCATCGTCAAGCTTTGTGGTTTCGTTGTCATCGACATCTTGCTCGCGCGTGCGACGACGGGTCAAGGGTGGCTCGACTTGAGCATCGCGAGGAGGTTCATCGAGCTCCTCGGAGGAGAGCGAATGAGGGGTGGAGGACTTGTGCGGCGACGACTGCTTGTGATTAGCTCTTGTCGCGCGATCGCCGCGCGAGGACGAAGCCGAAGACGAAGAGGTGCTGTGTGCTGCCGTGACGCCGGGTGGGGGCTGCGTGGTACGAGCCCTTGACGATCGACGGGGCGACATTGAACTTGCGAAAAGGCTCGTTCACAGGCAATGTACCTCTTTGGTGGGAGAGGGGAGGAATTGAGTCGATTGTGGAGGGTTTCGTAGAGCGCGCGAGAACGGGGTGGGCGGAATGCCGAGGACAGAGGCGGCAGGAATAAGCCGATGGGATGAAGAGAAGCGGTGGTTATTGGACTAATGGAAGAATGCAGGAGAAGCTATGAGCTCGGTGCTCACGCTTGGGAGAGAGGGTGGGCGAAATGAGGTACGTAGGTAGACGGGCGAGCGATGAAGTGCGGAGCAAGTGAGAGAGCACAAGCTTCAAAGGCCGATGGGACGTGTTGAAGATGTGACAAATGACGATGGGCGCTCATGGAGCATGGTCCGGGCTTTTGCGGGAACTCGGGAGGTGAAGGTGGGAGACAAGCAGCGGACAAGACGAGAGGGATTGTTCTCGAGTACTCAAGTGCTGGAACTAGAAGCGTGAGGGAGGAGGAAGATTGATGAATCCCAGCCCGCTATAATCCCGCTAACCTGATACAGCGATTGCAGCGGCAGCGAGAGCTCCATTTTGCCGACGACACACAGCACGGCACCGTAATTCGAGTGTGTGGACGCTGCCGGCGGTCAGGCGAGCCGACAGAAGAGAGATGGAGATCATGACGGAGTGTGCGTATTCAGAGATGCGCAGTCTGGGGTGGAAGGGTAGTAAACAGCTACAGCTTGCGGTTTGGAGGAGGGTGGACACGGTACCTAGTTCACGGCCGTCAAACGAAAGCCGCCAAGAAGCGTCTCCTAGAGGAGGAACAACGCAATGACGTGTAAAACATACATACATGGAAAATGTTTTGCATGTCGCGTGTTGCAAGCCTCGCATATTTATTCGAAAGCTATCCTTTTCATGATGAGCTAAGCTTTGCTAGATTTCGATTGGTTCGCATCGTAGCCATGGCTTCTACAGCGCCTACACTTTGAAAATAATAGCCAGATGAGAGATATCATTGTGATCGGGAACGACACTTGACTGGTGAATTGGTGTGGCAATTTATGGGAAGATAGTGTCCTTGAAGGAGACAGACTGCTCGGTTTGGTGCTTCAGTGCTCAAGTCTTGGGGTGAGTGCTCTTGGCCTCCTCAATTGAGTATCTCCAGAACACCCAGCTTGCAACTCTAAAATTGATACATCTTTCTGACAGCCGGGAAATTATCAGAAACGTTTTATGATACCAAAGCCAGCGAGCTGCACATCAATTGACTCGGAAGAGGAACGGTTGTTGAAGGTGAGTACTTCTCATATCTAGAAGCTTCTTGCGACGTCACCTCGAACAGGCAGACGCGACGTTGTTTATATGTAGGCTTATCTGACGTTTGGTTGTAGCTTCATACCGTAAGATTACGACGCGACGTGTTTGTTTGCTTGTTTGTTTACAAAGTCGTGCTGGAAACCCTCATTTCTCGCCACTTGACCTCTTGTGTCTCTTACCTCAAGTACTGCAATGCCAGTGCAGCTACGCAATTCTTCCCCGTCAACACAACAATGGCAATGGTCAAAGAAGAAGCATGTGTCTTTTCGGAGCCTACTGTTGCTTCTCAGGCCCTGAATTTGGCCTCCAAGGACTCCACTGTTGCCCGCAAAACCGATATGCGTCAACACTCTACCACCTCGACCATGTCATGGCAGTAAGTTCCAATTGGCCATACAACAACCACTGAAGCTGATTTGCAAGGGAAACTCCCCAATTTAATCCCGACGAGGTCATCATCTACTTCGCCAAGGGTTCCGAACTGACCATGATTGACCGGACCCTCATCTGCAACAGCTCTACGTTCTTCGACAAAGCTTTCAACGGTCAATTCCAGGTACACACTGATTTGACCTCTTTGATTCATTACTGATACACTAACTATGAGAAAGGGATCCCGCACTGGCAAAATTCGTCTCCGCGGCGATTTCCCCTACGGCGTCAAAGCGATGATCATGTTCCTCAAAGAAGGATACTATAGTTTCGACCCCCTCGCCCTGAAGCACTACCCTCGTCTGACGATGCTCGATATGCACGTCCACGCCTATATTCTCGCCAACAAGTACATGATCCCAACTCTGGCCCAGCACGCTATTTCAGCATATGTCCAAATTGCTCACCGCATCCTCAAGGACTACGTCCAATACCACATAAGCCTCGTCTCGCACACCTGGCTAAACGTTCGCTCCCTGGGTCATCACCGGGACGACACACCAGTAGGAGAGGTCGAGCAGCTGCTGGAATCCATGTCTCTGCTCTGGAAGAACACTGTGGATCCGCTTGATGCCATGCGCTTCGCCGTCTTGGACGTCATCGCGCCGTTCCTCAACAAGTTGGCGCGCCTCAAGATCTTCGCGATGATGTGCCTACATCTCGACGGCTTCGAGGAAGGTCTGAAGTGTTACTTTGGATACCAGGGAATGGACTTTCGTATCATCAAGACTCCATTTATAGGTAGGTATGATCTCAGGTTCTTCAACACGAGCAATGATCATATTCTTGCATGTTGATTCTGGGAATTGTTCCAAGGAGAAGTCAACATCTTCCCGCGGATATGCGTACTTGCGGTGGTAGGAACTGGCTCAGGCAGTATTGTAATATCGTGGGTGGACTTGCATGATTCATGATACCGAACGTTGGCAAATTGCCATAGACGTGCCAATAATGATTCTAATGTATAATGATAAAAACCCAATGAAGGACCAAGATCATCCCACGTCTTTGGATGACTTAATTGAATCAATCGCTCTGATGATGAGGTTTGTAAGTGTGATCTCTTCGTTCGCTCATGATTGTTCTCGTTGCAGAAAACCACACCATGCAAGATGGAAAGTTCATAGGCATTGCAGGTGATGAACTAGAGACTCCATCCCGCTCACCCCGAGTCAATACGCTCAAATATATCAGAGTTATCCACCATATATTAGTGTCTCGTCACAATCACCTAAGTTATCAGGCACCAGTATGCGTGGGCATCTCTCACTTCTTCTCAATTGGGAAGCTACGAGTACTATAAAAGGCTCTTGTTGTCTACCCACCTTCTCTTCTCTTCTCTTCTCCACCCAACTTCCAACTTTACTCTATCGCTTCTCTTCTGGTTAATACTCGGCTACCAGGTATAGACAATGGTGCAAACACCCGGCAGAGACATCGAGGATGCGAAAAGGCTCAGTCAAGGAACGCTAAGGCATTCTGAGCGGCTTATCATCTTGCACTGCCCAACTTCACCATGCATGATCGATACTGCATGCTAGTAGCAGCAACTGCTGTATCAAGACGGGCAGGAGAAAAAGTATTGGAATTTCTTTTGTTTTGACAACGGGATTGATTCATTTTCTGCAGCCCCAATCGTGAGCATTATCAGGTCCCTCCGAGCTATCCACAAAGTCTTACGATAACATTCTCATTTCTTCCCTTTACCCCTGGCGTTAAAAGTTTTCAATGGGTCTACTTTGCCGTTCCTTCCCCTCACGATCTTCTTGCCTTTTCTCTTGACGAATCTTGGGGGTTTCGGCTTGTCCATGCTGACGAAACCGATGTCTTGTGGTTTTCTGCCACCGGGGAGGAGATAGTCGGGAACTTCAAGCCGAGTTAGAATATTACATAACTAAGGTAGAAAACAAGATACTTACCATGCTTGAGATGCGGTTGAATGGCTGCTGGGTGATTCAAATTCTGGTCGTGTTTCAAATGTGCTAATTCGTCGGGATGTTCTTCAAACTGTACATGTCGTGAGAAATGCTGATGGTGGGGTTTGGTTGAGGGAAGCGACTTACGTATCTGCTCAACTTTTGACTCTTGGCCAGCTCCATCCGGATTTCCTTGATCCGAGCTTCTCGGACAGCGATCTTGGTAACATGTCTTAACGCATCTGCGAAGCGGTACCGGAAGGGTTCTAATTTCTTCATATCGAACTTCCAGTCTTCAATCTTTTGTCCTTCTTTCTGGTGCTTGTTTATCTTCTTCAGGACTTCCTCATCCTTCTCCGCGCCCGCAAAAGTTGTAGGCTTGTGTTTGCGGTACCTGTCCTTAGGAATGACGAAAGAGATTGCAGTTCCGCTCTTGCCGGCTCGCGCCGTCCGGCCGATACGGTGGAAATACGCTTTGTAGTTTGCAGGCATGTCGAAGTTGAGCACGCACGAGACGTTGCGAAAATCGATACCTCGCGAGACTCCTGAATCAGACTTGCCGCTCTCGGTTTTCGCCTTCTTTTTGGGTCGTTTCTCGTCGTCTTGGATTGTGCCGACCAGTTCGGCCTCGTCGGAAGCGATGAGGATATTGTATATGTTCTTGTTGAATTCTTCGACGATGTGCAACCGGGAGACCAGGGGAAGCTCGCTGTTCAGAACGCAGCTCTTGATACCGAACTGCTCCAGGAAAAGCTTTACTCTGTAGGATCGATCGACGTCTCCTACAAAGATGATGCTCTTTCCTTGGATGAGTTTGAGCATAAACATGGCGTACACAATGAGAAACTTCTCTTCTTCGCCGCAAGGCAGCACGTACTGCTTCACCAACTGCGAGCCTCTTTCAAGGTCGTCCAAGTTGAGAACAACAGGGTCGCGACAGAACAGTCCTTTGACAGCATCAAGATCTGTGCTGAGCGTTGCGCTCATGAGGAATATCTGGACTCCCTTGGGCATATTTTGAGAGATGTAATCCAGGTCTTCCTTGAATCCGTAACCCATGACCAAATCTCCCTCGTCCACAACAAGATGTGCAAGATTCTTCAGCGACAGCGCTCCTGTATTCATGTTTGCAGCAGCTCGGGCAGGTGTTGCAACCACAATATCGGGGAATTCGGCGAGTTTAGCCTTCTGTACCACATCTGATTCCTTCCCAGCCAGATTTTGTATCCGCACATCCTGGCCACAATACGAAGAAAGAGACTGTGCGAGCTTTGTGACCTGTCCTGCGAGTTCTTTCGTCGGTACCAAGATGAGCGAAGAGGTAACGCGTTTGTCTTTGCGCCGTATGGTGTGGTGAAGGATTGGCAGAACGTAGGCAGCGGTCTTTCCGGTTCCCGTGCCCGATCGTGCCAGGATATCTTTGCCCTCGAGAGCTAAAGGAATCGCTTGTTTCTGAACGAGTGTAGGTGCTGACCATTTCTGATCCCGAATGCCTCGCAAAAGGCGCGGCTCTAGGTCGAGTGATGCGAAAGTGATTTGTACACTCTTAACAGGTTCGTCCGAAGGGGTTTCGGTCTGTGTGGTAGTTGGCTCAGTTGGCTCAAGAGCCTCGGGGACGTCTTTTTCGTTCAACTTTCTCTTAGGCATTGTTGGGATTGCTGTTTTGGTAGTCGGTGAAGATTTGGTGGTGAGCCGTCCCGAACTTTTTTCCATCTCGACCAGGTACGCCATGCCAATCTCGAGCTAGCGCGCCCCGCTCCGGAGAAACTCTTGCCCGCTTGTTAGCTTTCCGCCTCTCCTTCAACCTTGCCTGCAATTGACCAATCACACAGAGCTTTACGTTTATGCTTCAGAAGAATGTTTAATTCGGAACGTGGATATTTCCATGTCCAACCTTTCAAGGTTGAAAGGATTGATCTTTTCATAACCTTCTTGTGCTTCTATACCCCCAGGAACTTTGGGTCCCACGACTCTGTCGATCCGCTCTTCACTCACCCCCAACGGTACAGCCTCTCGAATAGCACGGTTCATGCGTCCAATATAATTGGGATGGTTCCCGGCTCTTTTCGATACTCCTCTGGATATCCCAACACTCCGATTTGGTCATCATGTAGCTTTAGCTTTTCCTTCCAAGTATCGTCGTGCCAGAGTACAACATCCACTTTCACGTAGACCTTGTGCAACAGCATGATGCATGCTGCATCGGAAATGTCGTCATTTGCCACGAAATGGTTGCGAATAATGCCTGCACCTTATCCACGTACAACGAAATAGTGTAGATTGATCAAAGGAACCTATTACCTACGACTCTACGCACCGGCTTGATACATGATGTAGCGCTAACAATGACACACATTTTGTGCTTTGACTCAGTGTATCTTCAGTAACAACTAGTTAAGAAAAAGTAGGAACTACCGAAAAACGACTAACCAGAATTACATTCAGAACATGAGAAACGTCGGTGAATGTTAACAGACCAAGGAAAATATAAAACGTATATCGTGAGAACGGGGAAGTCGTGGATCGTTCAGGGGCTCTGTGCCTATCTCAAGATGGCTCTACTGGGTAAAGAATATGGTCCAACACGTCTGGTTTCAATTTGCGAGGCGGTCCAAGAAAAAAAGAAGAAAAACGGAACAAGAAGGAAGCTGTGTGACATCAGTGGCAATTTTAGTCGGAGTCGTCGTCTTTTTCGCTACGCCAGTACATGAGCAATTTGCTGAGGTGCTCAGGGTGAACCTGACCAATGTCCTTGACTTTGACATTCCACTCTATCGGGTAAGTCTTGCCTAGCCTGAGTCGAGAATAAGGGCTGATGACTACGCTGCTGTCGGCTGGAATGATTTCGATGGGTTCCTTGGTCATACCAGCTTCGTGTTCGCCCGATATATACGTGGGGCTAGTTCCCTGGGTGTAGACGATGGTATGCTCCGAAGGATCACATCCTGGCTTGAGAACACCTCTGAACAAGATGTGGTAAATATACAAGAGGATACGGTTCAAATGGCACAAGGATTTCATACCTTTGGGAATATGTAGAAATGGCACAGGCGTTGACAAACCCGTGTCTGACAGAGACGACGACAAAACGCCGAATTTGCGAGTATACGTACTGTCCAAACCTGACAACTGTAACAGCGTCGTTCTCGTTTCCGCGTCGGGCCAGGGTCTCCGACATAGCCTCAGAATATAGCATGGCAAACACCTGATACAGTGTCAGTAGGTCAAATCCGGCGTGTAGTCTCGACGAGGCTACGGCTGATGACAGCATGCTACATGTTGTGCGTTCACATGCACTTGGGCCAGACTCGAAAGGTCAAGTGTTGAAGAAAGAAGACAAGTCTTACTCTTCCTTTTTTGAAGAATTGACGAGCTTCCTGGCCTGTTCGCATGCGATAACCTGGGAATGTGAGTAAAATAGAGTATGTGGACTGTGTGGGATGGCTTACTAGAATCGAGGGTTTCGTACCAGCCCCGGTCAGGCGTACCCTCGATGAGATCAGGAAGCTGAGCTCTCACGGTCGGATCGACTGTACACGTGATGTCAATTTCAGTTGTTGATTGCGCTCGAGGTGTATGTATACTCACGCGGTTCTGGCATCCGTGCTTCATTTCCAGTTGAGGTGGCGCTTTGTTGGTGCATAGGCTGGTAATAGGAGCCAGCATTACCCGAATCAGCGCGGCTGCTGCCAGTTCAGTTGTTAATTCAAGAGAGTAGGAAGTGAATGTGTACTTGTGATAAGTGTAAGCACCCTGCTGATAAGCGCTTTGTTGAGACTGGGAAGCATCTTGCGAATAATAAGAGTAATTGCTCTGAGCAGGCTGGTGCTGGCCACTGTTGCTATAGGATGAGTAGGTGTTGCCGTATGCTGGATTCGTTGCTTGGGTTGAATAAGATGGCTGGGCCGCATATCCTGGCTGTTGTTGCTGTTGAGTGTGATAAGCCGAAGCTGAGGTTGAGTAGGAGGGCTGTTGATAATTGTTGGGATAGCCATATTGCGAAGTTTGGGGGTTCGATGCGTGAGGCCACTGTTGTTGGCCTGTTGCATAGTGTCTGTCTGTGGGCGCATTCAAATGTTGGCATTGATGGTTCGTGTATCCCAATGAGGTGGTGGTCTGGCTAGGCTTAGCTTACCCTGGTCATCCTGTGCAACGTAGTAGTAGGGTGCGCCGTTGCCGTCGGACATGATGTCTCAGGCAAGCATGTGGTGAGGTGTATGTACTTGGAACTGTTGTGCTGGCAGCGAGTTAATTTGTGTCAAGCCTCGATTGGCCGGGCTTTATATAGCCAGTGGACGAGATGCGGCTCTGCTCTTCGCCATCGATGGGCGCTCGCAGAACCAGTGGAGTGCATGAGAATGGGTGGAGTCGTGTTGGTGTCTTGCATCAAGCATATGCACCCGAATATTAGGTGGACGGTGCAGCTGAAGAGCGTGACTGTACGGAGGCCAGGGATGCATCGGAGACGCGGGATGGCACTTTGTGGTGGGAGCGGTGGTAGCGGTCGTGGTTATGGAGATGGTGGTGGTGGTGGTGGTGGCTGCCCTGGGCGGGCGGCCGGATTGACCCGCCAAGCTGACAGACACACACACTCTCGGTGACCGCTGTATCGGAATCCAGCCAGTCAGTCAGTCAGCCGACACGACGCGGACGGGCATCCATGTCTGTATGCTATCCAAGCTTTGATTGTCCCCTTTGATTGATCCCATCCGGCCATCCCACCTCATCCCCCCCATCGCATACCTGTCCGGGCACGGCGCCGGATAGAGTTGCGGTATGCCACCAGCCTGCCTGCCCGCCCGATAACACGCCGCCTCTTTGGACTGGGATGCCGTTCCCATTTGATTGTCCTCTCGTTGTCCTACCATTCCCTGCCCTGCTGCTGCTCGCACATATCAGCTGGGCGCTCCCTTCCCTTGGTTTTTCCTTCTGTTTTGTCCTCGTTGTCGTTGTTTGTCTGACCCCCCCTGCTCAGCCTTCCCATCTGCACCCATTCCGTTCCGCACCACCTCTCACGATATCACACGTATAACACTACATCCAGACAGCAGCCACCATGTTCTTTGAACTCGTCTTCTCTTAGGCTACTGGTCCGGGGCATGCTTCCGCGTCCTGGGAAACGTGTACCATCGCCTGTGGTTACATGTCCTTTTGTCCCCTCCTAAAACAGCCATCTTGAATCCTTCGCGGCATGCTTCCAGCATAACACATGACACAGAAACAATCTTCACTTGGTCCTTTGGTCATGAAGAAGGACTCTGATAAAGAACGTATCGCTCCCCCTGGTCCCAGTCGCTACAATCAATCCCTTCTTTCCAAGATCCAGCGACGCCTGGATGAGGCTTCATTGGTCCAGGAGGAACTCGCTGGCTCGCGCGAAAATCTATTGATCCAACGCGAGAAGATACGATCAGCAAGCAATCGATTGAGTGACCACCGTAAGAAGACAGGTGATGTCGAAGCACAATTTATGAACATAGTACGCCAGTTCTATCTTGAAAGAAGAGAAGAGTTCCCGCCCATCCTCCACGACGCATACAACAATGTCGAGGCTGCTCGTGACAGATTGGGAGTCATGGACGAGGAGTATTTGCAGGCCGAGCGCACCCTGAGCGGACTAGAATGGACCTTCATGGAAAAAGAAAACGATGTGTACCAATTCGAGCTGCATGAACTCTTCTCCAAACTAGCCGCGACGGACGTTTCTTCGCCATCCGCATCTCGACCTCCGACTCCCACAGTTCTCCATTCTCCAGATCGCAAACAACCAATCTCCACCGTCAATGTGGAGGAGCAGTATAGAATGGCAGAAGCTGAGCTTCATTACCTGAGAGAACGGTTCTATCATCTTCGGGAAGAGCAATCCAAACACATGGACGACTTGGAGGTAATGCCCGAATCACTCATGTTGCCAGATGATTCGCCGGAGCTCGAGCTCCTTGAAAGGCTGATGACGAGCGAAGTCAAAGTTCAGAGTCTCAGACAACTTCTTTTGTCTGCCAACGAACCGCTCCCACCACTGAACCGGCGAATGTCTGATCCCATGCACTCCAAAAACCCAACACCAACAGCGTTTGAGGACCATGTCACAGTCCGTACTGAAAGCGCTGTTCAGACTTTGTCTGATAATCCTTCCACACAACAGAAGATTCAAAATTGGGTCTATGATTGCTTGAGCAGCACTGCTATTCAAAGAAAGTTCTATATTGATATATCGGATGACAGCAAACGTGTGGACTTCAGGGAAACGCAACAAACACGTACGTCAATCCCCAGGAGCCTTGCCACCGAGGAACAGGGTCCGCCCCTAATAAACACTAATGAATCAGCCAAGAATACTATGGACGGCGATCCTGGTCTTCGGAAAAGCTTGGATGTTCACGAGGATCTGGCAATTAAGCAACAGGCTGCTGGTCCAGATTCCCTCATCGCACCCGACATTACTGTCCAAGTACTACACAAAATTGAAGGATCGAAAGTGGACATGAAACAACAACCACATCAGCCTCCAGCTGATGAACTATCTCCGTCGAATGCTACTATGCAGTCAGCATCGACTGCCCAAGCGTCTCCAGCTGCTATCCCTACCTTTACCTTCGGGGATGATCCTCGGGAGCACTACTCGCCAGATGCAGCGTTGGAAACATACCAGCCTTCAATACTCTCAACGACTGCTCTGCGAGAGAGTCCGTTGCCAGAGAGTCGTAATGGTTCCTCACTCGATGAGAGAGCGTCGGTCGAGGGAGAAGGCTCTACACCCGGAAAGAGTAAAAACAACACGCGTGAAGATTCATTAGATCCCTACCAGCAATCTGCTTCGTTGAGTAGATCCAGCGATGTTCAAACGTCGTCAGATCGTGTGTATCATGATACATCCCGCCTTGGTCAGTCAGCAATATCCACTTCGGATTTGCCTTGGACTACTTTTTTAGCAGTTGACAGAGATCATCCTCCGCTTCGTCGAACTCGATCTGTACGCAGCTGTTCCCTGGAACTCACAATGTGCGATCGAGGGAACGCATCTAGCCATGTACGAGCTCACAGCACTCCCGCTATTTCTTTTAGGCAATATCCGGTGTGAAAGTAAAATTGTGTCGTGGTTAGGAACTGATCAGTGAAGATTCTTCTGGAGAACGTGGGTTCACCTATTTGAGAGTCTTTTGATATGAGGATTCTGGGCAAGAGGGCAGAAATTGTCTCAATTGCAATTGTCTCTTGCTAGTCATTCCGCTAGCAACGAGAGCGATTCGAGCATCAACCAATTGGTCCTCGGGACCTAAAGGGTTGGCGCGTGTATTGAAGTTAATATTAGCAATCGCCGAGGTGTAGGAAGCAGCAAACACGCCTGTGGCTCTGGTTACTGCCAGTGGGTCAAGGACATGCAGAGTCCCATGTCAGAGGGGCGATTGCCGGGGCCGGGTGGATGAATCGCTATCATGAAGGGAAATATTCCTTTTGGAGCGAAGAGATGGAATGTTTTCAAGCAATAATATAATTCGATATCTACAGGAAGCCGGCTATAGTCTCGCATCGGCGGATCAAGATTCGATGCTCATTCCACCGAAGGTAGCGGTATTGTCAGGGCGTTTCTGAGTACGAACGAGTACGGGTAGGCTTATCTCACCCGCTCCAGTGTTATCAACCTAGCTACGAAGCACATGTCCCTACAAGGATACCATGAACTGAATGCAGTCTCGTAAACCATCCCTCGTTGATCACGAGCATTGGCACGTTGAATTGACGACCTAGCAATCCTTCAGCTGACGCTTCATGCCTCTCACAAGGTGCGACCACAGAGCAGCACAGTCGTGACTCTATGCCCCCACCCACCACACCGACCAGAGATTGCAACTCGGTATAACCAACCCCCCCTTTCTTGTCGCGCTAGATAAGGTCCATGCGTTTAACGCAATCAACAATATGGGAGGAGAGTCTCGCATAGGCAGACGCACTCGGTAAAAAAAACCACTGACCACAGCTGCGTCGAGAGTCATCTGCAAAGCCACGTCGTATCCGCTCACAGCCAATCCTGTAGATTGGGCCATGCCGGCATTCATTGTCGTTCGACGGCCCGGCTGAATTGCAACACGCATGTCCAACCTGGCGATGCCACAAGGCTAGCCGCCTGATATCAGGCCAACACACACACCGTACTCATGTCCACACACATATACATGGGCTAATCGCGATGGCGAAGGAGGGAAATACGAAGACCGCTTTACGGCTCCAACCCCCGTCGGTCGAGTCGAAGAAAGTCGGGGATTATTTTCGATATACAATATCGTGTCTTCTGCTTATGTGCTCTGCTCCTTCATTCTCACTCTCACTCACACACATGGTTGTTCGTGCGAGACAAACCTCACTCTCACTCCATTATCTTGGTTTCTTTTGGCCTCGAGTAAAATACAGTGAAGAGCTTCTCCACCGTTCAGAACCACGCGAGCGAAGGGTCGGCTACACCCGCCCGCTGCCCACACAGGTCTTTCCCCCCGTTCCCCCCGGTGGTCAGCCCTAAGAAACGGCAGACCCACTTGCCTACATTCGCAGCTTCAGCCTTGGTGCTTTACCGTACCCACGCATGTGGTACTATCAAGGCTCGCTACTCGCTACTTTGACCCGTTCGGACTGTCTTCTTCTTCTTCTTCTTTCCTCTATGGCTCGCGGAGTTGGTGCGCAGGGTAGTTCCACGCGGTGAGTCACAGTTATGCACTTTCTGCAACCCCGCAAAGTGCTACCGAAGGAAGGAAGGAGGTTAGCGATCCATGGCACTGTATATGCCGTTGTTACTCGCGCTGGCAGAGTCGACAAAACCCGCGGATGAGTCAATGTTGTTTTTCTCGCCATCTGGACACGGGATGAGACATTCAGTGCGCATCCCCCAAAACTTTTGATCTATTCTCGACTGCCGCGCCCCTCCCCCCAACGCTGAGCTTGCGCTTGTGCTTGTGCTTTGAAACGTTCTCGGCATCCCGACTCTGGAGCCTTCGGGACGGAGTTAGGCACCGATGGGAGGGAGAGAAAAATAAATATATACCAAAGCACCAATCATGACGCGAGAGTCATATATTCTGTCGGAATGCCGTGTTTGGGATACGAGCCAGGCGTGTTGCCTTGTGCTCCCCCTCACCTCAGCAGCAGAGCTGGCAGGTGATTGGTCGCCTTCCATGAAGCATGCCAGTGCAGATGCGGAAATAAATAAAGGCAAATAGAAACAGGCTTCTGCCTGGTCGGCTTACTAAAGAGGACAGATGAGCGTGATACGATGATGCTGGGCAGGCAAGTCGGCCAATAGCGAGCAAGTTGAGGCTCAAGGCAATGTAAGGCTGTGATTGCCTGGGAAGAGGACCCGATGGGTTGTGAAGCCGTTACTTTCTCGGAATGAAGAGCTGTCCACGCGCGGGCTCCCGAGAATTCCAAAGTAGGCAGACGAATGTACAGGGCAAGGCACCGAAGATGTCAGGGTACGGTGCAGCTAGGCACCTCATTTTGTTAACAAACGTCGTTGTTTGCAAGTCGAATATTGCCCTTTGTACCAGTATATACCTTGCGAGCACGGGAGTTGGGGTTGGAGCTGGGATGAGGGGTGATGGGAACAAGGATGTGTTGTTGAGCGAGAATGGGGTTTCATTGGGACTGTGAACAGAGCTTGTTGCGGGAGGGTCTGGTGGAGCGTGGATCGCCTGCGCGAGCGGAGAATGTTGGCCATCCCCATGTGTTCGTCACATTATATGGCCTATTCATGTAAGAGGGTTGGTAGCGGGAGGTTGAAAAGTGGTCATGGACAATGGTGTGCAGATTGATGCGATTGAATGCGCACACTGGAGTAGCCGGCCGCGCACGTGCCGGGCGGATCCAGACTGGACGGGAAAGATTGGGAATTGTTTCCATGCCGTCTGCCGTTGAGTGCGCAGCCTGAGGTGTGTTGAAGCAGACGCGTCTTCGGCAGGCACAGCGAATGGATGAGGCCCATGTGGATGCCATCGCGTCATGATGACTTGTCTGCTGGAGCACGATTCATGGCACTTGGCGGGAGACCAGCCACAGATGATCTGGTGGCGTCACGCCTAGCAAGGATGCCGCTCTTGTCGCCGTACAGTGCATGTCGCTTTGGGCTTAGTACATGACGATGCTGTGTATCCCGCACTTCCAAGCTGGGACATGATGGAGCCTGTGTATCGCTGCAGCTTCGAGAGGGACATGCAAGGCTGTCTGTGTTTGTGTGTGTCCATGTGTAAACATGATCCGCCATCAATGCGAATCCATGGGCGGAATGGAAGGGAGGATCCGGAGCCATGGCAGACTGTAGACGGGGCCTGTATCCTGGATGACGATCGGAATCCGAGGGCCAATTCAAGTAACCATCTGTAGATGCATGGCCTTTCCATCCCTCGTCATCAACTTCTGTTGTCCGTGTCAGGCAATCTGTCTGCCCAGCGTCTCGTGTCTGGTCCCACAGGCATTGATGGGCAAACATGGCACACGGCCATGGATGGACGCTCAAAGCGCTTTGAGCGGATCGCGGCTTGTCCTGTCCTGATCTGATCTGGACCGTCATGGCAAGTCCAAGTCGGTCGCGAATCAATCTTCCCGCCGCCCGCCAGTCTGCTTGTTTGTTCCTACGTGCGTGCGTGCCTTTTTGCAATTTTCCGTGTCGACTTCATGACGTAACCCGTCCCTGCTACCACTCCCACACGTGCGCCTGCCCGCCTGCAAACAATAAAGTCTCTGCCCTCGACCTCGCCTGCCCTTCCTCTTCTTCATCATACCATCGAGATACCCCCCCAATTGCACCTTCCAACAGTCCTCCCCTAATTAATCCTCCCTCTTCTTTTGTTATTTGATACCCACGTCCGACATCCTTCCTACTTGACCACCCCCTACAACTCCCAACATGTCCGGCGAGAAGAGCGGCGTGAACGCGCCCATGAACCAGAAGCAGAAGGAACAAGATGTCAACAACAAGCTCCAGCTCTTTGGCATCTACTCAGGTTCGTACCATTTCCCTCTCACTCTCCATCTGCTTCATACATGTTCTAATCTCCCGGTTGCAGCCTTCGCCAATGGCAAGGTCCCCTCTAACAAACAAATTGATGTTGCTCTCAACTCCACCTTGGCCTCAAAAGCCCTTAACTCGCCATCCAAGAAGCTATCTGCCGAGGGACAGGCCCTCACCAACGACCTGAAGAATGTCATCGAGCAGGCCAAGAACCTGGTCCTCACCAAGAACGAGGGCAACCTTCTCCAAGACTTTATCTGGCAAACCGAGCAGATGACCGGTGCCAATGCTCAGGTTCCCGGCGCCCCGGTCGATAAGGAAACCGCGCGGCAACACGGCAACGAGGCTCTTCAAGGTCTCCGCACCCTAGGCACCCTTGTCCTCTCCAACGGCCAATTCAGGAAACTGCTCTCGGATGCTACCATCCTGCTCCGAGACATAGCTGGTGATGCGGCTCAGAATGCTGCTAACCGGGTCAACCCCAATGAGAACGAGCTCAGCCAGATCGACCGTCCTGCCGAGGACAACACTTGGCACGAAGTCCCCAATCTCTCCGCGGAGAACGCGAAGAACCAGCTCAAGCAAAAGTCTCCGTTTGGCAAGGATGACGCCAAGAAGGCCGCTGGTGATGTTTCCCAAGCCGCCCACCCTGAGGGCTCCCGAGACCCCGCCCAGGTCGCAGATCAGGGCGCGTATGAGGCTCAGACAGGCCAGCCTGCCGGTCTCGATGCGGATGCTGCTGCTCGTCAAGCCAAACAGCAAGTTGACGCGAACGTGCCTGAAGAGGAGAAGGAGCGCGTGCGCAACCAGCGTCAGCGTATGAACAACTACTTGAAGGGAAAGATGCCTACAGAGCGTCGTGAGCAGACCATCTGGCGCTTGAAAAAAATGATTGTCGAAATCCAGGGTCACCAGGACTACCAGGGTGCGATTGAGACTCTTCTCCGTTTGGCCGAACAGTATGCTGGCCACGGAAAGGGTATTGCCGCCTCCGGAAAACAAAATGTGCAAGGTGCGCACCAGGATGACGCTCTTCAATTGGCTGAAGCTGACCTCAAGGTGTGTATTCTATAGGCTTAATGCGTGAAAATTATCCAATGCTGACGGACATCAAGACCCTATTCGAACGTTTCGCCAACAGCACCTCCTTCGACGACTTGATCGAGTCGATCAATCAAATCTACAAGGATGCCGAGCGCGATCCCGACCTCAAGAATTGGTTCAAGCAGATGGACTCGTATATCCGCAAGTGCCTCCAGCAGCAGGGTTACATTCTCGAGGACCGTTCAAACGAAGAATGGAATGCTCTCTACGACCAAGGTCATCAGCTGCTCCGCGGTCGCTACCGCGCGCACACTGATCGCATTGCCGACGAGTTCAAGTTCATCGGCCAGCAATTTGATGCCGAGTAAGTGTTTCCTCGTACAGCTATCAACATGCCAATTACTTACACACATGGCAGCCCTCAAAACAAGGCTTTTGCCGATTCTCTTACCAAATTGTTCAACGACTTGGGTCACGATGAGAATGGAAAGACCGTCTTCAAGCCTCACTTGATCAAGGACCTTACCGATGTCATTATGCCTGCTTTCTTTGAAAACATCCGCTACGTCCCTATTCCTCGTATCGAGTATAGCGACCCTATGGTTGACGCTGTCGTCGAAAACCTCGTCATCGAAGGTGACAACCTCGCTCCAAACGCCATTGAGTTTGGGTCAGACAACTACTGGCGATGGGGCCGCAAGCACATCTCGAGCAGGAACAAGAACAAGGTCATGCTCTCAGTATCTGGTATTCAGATGGACATCAAGGATGTTTCCTACTACGTGAAGAGGAAGCAAGGTTTCCCCTCCATCACTGACAAGGGTGTGATGGACGTTTTCATGGGAGGTTCTGGTTTCAGCTTCAAGGTTGAGATGGAGAATGCCGACAAGGATGACAACATCCATTACTTCAAGATCAACAGCATCTCCACCGATATCCAGAACCTTTCCATCAAGGTCAAGAAGAGCAACCACAAGCTTCTTTTCAGCATGTTCAAGCCCCTCTTGCTCAAGGTCATGCGTCCAGTCATTCAACGTGTCTTGGAAAAGCAAATCAAGGACAACGTCAACCAACTGGATGCTCTACTTTACGACATCAAGAAGGAGGCAGAAAAGGCCGAGGAGAGCGCCAAGCGCAACCCTGACCCCCAGAACATCCAGAACATCTACCAGCGTTATGCTTCTGCTGCCAACCAGCGTATCATGCAAGGCAAGCAGAAGGCAGCTCATGCCCAGCAGCGCGCCAAAGATACTCATGTCAACATGGCAGTCACCCAGCATGACAGCATGTTCAAGAACATTTCCCTTCCTGGGGGTATCAGCAGCAAGGCAACCGAGTACAAGGATCTGGCCGCTAAGGGCGACAAGTGGGAGAGCCCCGTGTTCAGCATCGGCTCCGCGAAGGAATCCTCGAGTGTGCCCAAGATCGCTGCCGTTACACGCAAGCCACACGGTCGTCCTGAGGGTTACCACTCTGAGCCCCACACTGGTGCAGGTGCTGGAACTGGTGCTGGCTATGGCGCCACCACTGGCCAAGGATTCGCTGATCAGATGGATGGAGCCTTCAACCCCAACGGTGGCTTGGGTGCTCAAACTACTCTGCCGCTTCAGCAGGGTGGTGCTCCAGGCTCTGTTAACCCTGCCAACCCTGGCCTTCCCGGTCAAGGACAGCAGCAATTCCAAACCCAGCTCGGGTTGGACAACCCTGTCCTCCGCGGCGACGTGTAAATGCCAGGTCCGGCCTGCTTCTTTTTGCATGATATGATCATACGCATGGAGGTTACGAGTTACGACTCTTTGCTTTCGATTTTGAACATGAATGATACCACTTTTTGCGCGAGGCGCTTTAGCATACGAAAGGGCAAATTATTATGCGCCCAGTTTTGTTTGGTCTGCAACAAGTAATAAGAACGAGCCCGTAATGCGGAGGTTGGGCGAGGGGGCGACACAAAATGTAATTGAACTTTCTCAGACAGAAACAATTGGTAGCTTCTATTTGTTATTGAAATCGTTTGGTGTGAACATGTGTATGTCTCAGAGGCTCCTTTGAAGTGAGACATTGGTAGATATCATCTGTGCCGAATGAATACGCGAATTCAAAATCTGAATATTAGTACTGGAATGAAGAAGCAGTGCATAACATGTCGACATTCGATGCCGCCAAAATTGAACAGATACGAATATCGCTTCAGTATCCCGTATCAGAGTGTTTTGATAGACTTGGACATCGTTTGCTACTTGGAACTACGTTGGAGATCGCTAGGCCGAACCGGACTATACGGAGATGTCGCGGTATAGTGTCGGAGGAAGCCGGACTTGATGGTGGCGCTCCGATTGGTTTTCGCCGAAGCAACCGGAGCAAGCCTCAACACCAGACCGGACCCGTATGCCACAGGATTGCGGCACAGTTTGGTGTATTGGGTATGAAGTATCAGCACTGCATGTATAAGAAGGGCATGTCGTCCCACCAAGATGAGAGGTGCAATAAGCAACAAGTTAAATTTCCTCTTTGTTTACCAATAAGCAATTTTAGTACCAATCAACTTCTCCAACCTCGTCCTCAAGATATAGTAGTATATCTATCAACATGAACATCAGCCAAGACGCCATCCCCCCTCAAGCCCGTGCACTCATTACAGGAGCAGCGAAAGTTGCTACCTACGAATCCACTGGCGAACGAGTAACATCTCAATTCGTCGAGCACAATCTCAACCTCATCCCAGCCATCGCGCCGGGCTCCATCATCCACGACAACGCCTGTGGCTCCGGCACAGTGACAAGAGCCATTCTCACCAACCCCTCCCCTCCTACAAACATCCAAATTTACGCCACAGACATTGACCAGCCATTCCTCGACAAATTCTCCACAGACGCAACATCCAATGCCTGGCCCGTCACAATCTCCAACCAGCGCGGCGAAGCCCTATCTTTTGCAGACGAGACTTTCACGCACTCCTTCACCAACATTGGCATCATCTTCTTCTCTTCCGCGGGGCTCGACGGCGCAAAGGAGATCCAGCGCACCCTGAAACCAGGCGGTTTCGCTGTCGTGAACTGCTGGCAGTCTGTAGCGTGGCAACCTGCCGTCTTTGCTGTCCATGCGCACTTTCGATCAAAGCACCCGTTCCCTGCTCCTACTACCAACTGGATTGATGGCAAGCATATCCGCAAAGTGATGCTTGACGCTGGCTTTGCCGAGGAGAAGATGAAGGTCGAGGCTAGCGAGGCATGGATTAAAGTTGGTGGAGGCGATGCAGGGTTTCGAGTTTGGGTGGAGAAGACCTGGGCTTATCTCGCGGGTATTGCGGGGTGGTTTGAGGACGATGAGAAGGACTGGGAGGATGAGGTGAATATGATGGTGAAAGTGCTGAAGTCGCTTGGGGAGGACAAGGGCGTCAGAGTTGGGGACGGTGAGGTGCTGTTGAGGGCTAGCCAGTGGGTTGTTGTTGCTGAGAAGTAATGTTTGTATGTTTGATCAGCGCGTGGGAGATTGCTGTGCAGGAAGATCCTCTCGAGAATACTCCAAGGCGAAACTTTCAGATGCCCAACGTATGAGGAGGGCATGTGACATGTGTTTCAATTGAGATTTTAGTCCTAGCACCACAAGTAATTTGACGAGATGATAACAAAACATGATTAAAATCCATAATTTATCGTCAGAAGTCAGAGCCAGAAACATAAACCCTCAACGCCCTTGATCGTATCCTACAGTATAAGTATTTCCAGTCTTAACTCATCAAGCCTTGCACCTGCTCACTGCTTAGATTGCTTTGCCTCCCCTTCAACCCTGGCCTCGCAGCAGGTTTTCCACTGGAAGCCTTTTTCGATACTGGCGCCTTTCCGGACCTCCCAGCTTGAGCGGCCTTCTGGCCTTCAATTGCCGCCTCGGCTTCAATATTCTTCATTGCCCTAGAAATAGCGACACTGTATCCCCCAAACCACTCACCCCAAGATTTGCCGGAGGCTTCCCTGTCAGCTTCAGCTGTGGGGGCTGATGACCCTTTGGACGCGGATGCTTTGGTCGATGACTTGGAGCCAGCAGTTGGAGGAGTAGTGTTTCGTGCCGTCTGTGCCGCACGGCGTTGGTCCATGAAAGACTTGGCCACATTCTGAGCCGCCGAAACACCATTTTGAATGCTCTTGACATCGTCCATGGATAAAGTTGCAGGCAACGGAATTCTATAGCTTCCGCTGAGGGTCACCTGCCTATCGCCCGTGGTAACGGTGCGACTACCATCCCGTGGTATCTCTTCCACATATTCAGTATCCCCAGATGTTGATCGCTTTGTGCGAGGACGAGTGCGGGGTTGGTATAGCATCAGATCCCGACGAGCATCCTCGAGCTCATCCTCGAGGCGTGTGAGTTCCTCATCTGCAATCTCCTCTTCACCGTCCACAGGGGTTGGTCCGGCGGTGGATGCGAGCGTGGGAACTTGATTGGTAGAAGAACCTTTGCGGCCTTTGCCTCTTCGACGTGGCGACCGCCCGGTGCGGCCTTCTGTAGAGGAATACAGCTCCTCTACTTTGGCTTCCAAGCCACGGACGCGAGACTTCAGCGCTTCTAGCTCTATTGCAGCGGCCGACGAGGTCGAGGGATCGCCAAGGGTAGTCGCAGAATTAGTAGTGACTGAAGGTTTATCAGAAGCCGGTTCCCTATTCAGTTTTCTGGGACGCCTTTTAGGACGGTTGGTCCCTGCAGCCTCGCTACCCTTTTCATCACTCTTTGCTGCTGTAGCGTTCATAGATTTTGCGGGAGATGAAGTAGCAGTAATGCTTTTTGGATCAGTTGTCGATTTGTTATTCTTGGATTGCTCCTTTTCAAGGACGATGCCGCCAGCCGAACCTGCTCTGCCGGGTGCAGGTTGCTGAGGTATGGCCGCTGCAGCTTTCCTTGACCTTGGCTGTTTACCCTGCGACTGTGACGTAGTTGTCGGTGTTGGGCCGGAGGATTGCGATCCGGAAGGCATAATAGCAACCTATGCCAATGCCTTGGCGAAAAGACGAGTTATGGATAGAAAGACTCAAATGCTATAGTACAATTGACGCAAAGAAATACCACTGAGAATTTGGATAAGTTATCAAGGTTTAGATGGAGCGCCTTGACGTAGGAGGAGGCAAAGTGCTGGGGTTGAGGCGCTAGTCAGTATCGGGATATGATCTTCACCACCTCCAGATCGTCGGTATCGAGACTACCGCGTCATTAGTTTATCCTGAAATGGTTGCTCGGTCTGGCTCGATCTCGGGCTTTTTATAGATGATGGTATCAGAATGTGCCGATGGGTGCTATGCACTGTCAAGTAGTTGCCAACACAACTTCCATAAACACAACGTTCCACACACACATGTAGCCGTGCCATATCAAGAGACCTGGAAAGGTTTTGGGGGCAGCAATTTTTAAAAAGTGAAACCATTCATCAATCTACCTGTGAATAGATACATGCCCGAGCATCAATGTCTATTGTAGAAGCGAACAATACATCAACTCGTCACCTACCGAATCCATCAAACACGCAAAAAGTAGGCTAGGATCGCACACCACCAACCCCAAGCACCGCGCAAAGGAGAAGAATGGTATCAAGGTGACAAAGCCATACTTTCGAATCCCTGGACAATCGAAGAAATCATAACTTTTGGCAGGAGGGGAGAGAAGAGATACATGATCATGCTCGGACACATACAAATGACATAGGGGCGTGAAGAAAAAAGACATGGAAGGAAAGGTTGCATTAGATGTGTATGCCACGAAGGAGACCGTTCGTGACGCGCCATGGAAGAGCGAGCCGTTGTGACCAGGTGTCAATGCTGCCTTGCAGACTAAAAACAGACCCGAACCAAATGCCCATGCTTGTGCAGAAGATGTGGCAGGAGTGATAAGACTGCCGAGAACAGATCGCTGCACAAAGATAGCAGGCAAACGCAGGATCTTGGATGAGCAATGTCTTGAAGCTACGCCCGGATGACAAAAGGGACGGCGCTAGATGTAGGATCTAGGATGCAATGGCACGAGAGGGACCTCCTCGGCGATTACCACGAGCGTTTTTGCCTGGCTTCGTCACAGTGCTCCAGCCGTCGTCGTCCATCTTCTCGGTCGTAGTGGCATCTGGTCCTGAAGGGGTGCTAGACTTTCGTCGCCAAGCACCTTCCGTCTTGGGGTCGCGTACTATCTCCCTAGGTTTTACGGCCTTGTCGTCAACGATGTTTCCATTCGCGGAAGCATCGGGGGCATCTTCCTCTGGGATCGCATCACCTTCTTCTCCAACGCGTTGCAGTATCTCGAAATTCGACCGTTTCTCGTCGGTGGTCTTCTCCTCCGATTTTTCAGCGGTCTTGTCTCCAGCAGCGGCCTTTTCAGCGGTCTCCTTTGCCTTCTTCTCTTCGCGAGCTTTCTCATCAGCTTCCTTCTTCTGGCGTAAAGCCAGGGCTTTCTTTTCCTCGATCTCCCTGTCGCGAGCTGCGGTATCGATAGGTCGCGCGGCACCAAATGGATTGGACTTTGAACCAGCCTCAGAAGTAGAGGTCAGAGGGGCAGGCTCAACTTCAGAGACGGTGCGTTTTTGAAGGTTCAATCTCGGCCTCGTTGCCGGAGCAGCAGCCTGAGGAGCAGGCGATGATGGAGTGCTCACATCCGGAGTGGCAGATGGAGATTTGGCCGTAGCGTCAGGACGCATCTTAGATCTCCACTGGTTGTCCAACTCAGGTGCGGTTGGCTGGCGCTCTACCTGAGGACGTTCTTGGAATTCGCGGCGGGGAGGGCGAGACCCGTCATTTGATCGACCCTCACCCCAAGCAGGAGATTGGCGGCGTTCACGGGGACCACCTTCATTGCTACGGACCCTGCCACCTTCCCTCGGGGGACCGCCAGTAGGGCCAGGGACCGGGGACAAAGGACCTTTGCGCTCCCAGTTCCCGAAATCACGTTCTTTGCCGTCACCCGAGAAAGGTGGGGCCCGCCTACGCTCTCCACCACGCTCGCTCCCGGCATCGTTAGCAGCATCGAATTGGCGGTAGCCTCCTCCACCTGCTCCTCGATCCGATGTACGGCGCTGTCCAGGAAGGTCGGGAAGAGGACCCTTTCGAGTCCAGTCGACAGTGGACATGTCCTTGGAGCCTTCGGGGCGGTCCTTGGCTATCATTTCGTCAGCGTCATATATATACCGTGGACGCAGATTTGGACTTACGTGGGTCGGCGACACTGACCCTGACATTTCTGCCCTGGAATGGTGTGCCAGACAGCTCTAGCGCCTTTTTCAAGCCGTCTAGAGTGCTGAACTCGACGTATCCGAAACCTTTCGGCTTCCTTTCCAGCTTGTCCTCGACAATACGCACATGTGCTACATCGCAATCGGCGAAGAAATCTTGGACATCGCCCTCGGTAGCATCAAAAGACAGATTGCCAAGATGCGCAGTATACGGGGGCTTCGAAGGAAGAGGCAACTGTTCACGAACAGCGTATCCACGGTCGGCTACCGGAAGTCAGTGACAATAAGACAAAGTTGATAGTCAAGCATGCACTCACCAAATCCACCAGTGCTGCGATCGCCACCGCCGAAGCCACCTCCACCGGAAGAGTTGAACGCGCGCCTCTCGCCTCCGTAGCTGGATCCTCCTCCACTTCCGCCTCCAGCTTCGCAGTAGTCAGTAAATGTGTCGAAGATAAATTGCGGGGCATATATTACCTCCACCTAGGATTATGTTAGCATATGCAATTGGGATAGTGCGGGGTACACTCACTGCCTACAGGCATATCCTCCATCTCATCAGCCCATGATCCAAGTGCTAGATTCGAGTCAGCTCATATGGCCAGCGGAAAGGAACGTGGGTGGCGCATACTCTGATCGCCCAGAAAGTCCCCGAGGGACATCTTCTGTTGACCTTTCTTGGGAGGAGCTGCGATCCACAGTTAGCTATAATATTCTCGAATATGCGCTCCGTCCCCAGAAGCGACGCCGCCGGCCTCACAGACGTTATGCGTTACGTGGGGTACGTCTGTGTGTGGCGAGCGGCCTCCCCAACGAAAGGACTGCGTACCCATGATTGCGGTTAGCAGTCAACGCGCTCTTGGTGATCGCGCGCTGGCTAAGTAAAGACCGAGAGCTGTTTCTGCCCTCAGTGGTGTATCGTTTGGCTAAGGTTTGGTCTGGGTCGTCGCAGCGTAAGTGGTTGTGGTCAAGCCCTGAAGGTGACCGAGCCTTGAGAAGGAAAAATGGCGGGTCGGGCTTGAAGTGCGGTTTTAGCGCAGTGTGTGGATTACCTAACCCGTTTTTGGGGAGGAGAGTGTGTAACGGATCTCCACCCCAGACTTTTTTGGCATCCGCAAACACGTCGACACTGCATTCGAATGCTCGAATCCCTGCTCTCTCCGCCCAAGAGCAAACAATGACATCTCAGCTCAATACTGACAATGTCACACATCCACTCTATCTGGCACGGCAAGCTGCGCAGATAGGCGCTGGCGCTGGTAAGTCATCCAGACTTTCTCTATCGTCACCCTCCATTCACGTAACGGTTCATCGCCGGTCTTGGTCATTCGACTGCTATTGATAGTTGCTTTCGCATCGAGTAACCATGATGTGACCGTGTCCACCAACTCGATGAGCAGACAATTCATAATGCCAAGGCGTATCACGTGTCTTGTACAGCGAACTGTCAAGTCGTCAAGTCTCTTCCTTCATGTATACCCAAGAGTCTCGAATAGAAATATTGAAACTCCAGGACGAACTCGATGAGCCATTCTGATCATACCAGCTGTTCCGGGTCTCATTTTCGGCGCCACAGTCGGCACCATCCGGACGCGAACTCCCATCCTCTTCTCTCTAGCCTCAGGCGTTCAATGGTTCGCCCTCGGCAGCACATTTTGGGCCGCCCGTAGCAGCATCCTTCACCGCGATGGACTCCAAAACTGGTGGAATACCACACGCGGCTTACCTTTGGTCCCACGCCAGGATCTTGACGCATCGCCTCGAGATCGCGTCCGCGCCTCTGTCATAGCTGGGGCCTTCACTGGATGTAGTCTCGGTCTACTGTTCCGCGGTCCCCAAAATGCCTTTTATGGAACTATCATGTTTTCATTGTATGGTTGGGCTGGCCAGCATGCGTATAATTTCCTTGATGGGAGGAACTCGAGGGCTGTGCAGGAAGAGCGTGAATTGAGGGAGCAAGGGTTGAAGAAGGAGACGTTGATGCAGAGGATAGCAAAAAGCAAATGGAGCCCAATGACGGTTCTGTCGGATGAGGAGTACGCAAACTTGATTGGGGAGAAGATTTTGGCTGTCGAGGCGGATATTGCGATAATCGATGAGAAGATCGAAGCTCTGAGGAATCAACAGAAAGCTCTAGAAGCGAGCAGCAAGAAAGAAGATCCATAATAGAAGAAGGATTTGCGTCGTAAAAAGATAGAGCTCGCTCATGTAACTCTACCCGTCTTCATGTGTAAAATACTTGTAGAAAACCAATACCTTACAATACTTGACTAGCCATTGGCATGTTGTGAATTGCGAACATGCGTTCCCAGTCTACACATCTAACCATCGCGCACAAATAATGGGTTGCAATAGAGTGCACAGTGATCAGGGTCAGGCATCAGCACTGCAAAGGAAGAGGTGGCTTTGACGATGGCGTATGGGTGACCGCGACAGCATGAACAACGGTCCGAGCTACAGCCACGCAAGCGTTGCCTGACACTTGTGAAGTAGACGAAAGTTGAAACGCCTCGGGTCGCCGACAAAGAAAAAGACAGCAAGAACCTGTCTCCATCATTTCTATCCAAGTGGAGACAATATCGCCGGACTCTGAGTAGAACGACGTCACCAAGAAACCAAGTACTTATCCGCGGTAGGACGGGCAAAGAGTGAACATTTGTCAAACGTTCTTAGAAACTTTTGAAAGGAGTGATAGTTTGGTAACTTAGAGGACATCTATTTAGGTTCTCCTATCTGCGTCTGAGATGGTCGATATATGCCTTTAAATCTTTCACTGATCTCGCCCCTCTACTACGAGGGCGCATGTGTTTGCTCACCCTCCATATGTTTAAATAGATATGACATATATATGACCGCTAGATCCTCCTCCGAGTATTCAAGACCGTCCTAAACCAATCCTACGATTAACAAGAGCAGCTTAATTGCCTCCAAGAATGGAGATGGAATATAATGATCAACAAATAGGTGAGAGAGAAGTGGGGGAAGTCCCCAACGCCGTGATTTGCGCACTGCTATGCACCTGATACCAAATCCAAAGGATGCCGAGAGAAAGCAACAAAACAGAGCAATAGGTGGATGGCCACTTCAAGTGCAAGCCGTATGCGTGGTGACGAAATGAACCCCAGTTTTGTTCCGCCCCTGCCAAAAAGTCGAATGACTTTGCATCAACCGCCAAACCGACACGGAAGAAAAAAGGCAAAAAAATCGTTGCGTCGATTTGCGGTGGCATTGCCCACCAATAATACTCTCGATAGAATCGAACAAGAATTGCGCTGCTGAGATCGATCTCAAAAACCACTAGCGATCTGCCCACTATCTGGGTACTGGCAATGTGATACATGGCGAGGAGCATCATGTAATCCACTCGAGAGTGTCCGCCATTCTTCGTAAGAAGACCCGCCTCGACAGAAATGGCTAGAAATCGTATGCGTCACAAGCGCTGCGAGGGACGACAGTGACCAAAGCAAGCCACTGTAACGTAAATGTTGAAAGGCGGAGAAGGTGTCCTGGTGGGTCTGCATTGCAACCGCTTTCCATCAGAAGGACCTCCACTCGTTCGCCCACTCGATTGTAAAGTGTACTCGTGTAGAAGATAAAATTAACACGAGACCGTCGCCCGAGCACTGGGAGGGAACAGTTTTCCAGCTGCGCCCCCTTCTCGTGCCCAGCGTTGGCAATGTTCAACCGGGAAGGCGACGGAATCGCACGCTTTGCCGGCTAGCTTATAACACTCCACCCGGTAGTTGGACTCTGTTGCCGCTGTCCCAACCGAAGCTGCTCCCCGGTGCCACGCTTCTGATGTCGTTCCCACCAACTGTGCTGACATGACCTTCGGCGGGTGCGGCGTGCTTTCGGAGCATGAACATGGGTTTTCGGCCTTCTTTGTCCAGTTGTTTGAACAGAATCAGAGGACGTTCGTTCAGCCCCAAGCATCTCTCTTGGTCACCATGCACAATGTACAGGGCATATTGCCTCCAATCGGCTGTGATGTTGTATTTCTTGAGGGCTACGGGTAGCACCTTGTGGCAAGGGTCGTCGATGGAAACGCGGAACGACTTGAAGATTTCGACCTGAGGGTTGCTTGAGCCCGGCGTCTGCGCGGGTGTACCAGACTGGTTCGAGCTCATGGTGCCTCCCGAAAGCGGTGGGTCTCCGTCGGGGTTAGGCATTGTGGAAGTGGTGTTGCGTACGGATCGTGCGGGCGTGGCGCCACCTCGCAAATCACGGTTTGAGAGTGTCGAATCATACTGCGGCCAGCTATTTTGGTTTTCGTGGTCGGGATGCCCACTTCGAGGGTTTTCGGAGCGAGAGCTGTACATGCTTCGGGGCTGGTTTGCGTACGCGGGGGAGGTGGGAGATGGTTGTGGGGCGTTGGGCGATAGTTGGGAACCGCCGGCGATGGATGCTGTGAGGTGTGAGGACGCTGCTAGGGCTGCTGCAGAGGGATCGAGAGACGAGTTGTCGACCAAGGTGCGCCCCTCCGGTATAGTTGGAGAGGGGTTCTTCGGACCCGACGAAAGGAAAAGCCTCTTGGTAGAGAACTTACGGGATAGAGTGCTCCCGACCCGCTCTTGCTGTGCTGGGGGAGACATGACAATGTGATCGTGAGGTGTGGGTAGCGGCTGCTGACTGTCCTTGAAAGCCCGTACGAGGGGTAAAATCTCTTCTCGGAGCCTTTTGTTCTCTTCGACGACTTTGGTCAGATCATCCTCGAGATGGCGTATCTTGGATTCGTTGTCACGGATGCGTTCATCCCTAGCCTTTACCACACGAATGACCTTGGCCAAGTCATCTTGAGTAGGCGGAGCATCCTGAGCGGAGGTATCGGCGGCTAGTAGGGGATCAAGGTCAGCAGAGGGAGACGGGTGGGCATGGACAGACGTACACAGCGGGATATAGTGGTCTGACTCGATAGGCACGTTCTGCTTGACCTTGATTTCGTAGACAGCCTTGAGAATGGTGAGGCGATGGCCGACACTGTTCAAGCCCATTTCCTTGAGGTCAATGTGTTGCAGGGCTATCAGGGCGTCGCCCGAGATGCCCTGTTCTTTGGGAATTGGTGAGCAGACGACTCCAAGAAGGCGGGAGTGGAGGAGACGTACCCACGAAGCTATCAGCATACTGGTCCAAGCCCAGATCCGACACAAAGTCGGCGCTCTGCTCCTCTGACCATTCGGTGATGAGAGCGGTGGGGCTGGCCTTTGGGTCCCGCGAATGGGTGAAGGTGGTGGGGGTGTGTTCGGTGCTCATGGGGCCGGACGAGGTGGAAGAGCTCTCAGCGTAGTCGACAGGGAGGGTCGGGCTTTGGATGACACTGCGCTCGTATTCGTCGTCGGCGTCAGCGTCATCCGAGTCGACGTGGTATCTAGAAGTCGAATAGCTGGTGGCAGCTAACGTTGTCATGGCGCTGTGACGAAGATGGACCAAGGAAGGCGGTTGCTATGGCGCCAAGCAACGCGGCTCGCGAGGGATGAGATGAGGGCGAGGATGGCAGAGGGCAGACGGCGGAGGAGGCGGTGGTGGTGGAAGGGGAGGTGGAGGAGGGAGAGGCTAGATGGGATGAAAGGGTGGAGGCGCGTGTATGGGTATGTAGGTAGGTAGGTATGTATGTGTGGTTCAGTAAGTAAGGCAGTGCCTACCTAGAGTATCTAAGTACTCGGAGAATGGAGGTACAGTAGGTTCTCTGAGCAGCCAGCAAATCAAAGCAGGCAGGCGGGCAAGTCGAAAGAAAGGGCCGAGCGCTGCCGCCGAACCGTGCTGCGCTGCGCTGCGCTGCGCTGTGCTGTGCTGACCTGTGCTGCGCTACACTGTTGGTCTGGCCCTCACTGCCCCGTGTGCATCACACATACATACATACATACATACATACATACATGGCATTTAACATACACATGTACATGATGACATGGCCAAGTACTCCCATGATAGGTACATGCTAGGTATGCATATGTAGGTACGTGTGTAGGCAGATTCCAATTCCTTTGACAGCTCGGTAACAATTGATGGGTCTCAAAGGAAATTGGGAATGGCTGTGGAAACAAACAGCCGCCGGAAGAACAGCAGCAGCAGCAGCAGCAGCAGCCCTTTGTGATCAGCGAGTGATGCGCCGGCAGACGACCACCAGGATGTAGTTATTATAATGCGGTACAAGTTGTGCATTCTGGGGTTGAAGTCTGGCGGCATCAATGCTCCAGTCAGCCAGAGCCATCCCGTGGCATCCACGCAACGGGTCGTAGCGGCCGCGCCCGAGCCTCGCTCGTCTCAATAAACATTGGAACACCTTGACCCCCGACGAGGCAGGCGCAATCTTGGACGTATACCCGTTCCTGGCCTTTTCTCCCCCACCGCAACTCCCCTTTCCCCCCTCTCTCCTTCCCAAACCACGTCCCTCAAGCCACAAACAGTCGAGCACCTACCTCCCTGACTATACCCAACTTCCTCCGCTCCCGAGACGATCGACGGCGGCCATAGCTCGCAAACCCACACCCACACCCCTCCCTCCCTCCATCCATCCATCCATCCATTCCACTCCATCCAAACATGGCCAAGCCCATCAACATGACTTCCACCCAGGCCCAAAACACCCTCACCCCGGACATGCGCAACGAGCTCTACTCGGCCCTGCTGTCGGGCAACGGCATCCGCAACGTCGAGTCCACCCTCGACCACGAAATGCAAGCCTCGGGCTTCAAGTCGAACCTCAAAGCCTACGTCACCCACCTGTTGCGCTCCGGCGAGTGCACCAGCTACGCTCAGGCCTTGGATCGCGTCCTCGACAAAATCCGCTCCGATTCTCAGCAGCAACCCAAGCCAAACGGCGTCAACGGTACCAACGGCCACGCCAAGGATGCAGATGACTACAACCTGCGTCTGCCCGATGAAGTCGTCACCGCCGGCGCGAGGACGCTGGGCGTCGAGCTCGAAAAGGTTTGCGACATTGCCGTTGACAGGTGATCTGCACCGCGGCGAAGCACCATTTCCCACGCGGCGACAGGGGAAAACAAAAGAAAACAACAACACACGCACAATACTCAGCCACTTCACCAAAGAAAAAACGGCGGCGCCGACAGCTGCGTCTTGACACGACCGATGCGGGTCGACGTAGGCCCATCATAGCATAGCCATCGCGAGCGCCGTCTACCAGCAAGCTTCCGAGGGTTGGGTCCATTTATCAAGTCGATGGTGGGTGGGCGTACACCTGTGACCAGCTCACACGGGCAACTCGACAGGCGTGAGAGAGGCGTGCAGGAACGAGGTTAAAGAGGGGCGGTAGCCTGCACATTGGCACATGATTTTGGGGGACGAGGCACCTGGGTACATGTCCATTCATCCAGCAGATATACTAGTTAGCACATACATCACGCCTCGAGGATCAATATATGGTGGTGCACCAAGTTGAATAAAGTTGCTTCAATTCGGCATGGCAATCGTGATTTTTCACATCACGCTATAAACCTTCCATGTCCATGCATGTGCATGCAGAACTCACAGGTCCTCCTTCTCTCTACCGTATGCGAATTCGGAGCCCTGGGCCCTTGAAGCTTCATCTATCATCCCGCCATTACCCTCGCCTACCTCAGAAACCCAAGACAAAGCGCCTGAACACTCCGTAGTCCATAGTCTGACGAAAATTTGTGAACCCGACAAGACATTTATCCATCGCTTTCTTTACTCATACAGGTCTCCGTCCTCGCCCGAAGTGCCGAACGTGTTCTGTTGCTCATTGGCCGCGTTCTCCGCATCGGGGAAGCGGAAAAAGCTGGATCCACCAGAGTTCTTCATTGACTGAGCGAACGCCTCGTAGCGGCGAATCTCAACGTCCGTGACAGAGCGACGAGCAGAGCGCATGGCTTCTTCGAAATGAGCCTTGGTGAGCTCAGGGACCGGGTCCTCCTCGCCAGCCTCTTCCATGTCAACATCTTCGCCAGCCGCTTCGCGAGCCTTTTGGCGCTCAATGGCAATGGCGATAGACTCCTTGATGGCAAGCTTAACGGCACGCTGGGTGACGAAGCCCAAATCGGCACCGGAGAATCCGTGAGTGTTTTGTGCGATGAACTCGACATCGACATCGGGAGCGACAGGCGTCTTGCGAAGCTGAGCTCGGATGATGCTGGTGCGAGAGGCCAAGTCGGGCAGAGGCACGTAGACGAGGGTGTCGAGACGTCCTGGGCGGCACAGAGCATTGTCGAGCTGCTCAGGACGATTGGTAGCACCAATGACGAAGACGTTCTTCTTCGATGTCATGCCATCCATTTCTGTAGAGGGTTAGTGATAGCTTCATACAATATTCATAGAGATACTCACCAGTCAGAAGCTGGTTGACGACACGGTCCGAAGCACCGCCAGCATCACCTTGAGAACCACCACGTGATTTAGCGATGGAATCAAGCTCATCCAAAAAGACAACGCAAGGAGCAGCGGCACGAGCCTTGTCGAAGATGTCTCGAATGTTGCTCTCGGATTCACCAAACCACATAGACAGCAGTTCGGGGCCCTTGACGGAGATGAAGTTGGCAGCACATTCGTTGGCGACCGCCTTGGCGAGCAAAGTCTTACCCGTACCGGGGGGACCGTAGAAGAGCACACCACGGGAAGGTGACATGCCAAACTTGAGGAACTTGTCGGGATGGTCGACGGGATATTGGACACTCTCGATGAGCTCGCGCTTGACTTCTTCCAGACCACCAATGTCCTCCCAGCGAACGTTGGGAACTTCCACCACAGCAACTTCGCGGAGAGCAGATGGGTTGGAGACACCTAGGGCAAAGCGGAAGTTCTCCATAGTAACCCCCAAAGAATCGAGAACCTCCGCATCAATGGTGTCCTCGTCCAGATCAATGAGATCCATCTTCTCACGAATCTGCTGCATGGCAGCTTCGGAGCAAAGAGATGCCAAATCGGAACCGACGTATCCGTGGGTTTCCGCTGCAATAGTTGCCAGGTCAACATCATCACCAAGCTTCATGTTCTTGGTGTGGATCTGCATGATCTCGAGGCGGCCAGTTGGGTCTGGGATGCCGATATCGACTTCACGATCGAAACGGCCGAATCGACGGAGAGCAGGATCGATCGAGTTTGGTCGGTTCGTGGCAGCCATGACAACCACGTTAGATCGAGCCTTCATGCCATCCATGAGGGTAAGCAGTTGAGAAACGACACGACGTTCGACTTCGCCGTTAGTCTTGTCACGCTTGGGGGCGATGGAGTCGATCTCGTCGATGAAGATAATAGCCGGTGAGTTCTTCTCAGCCTCTTCGAATGCCTTTCGCAGGTTGGACTCGGATTCGCCAGCCATCTTCGACATGATCTCAGGTCCGTTGATCAGGAAGAAGAATGCACCGGTTTCGTTGGCGACAGCACGAGCCATGAGGGTCTTGCCGGTACCGGGGGGGCCGTACATGAGAATACCGCGGGGAGGCTTGATACCGATTGACTTGAAGAGCTGAGGATGCCTCAACGGGAGTTCAACCAGCTCGCGGATCTGTGCCATCTGCTTGCGGCAGCCACCGATGTCGTCATAGCCGACCTCATTGAGGTTACCCTCCTCATCCTCGCGTTGTATCGGCTCTCCTTCGCAGTGAATGACGGTCTCCTGCGCAACGATGCCGAACTCTGGTGGATCGACTTCCACAACTTTGAACTCCACCTGCCGCATCCCTCCACGAGCTGTGAACAGGTCGCCTTGACGTACAGGCCGGTATGCTTCGCGGAAGTATGGGGCGAGGAAGACATCGAATAATGATCCAGTGATGCCTTCGACTGTGTCTGCGATGGGGAGGACGGCAATGCGCTTGGCCTTGCGGGTTGTTAGCCATGGTGCCTGTAATACTTGTAATGATGACACATACATATTTGATATCCGGGCACGGGTGGATGGTGATGACATCTCCGTGCTTCACACGCAAGTTGTGACGGACAACACGATTTATCCGCGCAGAGCCGTCGTCGAGATCATCGTCGGCAAGCACGATGAGTACTGTGTCCTTGCGCTTCTTACCCTTCACCAAGACTGTATCACCTCGGAACAGCTGGAGGGTTTCCATTGTGTTGTTTGAGAGGGCGATGATGGAGTTATCATCGTTGACCGCATCGGTGACGCTGCGAATGTCAGTTTCCGAGGCTTCCAAAGTGTTATTAGCGGAACCACTCACATGAGGGAGTTTGGCTTCTTCTTCTTCTTGAGGATGGCCGTTGCCGTCTCGTCATTCTGCGGCGGGTCAGTGAGGGTCATCTCAGCATTGGCGAGGTTGGTATTTACGTCTTTGGCCTCAGCTCCTGACGGATCCCTATTGAAATGTTAGCAGCCGGATCGAGAGGCAAATCGGGTGGCGGGACAGGCAGACTCACTTGGAGAGGTCCGGCTTGGGCTTCGAGTGGTCTGGCTCAGCCGACATGGTGTTGGGTGATTTAATTCTAAGTGTAGAAGAGGGTGTTCTGCAGGTGGAGAGCAATAGTTCCTGCGAGGCAGGCGGGTGGATGTTGAGTGAATGGGGAGGTTGTTGATGGGGCGATGTGGTTAAGTAGGTGTCGTGGTAAGCTGTTGGTTGACCCGATTGTATACCTCTCGGAGGGACGCTAAGCACTTCTTGGCACTCTTTGGAAGTTTCTAGCCAACTACGTCGCTGACCAGGCAGCACTCACTACGTCCGCATCACATAGACCTTTATTTTGTGTTATTTTTGCAGCCATGGATGCCACTCGCAGACATCATGAGCATCGTGTGTATCCGGCAAAACATGAGAGTATATTAACGACATGCTATTCAGTTACTCGTGCAATAATAATGCAAGAGGTGCTAGCATGAAATCCACGGTGTCCCTGTGTATAAGTCTTTAAGCAGTTATGAACGTCATCATCTTATCCGACGCTCGTTTCGAACCATTTGGGAGCGTCCCACGCCGTGGGAGAGACCTCGACTTTTGTGAAAATCCAGAGACAACCAACGAGCGATTACCATATCCACAGGGCGTCAACCAAGACGGGCTTTTTGATAGCTGCATGGGTGCACGATGCTCGTTTGTTTGGATCGCGACCTTTTTCTTTTGTTCAAGTGCGCATACAATCAGAATCCACCCACTTTACCTGGTGACACAGTTGCTACCATCGATGCCAGATAAGGCATGGCGTTTGCTCTGCAACAAACATTCCGTTTGCCATTCTTATCAATGGCCATAGCTTTAGTCAAGTGCTATCGGCCGCTGTCTTTCACTTGGACACGCCGACATCAAGTGCCGAAGCGCACGCAAAAAGCCGCAAGACATATTCAGTTGCACAAGGTACATCGAGATGACCGTGTAAGTATCAATCAACGGGGTACCGGTTTTTGGAGCTATCTGACGTTTTCGCCCGGTAGGTGGTGCCGTCGCTGCAGCAGGCGCTTTGGCAAATACAGCGCTCTACGCCAGCATGTCCGAGACTCACAAAATCATTACGAGTGCAACATCTGCCAATTCGACGGTGAGACTTGGGATGAGCTCTTGGACCATGCCCGGGGTGAGCAATGTGGCATCGTGTGTCAAGGCTGTGATGGAGGACTAGGGGAGATTTGGAGCAATGACGGCAACGGGTATTGGGAGCATGTCAAGCAAGAGAACGTTTGCATGATCTGTGATCGACATTTCGAGAATCCCAACAACCTTCGCCAGGTACGCACGGCCTCGCGTATACTTGTTTGGCAACAGTCTAACATGCAGATTTAGCATGAGATTTCCCATCGCCAGAAGAACGTGGAGTGTTACCGCTGCAACGATACGTTCAAAACCTACGGAGGCATGGCGAGTAGCATTGTATGAGGCCGTATAAAACCCGAGCTAAATCTACTAGATCATCCACTTGGAATCTGGCTGCTGCGATCCACACGTCGACGACATTGATCTCAACGAGACAGCTGCAGAATGTCAGATGTGGCGCCACTTCATTGACGAGAGGTGGCAAGCATACCTTTATGAACGTGATCGCGTACATCAGATGTTCTCCTACAAGGTCTATCCATTCAAGTGTCCAACTTGTGAGACGCCTCTGCCCAAACTTTCGAGCCTCTTCCAGCATGTTGAATCGGCAGCATGCAACCAGACGCTCGACAATGGAGCCATTCGGCGACTCCGGAAATTTCTAAAGAGTCGGTATGAATTGTAGGCGATCTTTGCCGATCAGCCCTACTACGAATGTAACCCGGATTCGGATTGGTGTTCCGAAAAGCCTCATAACCGATTATGACTTGTAGCATCCCGTGATAGTATGCAATAGGAGTTGGTTCGGGCCGGGATGTCGTTCAGCTCTCATAAATGATAGACTGAAACAGGACGCCCCCACAACCAGGTGTTTGGCGAGACGATACGGGAAATGATACACACCAACAAGAGGCTTGGACTTTGACCTGCGTCATGGGAGTGAACCAATAGGGTGGAGAGGATCCAAAGTCATTGGTGAAAACCGTTTGCTCCATTTTCAAAGAGATAGTATGACGCAAAATGAAGCAGATTACCAAGGTTCAGCACTTGGAATTCCAGGTACCGATACCGTTACCGTCGTAGAACATTCTCACATGAATTGATTTCTTGAGTCCGTTCATACGTATAATAAAATCGTATTCATGGAAGATGGGTCTCCGCTCATGCCTGATGATTACAAGTACGTCAAAGTCTGCCAATTCTTCACTGATGACCCAATAAGAAAATAGGAAAGAAGAGTGCTGCAGAATCATACATTCAAGAGGTACGTGACGGGACCGTTACTAACATAAGGGGAAGACTGGTAAGCTGTCGTTCGATCACATAAATCTCAACTTGAAATCTAGCTATACACAAAGCGGGTTTAACCATGAATTCCTTGTCTGGTACGTGTTTTTCTACCTGTTAAACATAAATGGAGACGAACAAAACGTTTCTTGTGCAACGGTGTAAGCCATGCGGACAGCAGCAGGGTATCGGTAGTCACTGCGTGGGACAGGCAGGGTGATGTTGCCTTGGGGTATAGCTGTCCGGGTGAGTAGCGTACCGATTCTATCTTCTTCACGAATAGGAATTCGGAGACTGATCAAGAGGACGCTCTGATTCGTGAATACATGCATGATGCACCATCGTCCCTCCATGTATGTAGTGCTTATTGCCCAACTGACGCCTCGATAACATTTAGCCTCGGCCGCTACCCCATGCGATGTACTCCGCAACCCAGTTGAATCTGCAATATGCGCGACTAGGTATTCCACATCTTATAGTAGTACCGTAGCAATTGGTATACTGAGGCGAAGCCCGTGAGATTTGGATGTAGGTAGTACGTCGAAGTCGGTACATCGTTGTTTCAGAATCGATGGTCAACCTACAGGTGGCAACTGAGAATGCAGTACACGATGGCTACCGCTCTCATATTCCCTTTGGTGTAAGCAAGCCATCATGCTGCAAGCTTGGTGGTACAGCAACTGAAAGTCAAAGCGTTTTCCCCGCATACCAATTTCTACGGTATAGTAGTTGTTGAATTCGATGTACGTAGTTCCACTTGAACAGGAATCCGCAGACGCCACTTTCTCCTCACAACCAGCAGACAAGTCATCTCTCCATAATTTAGAAATGTATATAAACACTAACTACCACCGTCCTTGTTCACCGATGACAGACCATCGGGTTTATCAAGTCAAACAAGTCAAGACTAGACAAGATTACGACATCCTACCTACTTGTCTCAAAACGAAAATCATACACAAACAAAACTTCACGCGATGCACAACACCTCAGCAACCGGAATGAAATCAGCTCTTCTATCGGGCGCAACAGTTTCCCTTAGCGGTGCTGTCCTAGCTGGAGCATTCTCTCTCTTTACAGAAGGAGCACACACACCATCTTTATACGCATACCAAATCGACCGCATACCGGAAACATTAGCCATCATTCCTTTGGTTGATGCTGCAATCGGCACGTTGCTGTTGTTCCGAAAAACAAGAATATGGGCGGCGCTCATCTGTACCTTGGACCAAGGTGGGGGTATCGTGAAAAGGCTTGCCGAGGGGAAAAGTATCGAGTCGGATTTAGGTATCTTTGCGTTGGCCGCAGGAATTGCTGTTTTGGCATGGTTCGTGGAGCATTGCGCGGAGCAAGTGAACTTCAAGGTCAATGTGACGAGAGTGGGGTATAGCAACACTGTTTGATTTTGCACGCATGTATCTTGTGGTCACCACGTTTGTAGGAAAAAGAAAATTCATTCTCGGTTGAAAAGCGTGACAGGTCTTTGTACGCCGAAGCCACTTTATCTCCTTGGTGGAAAAGAAGAAGATTTACGGGCACGTGCAAGTGCACACCTTACTTCCACCACGAGCCGATCTTAGACAAATCATTTCGAGACTTGTAGTACAGCCTCCCAGAATCCTTCCGTGAAAACATCGCAACCAAATGAAACACTCGGACATCCAGCCATCCGCGCAAAAGAGACGGACGAAGTCGAGAAAAAGGAAAAAAGTCAAAACACTCGTCCTCAAGCAAAATTGGGTATGGAAGAATCGAAAAAAAAGGTCGAAAGAAAACAATGGCAGTGTAGCCGCAATTCAGGGATCAACTTACTCAGAGCTGATGAATCGATACCTTAAGCCTTGGAACAAGCGCAAAGTTCGAATGCAACACCGTAGGTTGAAGCACATCCAGCATTCGGGTGCACGAGGCCGCCAAACTGATTGCCAAACTCAGCGACGGTATAGCTGCTGCCGTCACAATATTCGCCGGGATTGCAGACAAAGACCTGGCAGCCCTTGCCTGAGACAGCTTGATGACCGCCTTCCCAACCAGCACAAGCACTGAGATCTGTCGTTTGCGGGACCATGCAGTTGAGATAACTCAGGTCATACTGAACCATGTCTTGGTCTGGATAGAGGCCAGCCTCAAACTGCATGACGGCACGGTCATCGCCTTCTTTCTTGGAAACCTTGTAGACGACGCCGCCGTTGTTGCAGCGACGGAGTGGCTCGGTCCAAGTCGATCCAGCATTAATCTTGACGTTGGTAGCAGAGTTTGTACATCCTACCGACCAGACATAGACGTCATAGCCACAAGAGTTACGAATGGAGCCTGTATTGGGCAATGGAATCAGGCGGTTGAAGTTGGGTGGTGCCTCGTGAATGGCTGCTGCTGGTTTTGGAAGAGGATTATACGTTGCGCTTGGCATCCCGCCGTTGCCCGAGGACGAAGGCTTGTCGATATTGGTAGTCTGGGCGGGGCCCCCGGATATTCCGACGCTTGAAGATGTATGCGCAGGCTCCGGGCTGGCGACCGGCTGAGATGACGGAGTTGGCGGCATATCGACCGTGGGCCCCGAGACAGTGACCCAAGTTGTCTCGGTGACAGTCTCAACAGAACAATTGCCCAGCACTGGCGGAAGCAAGTTGAGGAGGAGGAGGAGAAGGCCTTTCAGCATGATGGATCGCGAAAAGGCAGACTTGGCAAAGAACGGCCGAGCAGCCATGCTGTTCAAGGCTCGCAGAATGACGGCGATGAAGGTGTTTGCTGTCTTGTTGTGCTGCTAGTTGTTGGCTGGCGATGCGCCTCGTGCCCAGGAGTGGGATGTGATGTCGTGATAATGTGGGGGCAATTGTCGGTGTAATGACAGAGTTTTGAGTATGATGGGGAAAGGAGTGTCAAGGAGCAGTGTCAAGGAGCAGTGTCAAGGAGTGTGTCGGGTTTGGTTGCCAGCCCGCAGCGCAGAATGGATGTGAAGGTGAATGAGTGCCAAGAACGAACGACGTGCGTGAGTAAGGTAGGTAGATAAACAAACGGCATCCATACCCCCCCGCGAGCCGCGCCCGATATGACTGTCGTTGGCTCCAGCGGTCACGCCGCGTTGGTCTCGGCAGTATCAGCTTTCATATTGCAGTTGGTCACAATGACACCGACTGGCAATTTGCGAATGTAGGTACCCGTCCAGGTTCTCAATGCAGCAGTCTTGGTGTATCGACATGGATTCTGTCAGCGGCATACACTGGCTGCTGGCTGGGCCAACCCGACCTGTGCCACAATCGTCCAAGGCGGCCATGAGTGGCGGGCAAGGCGGAAATGATGTGCAACAGACTTGACACGCTGCGTAGCGGTGTACCGGCGCGAAGGTGATGCGGTGGCTGAACAAGGTTAGCATCTTCTCGACACCAAAGCCTCCGTGCTCGCTGCCTACTTATGTACATGTCTATGTACATGTACATGTATTCATGTACAGTGAGTGGATGTAGTTTCCCAACACGTGCACTGTCCCCATGTTGTACATGCAAGGTACGGGCACCAAATCCACATCATCTCTACCCAACACACGGCCTGCGAACCACTCGGCATCACCAGTATTCGCTACCAAAGTCTCCGGAGAACAGACCTCAGTTGACATCATCTTCTATTGGTCTGTAGAAACCTCCACCAGGGAATATGAAAGCGAATTTGTAATACCTTTCCGTGGTCAGCGGCCTTGACCGCTGAAGAGAATCCAGAGCTAGCGGCTGGCTTGTACCTCCATCTCATTTCCTCAGTCATATGCGATTGTACATGCACCAAAGTCCTTGATATGACGAGTCTGAGAGAGTTGGGCCAAAAGCACATCCATGTTCCTAATTAGACATTTGTCCACTTGAAGCCATCACCGGCATCGACGCTGTAATGGGTCAAGAGAGCAAGGATATCACCAGTTCCTCGCGTGGAGACTGTGAAAAACGAACAAATCCATGGAATAGAGGGGTGGGATGGCTGGTGAATCTTCAACCGCACAAGCCTCATCGGTGCGACAGTAACCAAGAAGCGCGGTTACTACTTGGTTGGAGTGAAGAATCCAAAGTGCATTGAATTATATCTGCTGTTTCTCTAGAAGAAGGCGAGTCGATTCCACTGAGCAAATGCAAGAACAGCGAGAGCATTCAACGCCGCGTATAGCACATCCACTTCCACCACGCTCCATATCCACAGGGTCCCCACAGGCGGTGCGGCTTTCATGACGTAGTAGTAGCCATGCTTATTTCCAGAGAAAACCAGATAGCAACCTGCAGCAGTGCCGCCGATGGCGAACAGCAGATTGCGTAACAGAGGGAAACGATTCGCTGTGTCGACATGGGTAAGGTAGACGAGCAAGAAGAATATGGGTAGAGCGGACAGGGCGCGCGTGAAGATTTCGGACCAGAGGATGGCTTCCCTATATTGATTGAAGACGATGACATCCAGTGTCACATGAAGAGAAGCCATGGAGATTGAATAGAGGATGCCATCTCCCAGAGGACCGATGGGGTTCGCGTCTTCGGTAGAGCCTGCCGTGCTCGGCCTCTGCCTTCCCGTCTCCTTGTCTAGCTCTCTTTGCCGTTCTTCTGCCAGATCAAACAGGGTCTTGCCTTTAGGGCCAGAGCGGTCGGGGTGCTGGAGAATGAACTCGACGCCTTCTTCGTCCATTTCGGTGGTCGGTTGGAACGATGTGTTTGTGCTCGTGTTCGTCGTGCTGGTTTGGCCCACGGCCCGCCGCGCTTTGCGATTGCCACCCATGGTGTGTATTCCGACAATTCAACTGGCAAAAGGCTGAGCGCTATGTCGCTCAAAGTCCGTGTGGATGTGGAGTCGTGGAGGATCCGTTTGTTAGCTATATACAGGAGATGGACAGAGGATGTGTGACCGGGCGATCAGCAAGAAGCTGGCATTTTACCTGTCCATCTAACTTACCTACTTAAGTATGTATGGGTCCAAGCTCGAGCCACAAGCCACACCACCACCATCAACCACTGATGGAATCAGCAAACTACGACCTGCTACCAAATCCACACAATCATCTAGGCTGACGCAAGACACCAGCTCAACATGCAGTATTGGGTTACGTGGGCCTCCCTCCCTATCGTGATTTTCGGTCTGTGGCTGTATACCTCCCAGTTTTGCCAATCGTTTCCCACACTGCAGGGCAAGCGCATCTTGCTGCTCATTGCCCACCCCGATGATGAAGCCATGTTTTTTGCACCTACTCTGCTGGCCTTGACCCGTCCGGAGCTTGGAAACCACGTCAAAATCCTTTGTCTTAGCAGTGGTATGCGCGCCCTTCTCTCCTTTCCCCTTGATCCGCCATAGGCACTTGGGTCGGTTCGATGCTGATCAGCCCTGAACCACGCTGCAGGCGACGCCGATGGTCTGGGTGACATCAGAAAGAAGGAACTGATAAAGAGTGGCATCCAGCTGGGAATTCGGTCCTCAGACGATATCCACGTGATCGAGGACAGGTAAGTGTCCCCAAGTTACATGAGATCGAATACCATCTATACCGTGCTGTGCATGCATATATATACATGTGTTGACCCAGTACAGCAACTTCCCCGATTCAATGTCTGTAACATGGCATCCTCGCCTGATATCCAATCTTCTCACATTGACATTCGCCCCCAAGATGGCCTCTATCACCCCTAAAGATGCTCCACAAGCAAACATTGACGCCATTGTCACTTTTGATGCAAACGGCATATCTGCTCACCCGAATCACAAATCACTCTATCAAGGGTCACACGCGTTTCTAAAGGCGCTTATGCATCGTCATAGTGGATGGGAATGTCCTATCAAGCTGTACACGCTGACTACTACTTCCGTCATTCGCAAATATGTTGGCGTTCTTGACGCGCCACTTACTTTGATTGGTGCTACTCTTGGGAGAAAAACTACGGGAGATTTCCCGACACCGTTGCTGTTTGCCAGCTCACCGGTCGGCTACAGGGTTGCCCAGAGAGCCATGACCACCGCGCACAAGAGTCAAATGAGATGGTTCCGGTGGGGCTGGATCACTCTCTCCCGTTACATGGTGATAAATGATCTGAGGAAGGAGACAGTAATCTAAGCTGAGCAGTTGATTCGTTTATGAGTTCTGATAATCAAGTCATCTGATGTTAGGGGCGTACATCAGATATTCACAAGAGAACTACAATGATCCCGCGCATTCCGCGTTTCGGCATTGACTCCTATATACATACGTATATATATCTATCTTCTGTGCCATGGTTCTAGTGATCCTGTGGGCACTTGTCCTCTTTCTCGCTTCGTCCACACCACTGACTTACCCGAAAATGAGTTCCTCTTGGTTGTGCACTTTACCTCATGAGCTGCTTGGGGTGATTCTCAGTCATCTTGACATCGATGGCAAAGCCCAACTTGCGACAACTAACCGATATCTTCGATCCATCGTGAAGCCCACTCTTCAGGACTTCCTCGAAGCCGAAAAGAGTAAATGGGCTGCTTCCAAGCAACTTTATACTTGCAAAAGCTGTGCAAACTTTTGTAATTATGACAGATTTGCGGACGCTATGCGAAAAGGGAGATATGCCCGAGGAGGCTCTCAGGCCGACGCCAGGCTCTGCATCAAGTGCGGATTCAAATCAAACCTGTATCATGAGGGCATGACCATTGCATATCTGGGACAGCGTGCCGTTTTTGGACGGACGTGCAGCAAATTCACCGATCACGATGCACTCAGGACACTGTGCGGCTCTACCCTACCACTCTACACAATGACAACGCAGTCATCCTGGGTTCGTCACCAATTTGCGAACGAAGACGAATGGACACACCCAAAAAGCGTCTACGCTGACAAGAATATTGACGAAGTGGATATTCACTGGTTTGACATTTAGCTAATAGATGACGTGAAGCATTGCGGCGTCAGACCAACGATATTCAATTTATCTGGTTATGTCCGGCAATGCCAAACCGCCAGCAATCTTACGCATCTTCTTCTGCGAAGCTGGCCTAATACCGCGGATGAAAAGCCGGTGATATACGGGTTGAAATGTTCACATCAACTGTCAAAACTACAAACTACCGCGCTACGTGGTGTCTCAGCAGGCCACATCACACTGTACCTACAATCATCCAGATCTTGCAATAAACTGTACACCATACACGCAATTAGCTACGGAGACGATGGAAAACTTATCCACTTCAATGTGGCGACACGAATGTGCATTACACGTGACTGTCATTCACTTGGACTAAGCGGCCTTCTTTACCAATATTCTCACGATGTAGAAATAAGAAGAGCCCACCATGAAGCTTTCGCATAGAGGATCAGGGTATTATCAACAAATCAGAGCCATATATCACAAAGAAATATCCAAATTGAAAACGAACACGAAATGGAGCCACGCCCACGCCCACGGCCATCGCTTTTACGGCACATGAGGGAATCGGTAATATGGAATACTTCCACCTCTAAAGAGAGACCCCGCCCAGAAACCACACCAGATTCGAAACGTGGTCGCAATGGTGGCTTAATTCACCAAGATTTGCACGAAAAGCCCATTCCGTCCATGTCAACTCGACCAGACTATCCCGGCCCTTACGATTCAGAGTGCTATATATCGTTTCCGTCCTACAACGGCAGGCACGCCTGCACATGTGAATTCAATACACCTTGGACTAGCAAAGAATCATCGTCGCTTGTTTCTTGTGAGCCCTCTCGTTCAGAGAGTTTACAGTCTCACATTGCCGACCATTCGTCGCCTAGGAGCCGTGGAAATCAAGGAATGCGACCCGGGGATGTCATTTCAGTATCTAACATTGTGATGGCTTCTTCTCAAATCTTATGGTATCGGGTTCCATCAGTACTGGCAGACAATCCATTCGCAGATCCAGGATATGTAAAGCCACGTCGTCCTTGTTCGCTAGAGTCCTCCTCTGAAATGTCAAACATGAGGCGTGGAACCGCCCCTCCAAATACCGAGCGCAGGTCGAAATTTGCCAGACTAAACAGGATCCCAGTGCTAAGTCGATTGATCAAATCGTCACAACCCTCGCTGACGACACCCTTGAGGTGCAACACTGCCGCATCAAGCAGCGCACCAAGACGTAGTTGACCAAAACTTCACACTTTGTCGCCACCATCGCGCACAAACAAGCACCCATATGTATTGGGCATCAAGTACCAGCAGCATGTCGAAACTCTACGAACCGGTCAGTCAATTCCCACCACGGATCTATATAGGGTAAAAGGGAGACCAAGGACAGTGATGGGCAATGGCAGAGGTTGTCCAGACCCCATTTCCTATAGGCCCATTGAGGGTCCGCCTGTTCCAGAGAAGCCGCGACGACTGGGAGTAACACCTGGCCAAGTTTTGAGCCGCTCTGGCCATTATTCATTCCGAGCTCAAGACAATGGTCCTTTTCCACGAGATGGGTCTCAAACATCATACTCCAGTTCAGTTCTCAGTCATGTGCCTTTATCCTTGCCAGCGTTTCCCTTGACAAACGCTCTGAAAACCACGTACGAATACGTTGATATAACAAAAGAAGACAGGAAGTTGTGTGATATTGGTGAAGTGTCCAAGCAGCAGCCTACGAAGGCATATTACGTCCGCTCTGCTTCGACCTTCTCTCGCCCACCTAGCAAACTTCGTAACGTCCAAAGTATCAACGAAATCATAACTCTTAAAAGTCACACAAGCAGTAAGAGCAGCAGCAGCAGCAGTGGTAGCATCGACCATTGAAGAGACAGGGACGTACACCCCATACTGCCCATACCATCAACAATCGGAGCCAAACAACTTGGATTTCGCGACCCATGTTCATCCAATGAAGTCATGCCTGGATTAAGGGGTGGTGGTAGTAGTCGCGATGACGAGCGTCTTCCGAAGCGACTCTGGTATATGGCTGGTGGCCGCGGCGAGCCCATGACAGTTGGACAATGGAAGAAGACAAAGCCGAAGAACAGGCTGAGTGGCCTCATAGGTACAATCATGTACGGATCGAAAGCAGGTCTTCCGTATGAGGACGGAGAGGAAGAACCTTCAGAAACGACCCCATCGGCGATGTGTGATGGAGATGAGAAAAAGAATGTAGGCACTACTAGGATTGCTAGTGTAGAGAAACCTGTGAATGCGGAAGGAAAAGGTTTACACTCTAGCGATGACCAGGCTGAAAATGCAGGTCCTAACGCTTGTGGCTCTGGAAACAGGACCGCTGGCAGCGAGCCTATTGGTGGTGTAGACGATACATCTGGTAATGTGTAGGGCGGTAACGCAAAAATTCTGGCGTATTTTAGATACGTGCCTTAAATGACATCGAATTGATTGATAACTCTGGCTTGGGTTGGGTTGCACGTACAATGTCTCATAGCTTCCCTTCTCTCGGAACTACGGGACACAAAACTGAGAATAGATCCCCAACGTTCACATAGATACGCAAAACCTAAACGCGTTCTTTTGACGCCTGACTCGCACCTCGATATCGTCCAAGCCTATGTTCTATGCTCCTCTAGTGGGCTTGTAGATCTGTTCCCGGCAAACGGCGCTTCAAATCTATAACTTCAATTACCTTCGTTGCGCACACTCATTTCCTCTCTCAAGATACTACTCCGCTCCCTACTTTCCTCGTATCTCACATATCCATTCCATGTGATTTCCAAGCATTCGGCCCTTGAATAATATAATTGAAAGACTTGCGTCGAACTACACAAAACTTTCCATGTAGTCATGTCATGCTCGCTAGAGGTGAGACGCAAGAACGGCGAATTTGGAGAGCAGAGAAGAGATGATGTCTGAGCGAACGGGTGGGTGATGATGTCGAGCCCAGCATTGCTCGCTGTTGCATTTGTAGTGGAGGCATCATGGTTGAAGGTTTCCCCTTGAACCAGGTATGCAGGGAAGGTTGATGTACGTCGAGATGAGGATGACATACCGAAACAGCAGACCGTGAGAGCTGTGGGAGGACAGGTCTGGTGGAGAAGAAAGCGGCGGGAGGTCGAAAACAATCCAGGGACGCAACGATGGTAATGCTGGGTTGTCGATGTATTGAAGAAGAGAAAGTATCCGAGTAGACGCCCACGGCTTGATGGCATCGGAACTTCTTTGTTTGCTAGATCAGAAGACCTAACTGCTTGCGAGTTGTTAGGCGAAACCGATGCAAACAACGTGTTTAAACGAAGATAAAGAAACAGGTGAGGCACATGGAATGCGCGCGTAAAGTTTGACGCATGAACATATTTCAACGTTGACTGTGCACTTATCTAGACCGAGATTGTTTTGAAAACACTGATGCATGTTAGTGACGACGCTGGAATGAATTTAAGGGACAATGCCGGACTTACCCGAATCCACTTCCTCCAGTAGCCATGACCGTACCGGGAATCTGAGGATGCCAGTGAGCTTCCTTGACCTGCTCCATGTAGTGCACGAACAGCAACTGCGGCGGCACGTCTTGTACACCTCCTGTGTCTTTACTTTCCTCGTCATCCAATTCCACTGAAAGATCCCAAAGTGTCAGGGTGTTGTCGCCAGCACAGACCATGACGATACTGTCATCTGTAGGGTGCCACTCCACCGAGGTGATTTGTTCCTTGTGGAAGTTAAAGGAAGCGACAGGCGATGGCTTTTGGTTCCCCATTGCCGTCTGAGGCTTCCATTGCGACAAATCCCAAACAGCCCATTCACCGTCGTCTGCCCCTGTGGCAAGTAGGAAGGCATTCTTGTGCGACCAAGAGAGAACGTTGACATCGGTCTTGGAGACTTGGATGCTGATGGCGGCTTTGCGGGATTTCGATCGCGTATCCCAAATCTTGACAGTTCCATCGCTAGATGCAGAGGCAAAAACTGTCGGCTCTGTTGGAGACCATTGTAACTCTTCTACCGAGCCCTGGTGGCCGGTGAATGGCGTCGTGTCGGTAACCCACCCGCCACCTTGGGTCCGTGTTGTCACAAATATATTTCCAGCGGTGTCGCCTGTAACGAGTTTTCCCTCGGGATATAAAGGCGACCAGTCGAGCGCGTATCCTTCGTTTGATTTGTGGGCTCTTATTGTGCAGATGGGCTTGTTTTGAGTGGGAGTGATGGTGGATCCGGGAGTGTCGAATGCGGTCAGATGAGGTGTGATGTCGTGAATTAGGACTTGACCCGACTCGGTCATGGACGCGGTGAGGGTTGTCGGTGGTTTCGCTGAGGTGCTCTGCGGCAATTGGTGGGCACGTATTCTGTTTGTACAGGAGGCCATGGGTATGGATTTGGTCTCCAGGATAGGATCCGAGCCTTCGTCATCCGAATCGTCCTCTTCGTCTTCGTCCTCTCTTTCCATACGCGACAAGCTGCTCATCTTCATCACCATGAGCTGGTTCTCCTTGTCCCGACCGCGCGCAGCCTGTGTGCCGGCGACTGAGTAGATGGTGGCGGGGTAGGTTTTCCTGTCTGAGCCTAGGTTGTCTGGTATAATGTCGCATGAGAGACAGGGCCAGGGAGCTTCTAGGGTGTGTAGCATTTCGTATGTAGACAGGTCGGGTGCAAGGGTCTCGCCCGCAGAGAGTTTGTGTCGGCCTGGGATGAAGGTGCCTTGATCGACCTGCATGGCGTCTATGTGCAAGTGAGAAAGACATGCGAGTGGGTTGACTTGAACAGGAACGCACCTTCTCTCTCTTCTGCCTCTCTCTCTTCATCGGGTCTTCCATCGACGCCGGCTTCCAATATCTCGTCTTCGCTCTCGAACTCATCTTCATATTCATCTTCGAACTCGCCTACCTCGTCTTGGTCGATGTCCATGGGACGGTCCCCATTTTTGATAGCCTCGAGCTCTTTTTCATCTGCGTCAGCAGGTCTTTTGGCCATGGTCGAATAATGGGCGAGGGCTCGCGGGTGTGTCGTTGATTTGGGTAGAATTTGGTGGTGTATTTTTTTTCTAGCACGGGGTGCACGGGCCCTCTAGGTGGTGCATTGGAGGGGTCGCAAAGCAGTTACCTACGCTTAGAGCCCTAGAACCCATTAATCAATTGATACCCAGATCAACACCCCCAGAAACCAACGCCCACCGCATCTTCATTGCTTTCCCTCCTTGCTCCATCGCCACCGGCCGGCTACAATAAAAAGGAAAGGGGGAGAGCGAGGAGTAAAGGGAAAGAGATTGGAAGAGAGAAGGATAGGCAAGACGCGCCCTGTCAACGTTCACGTCTTGACGCGACAGTCGACTATTAGTGACGAGAGCGGCGGTGGGGCCTCAGCTCAGCGCCCACTGCACGTACCTGTTGGCCAACCCACGCTGCATCCTCGACATTTCCTCCCATTCGCTCGCAGTTTGCATACAACACCTCGCTCGAGTCAGGAAAGACATGGAGCCGTCTATGGAGCCGCCCATTGAGCCGCCCACCGAGAACGTGCCCGACGAGGCTTTGGAGGCGCAGAAACATAGCGAACAGCCCATGGACATGGATGATAGCATGAACTCCACCATCACGGCCTCCACTCTCAATCCCAATCCCTCTGCCGCGAGTCCGTTACCGGACTTCAACAGTAGCACTGCGAGTAGCACTCACGTCAATAGCAACATCGCCGCCAACAACGGGTATTCGAGCGAGCATCGCCCTCAGACATCTTACTCCGACACCGCCTATCATCAATATGGCCATGCAAGCGACGGCAATTATGGCTCACGCTTCAATACCCCTTCAGACGCAGACACCCCTCCACGCCATGGCTACTACAATGCCGGCAAGGAGACACACATGGGCCAGTCCAACTCCCGCCCCAGCTCGACGATGGGCCACAGGTACCCGAACTCAGAGAGCGGCGTGAGATATCAAGAGCAGGGACAACGGGCCCCGGCGCAACCACAACAGGAGGCTGCTACTAAGAACACCAGCGTAGTCATCAAGGTTGGCATGGTTGGCGACGCACAAATTGGAAAGACCAGCTTAATGGTCAAGTATGTCGAGGGCAGTTGGGACGAAGACTACATACAAACACTAGGTTCGTCGCTGCGCTGAACAAACCCGGTTGCGCTTTACTGATCCTTCCAGGTGTGAATTTCATGGAAAAGACAATTTCTATCCGCAACACAGAAATCACCTTCTCGATATGGGATCTGGGAGGACAGCGCGAATTCGTCAATATGCTGCCGCTCGTCTGCAACGACGCTGTCGCCATTCTTTTCATGTTCGATCTTACTCGTAAGAGTACATTGAACTCCATCAAGGAATGGTACCGGCAAGGGCGTGGTTTCAACAAGACGGCCATTCCCTTCCTGGTGGGCACAAAATATGATCACTTTGTCAACTTCCCGCGGGAAGAGCAAGAAGAGATTTCCAACCAAGTGAGTATTCTGCTACATCAGGTCACAATGCGCTAACGGGACTGTCCTCATTAGGCAAAACGGTTCGCCAAAGCGATGAAAGCTAGTCTCATATTCAGCAGTACCAGTCACAGTATCAATGTGCAAAAGGTAACTGTCTTTACACAATCCGACGAAGGCATTCCTGACATGTACCAGATTTTCAAAATCGTATTATCCAAGGCCTTCGATCTCAAATGCACAATACCCGAAATAGAAAACATTGGAGAGCCACTCCTCCTCTACCAAGCTGTATAAACGAACAGCTTTGGCATGGGATACATCTTTGACACGCCATCGGGGCATCTTTTGCGTGAAAGTAGGAGAATGCAACGACGCCAACGGCTTTTATGATCACCTGAAAGGGAAATGCATGAATCGGCGATTGGAGCAATTTACGGTTGGACTGTACACTTGGCGTTCGCGGGGGTTATGCAAAACGGCTGGTGTGTTTTCACGTAGAGGTACAGGAATGCTTCTGCGCTTTTGTTTCAAAGCCTCCCATCATAATCATTAGCAGCTATCATGAACGGGTTCAATGATTCTGTAGGTAAAGATAAGGGGGATTCTTCCTGCTCAAGGCATTTCACGAGGTATTGAGACCATGCATATCATCAATCTCCATAATGGAAGTGGAGTTTTACGCGAGGCTCGTGACGTAATATGCAGTTCTAGCCGAGCTAGCTGTCCGCAATAGTTCAGTCCCTCTTAATTGTTAAAAAAAACATTAGCACTCAATCACTGCACCAGCCACGCAACAACCAGCAACACACCAGTCCATTTCACTCTTCCGCCAAGCATCCCCACAAGATTGGAAGTCGGTCACTGCGATTCGTGCCACAGAGCTGCTCTGGTCTTGCGCCACCACTGATTGATATATTGTGAAAATTCGCCCGTCAACCACAATGTCCCAAACGCTACCCCCAGTCGCCCTCCCGGGCACTCTTCTCGGCTCCACAACAAAATATCTTCCTGGACCAGGCACTCACATCTACGAATCGTACATCTACTCGTCGATAGCTGGGGCTGTCAGTTCGACCGCAACGCGTGCCCCGTCTGCAACCAAGCCTACCACCACAAGCACACCCACAGCTTCAACGGCTACAACGGCTACCAAATCAAAACCGCTCCCGCTTCTCTCTGTATCACGAGACAATGGGGCTGGGCAAGATACAATGGGCATCTTGGGCGTTGGTAGCGGCGGTGGCGATACGATATTACCAGAAGTCGAAAGCATAGTGCTCGCGCGTGTGACACGGCTCGGTCAACGCTTTGCATCCGTTGAGATTCTAGTCGTGTCAGGCTCGGTTTGTCGTGAGCCTTTCCAAGGCATGATTCGCCGCGAGGATGTGCGCGCGACGGAGAAGGACAAGGTCAAGATTGAGGAGAGCTTTCGGGTTGGCGATTTGGTCAGAGGCACCGTAATAAGTTTGGGCGACCAGAGCAATTATTACTTGAGCACTGCGCAGAACGAACTAGGTGTTGTCATGGCTAAAAGCGAGGCTGGGAATACTATGTATCCTGTGAGCTGGAAAGAGTTTGTAGATGCGAAGACGGGCACGAGGGAAAAGCGGAAGGTGGCTAAACCATTCTGAAGAAGCAGACTGTGCTGTTGACCAGAGCATGTGCATCAAAAAAGGGACCGAGGGCAGATTTCTGGGAGCGCCGATGAAGGAAGGAGTATTCGAACCATATGATGGCTGATTTGTTCTACGTGTAGGCAAATGCAATCACCGGTACGGAGGAAAGCGGTGCCGTTACATTGGATGGACAATTATGAACCGCCGAAATCATGTGGCATAGTGCTTTGACTATGTACTGTCATGATTGGTTCAAACATCCAAATGTCTTCGATTGTAGCCAGCTGAGCTGAGGTAGCGTGAAGAAATAGGCAATGATACCCAACCACCAGCTTTCTACTCGCCTGCGTTCTCGAGCTGACTACCTATAGCGTCCACTGTGATACGGCTCCCCAATTGATTCCATCTTCCCCCATGGCCGCCGCAGCGTAGTCTATCCCCTCAAAAGCATCCAATCCTGGTGCTGCAAAAGTATCGAGATCAAGTCCAATATCAAACTCGATATCCGCACTCGTTGGTGTGATTCCCGTCTCACTCCCCATCTTCGGGTCCAGGATGTTATCTATTACACGGGTAAACGCTTTGCATGCCTTCCTACATAGATTATAATTGGCTTCGCCAGGTCGCGCACTATCCATGTGCACGGCGACATCCAGATGCGAGATCAGCACGCTTATTTTTCGTATTATTTTGGCGCGTGATATGGAAGGCGGAAAGGCATGATTCGTTCGCTGCTGTTCCTGTAAGGCGGTAGCCAGGACGCTTGCACTGGGGATTCCGAATAGGATGAGTTGCAGCATGAAATCTTTGTGCACGTCGTAATTGCGATCTCGCAGTCTCCCGAGAGTAAGTGTGTTGGTAAGTAGAGTGATAGATACACGAAGAAGCTCCAGGTTGGACGTGATGGTTTCTTTTTGCGCCAACAAACGGCGAATCATGAACTCGTTGTAGAAGTGAGTCTGGTGTACGACAACCAACATGAGGCATACGGAAGGGAGAACGCCTTCGTCCCAGCAAGTGGACCAGTATCGCAAATGTGCTGGGAATGCTTCCCACGACTCATGAATTCGATTCGAGATATTCCTGCAGTGAGGACAGTTAATATACCTGGCGGTCTCGTGGCCATTGCAGGCTGGGGGTCGCTGTAGATTGACGTAGTCTTACAGGAGTTGTTCTTCGGCGTTCTTGTCAACTTTCACGAACGTAAAATCCAAGATTTCCTCGAGAAATTGACTCGAAATGTAGCGCATACGCGCCCACGAGGCGCGGTTATACTGGTCTCGAGCCCACCCATTCTCATCCAGAGACTGTACAGCGCTGGTGTACGTGCCATCGTCTGCCATCAGCGTTTCATCGGATAGGTCCAGGGGCATCTGTATGTTAATATGTCTTTTACTCATCCCGATGGGTCTCCCGAGGAATGTTGAGATTGTTTTATCTAGCATGTATGTTCCGCAACAGAGTCTCCGTCGAGTCTCCAATAGCCACGACGGCACGTCCGGTGCATTAGATTCTCTATTGAGTCCCATAGCATATATCTGGTTAACAAGCTCCCCGATTCTCCTCCAGGAAGGCGGCCCAGAAAACCCACACACCATGATCGTCAAATGATAATTATCAAGCAGCATCCACGTCAAAACGTCGTTTATGGGGGTAATCAACGAACACAAGGTTATACACAAGGTTGAGGCCCTTAGCAGTTCGTCGACAATTTTCGATCTCAATCCAGGATGGGTTTGCTCATTGATTAGGTGAGTGCAAGATCCGAATGCAAGAGCTCTACCAGCCGTAGCAAGCACGAATCCAATGGCATCTAATCGCAGATTCTCGCCTGAGCATAACTCATGCAAATCGCGCGACTTCATCGTGACCGGTATCTCCAACGGTTTGCTGCTGTTTTTCAGGACCAGCCCGACCAATTGAGGACTTGGGGCTGATTGTGCAAGATTGTAGCGATCCACTATAGGTTGAAGGCCATCAATGATCCCGACCGAGAACGGCAAGGGAACCGTCCCTGCTTGGCAATGCAACGAGTACCACATTATCAACTCTCGGATGATTGGATAGTATCGAAACGTCTTCAAAACATCAGTACCCATCTGCATACGTATGGGTTTATTCAATGGGTGCTGGTGTGACATCTCCAGATCAATGTCAGGCTCTGCCGAAGCTTCTCGATTGTTGGCGGGCAATGAGGAATCATAGTCTGGCAAGTTGATCTCGTAGGAAGTAGGACCCAAATAGCCAGCACGATAAATGTCAGCGGAAACCGCATCATCCAATCTCCCTTTCTGCAAAGAAGGATCTCGATCAAAGGCATCAGATATAGAAACAGAGACCCTCCTACAGGTGTTATTTCATGGGAATATAGAAGCGTTAACAAGGCCGCGGGTAAGACTCACTTCCTCTTCGCTGGCCGTGAAGTATTTAGACGCTCTCTTTGATTGCCTTCTTCGCCGTCGGCCGTTCGTGACTTTGTCAGCGGGGCCGGATGATAGAAGCATCGCTCCTCAATACCTCGTTGAACGCAACGATCGCACTTTGGAACAGCATGATCGCATTTTGTTTTGTTCAACCGACAGGGCTCACAAGAAGAGGGTTTTCCATTACGCCGGAAGGAGTTCCTTGATCAGCGCACGGTTAGTGATTACACATACGCATCATACACAAGCTGCCTACATCAAAAAGTCTCCAGTGATGGCCTGTTCTGCAGACAGAATTATGGTGACGTCGAAATGTTGATGGGAGGGGTCTCTGAGCGCTCGATGCTAACGCCAAGACCACGCCTAGATTGGGGGTCAGCCGGCCGGAGACTGAATCACGTGAGTAGGGACAAATCAAGTTGACCTCTCGCACATCCATTGTCAGCATTGCGGGGTACAGTCATTGGCACTTGTTTGTAAATGTAAACCGGAGAGCTGACGCTGGTATCTCGATCTACAAATATGGGCTCGATTATGGTAGGTGCATTCATTTTGACTCTGGTACAAGGTCAGAATTGGGACTGAATCAAGGCAACAGCGACCTCGAGTTCTAGAATGGACTTCGTCCTCAAAACAAGAGGCATCAAAAATCTCGTTCTTGGATCTTCCACGCGAATTGCGGGATTCGATTTTCATCTATGCTCTGAAAGCGCCAGGCGCAATCTTCGTACAATCGGCGTACATTCACGCCGCGCAAGAGGACCTGGAAGGAAGAGCCATCAGATACAAAGGGCAAGGTCCTCCAGAACCAGAACGCTTGGGTAGGATCATCACCAGCCCTCTGGTGAGGACCTGCCGACAGATCCATGCGGAGAGCACTCCTATCTTGTACGGGCATAATATCTTCAGTTTCTCCATGGTCAATTCCAACTTTGCCATCTTCTACCGCTCTCTTATCCGCCATATCGTATTCACTGTGGAAGCTAGTCGCCGCATCTACAGCGAGAATCTGATTGATATGAGCTACTGGTGGCGACGCGTCTTCTGGCCAAACGTCATCGATGCCAGCACAAAATTCCTTCTACGTTACCCTGGCCTTATAAGTCTGACATCTCCTATCAAGTCTGAAAGTCTGTGGCGGACATGGAGGCCAGCCTTCATGATGGTCGAGCGGAAGACAAGCGAGCAGCGCATTGAAATGGCCGCTTTGTGGCTACGAGCAAACTGTCCCATGGAAGACGAACGGCTCCGAGATATGCTACATATGGAAATAATGCCAGCAAAAGACCAGCAAGGGTTGGATGGCCTGAGGTTTGCTGTCGAGGATGATAATGGAAATGAATGGGATTACACTGAATTCGCTTCTGCCTTTGAGCGAATGAAGCGATTGCAGGCTTGACATCGGGCTATCGTATTCAACCAGCGTGAGGATTAGCCGAATTTGATCTTGTCATGTACCTGAGGCCGCATGCATCCCCGGGTACGATGTTCGGAACTGAGTTGGGGGTAACATTTGATGATTGTAAGTTTCATCATCTCCACCATGTATGGGGGTTTTGAACACATCTATTGAAGACCGTACAACACCGATGTAGTAAATACTAATACGGTTGAATACTAGTGGCAAGGGTAGGCGATTGGATACTGTATCCTCGATCTTCTGACAACGAGGTCAATAGAATCCTTCGTTGTATTTAGTTTCTCACAAGTATGTTCTTGCCTCATCTTTACTGCGGGAAGAAGAAACCCCCAGCTCCCCTTACACCCATTGCTCAGCCTCACTTGCTCGAGCGAGCCCATACACCGACCGCCATCGCTTTTATTATTTGTCCCCATCATCTCCCATCTCAAAATACAATGACCAATGGCCTTTACACGCTGGATTAAATCCTTCACCACAGCCGGGGCACTGGCTCCCACATGCCATGTACTCATTCACTCCAAGTACGCGGCCGCATTTACCACACAGGACCGCCTTTGCCTCTCTCTGGTCGCGTGGCCAAACCTCCGGGTGATGCGTCTCCAGAGTTTCGTGACATTTTGCGCAGGCGTAGAATTTGCGACAGCAGAAATGTTGGATGGCTATGATATCGAGCGGGGAATGGTAATGTTGGCATTGAGTCGAGGGTGTGAGAGACAGGCCAGAGACGCTCGGACGGTGGCGTGAAGTCTGATGAGGATTGGACATCCTTGCGTCAAACTAACGGATCTTTCACTTTCCTACTCTCTGGGGGGAGAGGGGACTCGTGGGGATGGGTTAATATGAGATGGAGGTGAGACCTCAGAACGTAGCGAGCGTTTAGTCTGCAACCGGGCCCGCTGGCGCTGGCGATTGCTGTACTATCATCCATACAGCTTGTGTTAGCACACTTCCTGCACCCAATAGTATTGTTCAAATAAGAACATCAATAAATCAGATGCTGGTGCACTCAACAAGTGCATGCAGGTAGACCCGCAACAAGTGAATTGATTCTACGTAATCACGAGATGTTGGTATTATAGGTTGTAAAATCTACACAATGTCACCACTGATGGTACAGCTCACAAGATGTGCTGGAGCTAAACTTGAGCCCCTGCCTTGAGAAACCATGATGCACAAGGAGTAATTGGAAAGTCCGTCGACAGTCTTGGACGTAGGAAGATCGTAAAGGGAGGAGTAGCTCCTTACCTTAAGATCCTACCTTTTATTATCACAGATAGATGCGATTATACTTACATACCTACCCTCGAGAATAGCAAATGATAAAACAGTGAAGAAACAGACTTGGGAAGAACCTGAGACATTGTGGAACACGAGAAAAGAAATTTTCACCTTAGCCCTACCCATACCGTCTCCTGAGTTCGAGTCCATCTCAATCGTAACGGCGACCTTTGAAAATGCTTCTCTACATGAGTACCTTCGCTCTCATGGCAAGCTTGCAAGGCGTCCGTACCCCGCCGTTTCACAATCATGCGCGGTATGGTATACAGAGACGAGTGAATGTGGGTGTGATGCCAATTGCCAGAGCCGTGTTGGAAAAAGATAAGGGCCTGGTGAGTAAAAGCCATCGGGTCGCCCCTACCCTTCCGCAGGGTGATCCATGAAGATGAATTGCTGATCTTACCCTCATAGTTCCGGAAGGGTTAGATGCGGAGGCCAAGGAAATGTGATCTTTGACAAACCCTATGAACGTACTGGGCAGCCAAGGGTAGCTTAGTATCTCCTTCGCTGGCTCCGATCGTCATAACTGTCACCCTCGTATCCGCGTTTTCGAGAGTTGTAGTCATCGCGACCACCACCACCTCCATACCCACCATCGCGATCACGATCGCCGCGGTCACGATCGCCGCGGTCACTTCGGTCATTTCGGTCACCTCGATCTCGGAACCTATCCCTGCTACCCAGAGGCTCGTTGTTTGCGCCACTGGATCCGCGGTCGCGATCACCATAGCTGCGACGGTCGTCCCCATAGCGACCTCCACTTCCGCGATCACCACCGTAACCGCCTCGTCCACCCCGAGGACCGGAAGGTGCTCCATCAGGAGGCCCGTAGCCAACACCTGCGCGGCCACCCCCATACCCACCACCCCCGCGGCCACTTCCTCCAAAACCGCCTCGGAAACCATTTCGATCGCCGCCAAAACCGCCGCCACCTCCCCCACGGCCTCCAAAACCACCTGAGCGCCCTCCAAACCCTCCGCTTCGACCCCCAAAGCCACCAGGACCGGCAGGAGGGCCAAATCCGGCCGAGCCACCTGGACGGGCAGTTTGGTTTTTGGTGTAGCCTCGCCCACCCAAGCCACCTCCAAAACGGCGAGGTCGCCACCCAGAGACGGTACGACCGCGCTCAACATCAACCATGACTTTGCGATCCTTGATCTTTATGCCGTCGGTCTCTTTGTACGCAGCCTTCATATCCTTCTCGCGCTCATAGACAATGAAAGCGTATCCGCATTTGCGCTTCTTCAATGGGGCATCGGCGGCGGCCTTGACGTTTTCGACGATACGAATGTTTTCAATTGGACCGTAGCGGCCAAATTCGCGCTCAAGGTCTTCCTCAGTCGCGTGGTAAGACAATCGCGAGACGAACAGCGTCTTGAAAGCATCCCCTTGAATCTTGGGGTCTTCGCTGGGTTTGTCTGGAGGAGTGTTAGTTACTGCACAGATAGCGAGTTACGGAGCGCGTATGAGTGGGCGCAAGGTAGTGATGCAGTACATTGTTGAGCAGCTGTTTGCACGAGCTTCTCTTGTTTCTCCTTCTTTTCCATCTTCTTGCGGTCGCGCTTTTGCAACCAACTGTCGGACGGCACGTAACCATCGTTGTCTTTGTAGTCTCGCATAGCTTGCATGAACTGGCCGATACCACCTATGTTCGCACTCTGACGCTTCTCGGGCGCGTGGTCAATCGGCTCAACCCAGCGCAGTGGTGGCCGCGGGGCGAACAGCTGCAGCAGCATAGGCGGGAGTTTGTCTGTCATGGTGTTAGGCTGCTTCTGTAGCAAGTCGTGACGGAAATGGGTGGAGGAAAGAGGAGTAGTGATGCCGAAGGAAATTGTGCTACGGGGGTCATGGTCGGATCTTAGCGCGAAAGACGACTGATAGCTGCCTAACACGTGACCAAGCGACCCTACATGCAATTTGAAGGTGAAGGACCAACTTCAGGGCGGACCTGCAGCCGACTGCTCATCCCTCCACTCCAACGCGCCTACCCAATATGCCGCTGTCAGCCCTTAGAACGGTTGCGAAACCTCAGGTATATTACAATGCCCATTTATTTTCTGTTGGAAAAATTGACAATGTCCACAGAATGGTGTTGGGGCCTTCATTCTCCAATGCAAGAAACTCGAGTTCCACTACTGCGACTGGGCCGGCTCCTCGCGCGGTATGAACGCCTTCCTCAAATCCTCCCTTTCCGCCTTTGCCAAACGCAACCCCTCCATCGAAATATCAGTATCCCCTCGCCCCAGGAAGCACCCCGTCATTCGAGCACACTACATCAACGGCAACCAACGCTCCATCTGCGTGCGGAACATGACCAACGACATCATAAGAGAGAAGGCAGAGTTGCTGCGGGATGCGAGCGGCGAGAAGAACCAAAAGTACAACAAACCGGTCACTAGTATCAACGAGAGCGTTAGGGGTATCTGGAGTCCGTTCCATGGCGCAAAAATTCAGATATAGGGTCATGGTATTTTTCGCTTTTGGGTTTGAAATGTGAAAGTGCGAAGCCCGCATTCGAGCCGCCCTGGAGATTCCTCTGTAGCGTTGATAAGCACAGCGTACATATGAATGGGCTGCAGGTGTATATTAGTTTGTACAACATGGTATGAAAGATCACATCGACGGCCGCTTGTGTTTGGCTCTCAACCATCATAAATTTTGTTTTCTCGTCTACTTGAAATTTTGGAGTCCACGCATGCTTGCGTGGCTCACGCGATCAACGAAGCGGTTCATCATACAGCGTTAAAAGAGTTTATAGTCGAGGACTCCCACCATGGATTCAAGCCTGGTTGGCGTTGATAATGTCCACAAAAGCAGGCTTCAAAGAAGCGCCACCCACGAGGAATCCATCGATGTCGGGCTGCTTCGCCAGCTCGGCGCAGTTCTTCTCCGACACACTGCCTCCGTATAGAATGCGAGTCTTGTCGGCAGCGTCGGCAGAGACTTCTTTCTTCAACCACTCGCGGATGGCAGCGTGCACTTCTTGTGCCTGCTCTGTCGTAGCGACTTTGCCGGTACCAATGGCCCTGGTAGTATGTTAGAAGCGATCCACAGAAGTGCGTAGAGGGAATAGATCTGACCAGATAGGCTCATAAGCTATGACGATCTTGCTCCAGTCCTGGATCTTGTTTGCCACGGCCTTGAGCTGTGTTGTCACAACCTCGATGGTCTTGTTTGCTTCGCGCTGTTCCAAACTCTCGCCACAGCATAGAATGACACTGAGCCCGCCATCGACAGCAGCTTTGGTCTTGCTAGCAACGAAACTGTCGTCCTCCTGTAGAATGACCCGTCGCTCTGAGTGACCCAAGATGGTCCAGGTGATGGCACTCTCTTTTAGCTGGTCGACGGAGATTTCGCCGGTGAAGGCGCCATTGGGTTTGTCGAAGACGTTCTGAGCAGCAACCTCGAGGCCCTTGCGGAGATGCTCGCGAGCGAGGAGGAGGTAAAGGGAGGGTGGAGCAATAACAACCTCTGTTATGCCCAGTCAGCCATTGCTTGCAGGGCAGTGAAGGATGGTGTGGCAGCAGACATACCAGTGTTGGGATCAAGCTTAGCATCGTTGAGGTTCTGGATGATATCCTTGATGGACTTGATGGTCCCGTTCCTTCATTGTGTCAGCTCATCTTGTGCCCGCAAACAGGAATCAGTCCCTCAGCTATGAGCGAGAACATACATCTTGAAGTTGCCTCCGACGAAGAATTGGCGACCCATTTTGGCGGTGTTTCAGTGTGTTCTGGGATAGACGAAGGGTTCAGGTGCGATAGTACGGTTCAGAGATTCGAGTAGGTAAGTAGTTAGGAGAAGTCGATGTGCGAGTGTGGTGGGTATGTATTGTTGAGCTCGAAAGCGTTGGCGCGTTTGGATGGTGGGGGGTTGGAGGGGCAGCAGCTAGGTCATCTATAGGTGAGGTGATCTATTCGCGGCGGCAACTGGTTTACTGGCTACCAAACCGAAAAAAGCAATCCTACGCCAACTTAGTGGTCGGGCCAAACCCGCAAATTTTCAACCCATTCAGGTACGTCATTGCGGTGCTGTATGGAGACAGACAGACCCAATTATATCGAATTCTGCGGTCTTTGGCAATTGGGGTTACATCATCGCCGTAAAGTGCGTCGACTCAGGTCTGGTCTAAGCATGACAGGCATGATAATGAGATACATACATATGTATGTAGATGCTCAAGTAACATCCATCACTTCGCATAGAGGAGAAAACCTTGAGCCAATCAGCCAAGTTCAATCGAATTGACCAAGTAGATTACTCCATTTCAATACATAACATTGTACATACGCAGGACGTGGTTTGCTTTGGCTTGCACCAGCCCTGCACATGAAGGCAGCTCTAGGAAAATGTGGCTCATGCAGCTCTACAGCGGCCTGCCAACCGCAACCATCAAAAAAATCGAAAGAGGGGAAAGAGAAGACTCGTTAATGTCTATAACCCCCATATGTTGGGTAGCCCCTCGTATCATATCGCGGTCGTTGCGCCCATTCATCGTGTAGTGATCCCTTTGACCCACCTCGTCTCCTGCTTTTGTGACTTACATAAGGTACAGCATCCGCCAAATCTCGCATATCGTACGGATCGCGCTCGCTTTGGGCGATTAATCCAGGTATGGGATGTACATATCTCATATCCCGAGAATCCCCGTCAGCGTACGAGTTTGAGCGCGGGAAAGGTGCGCGAGATGCCGCAAATCGATTATCAACTTGCATACTGTGACGACGGCTGGAGGGTCGAGCATGCCACGTAGATGGAGATGGCGGTTTGGTACTGTTGTGATAGTAAGGACCCCTATCACGCAGACGAGGATAATCATCAAACTCCAAGTAGGCCGGTGCTCGTGAGCGGTAATGGGGATATTTTCGCATCATGATAGGCTCAGAAAAGACACTGTCGCCGGCAGTAGAATAGATTGAAGAGCCGCTATCGATGTAAGAGCTTGTGTCGCTGTCTCCGACAGAGGAGTTTCGCGACCTAAATGGATTGTAGAAACCAGTTGGCGAGATGGAATGGCTCGATCGACGTGCGTCTCGGTGATATTGCTCACGAGTCACATCAACAGCGCGTTCACGTTCGGTGTCGTTGTCAATGCGGATGTTGAAAATATTCTGCGGTGGAATGACGCTCGACGAAGAACGGGGCGATGCATCCTTTGACATCGAGTACTTGCCCATGGGAGGACGGTCCATGCTATATCTTCCTCGACTTTCGTCTCTGTGCTTAACTATACGATTGCGATCATGATCACGACTAAGACGACGGCTACGACTCTGCGAACGTTCAATAAGACCATAAGCACCTTCCTCGACCGATCTGAAACTGAAATCTGAGTCACTGTCAGAGTCGGAGTCGATGCGTTGCTTGGCGTGGACTTCGCCTCGGGCACCTTTCCCTTTCCCTTTACCCTTTGATTCTTTCTCATCGTTCACTCTTATGATCTCGATAGATTGCCTGTGGAGTTTTCCGGATTTTTCCAGTTTGTCGTGTTTGTCGTGATGGTCGTGATGGTCGTGCTTGACGTGCTTGACGTGCTTGTCGAGCTTGCCTTGCTTGTCACGGAAGTCCTGTTTGCCGTGCTTGTCTGGCAATACATTCCCCTGCGGGAAATTGCCGGTCATCTGTCGCGGTGCTTGATATGCTGGGAGCGGTTGTACTACTTGTGGTTGCATTGGATGGTCCATCGGGGGAGGCGGGAGGAGAGGAACGGTCCCATTGCCATTCTGATTGTCATGTGGGTAATGGTTCGGTGGTTGACCAGTCATAGGCGGTATACCTCGATTCTGGAAACCACGGTGCGCCTGTTCTGTTGGCCGATTACGACCCATTTGACGGGGATCTTGACCCGTCATACCAAACTCTCTTGGAACTTTGGACATTGGTAGAGGTTCTGTCCTAAGGAAGACATCGACGCGTCGAAGCTTTTTTCTTTGTTTGCTAGGCCAGTCTTTTATCACGTCTTTGACAACGTATATGCTCGCGATTGTCCACTGAATGGTCGGGTTGGTCTGCCAGAGTATCTCGTTTTGCTCCTCGACAATTCGGTTGGGCATATTGCGTGCGGTCTCAGATTTGATCGTATTGAGTGTATCCTTTATGGAAACCTGTCTTCGTCGAAACTTGGAAATTTCATCTTTGAGGTCTTCAAAGGGAAGATGCAGCTGTCTGGGTTGGGCTGCTTCCCAGGTCTCGGCGTTGTATGGCTTTTCGATGGTCCATCCCGACAATTGTGGGTCGGAAAGAGACGTTTGACTATTGAATCTGGGACCATCAAAATGTGAATGCGGCATGGATGGTCGCCCGAGATGTTGGTCAGGATTGGCGTTATGCATATGAGGAGGCGGTGGTGGTGGTGGGAAGGGGCCTTGGATCTGATGTGTCATGATGGGAGAAATGGATAATGATGACTGCTCGATAGCCTTGTTCTCCCTCTAGGGAAAGTCTGTCAAGAAGATTGAAAGTCGACGGAAGCTTTGACGGCACTCAGTTCCACGGTAGCATGAATGATGAATGTAATGTGCCTGGGAATATGAAAAGACTTGGAATCTGAACAGAATATATAGAAGGCTAGTGACTGTGTCCCCAATGAAGATGATAGCTCGTCCCGATCACCCATGAATGTTACAGCGAAATACAGAGCAGACTAATAGGCTTATCGGCTTGTAGTTGGCGGCCAGGGGGGGGGGGGGGGCAAGATGGATGAGTCGTGCCAGGGTGTCGCAAGCCCCGTATATACTCGTGTACGTGTTGGTTGACCGGCCACAGCCACCGGACGTAGCAGGACTCAAGCCAAGAACCGCAAGCAAACGAGCTGTTCTCAGAGACAGATACTCCTGGACTTGGTGCAGGTGCTCCTTGGAATCTCACCGGACTCGCCGTTCATCTCGAAGCTGACGACGGACGGGTGGTGGATAAGTTGCAGATGCTTCATCCACTCCCTGGTACCACCGGCTGCTGCTTTGGGTCAATGCATGTTCACCGTGCATGAGTATAAGGAAGATTGTCGCCTCTCAACGCCGGAGAAGCGAGGTCGTTTAGATGGACGCCATGGTGTTGTGTTTGTGATATTAGCTGGTTACCTATCTGGGCTGTGGCCCCGCACCGCAGCTGTCACTGAGCAGCCAACGGCCCACGGTCAACCACCTTCCATACGTTTATTTCAACGTACACGCAGAGCTGGCGAGAAGAATGTCTAGCCTCCTGCCTGTCCATTCTTTGTCCCGTCATTGCGTAGATGGTCACCATGCACAGTGCAGTATAGACAGACGCTTCTTGGAAGTGCCAGAGAGCAACCGCCCACCGCATCAACATGAGTCGACATAGAGGCCTGTCCCATCTCAGGGCTGAGCAGACGTGATGTGAATTACGACACTTCTCGTTCTGAGCGAGGACGACGCCCCTACCTGCAGCTGGACTGCACTTTACCAATCGCCATCCACCACTTTATCAAGACCATGTACGCACGGCTTGACCACACCGGATCTTCTTCATCGCCCTGGACGCTTGTCTCAGCCTTATGCACGCATACACAGACACACAGTATCTTATTCGAGCGTCTAAGCTGCCACAAGGCTGAGGTCGAACCCGATAGGTTCGATCCATGTGATCCACTGCTGCCGGTCCTCCGTTTCCCTGTTCTTTCTGACCGTTCTTCCCACGAACCGGCTGTTCCTCCACCGGATGCTGTTCACAGTGCCTCCTGACCATTTCGTCTGCATATCCTAGCATATGGTCACAGCATCCATTCTCCACGTCACCACACACGCCACGCTCCCCGGAAGGTTCATCCTTGAAAAGCATCGAGGCAATAAGCCGCCTCACCAAAGGGATTGGCAACGCGGCGCCGTGTCGTATTCGCTCTACCGGCAAGCACATGGAACCAATGAGTTTCAATCCCAAGGTAGAAGATGCTGCTTGGTGAGTTTCGTCTCGTTCTGAGCACGGGAATGCTTCCATCAGTTTTGAGTAAAGATGAGAGGACCACCACCACCGTCTCACAGCAGTCTTGCTCGGCAGCCTTGCAGCACCATATGCGACTTTAGGTTTACCCACACGTAAGAATGTGTCACAGATGAAAGCACCGCCATGTACGATGCAACCGGAGATTGGGTGTAATATCATGTTCAAGCATGATAATGGCTGATTGCGGGGGCTGATGGTTTTGTCATTCATAGGACGACCTCTAGCATCTGTGATGCGAAGCACACGAGGGTTGGTGCAAGAGGGTGATGGTCGACAGATGACATTGGGATACAGCGCTATGTCGTACAACTGAAATTATCATCTCACTATATAATTATTGGATATTACTATCAGGAGGATGCGATGGCCTCGACGACTCAGCATCATCTCTGTGCCGATTCCGAGCTCGTCCCTTCTGTCGTCTCGTTGTTTATCATTTGCAATCATCCAGTTCCCCAAAGGTTCCACGGCAGTTCCTAATTCTTTATTACCACTGCGCCTCCCGCGAATATCCGTCTGAAACCTCGCCACAATAGTGATGGTTAGCAGGACAGCCAAAGTGGTTGAGAGAAACTGTGAAACAAAAAACAGACATCTACATGCCAGATACCATTATGATGGAAGAGTAGAGACAACATAACCTGGCGAGGATATGCAGGTATAATGCACGGAGAAAAATATCAATACAGAGGACGCTTGAAAACACCTTTGCTAGTGGTAACAGTTCGAGAAGGAATTTACAACAGCCAATGGTCTAGGAAAAAGGAAAAGAACCAAATATTTCTGAATCGGGCATGTGTACATAGGAGGAGCGTTCCCTCAACGAAGCAGACAAATGGCCACTCAGTCTCACTTGTCCACAACGGAAGGAGGCCCTGATGGTTGCCGAGAGCTCGGTCGGTGGTGAGGCCGCGACTCATAGCACCCATCCTTGATCTGTACACGCCCCCCACTTCAGGTAGCAGATAATCCCAGAATCATGTGATTATGGTCGCAGAGTGGTACCAGAAGACGGCGACAAACGGTATAGCTCGTTTTCCCAACTTGCCCTTTCATATGCAGTCCCAGGACTCGGCCAGCCGTGCCTTATATTCGTCTGAATTCCCCGCATTTATCGAAGAGGAAACTGGACATCTTCTACGCCTCGTTTGATCACTTCGTCGAGTTTCCATCGGGGAGGGCACCCGAGAACAGCACCATTATCTTGAGGCGGCACCTCTTCTGGATTAGCTCCACCGGCGACACCGCTGCTAAATTTGAGCTGAAGCAGATCGCCAACTTCATCGCAAGCTGCGAGCATCCGATCAAGGTCATCTTTGTTATGAGCTGCGGAAATGCAAAAGCGTGCTCTCGACGAGACAAGGGGTGTAGCTGGGTACCCAACTACGACAACGGAGATTTTGCGCTTGAGCATCTCGTGAGAGAAAGCAGGCATTTTCGCAGGATTATAAAGCATGACAGGAATGATGGGAGAATCGTCGTGTCCGTAGACTATGAATCCCAGACGCTTCAGACCAAGCCTGAGATAGCGAGAGTTGAAAATGAGGCGTTGGAGGCGCTCTTCGCCCTGACCCGGAACGAGGTCACCGTTGATGATGCGCAGGGCCGACGCGATTTGTACCAAGACAGATGGAGTGGGGGTCTCAGCAAAGAGCATGGCAGCATTTTGCGTCTTCATAGCTTGGATGACTTCCTTGTCGGCAGCAAGGTAGCCGCCGTTCGCACCAAATGATTTCGTGAGCGTACCCATCAACACATCCACTTCAGCGGGGTCAATGCCAAAGAAGTCGCATACACCTCGTCCTCGAGGACCGACTGCACCTACTGAATGAGCCTCATCCACAAAGAGGTTGTACTTGTACTTCTTCTTCAGCTCGATGAGCGCTGGTAGATTGCACATGGTGCCTTCCATGGAGTAGAGACCTTCGACCACCACCAGGATCTTCTTCCAGGGGCGATGGGTTCGAGGCTGACCCTGAGAAATGGCTTCACGGAGAATTCGTTCGAGATCCCGCATGTCGTTGTGTTTGAACATTCTTATCATACTCCCACAAAGGCGAGAACCGAATCGAATCGAAGAGTGGTTCAGTTCGTCCGAAATCAATAAGCAGCCTTTTCCGACCAATGTTGGGAAAACGGTGGCGTTGGTCACAAAACCCATGGAGAAAACCATGGAAGCAGGCTTTCCCACAAATTGAGCGATCAAGTCTTCTACTTCGAGAGTCAACTCGGAAGTTCCGGCGTCCGCACGCGGGCTAGCCATGGAAATGCCGTATTTGCGAATAGCCTGTTCCGAAGCATCCGCACAGGGTCCGTCAGATTGAGCAAAACCAAGATAGTTGTAAGAGCTCATGTTGAGAGTCTCTGTAGTTGTTCCAGTCAGCTTGAACGTGTAGTTGCCGTCATCGGATTTGCGATCGAGCAATGTAATATATCTTCCTGGAACACCAGTAATGGGCCTAGCGAAGCAATCGTTGATTCTCATTTTCAGGCGGCGGGTATAAAAGTTGTCGAAATCGCTGTTCAGAGGGGCGTAGCCGTCCCTTTCCGCCAAATGGACATAATGCGCCTTCCGGAATCGCTTGCCAAAGAAATCCCGCACGTGGCCGAATACGATTAGAATTAGATAACTGATGTAGGTGGTAAGGAGAAAGTAGTAAGGTGGCTCGTCTTCGATTGGGTCCCCGAATTCTCCCTCGTACTTGCTGACATAGCGGTGGTGTTCGGATACCAGGGGGCCGAACTGGGCGTGAGCTCTCGCAAGACGTCGTTCTTTCTCTAGATCCGAGGGTTGGAACAGTGTCTTGTGTTCGGTGAGCATCTTCTCGTCCGTGGCGGTAGTCAGATTGATGGTGGGCAGAGGCTTCGAGGAGGGTGATGGAGAGTCAAGCAGGGTCTGTTGCTGAGCCACCAAGGCGTCTCGCAATGCAGCGGCCTCGCTTCGCGTGCGTGGAGAGTTGCCTCCGAACAAGGATGTGAACTTGTTTCCTTTGGTGAATGATGTACGCCGTGGTTGATCTTTTTTCTCGTTCAGAGCGTCGAGAGAGGGGGTCGAGGTAGGGGAACTGGTCGCGAACGGATAGATGCTTCGGGCAGGCATCGCAGATATGTTGCGGTGATTGACTGGGGGCGGATGATACGAAGTCGACTCGATTGAGTCTGTCTTTGGTCCTTGTCTCTTCCTTTCTTGAGGTGGGAGCCGGGAGCAGGCGGTCGGGCAAGGGGTAGCAAAGGAGTGCAAGGCAAGGAGGACGACTGAAAAGGGGTAATTAGCAGATGAAGTGTGGAGAGGAAAACATGTGCACACGGCGGGAGATGAGGAGAAGAGAGGTAGCGGCGAGGAAGAAAGGGTGTAGCAATGGGAATGATGTTGGAATCGAGAGCGAAGACGCGCGCTGATTCGACAGCCGGCGGCAGGCGGAGGGATGGATGGATGGGAAGCTGCAAGCGCAACAGGCGGCGCTACCTACCCAGCTAGAAGATGCAGGTATCGGTAATGTATGTATATGTGTAGGTACGGGTGCGGCGCAGGGTCTAGGGGTACAATTACGAAGAGAGGGAGGAGGAAGAAGAAGAAGAAGAAGAAGACGAATGATGGAAAAAAAGAATGACAGTGGCCGAGACGGTGTACCGTACAAAGGAACGGCAGGCTGGCAGGCAGGAAATCAAGCAGCGGACGGCGACGGCGGCAGGAACAAGCAGTTGTCAATGGGGAAGAAGGGGGCTTTTGTTGATTGACTATCGGCCGACGACTAGGTTGTAGATAGCTAGGTGGCCTGCGATTAAAATTACGATGGTTGCGAGTGCAAATGAAATTGCGCGCAAAAACCGAACCTCGCCACATTGCTTGCGAGAGAGAGAGCTTAGCGAATCCGCCAGGGGAAGGGGCGCGGGAGGAACGGACGGACGGCCGGTCGGTCGGTGGTTCCTGCTTACTCATCAAAAAGTGAGTGGGAAAACCCACCCACCACCGCTCGACAGTCACCATGCTACACATCCAGCTTGCCTGCCTATCGACCAACTGCTAGTCAATCGAGGATTCCATCCTGCGCCCCTTTCCCCTCGACTAACCACGTTCCGCCTAGATACAATCGGCATCGCTGACATCATGGCCATGCTCAGTCTCGTCTGGGATAGCCCGTCAACGCCGCCTCACTGTTCGCATACCTTCACACCCCATCACGCATGCCCCACACTTCTTTGTTGCTGGATTTGTAGACTATTGATCAATAGCTGACATGATAAACTTTGTGTAAACCCCCAAAGTCCGCCCAGCGGTCCGTTGTCCACTGCCTATGTTTGCCCAAACACCTTTCTCACCACCACCTTCCACACATTCACATCTTCGATTGCAAAGCACAGATGAATAAGAAAAAGCCAAGTTGCCGCATACGTTGAAACAAACAGAATTGCTAACCAAAGGACAAGAAGAAAAAAAAGGGATGAACAAGAACAACAGAGAAAAGAAGGGCAAAGACAACAAGAAAGAGAAAAGGCGAACTAATGGACCAAGAACGGGAAGATCGAAAAAGGTCTTCACCAGCGGCCAGCCACGCCCGTGTGATGTAGGGCAAACAAGGGCTTGCCCCCTGAGAAATTTCCCACACCCCCTTGACCCCTTCATTGGTAGAAATCTCGCAACAGTAAAAAAGTTCACCGGCCAACAACGCCATGGTGTATCAACCCAAACAAGTAGTCGTTCAATCTGCGTAACAGGGTTTGAGCAAGGGGAGAAAGAGAACACTCCAGATACTCTTGGTGCCGAATGCATCAAAGGAATGACTTGGAGAGTGGGCTTTGCGAGGTTATGAACGAGATGCACCAGAGGGTGAGACCGATTATGTAGCCAAAATTCAGTATTCTCCTAGCCACAGCTAGAAAAACGGAAAGAGTAGAAACAAAACACTAGACCACAAGCAGGGAACTGTATTCCTGATTATGGTTCCCTGCAGTTTCGCCGGTCCAGTCCAGAACATGGAAAAAATGGGTATTTCGATGAAGAGTAAACGTTGGAAAGGACCACGTCCCTTACATCTGAGTATTCTCAGGTGAAAGGCTGGCAGGGTCTATCGTGCCGAAAGACACCATATTTTGCATTTCCATATCGTCGACATGTTCCTCCATTAAAGGAGACCGGAAAGGCATGTTGAGAGTTTGCTTCGCATACATGTCAGTCATCTGCAGTGCTTCGTCCGACATTCCGTGTTCTTGTGACATAGGGTACACGTCAGCAGAACTGTCCCGACCAAATGAGCCAAGGGGCGGAGATTGGTTGGCGATGATCGGATCGGGATGTCCTATTGCTGGCATGGGAGATGTGGCTGCAGCTGAGTTCGGAGGGGGACCCATCGGGGTGTGGATGAAGGGCGGTATATTGTAATGTTGGCCAAATTGCGAGGCCGGCACGTTGTCGGTAGCCGGACCTGAAGTAAAGAAGGCTGGAGTACCAAACTCAGAGGGTGAGTTAGCTGTGGTAGCTGACATAGGGTATTGACGATATTCCATTCCGTATCCGGCCGATGTATCAATGCTGAGATTTGGACCGATGGGCCCGGGCGCACTCTGTGGAATAGGTGAATATATATCCGGATTGGGTGAGTAAGGTGATGGCTCAGGCTGCAGAAGGAAAGATGGCATGGGATTGCGCAGTAGCGAGAAATCTACCGCGACAGGCACTGATCGACTGCGCTGGCGTTTGTGGCCACGCGCATGCAGACCGCCAGGAGCGAACGGCGAGTCGTGGAAGCCAACACCCATATGCGGATGGACCAGGTGGTTGGGTTGTGAGGCAGGGCGATGACCAATGGGTGATACTGGGGCAGAGGCGGCGATGACATTGTGATCGTAGATGCTGTGTCTGTTTTGGAACGACTCCAACGACACGAGCTTTGCGAGCTGTCCGCTCAGTACCTTTGGATGACCGCCCAGATGGTGCACAAGAATCTGAGAAGCTTGCTGTTCCTCGGTAAAATCCCCACATTGAAAAAAGCCTCCGGATCCCGAGGAGTCCATGAAGAAATTGGGAGGCCTGTTCAACTCAACGACTAGTCCGCCGGGTCGCTGTGAGGCTCCCTCAACGTTGCCGTTCGCGTCACCATTCTCCAGGGTGATGTTTTTGATGTAGGAAAAGGGGTATTCGATCTTGTAGCCGGCCGAATCATTGTTGATATAATAGGTCACACAGCCCTTTTCAGGTGAATAGAATATGACCAAGTCCATGGCACTCTGTCCGACACGTCGCCAGGAGCCAACGCTTAGTGAGCGGCATGCAAAGTGATGTATGACTAGAAGAGATTAGCTGTGGCTGCCAATTATTCACCATGTTTCACTCGGGGTTGAACTTACCGACTTTGGAAGAGCTGGTGTCGGTATTGAGAAGCATGCCGCTACCATAGGGAGCCATTGATCCACCGGGACGACCAAAAAAGCTCGATCCCATAGGCTTTCCAGATTCCATGGCCTGAAGTGCCAGGTATCGCCGCATGGATTCTGGTATATCATTGCAATCGTCACCGTTTTCGATGCTCTTTTTGGCAATGTTCTTTATCTTTGCACGTCTGTATGTTGTTAGTTGGCGGTTGGGTTAAATCCATAGTATGCGAGGCAGAGCAGCGTACCTGTTCTGGAACCAGATCTGGACGGAACGTTCGGTCATGTTGATGTCTTGGGCGATTCTCTCTCTTGTGGAAGCGGTGGGAGTAGGGTTCTTGTTGAATTCCACTTCCAGCGTGACTAGCTGATCCTGGGTGGCCCGCTGGCGCTTTTGATTCTTTTGTTGTTGTGTGAGGGTGCTCTTGCGCGGAGGTCGGCGCGGCGCAGAGCCATGGGTTGGGGTGTTTGCGGTCGCCTGGGGGGAAGGCGTCCCTGCGGGCTGTGTCTCCTCGGGTGACTGCATGTTGAAGCTATGCTTGGGATGAATGAAGACCAATGCGGTATAAAGTGCAGTGGAAAAAGGGAGAGGGGAATGATAGTTTCTTGGTCTGTCTATGTGGGGATGTCGTGAAAGATCGTCAAGTAAAAGTGGTGGGTATTTGAATAGAGGAGTTTGAGCTGGCTATTCGCGGGATCGAGGATGAAGGAGCGTGGGAAACCGCGGGGAGAGTCGGGCTCGTAAAAAATCACCGTCCAGGCGCGGGGAGAAGACGTTAGAGGGGGTAAAGCTGCTGTCCGTGGAGCAGGAGTCGCGATCTGATCGGCCGTGGGCGATTCGAAGGCGCGGGGAAGGAGTGTGAAATCGAGAGGGAATCCAAAGGAGTGGACGGCGGAGGCCTAAGAGGTGGTGAGGTGAAAGGAATGTGAGCAAAGGCTGAAAGGAGTGGCAGCTCTTTGCAGAAAGTGATGAACAAAAGAGAAAATGACGAAGATCGCACAGGCACGATGCGAAATCCGAATTGAGGAGATCAAGCGGGAGTGAAATGAAAGACTTGGGCGAAGAGCGAACACGCTGGGAGATTAGGGAAAGGGGGACTTCCAGTCGAGAGGGAGCTAGGCTGGATGGGGAAGGATCCGTGCACGAGCTAAGGGAAGTATGTAAGAAGTCGAACAGCGCAGCTGCAGCGGCGGCGGTAAGTAATGTAACCGGCTGGGAGACTATGTACTTGAGTCTGTACGTGCAGTGCTTGGATACCAGTACTTTACATACGCGTGTGCTGTATCTATGTACTTTGGTATGCTGGAAACCGACTAACTGCTTGGGTGTGGCTGGCTTCGTTACATATGAATGCGTGCGGCCTTTGCACGCCTATAGAGACAGACAGCCCGACCGACGTCTGTAACGCGATCCAAGTCCCCCAAGGCTTGATACGAACCTACTGCCCCCGGGTCTATGTACCCTGTTGCGTCTATCTTTTGCCCTCGGGCGCAAAGTTAATGGGAAAGGAGAAGAGCAAAACCATGTGTGCCGAATACTTTGACTACGTAACTATCTGTGTACGTTTACTCCGAAGCAGGTACTAGCAAACACGGGGTACTTGGGTATGCATGAATACCTACATACCTAGGTATGTATACATCTACCACTGACGCTATGTACTTTACCATACATTTAGTCACCAATGATATAATACACACTGAACGGCTGCCACATGGAGATGAGACGTCTGCACAGGTACGCACAAAAGAACTTGGATATGTACATGCGCTGAGGGACCTACCTCACGGATGGTGAGGAGAGATCGAGAAGGGAGAGGCGATTCAGCATGAAAAACGACACACGCACGTCCCCCCGTCCAACCCCCCTGTTTCGACAAAGACAAAAAGGGATCCACTCGCGCCAGACGCCCGCCCCTAGACTCCTTACTGCGGGCAATAGAGCTGGCTGGATGGCCGGGCCCTTGGCCGATGCCCTGAGAAAGGCCTGAGCATGAGGCCGCTTGTCCCGACTCGAACACCTGAGGCCAATGGTGTTGTAACTGTCGCCCCAGAGGAAACGCTCCGCCTGCTCGCTGTCGCATCATCCTTCCCTTCCACTCGCCGAGGTCGTTCCATCTTCACCCCAAACACAATCACTTGCTTGTTTGCTTGCTCTGCGCGACAAGGCCGCATGTATACACATGTACAATGTACAAAAACATACTCAACTGTTTGCTGTTGAATACTCATCGAGATGCTGGGCGGCTGGACCGGCACCGCTGTGGGTGATTCCGACCGCTAATCGTCCTATCGGTTGTCGACGTCAAGTGCGTCCGTCCCTAAACCCTCGTTTCACCCACCGTAAAACACTCTACGGAACGGTATCCCCGTTCCTCCCCAGCTTCATTGACGCCCGACAGGCATGGTTGCCCGCAGCAATGTGATAGGAGAATAGTCGCTGTTCTGGAAAAGAACGCATATCGATGCACGCGTAACGAGACAGGTCCACTGTAGCAAGAGTATAGAATACAACTGGCCCCAAGCGCTCTGCCGCCTACACCCTGGCCACAGTGTTTCAGCACAAAACTGTTCCGAACAATTGACAGCCTGTCCTCTGTTTCTGCGCCGCTTTTTGCTCTCCCTTTCTTCTGTACTCGACTGCAATTATGACGCCTGACCCATGTCGGATTATAGGCTCAGAATCACAATCTGATTGCTATGCTGATCGGTGAACAAGTTCGATTTCTGTTTAGGACGAGTATTGTAATTCAACACCGACAGCTCGAAAGACCTGCTCCCTTTTCCTCAAGTCGAGGCTTGCGCCAATTGTGAACATCAGTTCTTTTATGCGGCCCTCCCACAACAGACCAATGCGCCAGGCTTGATCCACTCGAGCTTTCAGAATGCCGGAAACGTCATCATCGGGTGCATCTGTCGCTCGTTCCCGGTCCGAATGCATCTTCTTCACAGCCCACTCAACCCCTGTGCTCCGACGCCGCCGCCATAGTTCGCATCCAAGCTGCAGCTCACTTTCATACGAGTAAAAGTTGAAATCGAACCGTGAACAGAGTGCAAGATTGCGACCAGCCTTGACGGCATATGTGGACGAGAGATTTCCCATCAGGGGATTTAGGGTGAGTGTCATCGTATACGGGAATCCTGTGTGGTCAGGCAGAGTCGTGAAACGTAAGCCGGTGCTTATACCACCACTCTTATTCAAAAGGCCGTAGTAGAGTTCCGCTCCCGCACTGAAGCGCCCATGCACGATTTCGGACGTTGATGGTGTGGTGGTGATTGGATTCGTAGGCGTAACTCTAGGATCGGCTCCGAAGTTGTACAGCCCTCGCAATCCCATGAGAGCAGAATCAGTACTGTACATGTATTCGGTGCTATACTTTCCGGTATCGTTTTGCAGTAATGTAAGGATTGTGCCGCCATTGTTCAGGGCGGAGTCGCTGACAGCGGAGACTCGTAACTGTCTGGTCGGGGTGACGCGACGTAAGTAAAGGGCCTCTAGCCTGGACTGGGGGAGGAATATGCGGCCATAGAGCAGTGTATCTGAAGCCATATGTTAATTCGGGCAATCCCCCAGTTTGAATGCCATGCGCAGCCGCACCTTTCTGGTCTATGCGCTTTCCATTGTGCCATATCTCCGACCACCACTCCTCATCCGGTCGACGTAGTTCTTGCAGATGGCGGTACCCCCTTACTACATGGTGCAGGTCGAGTTCGGCGCTTTTCAGCTTCCTGTGCAGCGGTAACGACGAATAAAGGTAAGAGACAGAGCCATCCACTACGCCGACATTCCCCAGCGTGTATGATGTAGCGAAATTCGGAGCAGCGAGCGACGATATCTGCAGCCGCAGGCCTTTGGGTGTTTGGAAATCAAGCAATGCTATGGTCGAACGAGAGTCAGCAGAGATGTATCGACAAGTACGAACGATGGAACAGATGCGTTCGAGGCGCCACACTCACCGCGTGCCGTTGCGTTCAATGCGCCATACGAATTGTCGAGATTCCAGTGCGATGCCTCATAGAACGCATTCTGAACACTTTCCATGAAATCTAACATGGCGTGGCGCAATGTGTATCATCATGCAAGTCTGTTGGTTGCTTGTCCGGCTGGGAACTAGACAGAAGTCGAAGCTCGATGGAGCAGTCAACAAGCTAGACTAGCCGCGGTTGCCAAGGCTCGTCTCGCCAAAATTCCCCGCCTAAAAGTTTGGTTTCTAAAGTGCTTGAAGAACTCTGTCGCGAATCTTTTTCTTTTCTTGTTTATCACCACCCCCAACTGCACAATCCATACCACGTCGCCGTCACCATGCCCAAGTCGAAGCGCGCCAAGGTGGTTCACCTATCCCAGACCGACAAGAAAGGCAAAGAGCTATCACTGAAGCTTTTCGCCGACGTCCAGGAAGCCGCCAACAATTACCAGCATGTTTTTGTTTTTGCCGTAGAGAATATGCGCAATTCTTACCTCAAGGAGGTCCGCGCCGAGTTCTCAGATTGCCGGTATGGTTGCACCTGCCCTCCATACTGCGACTATCGCTAATACCATCAGGCTGTTCTTTGGCAAAACGAAAGTCATGGCAAAAGCTCTGGGGCTGACACCCGCAGACGAGCACCTTACCAACCTCTCCAAGCTTTCCAAATACCTCGTAGGCAATGTTGGCTTATTCTTCACGAACCGACAGCCCCAGGACATCATCGATTACTTTTCTGCCTACTCGCAAACCGATTTTGCCCGCGCTGGCATCACTGCCACTAGAACCTTCACTATTCCAGCTGGTACCGTTCATTCACGAGGCGGTGAATTGCCGGTCGATGATGATGTCCCGCTACCCCATAGTCAAGAGGTTACTGTTCGCAAATGGGGTATGCCGACTAAGTTGGAGAAAGGCAAAGTCATTCTTGACGCCCCTTACACAGTATGCAAAGAAGGGCAAACTCTCAACAGTCATCAAACTGCGTTATTGAAATTCTTTGGGATAGCCATGGCTGATTTCAAAATTGAGATGAGGGCATACTATACAGCATCTACAGAGCAGGTCATTGAAGTAAATACAATGGAGGAATAGGACTGAGGTTGCATCTGGCAGGGGAATTATGTCAGTTAGCGGCGTTCAAAGGCGTTTAAGGGACTACAAGGAAAAGTCTGTGATTTTAGTGTGTCTATGCATTTAGATTCAATATACCCTTTTAAGACTAACATGTATAACATTATATACATTACTAAAAATATTATTTATAAAGTTGCAAAATTAAGTAAACAGCATAAATAAGCACAAACGTGCATATATAAGTATAAATATATATATTTTACTAATTTAGCTAAAATAGTAAAAGTTTAAATAACTTAAAAGTTTTATACACTTTAGAAAAATATATAAACTTTATTTTTTTATTATTTTCTTATAAATATTTAAGTTTTAAGTAAATTCTACTAGCAAGATAGTATAGTAGGCAAATACCTAGACGCTATTAAAAATAATTTTCAATTTTTTTTAAAAAAGCTGTTAGTTTAAATCTAGCTCTTATTAAAATTTGCCTATTTAAAAAATTACTTAGCTTTGTTATTAAAGGAATAAAATCTTAAATTTTATATTTAAAAATTATTATATTTATTACTAAGTGCTAAGAATTACTTAAAAAGTAAGCTTAAATAAATAAAAAAAGCAAATTCTAGTATCTAGTAGATTATAATTTTTTTTTAAATTAAAGTTAAAGTAATTTTAAATTTGTATTTATTTATTTAAAGTTAAAGTTTAGGTAATCTTATATCTAGTAATAAATAATAATAATAAATAAACTAAAATAATAAGCACTAACTAAAAAAATAAGTAATTTTAAATGTTTTATTTTTTATTCTTTAAGTTAAAGTTTAGGTAATTCTACACATAGCAATAAGTTTATAATAATAAAAATACTAAAATAATAAGTACTAACTAAAAGAACTAAATTTCAAATATAGTAATAAGTTATAATAATAAATTAATAAAGAAATAATAAAAAGTAAGTAAGTATAAAAAAGTTTAAAAAAAAGTATTTACTTTTAATACTAAGCTAAAAAGTAACTTAAAAAAAAAGCTAGCTAAAAAGAGTACTAGCGCTTATTTATTTAAAAAAAGTATTATATATTTACTTATTATTAATAACTTAATAATAATTTAAAATTTAATAATAGCTGCTTTACGCACGCCTATATATAAAAAATAGTTTTATTTTATTTAATTTTAGCCAGCTAATTTAGCTTAAAAATATACTTACTTACTATTAAAATTTTAAAGAACTCTAGTTAAGTTTTATAAATAACTAGTAAGTAATACTAAAATGTCTTTTTAGTTATCGCCTGTTATTTTAGTTTATTTATTATTATTACTTATTGCTGTGTGTAGGATTACCTTAACTCTATCTTAAAAAAATAAAAAAGTAATACTAAAGTAATAAAAGTAAAAGTAAAAAGTAATAATAAAATAGTATGCTGTGCTATAGCTCTTTTCTAACTTGTAAGCTATTAACAGGTTTAATTACTTACTTACTTTAAATACCCTCTAAGAACTATCTCCTTACAGGTCTGTAGTAATAAATAGGCTAAGCAAGCTAACAACTCTTATTACTGTGCTACGCAGATAGAAAGCAAAAACTATAACTAGTATTATAATAGATTTTAAATGTAAGATAGTTTTTTATACTATATATATTTAATATCTTTCTATGTTAGGTGCTTCTTCTTCTTATATACTATATAAAAAGCAGCTATTTTAGGTTGCCCTATACTCTTGTTGCTTTAGCTTATTAAACTAAAACTAAAGAGAGCTCTTTTTTTGTCTTAATACCTAGCTTCTTTCTTATATATAAGAAAAGCAATAGTAATAGCTAAGTAAGTGCCTGTAGGCACGTACAACTATTAATTAGTACACTTAAATAATTAGTTTATCTAATAGCAACTAAGTGCCTGCAGAGTAATAAAGAAAAATTTTGTAATAAGTGTTCTGCTATAGCACAAATCCCTCTTTTTTTTAAAAATCTACTTTTTAGATTTAAATATTGCAGTATCTTTCTAGTTGCGTAGTTACCTAGCTAAGTATCTAGCTAGTACACTTAGTTAGCGTTATCCTTTTTAAAGCTTTTTAAGCTCTATAGTATAACTATAAAGCAGTGCGTTAACAGCACTCTGTAAAAAAATATTCTAGTTATACTTATACTAGTTACCTTCTCTATTAAACGTACCTCTAGTTATAAAGTAGCTGCGCTTAGGAATCTTCTTCTTATTATTACTGCTATAAGCCTCTATTTCTTACAACTTAGCAGCTTTTTTTAAAGTGCAACTACGCGTGTTAGCTGCTAGCTTAGTTTACAGTTTTAAAGAGTTATTATAGTTTTAAAAGTAGTTTGCCTACAATGCCTAAAGAGCAATATTAGTAGTATTTGCGTCTAAAGTAGTAGTTGCAAGCATCTCTACAATAAAACCTATAAGAGATAAAAGTAAAGACACAGTAAGTAATTAAGCGCAGAAGGTAGACTCTACGCGTTTCTAGTTATCTTATTATTCTTGTAACATAGAACTACGCTAGACGTAGAAATTCTGCTTTTCTACTACTATAAGAGTAGGCTTTTTAGAAATAAGCTAGTATAATAGCTTGTAAATCTGCAGATTGCGCTTATTTATCTATACTATAGCAAGCATTTAAATTTAGCCTTCTAGCAGCAGGATTAATTTTTAGATCTAAGCTTTTGCTGTCTTAGTCTATTTATCTTTATACTAAGTACTTATTACTCTAAAATTTGCAGAAGCATTAATACAGCCTAATTTTTAAGCCTTTTAGTAACAATTGTTAAGGCCTTAAACTACTTTCTATACTTTATTAATATTTACAGCTAAAATTATAGTAGTTTTCTTAGTTATGTTCTTCCTTTTACTAATGTAAGCATACAGAATAGTGTTAATAAGCTGCGCTAGCATGCGCAGATCTTCTAGCTAGTAAGTAATATAAAATAGATGCTCTATTGCTGTAATCTAGAACTAAAGGTTTAGGTAAAATAAAAGAATAACATTTTTATAAATTTTATATTTCTTTTACTTTCTTTTTAGTATAATGTCTTAGTTGCGCTTTAAGGCTTAAACTTAAGTAGTTTTCTAATCTTTTGCTAAGGCTAGACTAAAATATAATTTATTAAATTAGTTCTTCTCTCTATAAGCCTAAATTATAGCTTTGTCTTGTTTAATGTATTTTTTAACTGCTACTATTATGTAGCTTACTTTATCTATAACTATTAATTTATTATTAATAAGCTAGTAGTATTTTATAATGCATTTCTTAAAAGTAAGAGTGCGCACTAGCTTAATATATTCTATAAGATTCTTAGGTGCACTAGAAATAGGCGTACGCTTGTTTTAGTAATTATGTAAGTTGTTACTTTAATTAGTAACTTTATACATTTAAAAATGTTTACTAATTATTAATTTCTATTATTAGTGCTGCTAGACAAGTTCTAATATACATTGCGCTATTATAGCTGCACTTAAAAGTGTTGTACCCTTAAGTAAAGGAAATTAAAACATGCTTTTTAATAAAGTAGGTCTGTAGAACTAAGAAGGAAATATCTATATTAGAGAGCTATAGCTTTTCTAGTAAGAATAGCTTTCTTCTGCTATTGCTTTAGTTGCTGTCTTTTGCCTAATTAATATACTAAATCTATTTTTTTCTTATAGGCTTAAGGGCGGCAGGTTTATAGTTTTTTTTTTTTTTTTTTAATTGTTAAGAGCTTGTTAATAGTTACTTTAGTAGTTAGAAGTTTAGTAGTAGAATAGAAGAGAAGACAGCAGCTATATTATTTCTCTTATATCCTTTTTATATTGCGGCAGTAAAATGCAGTTTTAAGTTTATTTATATTAGGCGTTGTGTTAGTTAAGACCTAGTCTAGAGCGCGCTAAGCGAGCTAATTAAAAATAGTTAAGCACACCTAACTATTTTTAATTAGTTTGCTTACTTTTAATATTTTCTCTTTTAGCTAACTATTTTAAGCTAGCAGTTTAGTAATTAAATGTTGCATTTAATTTAATTGTCGCGGCTACCTTTAGTTTTATATACTTGCGTTGTTTCTTGCCTGCTTTGCTAACTGCTATACTACTTCTTCTTTTTTTATATAACTGCCTTTTAGTTAAGTTGTGTAGTTTTGCTTTGTCTAAGGGTAGCGCGCTTAACAAATTAACTTAGGCAAATAACTTTTTAATTTTTTTTTTTTTCTTTGTTTGCAAGATTAGGTGCTGCTATAACACCTAATAGAAGCTATAGCAGCGTCCTTTCTTTTGCAGATTTTTAATCTTCTAAAAATAAGAGGAAAAGATACAGGACTGCTATAAGAGAGATACTTCTACTTCTAGCAATCTAGGAATTCGCGGTACTTGTTACCCTTTTTTTTTTTTTTTTTTTATTTTTTTTTTATTGTGCCTTTTTTTCTTTTATAAGTTATTTTTGCAGATAAAAGTAAAAAGGTAAAAAGCTTAACTAGAGTTTTATAGTAGTAATAAGTATAGCGTACGCGACCTAGGCGCAGTAGTTAAGTATTATAACTTTTATAGTTGTGCAATAGATGTAGCTAGAGTTAACTTTTTAGTATTATAGCTTCTTACTTATTTTCTATAATTGCTAAGCTTAGATGTCTTTAGGCAGCTTCTTATCTTTAAAAAGTAAGCTATTAGCGTCTTTATTAAATAATGCTGCAGCATTTCTCTTTTTATTTAGTAGAGTTTGCGCTAAGTCTTTTTTAGTAATATTCTTTAAGTCTCTTTATATAAAGCGCTTAATCTTGTATTTAAGCGTTAGATTATAAAAGAGTACTTTATCTAATTTAGCTAGGTAATAGTAGTTTTAGTCTAGGTTAACATTATAGATCTTGTAAAGGCCTAGCTACTTCTTGCTTAGTTTTTTATTTATAAATTAGTTAAAGTTATTTTGTTAGAAGTTTTATAGCAGAACTAGGTCCCCCTTTTTATAATTATTATGTTTAATTTCTTAGGTAGCGTTTTAGTATTCTTTCTTTCTTACTTAAAGCCGCATTATCTTTGTAGTTATAAGCTTTATATGCTTATCTTGCAAATTTAACTAAGCAGTGTATATTACTAGTAAGTTAGCGCGCGTTTATACTTAACTAAATAGTAGAGTTTACTAAGTTAGAATCTCTATTTCTATAAGGAAAATAAAATTCTAACCTATTACTAACTATAGTAGAGCATATCTAGTTAGTTTATAGACTAAGCATTAGTCTGCTATTAGAACAGTTAGCAGATTATCTATTTATTTTCTACTTAGCAACGCTAGAGCTTTCTTTATTAGCTTGTAACTAGACTTAATTATTTTTATTGCCTACAGGTTGTATGCAAATAACTAAAGGCAGCGTATTTTATATACCTTTAGAAGCATTCTTGCTATATCTCTAAACTTAGGTTTTCTATTAACACTTATTTGCCGCACTATGCTCTATTTATAAATAATATTCTTATATAGAAACTTTATAATAGTATAGGCATTATTTCTTTTTAGTGCGCAGGCCTTAGGCTATTTAGATAGCGCCTTTTAAGCAACTACTAAGTATTAGAATACTTTTTCTTTTAGCATATGTACTACATCTATATATACATATTTCTATAACGTAAAAGTTTAGCTATTAATTATTATGTTTTTAGTTTGTTTAGTGTTTAACATCTAACAACTCTTACATTGCTTAAGAGTTTTCTTTATATTTTTTTAAATGTTTCTCTAATAGTATTGCTGTGCAATTACTATTACTACTACATTAATTTTATAGTAGCTAATTTGCCTATAGATTTTCTAAATTAATAAAATGCGTAGGCTAGGATAATTAACAACCTAGCAAATAGCTATGTTTTAGCTACTTTTTTTAAACAGGTGTCTATTCTTTATAAAGAATGTTAGAGCATTTTTCTACTAGGCTTACACCTTTTTAGAGTTTATTTTTTTTAGAGTGTAAAAGGTTGTTAGATATTATATAATTTGTTCTAATTTCTTTAAGTACTACTTATTAAAGTACTGCCTAGCAGCTTTAGTTTGTTTACCTACAGCAGCTAAAAAAGCTCTATTAATTTTTATAGCAACATGTTTAGACAGGGTGTAGTTAAGAAAGGCTTCTAAGTTATTATCTAGTTTTATAGGTAGTTTAAAATTATTATTTTATAGCATCTAGAACAGCGCGTTAGAAATTACATTCTTCTTCTCTTTAACATAATAGATGTTAAAATCTTACATTATAATTGCTGCTAACTATCTATTTATTAGCAACTTAGAAGTTTTTAATAATGTTTAATTTAGCTGCGCAATAAGCATTTACGCGTTTATTTTTACTATAAAGTAGACTCTGTATAAGTAGTAGCAGCATTTCTTAAAGGCTTAAAGTAATGCGCAGCATTCTAGCTTAGTAGAATGCTATTTCTATTTGTTTACTAACTATAGGCAGCTTTTATATTGCATAGGATGCCTAAGGCTATCCTGTTTAACTTGCTCTAGCAAACAACTAGCTTTATTACTACTTCTATTTGTTTCTAGAATAATTTTTCTATAGCCCTCTAAGTAATTAAGAGTAACTAGTGCTAGCACAGTTATTATTGCTATTTTAAGTTTATTTATTACTTTTTAGTGCTTAGGTGTTTAGGCAAACTTAATATTTTTTTTTATTAGCTAAAATAATAGCTTTGCAACTAGTGCAAAGCAAAAGATCTAAATGTAATAATATACTATAATGCTTATAAATATATAGACTTTCTTTAAGTTTTAAAAGGCTAGCTAGTTAACTATCTTTTTAATCTTCTTAAGTTGCAGATGTCTCTCTTCCGCATCTATTTTATATTCTACTACTTTTATGCAATCTTAGCTAAAGTAGCATTTTTTCTCTAATACTGCTAAGCCTGCTTACTTAATATTTATAAGCACTTAGTCTACTTGCTATGCATATTTAAGCATAAACTGTTAAATGCTAAAAAAAGCTTTTTTTTTTTTATAGTTGTCTTTTAATTCTCTGCAACATACATTATTAATATATAGTTAGCAGTTATAAAGATATCTTTTAGATAGTATAAAAAGAATTACTTAAAAAAACGCAGCTAGCGCATTTGTTGCTCTTATAGGCAGAGTATAATATCTTAATAATCTAAGTATAGTTTAAAACGCTATTATATCTTAGCTTTTTTTTGCTAACAGCATCTAATTATATTTTAAAAAAAAGTCTATAAGAGTAAAGATCTTGCATTCTACATAGTATTTAGAGAAGTTATTAGCGCACAGAGGCAAAGCAGCGTCTTAAATAGTTACTGTGTTATATTTAATTATATTTATAATAAAATAATGCCCTTTGTTCTTTTTTATAACTAAAAACTAAAAGTTGCAATACTAGCTATTGCACTGTTCTAGAACTAGCTTATTAATTTTTTCTTTTAGCATCTTTAGGACTTTCTGCTTAGCAGACTTTAGCAGTTTAAATAAATTTGCCTGCTACGCAGTGTGTAGTTTAGTATAGATTTTATAAAGTAGAAATACTTTTAAGTATATTCTGCCTAATTTTCTAAAAGTAAAAGCAATTGCTGCTTCTTAATTAAGTAGTATCTGCTTAAACATGTCTATCTCTTATAGTAATAACTAATTTCTAAAGTAAATAAATCTTATTCTTTTAGAATTAAGGCGTTGCCTTTAGAAGAACAACGCATGCTAGCTCTTAAATAAATAGTTTATAGGCTTAATATCTAGTCCTTGTAGACTCTTGTAGAGCATCTGTTGTTTTATAGCAGCTGCTTGCTATTAAAGATTTTTTAGTTTCTATTTTATACTAACTCTAGGCTTATTTATAAGCTAAATTTTATTAGTAACCTTCTTATGCATTGTTGCTACTTTAAATTCTTTAGTTATTTTATTTAGCTTTTAGAAGTGCGTCTTTCTAATAGCTAGTTGCTAATTTTGCTAGACAAGCTCTTATAGTTCTATAAGTTCTAGCTCTATAGCATTTATTTACTTCTCCTTTTATAACAAATATTCTTAGACAGCAGCAAATGCTTTCTTACTTTTTATTAAGTTAGTAAAGTAAGACATCTACTGCTTAGCTTCTCTAATCTTAGTAGCTTTATTTATAATTTGCTAAAGTTTTTTGCGCGTTATTCTTATATCTTACTTACTACTTTTTTTTAGTTCTTTTATGTTGCTTCTGCTCTATAGTCTTTAGCTTAAAGAAGAACACGCAGCTTTTAGCACTGCTACTTTCTTCTTTTTTCTTTTACTATACGCAGAGCTAGTGCACTTAGCAAAAGTCTTATTATTATTATTTATTATACTTTTCTATTTCTTAGTTAGGTAGAAAGTCTTTATAGTTTCTCTTATTCTAAGTAGGAGGGTTAGCTGCTAAAAACATAGCATTTTATTTTCTAGTTAAAGCTAAAATTTAGCACGTTACTCTTTTAAGTGCAGTATATTATAAAGCTAATTAAACTAACGCGCACTAAAGCGCCCCTAGTATAACTAATTAAAAATAATATATTATAACTTAGAACATTGTTAGCACAGTAACTACCTTTATTTAAACTAGAACATGCTATGCAGTGCTAATAAAAGCTTTTATTACTTTTATTACTTTTTGCATCTGCTTAATAGTTCTATTTATATTTTTTTTAATAGCAATTTGCAGCGCTTGTGCAGCGCTTAGTTTTATTAAATTAATTTATAAACCTATATTAATAAAGCATTTAGCAGAATGTCTTCTAATATTAGCTTATATAATTAGTAATTCTCTAGCAACCCGCACTACTCTATCTGTTTAATATTATTAGTTTACTGCTTTTCTAGAGATGTAGTTTAGAAGTTTTTAATAGGTATCTTTTTCTTTGCCTACATAATAGCGCATCTCTGCATTTACTTAAACTTCTACATTATTTACCTTGTATCTATTCTATCTACTATATTGCTTTTAGTAGTTAGCTCTACTAGTAGAGTAGTTTTAACTAATTAGATTTAGTTAGTTGTGCCTAATTATTTTTAATTAGTTTTAAATTTAGCTAGCGCGCAGCGCTAGCGTTGTTTTGTTAAGGTTTAGTTCTAACTTATTTTAAACATAATTCTAATGTTGCGCTGTCTTAATATGCAACATTTCTACTATTAGAGTAAGTAAGAACTTAGAGGTTTTCTTTTTCTCTTACTATTTTAACTCTTTTAGCAAAGAGCTTAAGATAGTAGAATAATCTAGCAAGTCTTGTAAATAGAGCCTCTTAATTTCTTGCTCTAGAATTTAAGATAAGGCAGAATCTTTTTCTTTCTTCTTCTTAGGTTCTTTTCTAGGTCTAGTTGCTTAAGGGGGCTTAACTACTATATATAAGTTATTATAAAGCTGCGCTTTATATAGAATTAATAGTTTATTTAATTTATTTTAGTTGTTTATAATAAAGTCTCTAGGTAGTTAGCTGTTGCAGATCTGCTTCTGTACCTGCTTATATATTTAGTTTTAAGTAAAAACTCTAGTTTTTTTTACTTAGGCGTCGCGCACTTAATTAAGCAACTTCTTAGTTAAGTTTCTTTAGTTCTAAAATTAGGTAGCCGCGTTGCTCTTAGTAATGTCTAGGTTAAAAATAATATGTCTTTTATTAATCTTATCTAGTAGAAATACTTTATTATTGTTATTTATTATTGCAACTCTGCAGTTAAACATTACTTGCTTTTAATTAGTAGAGGGTTTGTTTTTCTAAAATGCTTCTTCTGTAATAATGTTTGCTTCTGCAGCTTTAGTAATATTAGAATAAACTTCTAGCATAAGTTAAGTAAGCAATTTTATAGTAACCTAGTATTAATTTGCGCAGCACTATTACAGCTATGTTAGAATTTCTTGCTAAGGTAGTTTTTTGTTTAAGCCTACTAGCTCTAAGCTTCTATTTATACTTCTAAACTTCTATTTCTACTCTCTATTTTTTTAATTTTTAAACTTGCTAACCTAGCTGCAGTTTTGCAAGTTTTAAAGGTAATTATAACTAGGCACTCTATATCTCTTCTCTCTGCAGCTCTAGCATTCTAAGGTAGACTTTTGTTTTTAAAAACTCTTATTTCTTTTTAGCTAGTCTATAGCGCGGGCTTAATATGTAGCTATAAGTAAGTTACTTAACCTAGGCCTTGCAGCAGTAACAGCTATAATAAATTATACTATATTAGTTAAGTGCTTAAAACATTTACGCTAAATTTATTTCTAGCTTGCAACTATTACTGTGTCTGCTATACTTAAAGTTATCTCTTTAAACTTTAATATTAAGTTATTAACTAGATTTGTTTTATTAGTAAATTTAGTAGCAGTTTTATATTGTTCTTGTACTGCAGTAGGCTAAGTTGCTTTTACTAATAGCTTTGCCTTCTACTTAGCTATGTACTAAGCTTTACGCTAGAGAGAAGAACTAGTTTTATCTTTTAAATAGCAGAGCTCTTTCTCTACTTGTACTTATCTCTTAAGAAAGGCGTATATCTTATTTAGATTGTATAGCGATGTGCCGTTGTTAGTAGTTTATTCTAACTTAAGTATATTAAACATTACCTAGTATTAGTGCTCTAGCTTAAGGCCCTTTATAAACTATTACTCTTAAAAGTTTATAGTAATTTGCTCTTTATTAATGCATGCATTTAAATAAATGCAAAACTAGGTGTAGTAAAGTTTAAATAATAACTTGCTATAAAAGCTTTCCTCTATAAACGCACGCAGAAACGCTTTAGTTCTTATTTACTGCTTTAGGTCTAGGTCCTTTTAGTGCTCCTTTATTACCTTCTGTAGGTTCTTTTATAACCTACTCTTAAACATAAAGAGTTGCTTAATTAGCAGCTCTAGCTTTTAGTTACACTACTTAGAAAGCGTATACAGCTTTACTAAGTTAGTATACCTAGCATTATTGCAGATCTAATTATAATTATCTAAAAATGCAGTTACATTTTCTCTAAAAAAGAATAGTTTCTTCCCTTAGGGCAATTGTAATTAAAGAAAGCTTCTTTAGTACTTTTTCTTCTTAAGATAGTCCTCTGCGCGGTGCGCGTTAGACTAGTGTTAGTGTTAGTATTAAGTAAACATAATACTTAGTAGTTAATAGTTGTCTTTATCTAGCACTATATTAGGATTGTTGTTAAATAGTAAGTTTTAAAGGAACTTGTTTAAACTGTTACCTCTCTTAGTAGTTATCTATTATGTTGTAGTTAGAGATAGCAAGAACAGAAGTCCTACTCTTATTACTAAAATCTATGCTATACTATAGCTCTTTTCCAACTTATAAGCTATTAACAGGTTTAATTACTTACTTACCTTAAATACTTTCTAAAAACTGTCTCCTTATAAGTTTATAGCAATAAATAGGCTAAGTAAGCTAACAACTCTTATTACTGTACTACGCAAATAGGAAGCAAAGACTATAACTAGTATTATAATAAATCTTAAACATAGAATAGTTTTTTACACTATGTATATTTAACATCTTTTTATGTTAGGTGCTTCTCCTCTTTATATACTATATAAGAAGCAGCTATCTTAGGTTGCCCTATACTTCTGTTGCTTTAGCTTATTAAACTAAAACTAAAAAGAGCTCTTTCTTTGTCTTAATACTTAGCTTCTTCCTTGTACATAGGAAAAGCAATAGCAACAGCTAGGTAGGTGCCTGTAAGCACGTACAACTATTAATTAGTACACTTAAACAATTAGTTTATCTAATAGCAACTAAGTACCTGCAGAGTAACAAAAGAAAATTTTGTAATAAGTGTCCTGCTATGGCACAATAGTATTTCTAAAAAGTAAGTTATAACTTACAGTAAATATAAAAAGCTATAAAAGCTTTTTTCTTACTAATTATATATATAAAGTTAAAATAGTTAATTACTTTAATTAGTCTAATTAGTACTACTAAATAAGCTAATTACTAATTATATTATATCTCTTTTATTATATAATAGCTAATATAGTATAGCTTTATAACTTTTAAAATACTTATAGTAAGTAAAAGTAATTTACTTTATTATTATAAAAAGCTTATTTCTAATACTTAAAGTGTTTATATTATAATTTTAACACTTACTTTAGTATACTATAGCTACTAGTAAACTATTACTATAGCTATTAAACTTATTAGTATTTTTACTTTTAAATTTTTACTTTTTATTTTATTTTTCTAGTTAAATTTAAAGTAATTTTATATATAGTAATATTTTATAGTTTTAACTTACTTATATACCTTTTACTTCTTTTAATACTTTATTTATATATTGCTTTTTTATTTTTTTTTCATCTACTTTTATTAAAATTTATAAAACTAGCTATTTTTTTACTTTGTAAGTTATTACTAAATTATATTCATTACTAATAATACTAAGCTTATATAAGTGTAAGCTATATAAGTAAAGTAATAGTTTAATTTATATAGTTTATAATCTTTTTATTCCTTTTGTGTTTGATATTTTAGTATTGTTTTTACTTAACTTTTAGTTTTTTTTAATCTATTAATATTTTACTAGTATTTACTTTATTTATTTTTTAATATTTAGTTTTACTACTTTTATTTTTACTTTTTATTATTATTTATTACTTAGCTTTTTTAATGTAAATGGTAATTTCTAGTACTTTTTTTACTTTTTTTTGCTTTTTTACAATTTTTACTCTTTACTAAAAAACTTATTTATAAAAATAAAAGTTTATATAAAGTAAAGTTAAATTACTAATTTTTTTATACTATTTAGTTATAACTAATTTTTTTTTATTTAGGCTTGCTTTTTAAGTAGTTTTTAGCACTTAGCAATAAATATAATAATTTAAATATAAAATTTAGAATTTTATCTATTTAATAATAAAAATAAGTAATTTTTTAAATAGGCAAATTTTAACAAGAGCTAGATTTAAACTAACAGCTTTTTAAAAAAAGTTAAAATTTATTTTTAAAAGTATTAAAGTGTTTACCTACTATACTATTTTGCTGTTATAACTTATTTATATACTTTTTACTTTTTTAATACTTAGGTTTAATTTAATTTTACTTAAAAAAACTACTTAATTAAATATAAGTTTTCTTTTATTATATATATTTAACTTACTAAGCTACTTAAGTAAGTTTTAATTAACTAAGCAGTAAGGTAATTAAATATATAGTAGTTTAAACTTAGCTTTCCGTAATATTACTTATTTAATATTTAACTATAGCTTTTAATAGTTTTTTTAGCTTTTACTTTTACTTTTAAGCTTATGCTTTATTTTTTATTTTTAACTTTTTATTTTTATGCGTAATTAATAATACTTTTTAGCTTATACTAGCGTTTTAAGTATTATTACTCTTTTTTTAAATTCATATTTTAACATACTTAAGTAAAAAAAAATGTTTATATATAAGCTTTTTTTACGCGCGCTTTACATATCAGAGTAGTTTTTAAAAAAGTATTAACTACTTATTTTTATTTTTATATATAAATTTAAAGTACTTTATTTTTAATAAAGTTTAGCTAGCTTAGCTTATTTATTTTACTAACTAAGCTTTAAATAATTATTTTTATTTTTAATGATTTATACTTATTTATTTTAAAAAATATAGAAAATATATTAATACTTAAACACGTTATTATAAAAAAGGTTTTAAAACTAAAAATATTTATAAGTTTAGTAGCTATATTAATAGTTTACTAGTAGTAATAAGTACTAAAGTAAATAAGCAAATAAAAATTTCTAAGTTAGATTAGCTAATACTAAAATAAAACTAAAGTAAAAGTAAATATTTTTATATATAAGTATATAGAAGGCAGCTATTATTAAAACTTTAAGTTATTATTAAGTCTTTAATAAAGACTAAATATTTTAATAAAAAAAACTTTTCTTTTATAAATAAGCGCTAGTGCTTTTTTTTAGCTAGCTTTATAGCTATAGCTATAGCTATATACTATAGCACTAGTTTAGCTTTTTTTAAGTATTCTATTTTTAGCTTCTAGTGCTAAAAGTAAAAAAAAATTTTCAAATTTTTTTATTTATTTTATTTATTTTATTTTTTAAGTTAAAGTTTAAGTAATTTTATATGTAGTAATAAGTCTATAATAAAAAATATACTAAAATTATAAGTAATTACTGAAAAAAAAAACATTTTTACTTTAACTAAGCTTATTAAGTATAAAAGCTTATTAAGTAAAAATTAAAAGACATCTCTTAACTTTAGTATAAATTAAAATAGCTTAAAGCTAGCCTTAATTAAGCACTAGTACTAAAAACTAGCTTTTTTTTTACTATAAAAGTTTTTTTTAAAACTATAACTATTATTTGCTAAAGCAGTAACTTAAACTATAAATATTATTTTTAAACTATAAATATTACTTATTTTAGTATAAAATTTCTAAAACTTTATAATAGTATAAGAACACTAAAAAAATAAAAAACTTAAAATACTACTTTTATATATAAGAAACTTTGTCTTTTATACTATAACTAATCTTATATAAAAAATAACTATTAAAACTTAAATGAAATTTATTAACTTTATTAAAATGCTAACTATTAAACTTAAATTTTATAGTATTCTTCTATATTTAGTGCTAGAAATATTTAATAGTAAAAAAATTAAAAGTAAACATTTTATTCACTTAATATAATAAATAATAATAATAAATTTTTTTTTAAAAATATTATTTAAAGTGCAGCAGCTAGTTAGCAAAATTAAATAAAACTTTACTTTAAACTTAACTAAAAATAAAGTTTTATAAATTTATAAATAAAGCTAACAATAAGTAAGCATTATATACTTAAATACTATAAAAATTAATTAATTAAATAAATTCTAACTTTTATTTAAAATAGGCTTTCTAGTAAAAAGTAAAAAAAAAAAAAAAAGCTAAAGTAAGTATAAAAGATTCTAAAAATTACCTATTATAACAAAAAATATTAATTACTTAAGTACTAAATATTAAAAAACTAAGTAAAAGTAGATATAAATAAACTAAAAAAGACTAAAGGTTAAGTAAGAAAAATACTAGAATATTAAAAAGTAAAAAGTAATAAATAGTAATAAATAGTAATAAATAGTAATAAATAGTAATAAATAGTAATAAATAGTAATAAATAGTACTAAATAGTAATAAATAGTAATAAATAGTAATAAATAGTAATAAATAGTAATAAATAGTAATTAATAGTAATAAATAGTAATAAATAGTAATAAGTAAAATATAAAAAATGATTATAAACTATATAGTTAGAAACTACTTTTTACTTATATAAGTATAAGCTGCGTAGGCTAGTATATTAGTAATACACTAAAAAATTACTTACTAAGTAAAATACTTAGTATATATATATTTATTAGTAACAAAAAAAAAGTAACACATTAATAAAGTATTAAAAAAAGTAAAAAGTATTTAAATAAGTTAAAACTATAAATAACTATAAAGAAAGATTTTTACTTTTACTTATTTTTATTTATTTTTAATTCTATTTTTTAAAGTAAAGTTAAAGTAATTTTATATATTTCTTTATTTTAAGTTAGAGTTAAAGTAATTTTTTTTAAGCTAGAGTTTAGATAATTCTACACACAGTAATAGTTTAAAATAAAAAAATTTACTAAAATAATAAGCAATTACTAAAAAGATAAAGTAATTATATATATAGTAATAAGTAATAACTAAGAAATAAAATAAGTTTTACTTTTACTAAGCTTATTAAGTAATAAAGCTTATTAAGTAAAAATTAAAAAGTACTTTTTAGTACTAGTTAATTTTATATATAATAATAAATTATAATAAAAGAATGTCTTTTTAGTAATTACATATTATTTTAGTAAATTTTTTATTTTAAACTATTTGTTAAGGTCTTAGAAATCTCTAGTTAAGTTTTACAGATAACTAGCGGGTAACACTAAAGTAACAAAGGTAGAAGTATAAAGTAACAACTAGATTGTATTTCTAAGAAGTAAGTTGTAACTTAGAGTAAATATAAGAGGCTATAAAAGCTTCTTATCTACTAATTATATATATAAAGTTGTTTTATGCTTGCTAGCAAGCGCGCTTACTAGTAAGTATACTTATTAGTAAGTGTAATATTGCTAAGAGGCTAGTGTAAAGTTAAGCTTATTACTTACTAGCAAGCAGTTATATGCTAGGTTATAAATATAGTTGTTTATAGGCGCTAGTAACTCTATTTCTCTTATTGCTAGCGCTTGCAGTAGAAGAAGTAAAAAGCTAAATTAAAAGCTTTTTTTTAATTTTAATATTATTCCTCTTTTTTAAAACTTGTTTTTAAGTTATGTAATTTCCTTAGCTATACCTTTATAAGCTGAGCTTGCCTTACTTGTAGCGTATTTTAAAGGTTTCTATTATATCTTTAAATTCTAAAGCTTGCAACTTTTGTCTTTATAAAGAAATTATTACTATAAACTTTATTACTAAATTTTTTTACATTTATTATACTAAAAAAGGCCACAATTATTATATTATACCTAAAACTATATTAAAGTACGCTAAGTGTGTTCGCGCAGGAAAACCTTATATAAATATATTTTAAAAGTTCTTAAATTATACTTATAAAGAGTATAAGAAGAAGGTTAAAAAAAATAAAAAGGCGTTATTAGTAGTAATTGCTTGTCTTCTTTATAATAAAAAGATTTTAAAGTAGGCTAAAGATTAGGCTTATTGCAAGGCCCTGTGTCTTGCTTCTAAGTTAGAAAATAAAAAAAAATTAGAAATAGTATAGAAGATTAATTATCTAGCAGTAAATGCCCTTATTAGTTTTTTTTTCTACAGTTTAGTTTACTATAAATTATATTAACAATATAGTAGGCGTGTTGCATGTTCCTAAAGCTAGCGCTTCTTAAAGTTAGTTATTCTAAATTAATAGTAGTTTTTTTTTTTTATTATATTATCTAATTCTTTACTAACAGTTTACTAGATGTGCTTCTAGTTTCTAACTATTGTCCTTGTGTAGGTATTCTTTTTATTTTATTAAATATTTTTTTCTTCTATAGTCTAACTTACATTGCAGTATTTTTTTAACTTTAAATTTATTTTTTTATTTTATTTTATAGTAGAATGTATCTTATAGTAGCGTTTTAGAGTTTACTAGTTCTAGCAGCAATATATAGAACACTAGGTGTATTTTTACATTTTTTAAAAGTTAGAGTTAGTAGTTAACTAGGCTAATAACAGCATTAATTAAAAATAGTCTAACTTTAATATAATTTAACTTTTTACTTAGTTGTTTTATCCTAAGATTTTTTATTTGCAAATATACTTTATCCCCCTTTTTTAGCTAAGGTGCTATTTTTCTTTTTTTATTAATAAATAAAATAGATTGTTATTATGCTTTTTGCATGTTTTCTTTTAGTTTTTTATATACTTCTTTATATTGTTTTATATTTTTTAACGCTTTTTATATTTTTATTGTTAGTAAAGTTCTTTTAAAGAAATTTAGATGTCTTTTATAGTTTATAAAGTATAGTGTTTTGCCTATTATTTTTAATAATTTATTATTATATACTAATTGTGCTATAGGTAGTAAAAAAATCTAGTTGTTTTAGTTCTAGTTACTATATAGCTATAGGTACGTAATTATAGTTTAATTTATTTGTTCTATTTATTTGTCTATTTCTAGATAGTAAGCTGTTAATAGCTTTTATTTTATTCTAATTATTGCTATTAGTGTTGTTTAGTAATTAAATGTAAAAAGCTTGTCTCTATTGCTAATAATTATTTTTAGTATTCTATAGTTTTATACTAACTTATTTAGAATAATATATTCTAACTGCTTAGCTAAGTAGTTTTTATAAAATAGAATTATAAGTGCGTACTTAGTAAATCTATCTATAATTATAAGTATTAAATTGTACTATACATTTGTAACAAGGTTCTTAAAAGTAGGAAATTCTATTATAAAGTTTATAGTAATGTCTTTCTAAGGTGCTGTAGGCACTAAGATTAGTTACATTTTTCTATATTTTGCATATATATTATATTTGTTCTTCTTACACCTGTTGCAAGTCTAAATATACTATATAACTTTTTCTTTTATATTTGTAAAGTTGTAGTTTTTTTATATATGTTCTATAGTTTGTTTAATTTCTAAATATCTATATAGTAGATTGTTATAATGTTAGCGTATAATCTGTTCTTGCTATTCTTCTAGTATATTATTTATAATTTACATAGTAATATTAACTTTCTAAAAATAGCTTAGTTCTATTGTTCTGTCTTTATTATTTTTAAGTATTACTTATTATACTTCTATTTTTTCTTTTATAATGTTTGTTTGTTAGCTAAAAGCGTTAGCTCTTCTATTATCCTTTTCTAAAGTATAAATAATCTTAAACTAGTACTGTCCTAACTTCTTAGCCTACTAAACTTATTATTAATTAAGATCTTTTGTAGTTGTAAAGGTAACAAGGTTCTTATAGTCTATAAAAATTAATAGTTCTAAATAGCTTTTACAGTAAATTCTCTAGTGCTAAATTAAATTAATAATAGCTATTAGTTCTTTGTTATAAATATTATAGCGTTCTTCTATTAACGTAAACTTTCTTAAGTAGTAAGCAATAAAATGCTATTTCTTATTTTTTTTTATGTAATACATGCTTCTAATGCGAGGTTTAAGGTGTTAGTTTTTATTTATATTAGTTTTTTTAATTAAAATATAATTAATACTAGAGCAGAAGCGCATGCTTTTTATAGTTTCTTAAATGCATTATTTTTTTCTTTATTTTATTAAAAAATTTTCTTCTTTCTTGTAAGCTGTATAAGTAAAATTAAGATTTTAGAAAAGTTTTATATAAATCTTTAATTAAAGTTGCAGAATTCTATAAACAATTATATGTTTTTAATGTTTTTTAGTATAAGCTATTTTTTACTACTTATACTTTCTTTAAATCTTGCTTAATTTCTTTTTTTTAGATAATAAATTCTAGAAACTTAACTTATTTTGCATAAAACTTGCATTTTTTTAGTTATACTTATAAGTTTGCTTCTTACAGCTTTTAGAGCACCTAATACATATGTTTTTAATATTTATACTTGTTTTCTAAAAATACTAGAATGTTGTCTAGGTACGCTATAACAGTAATGTCTAGTTAATCTTTAAGAACGTTATTTATAAGTGCTTAAAACGTTGCTAGTGCGTTAGTAAGCCTAAATAGTATAACTATATATTTATAATATTTATAATAAGTTTAAAATGTAGTTTTTTATTCTTTGCCTTTCTTTATTTATACTAGATAGTACCTATCTTTAAGGTTTAGAGCTATAAAGATCTTAGCCTTTGCAAGTTAATGTTATAATTTTTTAATATTAAGTAGTAAATACTTATTTTTTACTATATTATTATTAGTCTTGCAGAAGTTTATGCACATTTATAGTTTTTTATTTTTTTTCTTTATAAAGAGAGTTTTGTGTGCTACTAGCAATTTTAATAGTTAAATATATTGTTTAGCTAGTCTTTCTTTAATATATTCTTATATAGCTGCTAGCTTTAATTTAGATTTTAGGCGCAATAGGTTAACTAGCAGTTTTAATTTATTTTTAAGGATTATTTTGCAATCCTAAAGCTAATGCTTTAGTAACTTAAGCTTAGGTTCTAAGTCTTTAAATAGTGCTTTATACTTCTAATACTATATAGAGACTTTAAAAGTTGTGCTAGTCTTTTTAACTTTCTTTTTATAACTTAGTACTTAGCTAGTGTTTAAAAAGTTAACTACTCTCTTTAGGCGTGTTTTAAGTAATAGTGTTGTTATATTAACGCTTTTTTTATTTACTACTTACAGCGCGCAGTGCATAGGCTTTAAACTATATATATATTTATAGTTTATAAATAAAAGTGTCTCCTTAAACTAATTTGTTACTAGATTATGCTTTTGTAACTAAAGAAGTTCTAATACAATGTTAAAGGTAGCTATCTTTAAAATATTTAAAATAATTTCTTTCTAGTGTCTACTAATTTCTATAAATGTTAGATTAGTTTCCTTGCGTACTTACGCTTTATTAAGTAAGCGCTTTCTAGTAACTACTTTAATACTATACTAGTTGTGCTTATTCTATATAGAAAGTCTAGCTTTTATAACTACGTAGCTTAATATAAGATTAACTAAAGAGCTAGTATTAAGTAGTGCTCTAAAATAGTGTTTATTAAGCTTAACTAATAGCTTAACTAGTTTCTCTGCGTTTGTTAAACATATAGTTCTATATATATTTCTAGTGCTAGGCGTGTTTTCAAAAAAGAGTAAACTAGTTTAAATCTATTAGCACACTTAGTATTATAGTAGTATTTGCAGTTATTATATAAGTAGGTTTACTATATATTGTTTCTAATACATTATTAGTTTATTGCAATCTACATATCTACTATTTACTTTAGTATCTTGCTTAAAAAGTTTAAACTAAGTTTTTTATTAAATAAGTAAATAAAATAAAAATTATTATAGCACTTTATTTAATTATATCTATAGACCTTGCGCAGATTGTCTCTTAAATAGTAAAAGGTGTTTTTATCTACCTTATATATTTAGCAAAGGTTATACATGTAAGCGCTAAAGTATAGCTACTTATAGTTTTAGTTTTATAAGTTAACATTGTATATAGGTTAACATATAGATAGCAGTTTAAGTTTTTTAGTTTTCTTACTATCTTTTTTATACTTCTAATAATTCTGCTAGTGTTTAGAGACATGTTATATATAGTTGTCTTTCTATAAGTTTAAAACTTTTTTTTTAAGTTAGTTTTTTTTCTAATTACTATCTGCTATTCTATTTAGCAGATCTAGTTCTTTAATTTATTTAGCAAGTTTGTTATTATTATATTTAATAGATCCTTTTAGGCTATTTAGTTCTTCTAAAGACAGAAATTTCTTCTTTAAGTTTAATCTAAATTCTTATAGATTTTTTATAATATATATCTATTTAGCTTCTAGGGGTGCGTAGGTCCTTAACGTAGGATTTTTAGCCTAGAACTATTATGTTAGACGTAGTTGTTGCTTTTTTTGTTAATTATTTCTGCTTTTTACAGCAGCTTTTTAGGCGTTTTATTTTACTTAATATTTCTTAAGTAGTAGTGCATCTTTATAATGCTTAGAACTACTTTCTAAATTTAGGTTATTTATTATAAGTTGTTCTTTACCTAGCGTAGGCTCTAGAATTTTCTATTCTAATTTGCCTTTATCCTTTCTATAGTATAAAAACTTAGTTATTACGTTAACAAATTGTGTAACCTTATTTTTTAATTAATAGTTTCTAGCTATATAGCTAGTTTTACTACATCTGTAGCAGGTAATCCCTTTTAAGTTTTTATTTTTCTTATTATACTTTTTTTTTTATTATCATTTTTAGCCTTAGATAGAAACGTTATATTAACGTTACGTATTTAATCTATTTTTTTAGTATATTTAACTCTAGGTTGCACAGGAACGCTGTAGCCTCTTTTTTAGAAAAAATAGTAAACAGCTTTCTATATCTTTTTATAAGTAGACTTATAACTATAGATTCCTTTTATTTTTTTAGTAAGCTTAAACAGGTTATTATTAATGCAAATAGTTTTCTTATAGAGTTGTTTTAGTATATCTATAACTATACTAAACCTTATAAGTTCTTTTTTAACTTTAAGTTTAAGTTCTTAGCAATATAGTGCTATAAGTGCGTTATTATTTTAGTTAGTCTATACTATATAGTGTTAGAACTTTATAGTATAGTTAGTAGCAAACTTAAGCTGTTTAACGCGTTAAATTTTATACACTACCTTATTTTTTTTATTAAATATTCTAAAGACTTAGCAAAGCTTAGTTTTAAACACTCTCTAGTTTTTAAATAAAGTAGTATTTTTATTATTCTTAATATTATTGTCTAGATATTTAGTAAGCTAAGGCGCAATTTATTTATAAGCATTACTTTGCATAAAAGTTGCAGTGTAGGTAGCTTTATTATTATTTTTAATCTTTTTATTAAACTTAAAAAGCAACTTAAGTTATAAAATCTATTTCTTAAGCTTAACACGTTTTTTATAGTAAGTGTTAAGTTGTTTAGTTTTAATGCTAACAAGGGTATTGTTGTCTATATTAAAAGTAAGGGTAAGCTAGTTAGTAGTACTAAAGCTAGATATCTTAAGAGTATTTATAATATTAAGGTTTTAGAGATCTCTAGTTAAGTTTTACAGATAACTAGCAAGTAATACTAAAGTAATAAAGGTAGAAGTATAAAGTAACAACTAGATTATATTTCTAAGAAGTAGGTTGTAACTTAGAGTAAATATAAGAGGCTATAAGGGCTTCTTGTCTACTAATTATATATATAAGGTTGTTCTGTGCTTGCTAGCAAGCGTAATATTGCTAAAGAGCTAGTGTAAGGTTAAGCTTATTACTTGCTAGCAAGCAGTTACGTGCTAGGTTACAAATATAGTTGTCTACAGGCGCTAGCAACTCTGTTTTTTTTATTACTAGCGCTTGCAGCAGAGGGAGTAAGAGGCTAAATTAAGGGCTTTCTTCTAATTCTAACACTATTACTATATATAGAATTACCTAAACTTTAACTTAAACAATAAAAATAAAAAATTAATAAAAAATTAAACTAAAAAAAATAAGTAATAACTAAAAAAAACTATTACTTTTACTTAAGTTTTAAAAATAAAAGTAAAGATTAAAAAGTACTTTTAATTACTAGCTTTATTTAAGTACTAGTACTAAAAGACTAGTCTTTTTTTACTTTACTTTTTTATATTAAAATTAACTTTAAGTTTATAACTAAGTTTATAACTAACTACTATATATAAAGTAAAGTGTCTTAACTTGCTTATGTGCCTTTTACTTCTTTTAATACTTTATTTACGCGTTGCTTTCTTATTTTTTCCTATCTACATTTATAAAAATTTATAAAACTAGCTCTTTTTTTACGCAGTAAGTAATCTTAAATTATATTAATTACTAATAATACTAGCTTTTATTTTTTTTTATTTTTTTTTTTTAAGATAGAGTTAAGGTAATCCTACACACAGCGATAAGTAACAACAATAAATAAACTAAAATAACAGGCGATAACTAGAAAGACGCTAGCTTTTATAAATAGCTTTTGTAAAGGAAAAGTTATAGTTTATAATTTATTATAGTTTATAATTATCTTATTTTTAATACATAGCTTTTAACTTTTACTATTTATTTTTTGCTTGCTATATATTACCTTTACTTATTAATATTTTAGTGTTTTCTTTACTTAACTTTTAGTTTTTTTTAGTTATTAACATTCTGCCTGTAAATAGTTTTTTTTATTAAAATAAGTAATTTTTAAAATCTTCTGCGCCTACTTTAGCCTCTTTATTTTTACTTTTTACTAAAAGGCCTGCCTTAGATAGAAGTTATAAATTATTTAATTAATCTTCTCTTTCTTTTTTACGCTATCTAAGTAAGTAACACTTAGTTATTTCTAGCTTTATTTATAGATATGCAATACTTTATCTATAGTTAAGTTTAAAGTAAAGTTTTATTTAATTCTACTAACTAGCTACTACACTGCTAGTAATATTATTAAAATTTAAAGCTTTATTATATTTAAAAAATAAAGCTAAAAGTGCCTGCTTGTCTTAGTTATCTAAAAGACTAAGTAAAAGAAAATATTAAAAAAGTCTAGTTTAATAAGTATAGTTAGCATTTTAATAGATTTAATAAATTTAATTTAAGTTTTAATAGTTATCTTCTATCTAAGATTAGCTATAGCATAACAATAAAAATAAAAGTTTCTTATATATATAGGCAGCAGCATTTTCTTTAGTATTTTTATATTATTATAAACTTTTAAATTTTCTATTATTATAATAAATAATAGTTGTAGTTTTTATTACTATTTTAGCTATAGTTTAAAGATAACTTTTATAGTAGAAAAACTTAGTTGTTAGCGCTAGTGCTTAATTAAGGCTAGCTAGTACTAAAAGGTGCTTCTTAATTTTAAGCTTATTAAGCTTAAGTAAAGGCAAAAATTGCTTATTTTTTTAGTAATTGCTTATTATTTTAGTAAATTTTTTATTATAAACTATTGCTGTGTGTAAGATTACTTTAACTTTGGAAAAAAAAAAAAAAGTAAAGTAGTACTATTCTTTTTTTAAGTTAGGGTTTAAGTAATTTTATATATAGTAATAAGTTTATTATAATAACACAGGCATAGTAAGGCTCTAATATAGCTATAAATTAACTTAATAAAAAAATTATATAAAAATAAACAGTGCTAAAAAAAATAACTAAATTTTTATAAGTTTTATATAGTAAAATAATTAAAACTATTTAACTAAAGTTAAACTATTTATAGTTTTTATACTTACAGTTGCCAGCAAGTATCTAAGTAGCATTTTTTAATTATTATAAGTACTTATAGTGTTTTAAATATAAGTAAAAAATAAATAAATTTTTTATATATATATACAAAAGTAGTATATAAAGTACTTTTATTAAAAAGCTAAGCTATTACTAAATAGCACTTAAGTTAAGTAGAGCTAAGTTAAAGCTTAACTTAAATATAGCTAGTAATAAGTTAAGCTATTATTATAATAAGCTAAAGTACTTTTAAGTATAGCTTAAGTATATAGTATTATATTATATTACTTTTTATTTATAAAACTAATATTTTTATTAGTAATAGTTAGTATTTTTTTATAATAAAATAAAGTATATAAAAGTGCTAAAATAAAATTATAAGTAAGTTACTATATTTATATATTACTTAATAAGTGTTTAAATTAAAATTTATAATACTAAAAGTTATTATAATAAGCTGTAAAGTAAATTTTTTTAAGCTTTATATTATATTAAATTTAATTTATTTATACTACTACTTAGTATAGCTGCTTAATTAAGTATAAAGTACTAAAAAGTAATTTTAGCGCCTTTAGTATAAAAGCTATATACTTTTTAGTTTTTAACTTTTTTTTTTAACTTATAACTTATATTTTATCAAGCCTATAATAAATTTTATTACTTTTTTATTTTTTTTATACTATTTATTATATTTATACTACTATACTTATTTCTATTTTACTTAGCGCTTTTAAAACTACTTACTATATTATATATATTTACTATATTTAGTAGTACAGCTAAGTTAAGTAAAATAAAAAAAATAATAAAGTAAACTATAAGTTTACTAAAGTTTATAGTAAAAAGTATAATATAACTATTATATTCTTAAAAATAAGCTTTGCGTGCTAGTTTATATATTTATTTTACTTTATTTTAAACTTAATACTAATATTACTTATAAATTTTAGCTTATACTCATAAAAGGTTGTTTGTGTTTATAGTTACTTATAACTTATACATAATTATAAATAAAAATAATAAGCGCTATAAAAATACTTTTAAGACTTACTAAGCTACTATTATACATTATTTAAATATATTTTTAGTAAGCTGTATATAAATAAAAAGCTATAATAATTAAAACATTTTAGTAGCTAAGTTACTACTTAAAATACTATATATAAATATAGTATAGCTATACTATAGCTTACTTAGTAAAAGCTTACTACTAGCTTTTTTTTTATTTTATTTTTTAGTAAAAAGTATAAGCTTTTAAAGCTTAAACTTAAATATTTTACTAAAGTATAAAAAAAAAACTAAACTTAGTAGTAAGCTATGTTGATTAATAAAAAAGCTACTTACTATAAAGCTAAAAAAGCTACTTATTAAAAATAGTAAGCTAAGCTAGCTACTAGTTTAGCTAATACTACTAGGAAAAGTAAAAGTTAAACTTAGTTTAATACTAGCTTTACTAGTATTTAAGTTACTAATAAACTAGTTTATTTAAGTTTTATTGTTAGTATTTAAAATCAAAAATAACTTAAATATATAATTATTATAATACTTAATAAATGCTAGTGCTTACTTAACTTTATTATTTTTTAAGTAATTTACATTATTTAAGCTTAATTTTTATACTTATAGCTATTTAGCTAAAGTTTTTAAAAGTTTCAGCTTATTTAAATACTTTTTATAATATTTTTAAAGCTTATAAAAAAATATTTAAAGTTAAAAGTAAAGTACTTAGTAAAGTTTAAGTTATACTTAAGCTAACTAATATAATATTTAAAAATAAAATATACTAGTTTGCTGGCTAAAATTTTACTAACTTTTTATTTTTTTATACTATTAATTAAAGTAGCTAAAGGCTTAAGTAGTACTTATTTAAGTATAAAATTTTAAAAGTCTTTATTAAGTAGTTTTAAAGCAACAATATTATAAATTTTTAAGTTAGCTAGTAGTTTTAAGTAGTAGAAATAACTTACTTTTTTAAGTACTTTAAATAAACTTATTTACTTTTTAAATAGCTTTTAGCTAAGTTTTAAGTTAGCTAAATTTTTAGTTTTAAAATATACTTAATTACTTACTAATTAGTTTACTAGTTAGTAATAAGTGTTAACGATTTTTTATATATAATTTTAAGCTTTTTTAAAGTTTAATTTAGCTATAAACTAGGCTTAATGCCTATACGTTACTATTTTTAAAGCTTTTTAGTAATTTAGTATTTTTTATAAGGTAGTAGTTTAAAAAAGCTTTTAATATTAACTTTACTATACTTTAAACTTAAATAAAATTTAATAAAAGCTTAAGCTAAAAGATAAGTAAAGTAAAGTGCTTTAAACTTTATTTATAATTAAAAGTAACTTACTTTAGTTATTTTAGTAAAAGTTTATAAAAGAGTGTAGCTATTAATTAATATATTTATTTATAATTTTTATTTAGCTGTTAGTTTTTTATTATAAGTAGTTAATAGTTTAATCTTAGTACTTAAAATCTAATAAAATCAAAACTAAAAACTAAATATGAACTAAAAACTATAATTAAAAACTATAGTTTTTAGTGTATATTTAAAATAGTATATCTATTAAATAAATAGTAATGCTAGGCTACGTAAGTTTATTATTTTATAATAAAAAATAAAAACTACCTACTTAAAAAAGTAATTAATAATAATAAAAATTTAGTTATAGCTAGCTTTATTTTAAAAAAACTTTTTAAAGTAAATTATAAAGTGCTGCATTAAGCGCTTAAAAATATTAAAAAGCTATAATTTTTTTAAAGCTTAATTTTACTATAAGTAGTAATATTAATAAATATAGTTTTTAATATATTATTAGTAAGTAGATTTTATACCTTTTTAGTAGTACTACTTAGCTAAAATTTGATATATTTTATTAGTACTAAAGTAGGCAATAGAAACTTGATTATAAGCTTTTTAAATTAGTTTTAACTATAGTTTTAAGTTATTAAAATAATAAAAACAGTAATTTTTTAATAGTAATTTATTTTATACTTAGTAACTTTTTAGTAAAGTATTTTTAAGCTTAGTAAATTTTTATTAGTTAGTATAAATAAGTTTTTTTATAAGTTTTAAAAAAGTAAACGCAAGTTTTATAGTATATATATTTTTTTTTAAATAGCTATTATAAGGTATAAATTTTAAAATTTGACTTATAATTTTAGTATTAATTTAAAAATTAATTTTATTAAAGCTAAGTAAAACTTAAGCTTAATTATTATTATAAGCTATTTTAAGTTAGTTTATATTTTATTTTTAGTAGCTTAAAATATCTATATAAGCATTATTTTTACTAAAAGTATAAACTATCTTAAAGTTAAATCTAGCTAAAACTTGAAGTTATTAAGCTTATTAAGCATTTAATACTTTTATAGTTATAAAGTATTTAAGTAACTAGTAGTTAAATAAAACTTAAATTTAATATTAAGTAAATATAAAGTTAGCTTACTACTTTATAAAAGCTTATAAAACAGTAAATAACTTTTTATTATAAATTTTTTCGTTTAGCTTTAAACTAAATAGAGTTTTACTATAAAATAAAACTAAGTATTATTTTTTAATTTAAGTGCTGCTATAAAAGCATGCTTATAATAACTTAATTTAAAGTATTAGTTTTAACTTCAGTTAAAATTATAGTATTAAAATAAGCTAGTATAAAAATTACTAAATAATACTATTTTAAACTTTTAAATGCTTAGTTTATAGTTAGAGTTTATTTAAATAAGTTTATAAAAGTAGTTAACTTAATTAATAGCTAAGCTAATATAAAGTAATTAAGTATAAACTACTAGTAAAATTTTATAAAGCTTAAAAACGCTTTAATACTTATAATAGTAGTAAGTTAAATTTAATTTTTAAAAACTTTAACTTTAAATAAATTAACTTTTAAGCTATAGTTAGTAAGTATATAGCCAAAGTACTAAATATATTTTATATAAAATTTAAACTTAATAATATTAACTTAAAAACTAGCTTATTATAGCTGTTTAAAAATAAAGCAAATATACTAGTAGTAGGTTTAAAAGTTTTTTAAGTAAATAAGTATATTATTGAAATATATAATATAAAAATTATTTAAGTATTTTATAAGTATATTTTTTATATACTATTAGTATGTAGCTAGCGTATTATATAAGCTAAAAAAAAACTTTAAACTTATAAGAGCTGTATTAAGTCTTAAAAGTTATATATTTTTTACTAGCTAAGTTTATTTAAATTTTATTAAAAGCTATATATATATTAAACTTTATAAAACATTTAGCTTTAGCTAGTTAAAATAAAAGTTTATTTATATAAAGTATTAAGTAGGTATTTTTTTAAGTAAAAGTATTTAGCTTTTAGTAGTTAACGCAGATTTAAAGCTTACTATTTAGCTTTTTTATATATAAAATTAGTAAAGTAAATAAGCTAGTACTAAATTTTATAAAGCTATATTAAATTTAAATTTATAGCTATTTTTTAGTAGCTTTGAGTTTTTTTATATTTTATATATATTAAAAGCTGTAGCAATTTTAAAGTAAATTAGTTAAAACTATAGTATAGTTATATAAGTAGTATAAAAAAAGCTAGTAAAATTCTTTTTTATTAAAAATATCTATATAGTTTTAGTACTTAAGTAAAAGTAAGTTATTTAACTAAATTACATGTATATTAGCTATAATTTAGTTTAACTTTAAAAAATTTACTATAAAAAACTTATTTTTAAGTTTTTTTAGTAAGTAGTAAAATGTGTTAGCTAAAATTAAGCTTAAGCTAAAAGTTATATTAGTATTAAGTTTACTACTTAGTAGAAAGACTATTAAAAAGGCTTTAAATAAGTAAAACTTTTTTAAGTAATAAACTATTATACTAGTAGTATATTAGTTATAAGCTTTAGCTTATACTTAAAAAAAAATTTAATAATAAATATTTTTTATTATAGCGTTATTAACTTAAAGCTAGCTAAAGTAAATTATAATTAAAAGTTAAAATTCTAAAGCTGCTAAGCAGCTAAATAGCTAAGTAATTTACTTAAAAGCTATATTAAAGTAAATTTAAAAGCGCTTTATTTACTTAAAGCTAGTAATAATATTTTAATTTTTTAGGTTTATAATAATAAAAAAGTAGTTATAAAAAGTATAATTGTTAATATAAAAATATAAATAAAAGATATATTTAGTAGTTATAGTAATAAAATTTTCAAAACTTTCAATAGTAATAAGTTAAAGTAAATTTTAAATAAGTACACGTAAACACTAAAATAAAAAATAAGTAATAAATAATTTAATAAGAAAAGATATTATATACTAGTATTTACTAGTGTATTAAGCTTAATACTAATATTATTAAATAAAAGTATAAAGAAGATTTAGAAATAAGGTTTTCTTAAAAAATCTAATAAATTTATATTAGCTAAGTAATATCTTTTTATACTTAAAGTAGAATATTTAGCTAAGTATTAGCATTTTTTTATATTATTAAGTTTTAATATAGCGTACTTAAATGTATTTCAAAAATTTCGTTTTACTAAAGTTAACTTTTATCTATTTTATATAAAAAATAAAGTAGTTTTTTATATAGTAGCTAATTTTACAATAATTATAGTAAGTATTAAACTTTAATTTATTAAAAGCTTAACTTAGCTATTTACTAAAAAAAAGTGCTAGAGCTAAATATAAAGCTAGTTAATATATTAGCTTATATAAAATACTAAAACCGTTTATATAAAAAATAAGTTAAGTAGTTTTAGTTTTTTTAGTAATTATAGTTTTAGACGTAACTTTTTATATTTTAAAATACTTTATATTTAAAGTAGTAGTAAAAGCGTTTTAGCGCTTAAAATTATAAAATATTAAATAAAAATATATAAACTTAAATAAGCTGTTTTAGTGTGTTTTAAATCTTAAGTTAAGTATATAAAAAGTAAAAGTAATTTTTTTTAAAGGTAAAAAAACTACTTATTATATAAAATATAACTTTTAGTTGCTATAGATATAAATTAAGCCTTAAATATAAAAAAAGTTTTATTTTGTTTTATGTAAAGTTAGTAAAAAGCTAAATAGTCTTTAGCCTTTTTATTACTAGTAATAAAGTAAAAGTATAGTAGCTTAATTATAGCTTTAGTATAAGTAAACTTTTAGTTAAAATAAATTATAAAATAACTAAGTTTTAAGTATTTTTAAGTAAAACTTTAAGTATATTTTTAAACTTTTGCTATACAGGCACGCTTTAAAAAAAGTAATTTAAATTAAAGTTAAGTTAGTTTTAAATACTAGCTAGCTACTAATAGAAAGTTAAGTTAGTACTATTACTTAAAGGCTTAATTTTAAAAGTTTACTTTAAAAGCTTAGTATAAATTATTATTATAAAAGCTTTAAACGTATTTTAAGCTATAAAAAGCAGTATGTAAGTTAGCATAATAGTAAAAAAAAAATCTTTTAAAGGTAAAGTTTTATAAAAATTAGTAGAAAGTTAAAAAAAAAGCTAATTTTTAAGCAATCTTTTTTTATTTCTTTTATTTTTTTAAGATAAAGTTAAGGTGATCTTACACACAGCAATAAGTTATAATAAAAAAAAAACTAAAAAAACAAGCAATAACTAAAAAGACTTGCAATTTTTGCCTTTACCTAGGCTTATTAAGCTAGTAGAATTAGGGGGCACCCCTTAGCACTAGCTAGACTAAATTAAAATAGCTTAAAGCTTGTTCTAATTAGGTGATTAAAATAAGTATAAAGTAAAAATTAAAATCTTCTTAGTAGCAAGTAGCTGCTATAAAATAATAGATACTTTATAAAAGTTTATAAAAACTAAATATTAAGCTTATAAACTATTTACTTAAAAGCTAGTATATATGATTTCTTTAAAAGCAACGCCTTAACTTTAAAAAAATGTAGTTTATTTACTTTAAAAACTAGCTATTACTATAAAAGGTAGATATATTTAAATAAATACTACTTAATTAAAAGGCAGCAGTTACTTTTACTTTTAAAAAATTAAGTAAAATATACTTAAAAGTATTTTTACTCTATAAAATCTATACTAAACTACACACTATATAATAAGCAAACTTATTTAAACTACTAAAGCTTGCTAAGTAGAAAGTTTGAAAAATGTTAACAAAAAATTAATAAGTTAGTTTTAAAATAATGTAATAGCTAGTATTACAGCTGTTAGTTTTTAGTTATAAAAAAATAAAAGGCATTGTTTTATTATAAATATAATTAAATATAATATAGTAATTATCAAAAACGCTACTCTACTTTTGTGCGCTAATAACTTTTCTAAATACTATATAAAATATAAAATTTTTACTTTTATAAACTTTTTTTTAAAATATAATTAAATGCTGTTAGTAAAAGAAAGCTAAAATATAATAGTATCTTAAACTATGCTTAGCTTATTAAAATGCTGTATTTTACTTATAAAAGTAATAAATACGCTAGTAGTATTTCTTTAAGTAATTTTTTTTATACTATTAAAAAAACATTTTTATAACTATTAACTATTTATTAATAATATGTATGATAAAAGATTCAAAAATAACTATAAAAAGAAAAAAGCTCTTTTTAGTATTTAACAGTTTATACTTAAGTATATATAGTAAGTAAACTAAATATTAAGAAATATTAAGTAAGCAGGCTTAGCAGTATTAAAAAAAATACTATTTTAGCTAAAATTATATAAAAGTAGTAAAGTATAAAGTCAATATAAGAAAAAAATATTTACAACTAAAAAAAATTAAAAAAATAGTTAACTAGCTAGCTTTTTAAAACTTAAAAATAGTTTATATATTTATAAGTATTATAGTATATTATTATATTTAAATCTTTTACTTTATACTAGCTACAAAGCTATTATTTTAGCTAATAAAAAAATATTAAGTTTGCTTAAGTCAATAAGTATTAAAAAGTAATAAATAAATTTAAGGTAGTAATAATAACTGCGCTAGTACTAGTTACTTTTAACTACTTAAATAGTAATAAAAAAATAATTTTAAAAATATATAAAAGTAGTAACAAAGCTAGTTACTTACTAAAGTAAGTTAAATAAAATAGCTTAAAGTATTTAGTGCAATATAAAAGCTGCTTATAGTTAATAAATAAATAAAAATAGTATTTTACTAAACCAAAATATTACGTATTACTTTAAGCACTTAAAAAATATTACTATTACTTATATAAAGTTTGCTTTATAGTAAAAGCAAATGCGCAAACGCTTATTATAGAGCTAAATTAAATATTTTTTAAAACTTTTAAGTTACTAATTAATAAGTTATTAATAGTAATTATAATATAAAATTTTAATATTTACTATATTAAGAAAAAGACAAGTATAATTTTTAATACACTATTTTAGATGCCTTAAAATAAAAATTTTAAACTACTTATAAAACTTAAGAATAACTTAAAAGCTTTTTTTAACTATACTTTTTTTAAACATATTATTATAAAAATTAAAAAAGCATTTTTAGCTGCTATAAGTAGTTAAGCTAAAGCTATAAAATAGTACTTTAATAAATAGTACTTAGAGAAATTAACATAAATTATATAGTATTTAATAACTCTTTACACTTTAAAGAAAAACTTTAAACAAGTATAAGCTTAGTAGAAAAATACCTTAGTATTTTTTTCTAAAAAATAAACACTTATTTAAAAAAAAGTAGCTAAAATATAGCTATTTATTAAGTTATTAATTATTTTAGCTTACGCACTTAATTAATTTAAACAAATGTATAAGTAAATTAGCTACTAAAAAATTAATATAGTAGTAATAGTAGTAATATAGCAATATTACTAAAGGAATATTTAAGAAAATATTAAAAAAACTCTTAAGCAATATAAAAGTTGCTAGATATTAAATACTAAATAAGCTAAAAATATATTAATTAATAGCTAAACCTTTACGCTATAAATATATATATATATAAATATAGTATATATAATAAAAAAAAAGTATTTTAATACTTAGTAGTTACTTAAAAAGTACTTTTTAAATAGTTTAAAGCCTATATACTAAAAAAAAAAATACTTATACTATTATAAAATTTTTATATAAAATTAGTATTTATAAATAAAGTATAGTGTAGTGAATAAGTATTAATAGTAAACTTAAATTTAAAAATATAGTAAAAATACTTTTAAAATTAACGTGTTTCACAAGCGAGTCGCCCACCCAAGCGAGTCGCCTACTTAATTTTACTAGGGAAAATCAATAATCTAAAGCTTAATAACTCTAGATCTAATTAATAAAAATCTCTAAAATTTTTATATAGTATTTCTACATATATAAAGTTTTATTATTTTAGATTACTAAGCTCTAGCTACTCTAGAAGGGTAGATACTAGAAAATGCACAGACCTTTTAGAGCTTTCTTAAATAACTCTTTTAATATTTTAGTAGTAGCTTAGTAATCTTAGATTTTAAGTATTTATATAGGTGCAGCCTATATAGTAAAGTTTTAGAGATTTTTATTAATTAGATCTAGAGTTATTAAGCTTTAGATTATTGATTTTCCCTAGTAAAATTAAGTGGGCGACTCGCTTGGGTGGGCGACTCGCTTGTGAAACACGTTATATACTATAGTAAAATACTTATTATAAACTTTTTTTTTATTACTCTACAGGCACTTAGTTACTATTAAATAAACTAATTATTTAAGCATACTGATTAATAGTTATATATACTAGTAAGTATTTACTTAGCTATTACTATTACTTTTTTTATATATAAAAGAAAAGCTAAGTATTAAAATAAAAAAAAAGCTTTTTTTAGTTTTAGCTTAATAAGCTAAAGTAGCTAAAGTATATAAAAACTTAAAATAGCTACTTTTTATATAGTATATAAGAAGAAAAGCACTTAGCATAAAAAAATGTTAAATATATATAATATAAAAAACTATTTTATATTTAAAATCTATTATAATACTAGTTATAGTTTTTACTTTTTATTTGTATAGTATAGTAATAAAAGTTATGAGCTTACTTAGCTTACTTATTACTATAGACTTATTAAAAGACAGTTTTTAAAGAGTATTTAAAGTAAGTAAGTAATTAAACCTATTAATAGCTTATAAGTTAGAAAAAATCTATAGCATAGCTTAGTAGTAATAAGTAGATAAGCTAATAAATTTTTTTAAGTTAAATTAGCTAGCTAAAATAAAACTAAAGTAAAAGTAAAAGTTTTTTATATATATAAGGGTACGTAAGGCAGCTATTTTGTTAAAAATATAAGTTATTATTAAGTTATTAATAATAACTAGAAATCTAATAGAAAAACTTTTTTATAAATAAGCGCTAGCATCTCTTTTTAGCTTAGTATTTTTTTAAGCATTACATTTCTAGCCTTTAGTGCTAAAAGTAAAACTTTTTTTTAATATTTTAGTACTTACTTACTTTTTATTAAATTATTTTTATTAGCTTTTTTTAAGTGTAGAAACTACTGTAACTTTTATTTAAAAAAAAACTTTATAAAACGTATAAAGCTTACTACTATAAGTATTTTTTTAAGTTAAAGTTTAGGTAATTCCACACACAGCAATAGATTTACATTAATAAAAATACTAAAATAATAGGCGATAACTAAAAGGACCTATTATAAGTATATTTTTATACTATTTACTTTTAGCTCTATATATAAACTTTTAATATTCCTTTTAGTTAAAGTTAAAGTTAAAGCTATAGTACTTTATTTCTTATTTTCTTAGTAAGTTAAGTATTATAGTTTTTATTTTAAATAATCTATTAAAAATTAAAATAAGTAAAATATAAAAGCTTTGGCTGCTTATAAAAATAGGTTTAATAAATATAAGATTACTATTAAAGATAGTAATTATATAAGTAGTATATGTTCTTTTAATTATTGCTTGTTTTTTAGTTTATTTATTGTTGCAACTTATTGCTGTGTGTAGAATTACCTTAACTCTAACTTAAAAAAAAATAAGAAAAATAAGTAGTAGTATTTACTATTTTAATAATTATTTAATAATTATTAAATAGTATTATTAGTAGTGTAGCGTAGTTTAATATTTAATATTTTTAAGTAGTTATAAGTTAAGTACTAAAATCTTAAGTAACTTACTTAAAAGCTTTATAAGTTTTATACTTAATAGTATAAAAAGCAGTAGTGTTATAAGTTTTAAGTTTTAAAATAAAATGTTTAATTATTAAAATAAAAAATAGCTATAGTCTTTATTACTATCTTAATAAATAGTAGTTATTAAATAAAAAAGTCTTTTATAAATAAATAAAAATAGTATAAAAAAACTAGTTTTCTAGTACTAGCCTTAATTAAAACTAGTATTAGAAAGTGCTTTTTAATTTTTACTTTTAGGTAAGAGTAAAAATTACTTTTCTTTTTTAGTTACTACTTATTATTTTAGTTTATTTTATTACTATAAACTTATTACTATATATAAAGTTACTTAGACTTCAACTTAGAATAAAATAAATAAACAAAACTATTTATATAGTAACTTATTTTTATTATATTATAAGTTAAGTAGTTAAACTTCTACTAATAGCATAAAAATATAATATATTTTTATTATATATTAAGCTTACTATAAGTTGCGTATTTTAGTTTTTAATAAGTTATTATTAAAGCTTATATAGCATAATATAATAAAAGTATTTTAAAAGTAATATTAAAGCTTACTAATAATACTAACTATAAAATAAGGTTATAACTTTTAAAAAAATGTAATATAGTATAAAAGTAGGTTTATGAAGTAATATTTTCTTTAATTTCTACTTAATAAGCTTTACTGCTTAATAAGCTTAGTAAAGGTAAAACTTATTTTATTTTTTTAGTTATTGCTTATTATTTTAGTTTATTTATTATTATTACTTATTACTGTGTGTAGGATTACCTTAACTCTAACTTAAAACAAATTAAACAAAATTAAGTAATATTTAAATAAGTAATAAATTATTTATTATATAAAATATTATATAAAGTAGCTGTGTAAGTAGTATAAGCCCATTTACTTAATATAAAAATAAGCTAGTCTTTTTAGTAATGACTTATTATTTTAGTAAATTTTTTATTATAAACTATTGCTGTATATAAGATTACTTAAACTCTAACTTAAAAAATAATAAAATAAGAAAAAAAAAAAAAATAAGCTAAAGCTAAAACAACATTTTTTTAGTAAAAAATTACCTAAGTAGGCGCATAGTTTAAATTTATATCTTATTATAAAAACTTTTTTAAATACTTTTTTACTAAGTAGTAAACTTAATACTAATTTAACTTTTAGCTTAAGCTTAATTTTAGCTAACGCCTTTTACTACTTACTATAAAAACTTAAAAGTAAATTTTTTATTGTAAATTTTTTAAAGTTAAACTGAATTATAGCTAATATATATACTATTTAGTTAAATAACTTACTTTTACCTAAGTACTAAAACTATATAAATATATTTAATAAAAAAAAGTTTTTTTAGCTTTTTTTATATTACTTAAATAACTATACTATAGTTTTAACTAAACTACTTTTTAATAGCTACAGCCTTTTATATCAATAAAATATTAAAAAACTTGTTTTATTTTTCTAGTTATTACTTATTATTTTAGTTTATTTACTATTATTACTTATTGCTGTATGTAGAATTATCTAAACTCTAAACTAAAAATAGTTTTTTTTTAAAAAACTTAAAGCTTTTAAAAAATAGTTATAAGTTTAAATTTAATATAGCTTTATTAAATTAAATACTAGCTTATTTACTTTACTAATTTTATGTATTAAAAAACTAAATAGTAAGCTTTAAATTTACATTAACTACTAAAAGCTAAATACTTTTACTTTTAAAAATACTTATTTAATACTTTATATAAATAAACTTTTATCTTACTTTACTAAAGTAAAAATTGTTCTTTTATTTTTCTAAGGGAAAGTTTTAGTAATTTTATATATAGTAATAAGTTTATAGTAATAAAATAAACTAAAATAGTAAGTAATAACTAAAAGATAAAATGTTTTATAAAGTCTAATATATATATAGCTTTTAATAAAATTTTAATAAATTTAGCGAGTAAAGAATATATAACTTTTGAAACTTAAAATAGCTTTTATAAGTTTAAGGTTTTTTTTAGCTTATATAATAGGCTAACTAGATATTTATAGTACATAAATAATATACTTATAAAATACTTTAATAATTTTTATTTTAATTCTTTTTTATTTTTTTAAGTTAGAGTTTAGGTAATCCTACACACAGCAAGAGTTTAAAACAAAAACTTTACTAAAATAACAGGCAATAATAATTTTTTTATTATATACCTTAATAATATACTTATTTACTTAAAAAATTCTTAAACTTATTATTAACATGTATACCTTATTTTTAAACAGCTATAATAAGCTAGTTTTTAAGTTAATATTATTAAGTTTAAATTTTATGTAAAATATATTTAGTACTTTAAGTATATACTTACAAATTATCTTAACTTCCTTTTATTTTTTTTTATTTAAGCTTGCTTTTTAAGTAATTCTTAGCACCTAGTAATAAATATAATAAGTTTTAAATATAAAATTTAAGATTTTATCTTTTAACAATAAAGCTAAGCAATTTTTTAAGTAGGCAAATTTTAATAAAAGCTAGATTTAAACTAACAGCTTTTTTAAAAAAATTTAAAAATTATTTTTAAAAGCGTCTAAGTGTCTGCTTACTACACTATTCTGCTATTTAAACTTACTTATATTTTTTATTTTTTTAAGTTAGAGACAAGGTAATCCTACACATAGTAATAGTTAATAACAAGAAATTTACTAAAATAATAAGCAATTACTAAAAAGACTAAACAATTTTGCCTTTACTAAGCTTATTAAGCATAGAAGCTTATTAAGCATAGAAGCTTATTAAGCATAGAAGCTTATTAAGCAGAGATTAAAAAGCACCTCTACTTACTTATATATTTTTTACTTTATTTTTAATACTTAATTATAGATTACTTTATTATAATTTTTTTAGCTATTAAATATTACTAGTAAGTTACTTTTAAATTTTAATTACTAATTATACTAGTGTAAGGCGCAGTTATAAGCAATAGTGCTTGCTTTATACTACTAGTAATAGTAAAAGATAGCTACTCTTAAAAGGTACTCTTTTTTAATAATTTAGAATAATACTTGTCTTTTTTTAGTGCTTTAAGTGCGCCTTTTATATACTTTTGCTAAGCTGCTTATACTAACTAGTAGCGCTTTAGCAATATTAATCTCCTTTAATACTAACTCTTATGCAGTAATATTACAACTAGCTTATATAAGTGCTAGCTACTAAGCAAGTGCTTTATAGTAATATAGTACTTTATAATAATAATTATTCTTTATATTTTTTTTATTACTATATTTATAGAACTCTAGTATTTTTTTTACTTAACTTTTAATTTTCTTTATTTTTTTTTAAGTTAAAGTTAAAGTAATTTTATGTATAGCAATAAGTTATAGCAATAAAAAAACTAAAAAAACAGGTAATAACTAAAAAATAAAAATAGTTTTCTTTAGTTTATTAACATTTTACTATTCTTTACTTATTTATTACTTTTCCTTCTTAATATTTAGTTTTACTTAGTGTTTTAATATTTAGAACTTTAGTAGCAACCTTTTATTAAAATATACTATTTTAAAAACTTTTTACACTTATTACTACTTTTTTATTTTTACTTTTTACTAAAAAGCTTATTTTAAATAGCTTTAAATTATTTACTTTATTTTCTTACTCTTTTTATAGCATTTTTATATTTAACTTAACTTTACTTTTATAAGTATATATAAAGTAGCTTATTCTTTATTAGCTTTAAAGTATAGTTAAAGTTTTTTTATTTTACTAATAAATTTCTTTCTAATAGTTATTATATTTAAAAAATTAAGCTCTTTTATATTAAAAAAGTATAGTTATTTACTTTTAAAGCTTTAACTGCTTGTTATTACTAGTACTAAGTAGAAAAAAATATTAAAAAAGTTTAGTTTAATTCAAATTATTATTTTAACAAAATTAATAAAGTGAATAGAGTTAATAAAGTCAATAGAGTTAATAAAGTCAATAGAGTTAATAAAGTTAATAAAGTTAATAAGTATTCTTTATATAAGATTAGCTATAGTATAAAAATAAAAGAAAATAAGTTTTTTGTATGTATAAGTATTAGCATTCTCTTTAGTATTTTTATACTATTATAGACTTTAAAATTTATCATTATTATAATAAATAATAGTAATTATTTTTTATTTTTTAAGTTAAAGTTAAAGTAATTCTACACACATTAATAGTTTATAATAAAACATTTACTAAAATAATAAGTAATTACTAAAAAAAACAATTAGTTATTATTTTTATTATTATTTTAGCTATAGTTTAGATATAACTTTTATAGTAAAAAAATCTAGTTTTTAGTACTGGTACTTAATTAAAATCAGCTTTAAGTTATTTTAATTTAGACTAAAGTACTAAAAGGTGCTCTTTAATTCTACTAGCTTAATAAGCTTAAGTAAAAGTAAAAGTTTTTTTGTTTTCTTTTTAGTAATTACTTATTATTTTAGTTTATTTATTCTTATAACTTCTTGCAAGGTATAAAATTACTTTAACTTTAACTAAAAAAAAAATATACTTACTAACTATAGCTTAAAAGTTAATTTATTTAAAGTTAAAGTTTTTAAAAATTTAATTTAACTTACTACTATTATAAGTATTAGAGCGTTTTTAAGCTTTCAAAATTTTTACTAGTAGTTTATACTTAACTACTTTGTACTAGCTTAACTGTTAATAAAGTTAACTACTTTTATAAACTTATTTAAATAAACTTTAACTATAAATTATGTATTTAAAAGTTTTTTTTTAGCAGAATAGTATAGTAGGCAAACACTTAGACGCTTTTAAAAATAATTTTTAAAATTTTTTAAAGAAGCTGTTAGTTTCAATCTACCTCTTATTAAAATTTGCCTATTTAAAAAATCGCTTAGCTTTGTTAGTAAAGGAATAAAATTTTATATTTTATATTTAAATTGTTGTATTTATTGCTAGGTGCTAAGAATTACTTAAAAAGTAAGCTTAAATAAATAAATAAAATGTTTTTTTTATTCGTTTTAAGTTAAAGTCAAAGTAATTCTACACACAGTAATAAGTTTATAATAAAAAAAAACAGTTTTGCCTTTGCCTAAAAAAAAAAATTAAAGAGTACTTTTTAGTACTAGTTTTAATTAAAGCTAGTACTAGAAGAATTTATAAGTTTAAAATAAAAATTTTTAGTAATTTTTATACTAGCTTATTTTAATACTATTTTTTTTAAATAAAGTTAAAGTAACTCTATATATAGTAATATGTTTATAAATAAAGAATATACTAAATAAAGTAAGCAGTAACTAAAAAAATAATTTTTTTTTACTATACTTTTTTTTATTTTTTTTATTCTATTTTTTAAGTTAGAGTTAAGGTAATTCTACACGCAGCAATAGGTTTACAATAAAAAAATACTAAAATAACAGGCTATAACTAAAAGAACAGCTATACTTTTAACTTAAGTTAAAATTAATACTTTAAATAAAGTTATTATAAAAGTACTCTTATAGTAGCACTAAAATAAAAAAATAATACTTAATTTTATTTTATAGTAAACCTCTATTAAGTTTAAAGCTAAACTGAAATATTTATAATAAAAAGTTATTTACTATTTCATAAGCTTTTATAAAGTAGTAAGCTAACTTTATATTTATATAATATTAAATTTCAGGTTTACTTTGGCACTAATAAAATATACTATATTTTAAATAAATAGTATAATTAAAAAAGTATAGAATTTATTTGCTAATAATACGTTAAAAACTATATTTATTAATATTATTACTTATACTAAAACTAAGCTTTTAAGAAATTATAGCTTTTTAGTATTTTTAAGCGCTTTTTTTTTTTTTTTTTTTTCTTTTGAGCGCTTCATATAGCACTTTAAACTTAACTTTAAAAAGTTTTTTTAAAATAATTTTAGCTATAACTAAATTTTTATTATTATTAATTACTTTTTTAAGTAAGCAGTCTTTTTTTATTATAAAATAATAAGGTTTTAAGTTACTTATATACTTTTTACTTTATCTTTAATACTCTATTTACGCGTTGCTTTGTTTTTTTCTTTTACTAATAAAAATATATATATACTAAGCATTTTTTACTTAATAAGTAATTATTAAACTACATTAATTACTAATAATACTAAGCTTTTACAAATACTTTTATAAGAGCAAAGTAATAGTTTATAATTTATATAGTTTATAATAATAATTATTTTTTTATTTCTAACTTATTACTTTTTATTGCTAACTATAGCTATTTTTTACTTATTTATTACCTTTCTCTGTTAATATTTTAGTGTTCTTTTTACTTAACTTTTAGTTTTTTTTAGTTTATTAATATTCTACTAGTGTTTACTTTATTTACTTTTCAATATTTTTTACTACTTTTATTTTTACTTTTTATTACTATTTATTATTTAGCTTTTTTAGCGTAAAAGGTAATTTTTAGTACTTTTTTTACTTATTTTAGCTTTTTTATTATTATTACTTACTAGAAAGCAGCTTATTTTTAAAGAGTAAAAGTATTTAATTATGCTTTTAATTTTTACTTTTTTTTAATACTATTTAAGTATATAATACTTACTTAAGTTTACTTTTATAAGTATATATACTTTAGTACTAGTGCTTAATTAGGCTTAGTTTTAAGCTATTTTAATTTAGACTAGTACTAAAGGGTGCCTTTTTAATCTTTACTTAATAAGCTTTTATACCTAAGAAGCTTAGTAAAGGTAAATTTTTTTTATTTTTTTGTAATTACTTATTATTTTAGTAAATTTTTTATTATAAACTATTACTATATGTAAAATTACTTAAACTTAAACTTGAAAAATAAATAAATTGCTAATTTTACGCAGAAAACTTTACTTTTAAACTAAACGTTTTTAATATTTTCTTTTACTTAGTGCTTATAATAAATAGATAACTAAAGTATTAAAGATAAATAACTCTACTTTTTTAATACTAATATAATAAATAAATTAATAATAATAGCTATTATAAAAAGCTTTATTAATAAACTAAAACTCAATAATAACTTTACTATAAACTTAACTATAGATAAAGTATTATATATTTACTAGTAAAGCTAGAAATAAGTAAGTACTATATACTTAAATACTATATTAAAAAAATATAGTAAATACTTTATAACTTTTTTTTATTTATTCTTATTTTTTTAAGTTAAAGTTAAGGTAATTTTATATATAGGAAAAAGTTAAAATAATAAATAAACTAAAAAAATAAGTAAATAACTTTTTTTTAAAATAAGCTTTCTAGTAAAAAGTGAAAATAAATAAGCTAAAGTAAGTATAAAGAGTGCTAGAAATTACTTATTATATTAAAATGAAATTTAGGCAATAAAAAGTAATAAACTAAAAAAAAAAACAGTAAAATATTAATAAACTAAAGAAGACTAAAAGTTAAGTAAGAAAAATAAATATTAATAAGTAAAAGTAATAAATAGTAAGTAAAAAATAAATATTAAAAGTTAAATATAATAGTTTAAAAAAAAAAAGCTATAAACTATATAGTTATAAAATATTACTTTACTTATATAAGTGCAAGCTATATAAGCTAGTATTATTAGTAATTAATAAAATTTAAAATTACTTACTAAGTAAAAGTATTTAGTATATATATATATTTATTAGCAGAAAAAAAAACAAAAAAAAAGTAATATATAAATAAAGTATTAAAAAAAAAGTAGAAGCAATATAAGCAAGTTAAAATAAATATAATTTTTAAATGCTAAAATAATAAAAAAGTAAAATGCTATTTATTTATCTAAGCTTACTTTTTAAGTAATTCTTAGTACTTAGTAATAAATATTATAATTTTTAAATAATAAATTAAAATTTAATTTATTTAATAGTAAAAATAAGTAATTTTTTTTTAAAAGCAAATTTTTAATAAAAGCTAGACTAAAACTAATAGTTTGTTTTTTTAGTGATTACTTATTATTTTAGTTAATTTTTTATTGTAAACTATTGCTATGTGTAGAATTACCTTAACTCTAACTTAAAAAAATATAAAACTAATAGTATTGTAAAATTTTAAAATTTTATTTTTAAATATAGCTAAGTGCTTAACAACTATACTGTTTTACTATAAAATACTATAAAAAAGTATTTTAACTAAAAGAAACTTATATAATAATTAAAAAATAACTTTTTTTAGTTTTTAAGTATAAAAGTTATTTAAGACTAAAAAAAAGTACTACTTATTTATCTCAAGTAAGCTATACTAATAACATTAGTAAGCTTATTAATAACTAATAAGTAAAGAATAATATACTAATAGCTTAAATAAACTTATATTAATATAAAAGCTTAGTATTGCTATTTAAAATAGATAAGTTTTAATATAAAATTAAGTTTTTACTTTTTACTATAATAAGTACTAAACTAAATATTATATTTTTAACATTAAAACTAGCTTTGTTTTTATAAACTCTTTACTAGAGCACTACTAAGCTACTAATTAAGTTTTTCTTACTTATTAAAAATAAAAAACTAATCTTTTAAATAAAAACAATTATTTAAAGTAGTAAGCAACGCTTTTTTTTATAAATAATATAATAAATTAAAAAGGTTTTTAAAGATATACTATTAAGCTATTTAAAAGACTAGTAGCTCAAAATGCTAATAACTAAAATATAGTTACTACTTTAGTAATTAAAGTAAAACTACTTATAGTTTTAACTTACTTATGTGCCTTTTGCTTTATATTTAATACTTTATTTATATTTTCTATTTTTTTCTATTTTTTAAGTTAAAGTTTAGGTAATTCTATATATAGTAATAGTTTATAATAAAAAATTAACTAAAATAATAAGTAATTACTAAAAAGACTTACAATTTTTACTTTTACTTAAAGAAGAGATTAAAAGGCACCTCTTAGGACTAGTTTAAATTAAAATAGCATAAAGCTTATTCTAATTAAGCACTAGCGCTAAACTTTATTAATATATTACTTTATTATTTTTTCTTTATAATAAATATTATTTTAATAAGTTACTTTTAAATATTTATTTATTACTAATTATACTAAGCTTAAGTAAAATAGTATAATAGGCAAGCACCTAGCTGCATTTAAAAATAAATTTTTTAATTTTTAAAATACTATTAGTTAAAATCTAGCTCTTATAAGAAATTTACTTTTAAAAAAATTACTTATTTTTGCTATTAATAAGATAAAATCTTAATTTATTATTTAACAATTATTATAAATATTGCTAAGTGCTAAGAATAACTTAAAAAGTAAGCTTAAATAAATAAAAAAAATATAAATAAATAAATAAAAATACTAAGCTTATATAGCTAGAACTATTAAGTAAGGTTTAGCACTAGTGCCTAATTAAAACTAGTGCTAAAAAGTACTTTTTAATTTCTTTTTTAAGTAAAGGCAAAATTATTTATTTTTTTAGTTACTACTGATTTTTTTAGTATATTTTTTATTATAAACTTATTACTATATATAAAATTTATCTTAACTTGTTTGTGTGCCTTTTACTTCTTCTTCAATACTTTAATTACGCGTTGCTTTATTATTTTTTTCTTTTAACTATTAAACATTATACTAGTAAGTTACTTTTAAATATTAATTACTAATTATACTAAGCTTATATAAGTGCTAGCTACTTAAGTAAAGTGTTTTATAGTAATACGCAGTGCTTTATAATAATAATTTTTTTTAAATTTTATTTTATTACTTTTAACTTTTAATATTTTAGTTTTTACTTACTTTTTAGTCTTACTTACTTCTTGAATATCTAGTTTAACTACTCTTACCTTTAACTTTTTTAAGCTTATTTAGCTTATACTAGTACTACTGTATCTAGTACCTACTTTATTAAATAATATTTTTTATTATAAAAAGTAATTTTTAATACTTTTATAGCTTAGCTTAACTTTATTAACTTTGCTATCTACTAGAATCTAACTTTTATACTTAAGTAAAAGTAAAAAATATAGCTTTAAATATAAGCTTTTTTTTTTATACTTTTAAGTGCGTAACTTATATTTAGCTTTATAAGTAAATATATAGTAACTCTTTTTTAGTTAATATTAAAGTAAAAGTTAAAGTAAAAATATAAGTTTATTTTATTTTACTAACTAGCTGCTATACTATAAGTAATATTATTAAAAATCTAAGCTTAGTTTTACTAAAAAAGTAAAATTATTTATAAATTTTATTACTAGTGCTAAGTATCTAAAATATAGTAAAAATAAAATAAAAAAGTATATTATAAAAGTTAAAAATAATAGATTTTGCTATTACTATAAATTTAATAAATAAGTCTTTTATATAAGATTAGTTGTAGTATAAAAGTAAAAAAAAAAGTCTTTTATATATAATAGTGCAGCAAGCATTAATACTATTATAAGTTATAAATATTTACTTTAGTTCTTTTATATTATTATATATTCTAGTTTAAATTCTAGCTTTTTTTAGTATATAGCAGCTATAGCAGTTATAGTATTATAGCAATTATAGTAGTTATACTATTATTCTGCTTTAAGTATAGTAGTTAGTTAAAAACTTAAAGTTAACTTAAAATAAAAAACTAAACTAAAAAAACTAGTCTTTTAGTGCTAGTGCCTAATTAGAGCTAGTACTAAAAAGTACTTTTTAATTTTTTTTAAGTAAAGGTAAAAATTACATGTCTATTTAGTTATTGCCTATTATTTTAGTTTATTTATTATTGTTACTTATTACTATGTGTAGGATCACCTTAACTTTATCTTAAAAAAAATAAAAAAAATAAAAAAAATAAATATATATAAAATTACTTTAACTTTAACTTAAAATAAGTAAAACTGAGTAAAGTGCTTTATAGTAATATATAAAGCTTTATAATAATAATAATTTTTTTAATATTTTTATTACTTTTAACTTTTTAATAGCTATACAGTATTTTTATTTTACTACTTTTATTTTTAATATCTAGTTTTTCTTACTTTATTTATCTATTTAAGTTAAAGTTTAAGTAATTTTATATATAGCAATAGGTTATAGTAATAAAAAAACTAAAAAATAAGTAATTACTAAAAAAATGGTTTTTTTTACTTACTCTTTAGTTTTGCTATATAAATAAGTCTTTTATATAAAATTAGCTATAGTATAAAAGAAAGAAAAAACTTTTATATATAAAAGTGTAGTAGGTATTAGCATTATTACAAGTTTTTAATATTTATTTTAGTACTATTATGTTATTATAAATGCTAATTTTGTTTAGTATTTTAAACTTTTTATTTTTTATTTATTTAAGCTTGCTTTTTAAGTAATTCTTAGCACTTAGCAATATTTATAATAATTGTTAAATATAAAATTTAAGATTTTATCTCTTTAATAATAAAGCTAAGCAATTTTTTAAATAGGCAAATTTTAACAAAAGCTAGATTTAAACTAATAGCTTTTTTAAAAAAATTTAAAAAATATTTTTAAAAGCGTTTAAGTATTTGCCTATTACACTATCTTGCTTTTACTATATATAAAATTACTTTAACTTTATTTTAAAATAAAATAAAATAAAATAAATAAAATTACTTACTTTTACTTAAGTAGTTAAAGAAGTATTATACTTTTTAAAACTTATAAAAAAGTTAAGTATTTATTTACTTAAAATAATTTTAATATAATATAATATTTTTTAAATAATTTAACTAGTTAATAAGAAAGTTATAAAGCTAGTAACTATTTTTTTAGTAATTGCTTATTATTTTAGTAAATTTTCTTATTTTAAACTATTGCTGTATATAAAATTACTTAAACTTTAACTTAAACAATAAATAAAGCTAGTTACTAAACTTTAATATATTAATATTTTTTTTATTTTTTAAGTTAAAGTTTAAGTAATTCTAAATATAGCAATAGTTTAAAATAAAAGATTTACTAAAATAATAAGTAATTACTAAAAAGACGTTAATATTTATAACTACTAAATATAGTAAAAAGTTAAAAAAAAATTAATATTACTTATACTTTAACTAATAAAATAATTATAAATAAGCTTACTAAAGAACTACTTTATAATAAGTAGTAAATCTTTTTTAAGTAACTTAAACTAAAAAAAAGTAAAGTACTATATATAACATCGCCGCATAAGAGTTAGTGTTAAAGGAGATTAATATTGCTAAAGCGCTACTAGTTAGCGTAGGCAGCTTAGCAAGAGCGCATAAAAGGCGCACCTAAGGCACTAAAAGAAAATAAGTATTATCTTAAATTATTAAAAGGAGATACTTTTTAAAAAGAGCTATTTTTTACTATTACTAGTAGTGTAAAGTAAGTACTATTACTTATAACTATGCTTTACATAATAACACTTTTTAGTAAATAGCTAGAAATAGCTTCTTTAACTTAATTCTAGCAGTAGGCTTCTAACTGCAGGAGCCTAAAGCCTAAAAAAAAAGACTTTATAATAGTTACTACTGCTATAAATGCTTTTAACCTTGCAAGCGCACCTACTATAATAAAGCAGCATATTTAGGCTGCTAAAAAAAAAAAAAATGCTCTTTTAGCAGCCTATTACCTCTAAAAGCTAAAAAATAAAATTGCTCTTTTAGAGGGTGCTATACTAGCTTTATCTATAATAGACTCTACTGTAAGAGAGACACTTAAAGTAGAAGTAATAGGTTAGTATAAGTAAAACGCAAGCAGCCTATTACGCTACGCGCTAGTAAAGCAAAGTCTAAAAATAAAAAACTCTACAAACTATAAAGAAAAGAATTATAAGAAATATTAGAAGATTTTTAACTTTTATAAACTAGTATTTAGACTTGCCTTTTATAAATTTGTGCAAGAAAGTAATTAGATTGCTTAAGCTATACAGTACCTATAAAGAGACCTAAAAAAGCTTTAGTATACACATTATAAGCGTATGTTAAAAAAAGATAAAGCAGCGTTAACTTAAAAGTACTTTTAAATATTTATACTAGACATGCTTTTAAACTTTATTAACTAGAGCTTAAAAATATTTATAGCGCACGCGTAAGCTATGCAATATAAAAACTAAAGCGTTTACTCTTTTACAACTTACTTTAGCATTTTAAAAAAATAACTTACTTTTTATATAGAAGCTTAAAGGGTGCAACATTTATTTATAAAACTAAAACTAGAGTTACAGCGCTCTATTACTAACTATTACTAAATTTCTTTAATATAAAAAGGCTTTATTTTATTAGGTTTAACGCTAGAATAAAATAACTAGCGCGCAAGCAACGCGCACTTGCAAAATAACTATAATAAAGAAAAGAAAAAAGTATAAAAAAGAATAAAGAGAAAGAAGCCCTATTACCTAATATTAGCTTTAAAAGACAAGTTCTAGATTACCTGCTATAAGTGCAAGAAGCAAGGTTATTACACTAATAAGTATTAAAATAGTAATTTAAACTGCAAGCCTGTAAGAATTAATTAGGTAGAAAAAAGGCACACTTTACTAAAACTCTAGCTATAGTAAAGTATATACTACTAAATATTTTACTAGGTATAAAGCGCAGGTGTTACGCAATAGAGGCAATATTAAAAAAATAAAAACTACTTTTTATTTTAGACTTTTAAGCTAATATTAGCCTTATTAGTTAATAAGTAGCTATTAAAATAGAACTGCAACTAATAAAAGAGGCAGATCTTTTATAGTTAAGCTAGATTAAGTTATAGCATTAAAGCACCTACGCTGTTTATACGCTCTAGTTATAACTTTTAAATAACTAGTAAGTGTGATACTAAACTTGTGCTACAGTCTATAGAGTTAATAAAAAAGAGGTACCTCTTCTCTTAAGTAACTTATTTTTTAAAAAAAAGTAATTAGCCTTAACTGCAGCACTTAAACATAGAGGTAAAAGTATATAGCTAAAAATATCTAGCTTGTTTCTATTAAAAAATATTTAAAAGACGTTAAGCAGGCTAGTATAAAGCTATATTTACTAAAAGTGTTATAAATAATAGTTATATATGTAGAGCATACTGCTAGCATCTATACTATAAGTATAGTGCACATTCTTTGTATCTCTAAGCTATTTTAAAACTATATAAACGTTTTTAATAAGGTTAAAGTATTAGAGCTTCTATTATTTAAAAGCTCTAATTATAAGATTTTTATTATAGAAGAGAAGAAGCCTTTCTATAGCCTGCTATACAGCTTGTTAAAACGTAAGCTCTAAGTGCTTTATAAATACTTAGAAACTACTCTATAAAAAGAATAGATTTAGCATAGCACTAGCCTAGCAGAGGCACCTATTCTTTTTATTTTTAAGAAAAATAGAAAATTATAACTGTGTGTAGACTACTAGAGTCTTAATATAGTAATAGTAAAAGATTGTTGCCTGCTACTACTTATTAAAGAAATATTAGACTGCTTATTAGGCGCATGTTACTATATAACTCTAGATTTTAAAAACACTTACTATTAATTGCAGATTAAGGCAGAAGATAAGTAAAAGACAGCGTTCTAAATAAGATATAGCTATTTTAAATATTTTATAATGCTTTTTAGCCTTACTAACGCCTCTGCTAGTTTTTAAGCTTATATTAACAATACTTTAAAAAAATATTTAAACTATATTTACGTAGTGTATCTAAATAATATACTTATCTATACTTATAATATAAATATTATAATTTACTAGCGCGTAGTGTGCGCTATACTTTAATTTTTTAAAAAAGTAAAACTATTTATAAATCTAGATAAGTGCACCTTTACTATAAATAAAGTTTATTTTTTAAGTTTTATAGTTACTACGCGCAGTATATGCGCTAATTCTAAGCGCGTATAAATAGTTACTAAATAGCTGCTGCTAATAAATATTAAGCAGCTATAGTTGTTTTTTAGCTTTGCTAACTTTTATAAAAGGTTTATTACAAAGTATATAGTAAAAACAATACCCCTTATAAAACTATTAAAAAGAAGCTAAGAATTTAAATAGAGTAAAAAAGCTTAAGAGTGTTTTAAATTACTTAAAACTCTTTTTACAAGTGCGCCTATTTTGCGCTATTTTAAATTAAAGCGCTAAATATGCATTAAAATAGATGCTTTAAATTTTGCTATATTAGGCATCTTCTTTTAACTTTTTAAAGACACTAAGTAGCATCTAGTTGCTTTTACTTTTAGAAAGCTTTAAGAAGCAGAGCTTAACTACAAGGTTTATAACTAAGAACTTTTAGTAATTATATTTAGCTTTAAATAATAGTAATATTACTTAGAGGGTGCACAGCATACTATTAAAGTTTTATTTAATTATAATAACTTGCGCAGCATGCGCGCTATATAAAAGCTAAACTTTTATTAAGCACGCTAAGTAATATACTTAAGTACTTTTAACTTTAAAGTTAAACATTAGTAAAAAAAAATAACTTTACTAATAGCTTATTATAAAGGGCAGACTATAAGCAGCAAAATAAGTCCTTAACTTGCTTGCTTTTAACACTTTAGAATAAAATACTTATAAAAGTAAATTAAAGTAAATTTGCTAGAATTATATATAGGTAAAGCTTAGAAAGTATAAGTATAAAGCATACACTCTAGAGCAGCATTATAGAACATAAATATACTGCTAGTACTATAAAAAGCCTTTTATGCGTGCTACGCTTACTAGCTAGAGTTTTAGTTAGTAATAAACTTATAATAGTAGAAGAGAATTTAATATCTAAGGTACTATATTAGCTTTAATAAAAAGACGCCTTTATACAAGAGCAGATAGCAGCTTTAAAGTAGAAAAAAAACATCTAAAGCTGCAGAGAGGCGCAAGCGTAGCGCCTTAATAAGAATAAAGTTTTAAAATATAATAGTAAAATGTATATTCTAAAAGATATAGCTATTAAGTAAAAAATTATAATATAGTACTATAATATATATATAGCTAGCTACTTTAGCGCACGCTAAACGCAAGAGTCTATTAGCTAAGTTTATTATTAGCTATCTTTAAACTAAGATGTTAAAGAGTACGTTAAGACTTACGCAATTTATTAAAGAAGTAAAGCTTTAAAACACTAGAAATATAAAAAGCTAAGTTCTTTACTTATCTTGCAAGACATATTTAAAGAAGTTTCTTTAAATTTTATTATAAGGTTTTTTTTAGTAAAGTAAAAAGAGCGCAGAAGCTGCGCTTATAATATAGTCTTAGTAATTATAAACTATTTTTTAAAAATAGCTATCTATATTTTTACTTTAAAAACATAAGACGCTAAGCAATTTGCTAATGCATATTTTAAAAATATAATACTTATATATAGCGTCTAGAAAAAAATTATATTAAATAGAGGCATAATTTTTACTTCTTAATTTTAAATAGAAATCTACTATTAGCTTTAAGTAAAGTGCAAGTTAAGCACAAGCTTCTATTTCTAAACTAATAGCTAAACTAAACGCTAAAACTAAACTTTAAAATAATACCTACAAACCTTTATAATAGACGCCTAAACTAACTAGGTAAATTAGCTAAAGTTAGCTTAATTTGCGTATAATAACTTAATTTATAACTTTATAAAAATAACTTTTTTTTATACTATATATAGAAAGCACTTACTTTTTAATAACCTTTCTAAGAACAGCAGAGCTAAGAGAAAAGTACTAAAAGTAAAAAATAGAGTAAAGCGCATATACAATATAAAAAAAAAGCTAGTAAAGTAGCTTTAAAAAGTATAACAGTACTAAGCTAAGTACTATAATAAAAAGTACAGACTAGAAATCTTCTGCTAAAGTAACTTAGTATTACTTAATATAAAAAATATTAACTTTACTTATTAACTAAGTAAAAAACTATTTAGTAAGTTTATAAAGCCTTTTAAAGTAGAACGCGTAATTAAAACGCAGGCTTACTACCTAATGCTTTTACCTTACTATTATATTTATAACATCTTTTATATTTCTTTTTTAGAACGCTAAAAACCTAGGCCTAGTTAAGAAAAATTAAATACCTAACTACCTAATATAGATTTAAAAGAAGAAGAACTTTAGGAGGCAGAAAAAATATTAGAAAAAAAAACTTACAAAGAGAAAATCTAGTACCTTATTTATTAGAAAGAATATAATAAAACTTAAAATAGCTAGGTACTAGAGTTAGATTTTAGAAACATGCAAGAGTTAGTTAAAAAAAATTTTTAAAAAAAAAGAGCACTATAGCATAAGCGCAAGTAAGAAGCATAAAAAATACTTTTATTATTAAAGAAGAGAGCAAGCTTTAGAAAAGCTATTATATATAGATAGAAAAAAATCCCCTACTCTTTATCTTTACCTACAATTTTATCTTTACCTACATTTTTATTATTATTATCTTTATTTTTACTTTTAGCTAGAAGAAAAATATATGCTGTAGCTGCGCTATTAGCGCAACTACTATAAGCTAAACTACTACTACAACTGCTATAAGCACTACTCTAATTTCTTTAAAAAACCTCTAATAGGGGCAGCAGTCTAGTTAGCATTACTATTATTATTATTAAAAGAAAAAGAAGAAAAAAAAATTTATTTAAAGATAAATTCTTATTACCTATACTAAGATAATTTATCTATAAAGCAATTAGCATGCGTTTAAAGTACGTACTAAAAGTAAATATATAATAAAGCTTATAAAACTAGTAAGCTACTTTAAAGCAGCAGTAATGCAGCGCTGCTTAATAAGAACTAAACTTAAGTAATTAGTAGTAGAAGTAGAAACTTAAGTAGGCAAACTTATAAAAGTACTAAAGTAAGCAGCTTAATAGTAAAAAGCTAAAAGCTTTAAATTAAATTAACGCTGCGCAAGTATAAGCTTTACGCTATAATAATATACTATAATATCTATATAAAAGATAGCAGCAGCTTTAATAGCTTTATTATATTAATAATAAAGCTAATATAAATAATTAACATAGCTATTAAAGCGCGTATAAGCTTATAATAATTAGCAAAAGCGCAGGTAAAGTAAACATCTAGAAATCTTACTAAAGTGCACTAGCCCTAGTTGTTTTTAAAGTAATAGCTATAATAATAATACTTTTTCTTTTAGTAAAGTTTTTTTTAGCTAGTAATATTCTAAGCGCAGCATAGGTAAGTTACTACTTAAGTAATATAGTTAGCACGCTTATTTTTATTACTTTAAGCAAAGAAAGCTGCATTATAAAAGTAGAATTTCTTAATATATTTAAAAAGTAAATAGTAAACTATATTAGCAAGCGTTAATAGTATAAGAGAGGTATGCTAAGTAAAAAAAAGTAAAAAGTAAAAAAAATAATAAGTAATAAGGTAAAACAACTAATAATAAAGATATAAATAACTTAAGCAAGCTAGCGCTAAAACTGCATAATTTAACTTTATATTAGATTTTTAAAGTAGTAAATAATAATAAGCAGCTATACTTATTACACGCTAGGCGTACCTGCTATATACTTAAATAATAATAGACGCTACGCACATACGCACGTACGCGTACTTTATAAATAAGTTTTATATAAAAAAACTATATAGTAAAGCTGCTAAAAATATTAGCTAAAAAAAAAGTTTTATAATATTACTATATAAAAGTTAGTGTTAAAGAAAATTAATATTACTAAAGTGCTACTAGTTAGTGTAGGCAGCTTAGTAAAAGTATATAAAAGGCGCACCTAAAGCACTAAAAGAAGATAAGTGTTATCTTAAATTATTAGAAGAGGATACCTTTTAAAAAGAGCTATTTTTTACTATTACTAGTAGTGTAAAGCAAGTACTATTGCCTATAACTACGCCTTACATATATAATAAAAAAAAACTTAGTAATTTAAAGTATTTTAGCTTAAGTATTAAAAATAGCTTAAGCTAAAAAAGTATGTTAAATTAAAGTACTAAAAAAAATAACTTTAAAAAAAGTGTTAAAAAAGTAATTACTTTTTAATAAGTAAATTTAAAGTAAAAAAAAAACTTTAAAAAACCTTTTAAAAGTATAAAAGTTAAGCTAAAAAAAAGCTAAAAAAGTATATATAACTTACTTAAAAAGTAATATCTCTTACTAAGCTAATAGATAGCTTTAATTAATTAATAATATTAATTATTAATTAAAGTATGTAAATTAATAAAGTAAAATATATTTATTATTTCTAAACTTAAAACTTAATAATAATAATAAAAATACTTCTACTTAAAAATATATTATAAGCTTAATATAAGGTAAATATACTTAAAGTAGTAAAAATAAGCTAGCATAGCACTTTAATAATTAAAAAGTTTCAAAATACTTTATACTAAATTAAAGTAATAACTTTAAGCGTTTTTACTTAATAAATATACTTTTTTAGTAATTTGTACTAGCTTACTTATTTATAAGTTTAGCTTAATTATAAAAAGTATAAAAAAAATTTATTTTTATATACTAGCCTATACTACACACTATTAAAGGCTTTTTTAATATTTTTCTTTTTTTTAAGTAACTTAATTAAGAAGCAGCCTTTCTCTAAAGAGTAATAATAGTAAAATACTACTACTTGTTTCTTGCTGCGCATTAGTACTTCTATTTATAAACATACTTACAGTAATATGTCTTAAAATCTAGTTTAGCTTTTATAACAGTAGAGAATGAAGTGGTGTAGTTGTGTGTGCCTTCCTCTAGCAGGTGGGCACTTTCTACCCTGTTTACTGGATCATGGATACGTCATGACAACATCTCATAGCAAGAGCAGCTGCATAGATAGAACACAGACAGAACAATACAATACAACTAGAGGTTCACTGCCACAGCTTAATATCGCCGTTTAAGTAGAACTACCTGCTTTGGATTCGGCGCCACGAGAATATCCATATAGACGTTTGGTAGTCGCTCAACCTGACCCTCTGGGAACCTTATATTATACCTGTTGACGAACAGTGCGATGAAAACTCTCATCACGGCGCTGGCGTACCATCGCCCTGGACAGGTAAACCGCCCGCTGCCCCAATGCACGTTGCCGTTCTCTGTACCGACGAAGTCTAGATTCCCCTTCGGTGTGTCTGTTGGATAGTCGTGGAAACGCGATGGCGAGAACAACTCTGCAGATGAATAAAAGGACGGATCCATGGCCATGCTGCCGGCGGACATGCATATGTATGTCCGGCGAGGTATGGTTATCCCGGATGACAGCTTGATGGGCGTCATAGTCAAGCGGTCAAAACTCACTTTTCAATAATTAGTGGGGAGATAGTTCAAAGTATAATTGCTTCAGGGTTTGATTCCAGGGCAATATGCACAGTAATTGGGGGGAGTGAAACGTTGGGATTCCTTCAGGAAGGCATCAAGCAGCCTAAGGCGGGCGATAGCGTCGGCGGGCCAGGGTGGTGTTGGCGAGGGTAGATGTTGCGAGATTTCATGTCGAAGCTCTGAGGTATGATCCGGATACGCGCAAAGATCTATAATGGCGTGAATAGTGGACATAGTCATCGTATGCAGCTAATACTGTCAGTTTTGTTCTCCTATTGAATAGAACGTCACTTTGCGAGCTTAACATACCGCGGCACCACTGACAACTAAGAGCTTGGCGACGATATCCTCCTCATCCAAGATCTTGGATGTGTCGATCAAGTGCTGCAGCAGCGTATCCAAAGGTTCTCCGCTCTGAGTTGTTCTACGGTGCTTGAACAAGATTCCCCGCATTCTTTCATGCAGACGGCGCATGCGGACACTCGGTGGAAGAATTGGCAGGATCCAATGCCTCATGAATTTAGGAACGAATAAAAGACATACAGCGATGTCGCGGACGAGGTTGGCGTGTGCATTAATGAGCGCATGTAGCTCAGCATTATCTGCCAATTCTGGGCCTACAAAGGCTAACAAAGTAGTTCGCAGGACGAGATCAGAGACGACATCTTGGATTTCAACTTCACTATACTCTTCAAGATATCAGTTTCGAAGAACCGCCAATATACAATATGACCGTGGGCATGGTATTCTTACCTGATGTAGTCAATGCGTGAAACCTTTCCGAAAGAATCTGGTCTGCCTTTTGGGAAAGCGCTGGGAGCAGATTTGCTATATAACATGAGCAAGAACACTGTACGGGGAGTTCGGGGCTTTACGTAGACTCTTTGTTAGCTGGAGCCTCGTAACATCGTACGCTTGCCGGTCCTTTAGGATGACGTCTACACCGCTGTATTGCCCTAAGACACTAACAACAAGGGCTTCTGAAGCGCTTAGCTTACTACTAGGCAGCATACGCAACTCAGGAAGATACTCGGGCGGTAAAACCAAAACATCTTCGATCAGCGTCTGCAGCCTGTATGGAACGTTTTTTGCCTGCCATCCTTGAGTACGTCTATCTTGGAATGCATCAAGGGAAGGCGAGTACCTCGCGGTAAGCCGTCTCGACGACATCGTGGCCTTTGAAGAAGAAATACACGCGGGCTGGCCACACTTTCAAGTCCCAGTACCCTGGTTCCCAGCCTCGACGAGCGAATTTCCGCGTTTTGGGGGGCCAAAAAAGGATGGCACCGATGACAAACACGATGAGCATCGAAATAAACTCCATTGAACTGGGGGAGAGCATCGTGGATGGACGCGGACGAGGCTGAGAAAATCGAGCGCAATTATTGACATGCGACCCGATACGTACAGCCGGTAGGAACCCCGTCTTATACCGGTAGGCAGTCGACGTGCATATATTGACAGTGCACAGTGCAGCCCCACCTTTACATAGATTGAGTATTAGCCTAGTCAGTACTGTCGCATCTATCAAGAACGGGACTTCGGTAGCTATTGGTGCTGATAAGCACACGCTATTTGTTGCTGGGGGTGACGGTGTCATTTCTTCGTTTAAAGCTCCAGCGTAGGAACTGTCAACTGGTGTAAGTGGGACCATATATGTCACGTGGGTCATCCACTGATTAATCTAACCATATTAGTAGTATTACTTAACCTAACTTTACCTATAAGAAAGAAGGGTTTTATAGTTGCCTATTTGCATTCTTAATACTAATTACACAACATGACGTTCTTGTCTGCTTAATACGTGTAGGTGTTTGCGTGGGTGTTATGTTGCATATCCTAAAGTGCTTGCCCCCTTGACTGCTATGAGAATTAGATTTTTAGATTCCCTCAAGCGTTACAAAAAGTCTAGGAAGAGAACTCTTATTAAACACTTGTACTAATTATGCATTATGTCGCGCAAGCGATAGCCGACCACCCAATCGTCCATTTCACACTGCCCATGACAACGACCAAAAGCAAGACCCCCAATATCACACTGGCAACCCCGTACAGGTATGCAGCTTTTCTCTTTAGCTCATTCAACTCGCTAATCCATGTCGACACAGTAGTCAACGAACCGCAGAATCCGTCCATGAGACCCTGTAGGATCTGGCAGCCAACGTGTCCGCCTCCAGCACCGAAAGAACGGATCTGAACATGCTGAAGATCATATGTCATACCGATGACTGCAGTACCAAAGATATTAACGACAAAAGTGCCAAGCGGAAAAGACGGCGTGAATGGATTGAGAAACAATGACAAGTAGTAACGAAGCAAGCAGCCAAGAGGCGCAAAGACACAGGCAAAGATGGCCTGGCCGCGCCATGTCTCATTACTCCAGGAACCATGGCTGGAAGCTCCCCCGGGACGATCGGGAGGCCAAACGGCCATGAAAACTGCACCTAACCAGCATGCCCATGCCAGGAAGACAACGAGAGGATCAAGAGCGTATCGAGTCAGGCGAAAAGGCAGGGATGGTGTCCACGGGTCCACAAGATTGCAAAAATGCACACCGACTCGAAAAGCTGCAGAACAGAGGCCTATCGTCACCGATAGCACGGCAAGACCAGCCATGAAGGAATAGCCACCGTTGCGTTGAAGGTTACCGCCTTGGTCGGACGGTGATATAGGGTGGTTGATAGGAGCTGGAAGATCGTTAACGAAGGCCAGGAACACATCGCGCATAAAGCTAGAGAAGCTGGTGAAGGAACCGCAAAACCCTGTGGCTAAGCCAATATACAGAGGTATAGTCTTCTTTACTTTGTTGTGCATTTTCCCCCCCGCGATAGTCAACGATGGAGGTCCCGCTTCCTCATCGCCCTGTGACGGACGTGGTGTGTGGTGTGGCCGAGGAGGTGTATACGGTGGAATACCCCATTCTTTACGAAAAAGCCGCTGGTCTTCGGCGAGGAATCCAAGGAGGAATGTTCCAGCCACGTTAGCCCAGAGTACTGAAATTGTGACGGGCGATCCAGGATAGAAGGTCAGCGATTGCAGGCCTAGGCGAGAAAGGGTACCCAAGATAGAGAAAAGGACCAGATAGGATATAGAATATAAGTTGGTCAAAGTCGAAGAGTGGGCGGCTTTGCCTGGAATTCCAGTCTTGTCGCCTAGCGTTGGCAGCGCAGTGATGTCCAGCGCAGAACCTTGCGCCCTTCTTCCGTATATTCTATTTGGGTGTGACCAACGCGACCGGTGGGAAACTCGTTTGGTATGCTGCTGCTGCTGCTGTTGTCGCGATTCGGCGGGGTGTGTAAGCGGTGATGGGGATGGAGGACGTGAGGTGGGTTGGATGGATGATTGAGAGGGCATCGAAGAGCGCTGTTGGTTGTAGCAAGAGCGGCGGGTCCTGGCAGGGCGATGATCGGGGTTGGCGGACATGAGGATGGTCCTTTGGGGTCGCAAGTGAGGGTTTGGTCCAAGTGACGTGGGTGGTTTGGGCTAAATAGTCGACCGGGTGGGTGGAGCAGCAGTACAAGCAACCAGAGCAAGCAGGAGATCAGGGGAATCTGGCCATGGGCGAAGACCCCGGTGTGTGGCTGTCGGGGCAGGAAGCATGGTTGCAATTAAGATGGTGTGAGTTGGACGACTCGACGACGATGACGGCAGAAGAAAGACGAAGGATAAGATTCGGGCGTGGGCAGATCGGCACATGGGCCAACATGTACACATGCATGTACAGGCATGCCTGCATGGGCGCCGCTAACGTGTGGATAACGGCGAGAGCTAAGCTTCATGCAGCAGCAGCAGCAGCAGCCAGCTTATCACGCAGCCATGTGTACAGGACTACTTACTAAGGTGCCTATCTATCTACCCATCCATGGACGTGTGCCGGTCGGCCTGCATGACAACAAGCAGTGAAGTAACCAGCAATCAGACAAGCACGAGTGTATCAAAGCGAAAGTCGGAGCTGTTTAGGCCTCTGAAGAAAACAGCCACCACATCCAACCTCTGCATCTGTCCACCCCTCCACCCCTCTCTACATACCTACTTGTTCACTCCACCATCCCCAGCACCATGTCTGCTTTGCCTCGCAATGCTCACGTATCCGTCCATCCATGCTTACAAGCCAAGCTCTCACTGCTCCGGTCTGCCGATACAAGCCCCAGAGATGTGCAAACGCTGGTCCATGAGATAGCCCTCATGGTGGGCTACGAAGCTCTGGCCTCGGGCCTCACATCCCACCAGAGCGGCGAGGTAACTTGCTCCTCCACTGCTCATGTACCTTACCCCATTGAATCCTGTATTGACAAGCAACGCCAGGGTCAATCTCCCTTGGGCTATGCGTATCCCTCTACAACTGTTTCCCCTTCTCCGGCTGCCATCTCACTTGTCCCCATCCTCCGCTCCGGTCTTTCCATGGTCCCCGCCGTCTCATCGCTGCTCCCCTCACCCGTCGCTGTCCACCATCTCGGTCTCTACCGCGAGAAGTCGACCCTTCAGCCCGTAGAGTACTACAACAATCTTCCCTATCATGCCTCTTCAGCGTCCAACCCCAGCGCCCAAGGTCCAGCTGAGCTTGCCATCATCGTGGATCCCGTCATCGCCACCGGGGCCACAGCTTGTGCCGCCATTGACACGCTCAAAGACTGGGGTGTGAAGAAGATCATTGTGCTCGCCGTCTTGGCCACCGAGGAAGGTCTAAGGAATGCCTGCGAGGAGTGGGCAGAGGGTGTCGAGGTGTGGGTAGGTGGGTGCGACAAGGAGGTTGATGCCAAGGGCATGATCAAACCAGGACTTGGGGATATCGGAGACAGATTATATTTGACAATTGGCAAATGAGACGCCACATCTTGAACATGCAAGAAGCGAAGGGGGAGTGGCACAATGCGAGTGACAAATACCAAGGGAGCATTCGCTACCAAAATAGTAGCATGATCCTTGGTTGCCCGGCAATCATGGCGAGTATATCTACCATGTATGCACTTGAACACCTACATTTCAAATCCTAGCGTGGTTTCACAATCCTGTACCAGACTTTTGATGCTATAGAAGTATATCAAAATAAACATTCCATTGTTGATTTTCGGTGATCAGTGGCTGCACGGTCCACGCAATACTGTATGCCATCACCTCGCTAACTGCATTCACAATGTGATGGAAGCACCGTGACACCCTGACAATCATGGCGCTAATTCGTTCCCACGGAAGAAACTGCAAACCAAGTGATGGAATACAGGTAAGCCACAGGAGGAGGAAAGGGGAATGTCTGCCCGCTCGCTCACGTCTACATGAAACATTTGAATCCATAAGTCATCCGTACCTAGAAAACACACTTGAACAGATAGGACATCTTATGGGGGGTTAAAAGTTGACATACCAGCCAATGGTCGCTCCATCGCACTGGCTTCGAGAAGGTTTGACGAACGATTTATACCCCGTTGTATTACCTGCATGAAGGGAAAGCGAGCCATTGGGAGGAACCGTGATTACATTCAGGGGTATGGTCATCCCAATAGAATACCTCCCTGTCCTCACCTCAGCTTACTGGGCAATGAAAAGGCTGCCCCCTCAATTCACCTCCACTGGCCTTCCACCGCCCTTTCTTTAAACCAGATGGCTTATGTGCTCCTAATGACAAGGTGCTACAGCTCGAGCGCAAGGAATACCGCCAAATCTGGAAGGTTGTATCATCTTGCAAGGAATTAATCAAACTCCACCCTCCCTTCAACCTCGACCGTCATCCGAACTCCGAAGGGTTTACTTTATTCGTCCAGGGTCCTCCTATAACGCGAATCGACTCAAGTTCCGCGGGGGTTCTGCATACAGCGTACGCACAGTCCGCGAATTGTCGTGTTTCCCCGTGTATGCATGCGGGGGATCACTGACTGGCTATGCAGATGCGGACGGAGAGAAAACAATCCATCTCACGTCATTGATGCACCGCGTCGTCGTTGGAAAACGGCATCAATAGCCCGTGTAGCCACGTCACGACTAGAGGCACTGGGCCAACTCATTGGAAACCAAAAAAAGAACGTCATCATTTCACTACATAGCTCAGTCTTTGCTTTGTTACACACCGAGGGCAAAAAGTACATGATGTAAAGAGTAGAAGTACTGGGAGTATCCGCGCCAAAAGAACAAAACATTGTGCTTATTAGGAGACAGGTAAGAGAAAGGTGTGGAACGGAAAAGAGAAAAGGGGAATAAAGGGTTCGTGACCTTCGATACTTTGTAGTAGAATTACAGAGCCAGGCCCACACCATGACTTGGCAAGGAATGCCTCCCCCTTCCAGTGCAAGCAAGCTTGCCGCTGGGGGATATAATAGGATCGAGGGTAATGAGCAAGTGAAAAGTACGCTTAGGTATCGAAAAGAGAAGCGTCTGAATTTGGCGGTGACAGACCCGACCCAATCTGGGTATTATAGAGAACTCCGGGGCTGGGGCAGCCACTCAGCCAGAAGCGAACGGGCGTAGGGAAGTAGACATGAAGAGAAGCATTTTAACAACGCCGTGCATGATAGGCTCTGGTTGCCGTCGTGAGAAGACATACGTCCCGTGACTCAACTTCCATCAAAGGTCTTTTTTTTGTTCGAGGTCCAGATGCAAAACACACTTTGATTATATCAGACCGCACAACCTGAGGTTTTCTTGAATGATGATGTCTGGATACAGTTAGCAGCCAATTCTTTCCATTGCACCCGACAGTCCGGCGGCGAAACATACCATTTACGGCAGCCATGACGAATCGAATCTGCATCGTGTCTGTGGCACAGGTGAAATGTGTGTAAATTTGCTTAGTTTCGTGTTGGTTTAAGGACACGAATCGGTTCAAGATGTAATCGCAGGCGGCGGCATAATCAGGACCTCCTTCGTAGTCTGGGAAATAATTCTTCATCGGGCTGACTGGCAGCTTCTCCTTAAACCTATCAATCTTGTTGAGGAACAGGATGATGGATGTCTTTACGAACCACCGCGAGTTGCAGATGGAGTCGAACAGAGTCAAAGCCTCTTGCATACGGTTGACGGTTTCGTCTTCGAAGAGGAGCTGATCGTATTCGGAAATGGCGACCAGGAAAAGAATGGTTGTGACATTCTCAAAGCAGTGTATCCACTTCTTTCTTTCGGACCGTTGACCACCAACATCGAACATGCGGTATGTCAGGTCACCGATGATGAAGGTCGTCTCAGTAATACCAGTGGTCTTAACACGAGAACGGAGCACATCCTGATCGTTGGGGATGTAGTCGGGGGCCGCGATGCGCTCAATGGAATCGAAGTAGCTTCTCTAGTCAGCATTTGTAATCAAGCATCCGAAGCGACCGTGCCACTCACTATTTGGCGGAATCGTTGAGCTGGTACTCGCGCGAGCGCTGGAAACATTGTTGAACGCCAACGTCCTTCCATAACACCGAGATGGCGTTGCCAACCTCTGGGGGAAGGCTGTCGCCTTCAATTTGAGCAGGCTGCATGAAGATGGTCTGCACGTGGTATTCGGCGCGCTGGTCGTCGAGGGGGAGCTCAAGCGACTCCATGGCTTCGAGAATGACGCGCATCGACTGCACGGTGTTGCTGAAGATGATTTCCTTGAAGGACTCGCGCTCATCGCGGGAGTATCCGCCTTCGTGGATGAGCTTCATCTGTTTGAGAATAGTGGATTTGCCAGATTCACCAGCACCTGCAGCATGTTAGATGGGTAATGGTATGAGCGGATGAGGACTGACCGAGCAGAAGCATCTTGATCTCGTTACGCTGCAGCATCTTGTCGCGCTTGAGCTGATTCTCAATCTCCTCGTTCCTCTGCTTTCCCTCCTTCTCTTCTGTGCTCATTCCACAACCCATGGCGACGACGGCGGAAGAGGGTGATTTGGGTAGATATTAGATAGGTGGAAACGGGTACTTGTGTCGAAAGGCCGGCCGACACGGAGCCTGCTGAAGAAAAAAAAAGTCAATATAAAGCGACAAGATGAAAACGGCTGATGAAGGCGCGATGGTGGGTAGACGGCAAGAAAGAGGAGCATGCGTTGCGGACGAGAGGGCGTCGGTTGGTGAAAATGTGTGTCGGGTCTTCAGAAAGAAGTAAAGGAGGAGGCGGCAACGGGGCAGGCGCGCATCCAGGAGAGAGGATGCGGAGTGAAAGGGGAATGGCGGAAACGTGAGGGGGATCGAATGGGACAACTCACCTAGGATTATTAATGAAGAGGGAGAGAGAGAGAGCGTGTGTAGCGGTCGACGACTCGCAGGTTGAGGTGCAGCAAAGTGCGGTGGTGTGAAAAGGAAGGCGCGCAAGCGGGAGATGGAATGATTGATTGAGAGGGTGCGAGCGAGCGAGTAAGAGGGAAAGACGGGGTTCGGCAGGAGTGAGAGAGGATGGACGTGTGTGTGTGGGTGAGTGTGTGTGTGAGTGGACTGTGCAGGCACAGGCAGGCAGAGGTCGGCCGTCTCCTAGTCGATCGACGGGGCACCTGGTTGGATTGGGGGGTGGTGTCAGACCGCCAAACAATGGGTGAGGGAGAGGGCGAGCAGGGAAGAGAGACAGGCTGCTGCGAGAACCCAGGAAGCAGTAGGCGTGTGTGTGTGTGTATGTATTGATCAAACAGCAGCAGCAGCAACAGCAGCAATAGCAGCAGCAATAGCCCAGAAGCGTGTGAAGGAAGGGGAAGGGGACTTCAAGGGAGGCAGGGACCGGCGGGCAAAAAGACAAGGAGGTGGATTCTCCTTTGGGGGCGTTGTCCGGCCTTTGGGCGCACGGGCCGCGGCCTGGGATGGCTTTGGGATGCGACCGGCGGGGGGATGAACGTGTCTAGTCGAATTCAGTAGCCGCATCATCTCCACTTGACTACCATTGATACACGCATCAACAAAGCGACATGACTGATGAATGGGGACCTTTGATCCAGCTGGTCCAGTTGCGTATGCACTTGCCTGGATGCAATGCTCTCGCGTACATGGTGGCTAACACGCGAAGCAAGGACGAGAAGAGAGACTTTAGCAGTATTATACGCAGAATACGGTACCGTGAATAATCGCTCGCTAATCCAACCAGCAAGCAAGCAAGCAAGCACGCACGCAAGCACGCAAGAAAGACGACGACCACCATGGAGCACTGATAGCCATGTACATGGATAGTACCGTGGCGTGGCACGGCGTGGCCTACTTTGGCTCTTGATCGCCAATAGTACCCTTCGCCGCCCCTCGCTCCAAGTGGCATGGCATCACGACAATCAACCGTAGTTGGAGATGCTAGAAGCAAGCTAGAATGGATGTGTATCGTGGCCTCAGCCGGCCGCAACCACGTCCAAGAGCGCCGTGTCCGTCTGACTAGCAGTCATTCTAGAAGCTCTGTCGAAAGGGACCTTGTGGAAGAAAAATTCACAATAGGGGCAGCGCCGCTAGCCAGCACCCCGGCCGTCGTCTTGAAACGCTCCTGCATCTTGGCCGAGCTGGCTCTGGCAGGCTGATTCAGGAAGATGAAATGTGGAATCGCTATAGCAAGTCGCTTCGCCCGCCGTGTCATGTCGTGAACCTTTGCCGTGCTGCTATTGCTGCTGCTGCATCCACCAACCGCTCTCATTTCCTTGAATCGCCAGCCGCCAACCATGGCCCGCGCTAATCTTGTCCCATCGTAACCTGCCTGCCTGCCCCTGGGCCCGCGAATCCCTCTTGTCCTGTTGTGCTCCTCGTCCTCGTTCGTCGTCCTCTCCCACCGTGACCCTTTCCCCCACGCGCTGCGCAGCATTTGCCTGCCTGGCGGTGAGAAACATCAAATGCACCGTGGGAGCGAAATAGATGTATTGTTTCTAATCCTGAAGTCCGATCCATGTGGGTGAGCGAGCGAGGGTGCTGCTGCATGCGTGAATAGATGGGTACCTCCCCCACCTGTATACAGAACACCAGCACTCGGGTACTGTTCATGTACATGTACTTTTCACGCCGAGGCTGAGCTGAGCTCCGACAAACCCGATGCCTCAATACTTGCTCTCAGTACATGCATCGGCCGTCCATCACAATCTTCCCTTATCAGCTGCTGCAGCCTTACCATACTGCACACCCACGCCCGCAAACATCCTCGAGTACATGTCTATACATGTCGACGCCGTGCGGAGCGGAAGCGGATCGTACCGGGCGGGACAGGGCAGGGCAACATGCCTATCCACTTCCTCCTGGCGAACCTCTGCGAGCAAGAGGCACAGCGACGAGCAGGGCAACTCTATTCTGCGCATGCACGCAATACATGTCTTTCGACCATGACTGGTACATATGCCGGGGAAACACAGCCTCACCAACGAGAAAAATAGCATGCACGAGTGCATATATACACACAGCGAGGCCAAAGGAGCGAATGATGGGCGCGTAGCTGCAGCTGCCGATTCGGTAAGGCGCACCTCGAAGCGCCGACACTCGACCGTACCCATGCTTCAATACAGTCATCCTCCACCACAACCCCGACACTTCTTTGGCAGCCGCTCATCGACGTCCAAAGTCTCTGCGACACCGTGTCTCTGGCCAATCCCTTCGAGTATGCCTGCAACTCGACGCCTCGGCGGCTGCCATTGTGTGCTGCCTCTGACGCACTGCGAACAAACGGCCATGCATCATGATGCCTACTTATCATCCACATGTCTTTCCCCCCAAATCTCCTCTGGATGCACATTTCCAACGTCCATGAGACAACAGCCCCGTTACGAATTTTCTTGACTTTTCTCCTTCCCTTCCTTTTTTCCCTTTCCTCGCATCTTGCATCTGCTACACCGCTGCTGGATCAGCACGATTCCCTTTGTCCAGTCTTTCTGATCATGCTGTCCTCGTAGATCTTCATTCGTACGTCAGCCGCCCATGTTTTGGATCGCATGATATTGACAAGTACATACAATGTATGCAGTCTCTGTACCACTATGTTTCTAAGCCTCGCAAAATGGCTGTGCATGATATCGCCTACCTTCACTGTCGCTACGCCGCAAAGGACACTCTCCGAAGACCCATCACAGCAGATCCCGCTCCCGGAAGAATTTCAGACTCACATCCCCGACTGTGCACAGCCATGTCTACGTACATTGTTGTCCGCAGAGTTCCCTCTCGCCTGTACCCTTCCCTCTAACCTTAATTGTCTGTGCTCTACCTATAGCCTGGATGGTCACTCTCTCGGGGAGGTGGCTCTTGGCTGTCTGTATACTTCCTGCTCTTCGGTCGGCCGGGAAGCCGATGAAGCATATAACATCTGCCTGGGCCAACCAGATGCTGTTACCCCGACCTTGACGGCTTTGACAGTTGTGGCTACAACTTCGTCAGAGCCACCGACCATGACCACCACGAGCGAGATTGTCGTCACCAGTTCGCCAACTACCACACTCAATACCATACTGTCTGCGGTTCCTACCGAAACCGTCCATGCTGATTCTATCCCATCGATTGCGTCTTCCACATTGACCTCCTTGGCTTCCCCTTCAGCTACCCAATCCTCAATAGCAAGTACTGCAGATGAGCCTCGCACAATGAAACCCGCACAGATTGCGGGTCTATCGATCGCGGCAGCTGCAGCCTTCATCATAGCCATCGGTTTAATAGTGCTGAGTATTTTTCTGAGGAGGAGAAGGGAAAAGAAAAGAATGGGAGAAGTTGATATTGATGAAAAACGACACTCTCACTATCGACATTCCTTCGACCGAAACAGGCCGTTACCAGAGCTGCCCACCGCCTGCTCCCCAACGTCGCCCTGTTCTTCCCTTCGAGCGGCAGATGAGCGTGCAGTGAGGCCTGCAGCGAGAAATTGGAACATGAGCACACGTCCTCATCAATCTAGTCATCGTACCGCTTCATCGACACACCAGAATGCTATACCATCAAAGAATCTCAAAAGGGTTTCCCAGTCACCGCGCCAAGGCCCTCTATATCCAAAAGCAAGGCCCGGCCCTTCTCTTCCACCCAATCAGATCGGTATGGCGATAAGTGCGGGGATGCCAGGGGATCCTGTTGGAAGAGGAGGATTTGCGCAGCCTGGTCAAAGAGATGACAGGAGACGAAAATCCACCCGCATGCCCGGCACATCCCAGCGCCCAGATAGTACGATAACCCAGTGCACTGTATTTGAGGAGGACGACGTGTCTAGTGTTGCCGAATCTCGAGCATCGTCAGCGTTGTTGCCCGCCTTCCCAATACCCCCAATTCGCAGCTTCCAGCCACCAAGACCTCCACCACCAAAATTCACTCTCGAACGACCTGTTGATGTACCAGCGTGCAAGCACCCGATCAGAAAACACCCCGGAATAGCACTGGAAGTTGCGACTCAACCGTCAACGGTGCCGTCCGTGGAAATCAATGTACCGGAACCCCTGGGCACGGCATCACCGAAAATCGTATCTTCTAGAGGAGTCGATGCTGACTCTTCCAGCGGCGATATCCCGGATTACTATTTTACCTCTGATAAATCGGTTAAGGGAACCCCCAAAGCCAGTCCAGGCGTAGTAGCAAAACCCTCCGATATCAGACTCAAATTTTCATCAAGCAATGCCTCGAGGGTATCATCAAGGACATCCACGAACAGATGCGACTCGTTCTCTTCTCGCTCCTCGTTTGAGAGCGTAGATGTGGATGATCCCACACCGGGGAGTGAAGACGATGGTAAGCTCTCACCAGTTGCCGAATCTCCAATCTCCAACCTCCGGTATCCCAAAGTCCCCCGCGCGTCCAATCAGTTGGTGCCTCGAAGTCCCCCCATAACTCCCAATAGCCAGTCGAGTCGCAATAGCCTGCGTTTGGCAACGGAGCCATCCTCGCTGCTAGTCAAAAGGCTTGGTGAACAAGGGGCTCTGCAGCTTGGAGGTCCGCTGCAAACCGGTAGCCCTACGAGACCAAACGCAAAGTTTCGCATGCGTCGCAATAGCATGGAAAAATGGAGTCCTGGTTCAGTGAGCGAGCGTGGGATTCGTACACAAAGTGGTGGTGTATGGCCACCAAAAAGCCCGGCCATGTATGAACCGAGTGTCATACGACCGCTGAGCATCCGCCCCAAACAGACGATTCTCCAAACCCCCCAGGAAACAATGAACGCGTTAAAAAGCCCGGCATGGGTGACCGATCTGACACCAACACGCCAGGGGGAAGATCTTCTAATATCCGTTACTTATTCCAAACCCAAGCGCTGACCATCAAAAACTTCTTTCTTTTGTTTGCCATTTCTTTGTTCGCCCTGCAGTATACCTACACGCTTGTTGATCCCGATTCGATTCTTACTGACTAATTGATTGTTTGGAACACCGTAACATGATTTGCACGGTGTGGCTTTGCCACTTTTCATGTTGGCGTTCTCGGAATACCCGCCCCACAGTATCCTCATTGGAGCGACGACGAGTCTCTTTTATTATGATTTATTTTGTCCCATAGCCATCATTTTTACAATTTGTATGTACTTGGTCCATGGGACTCCAACTCGGAATTTATTCACTGGATTCATCTTTACTGTTGGGGATTGTACTATCTTTGGCGATGCGAACTGTAACATAGAGGAGGTAGAAGTATTTGCTGAGATAGCAGTCGATTTAGAAATAAAACTGTGCTAGATTATCAGGACGCACATCTCTCTCTCTTTTTTTTACCCTCCAAGTCTACGTTTATTCTAGTATCCAGGGCCCAGGGCAAGCACTTGTGCAATTCGGCATCTCCGGGGAAATTATCTCCGAATGAATTGCTCGTTCGGGGAGTAACAGGTTTTGGTGTTGGGCTTTTGCTGGGCCGGATAAAAATAAAAATCAATCATCATCAGACTAGGCATGCATGCCCACGACGCAGCTTGAACGCAGCAGCCAGCGATGACTTTTTTTTCCCTGTGTACTTATGTACATAGGTACATGGTTGACACTGTGCGTTGTCCCGCTGGCTCGCTGTCGTTTCAGCGGCGAGTACCTATCCAGTTACCATTAATGCGCGGGCAAAAATATGATACACGACGGGCGTCAATCTGCCCAACCAAGTAGGCAGATAAACCACCGGCTTCACTCGGAAGCGGTTGGGGAGGGTTTATTCTGCCGGCCGTTAACAAGTCCCGTTTCTTCTCGCAATTCCGAGTGAGGCGAAGAGTCTGGATTATATGTAACCATGTGGGTAGTCATACTGGGTAAGAGCTTACTCACGACATGGAACACGGCGGAGGGCTGAGGCTGCACGCACGTCCTGCTGCCTCTCTCTGTCATTAGCCAGCCAACCTACCCCCACCCACGACCCCACCATTTCATCATTAGCAAAGCACAGCAAAGCACAAAACCTTCGGCCGCCCTCCCAACGTTGGCTCTCCTCCCCCTCCAAACCTCCTCTTTCCTCACACAACCGCCATCATGCCTTACGGAAAAACGGACGAGCTGGCCATCAACACCATTCGCACCCTTGCGGTATGTATACATGCATGAGGCCATATTGCCCCTCCTTTTTTCCTCGCTCATGTCGAGCCCCGCTTGCACGTTACCTCTCACCATCATCATCACCACCACCACAATCCCTCCCATCCCGACCGCTCGACTTCTTTGTCTTTCATTGGACAGCATGCCTGGCCATCACTGCCATTCCAATTGCTGATTTGTCATCTCCTTCCAGGTCGATGCCACATTTGCGGCCAACTCTGGTCACCCGGGCGCCCCCATGGGCATGGCCCCGGTGGCCCACGTTCTCTTCAACAAGTTCATGACTTTCAACCCAAAGAACCCCGAATGGGTCAACCGCGATCGATTCGTTCTTTCGTATGTCTTGCCCACTCACAATCTGGTTGTTTTGCTCCCGCTAACCTTGCTTTGCAGAAACGGTCACGGATGCATGCTTCAATATGCTCTGCTTCACCTCTTCGGCTACGCTTTGAGCATCGACGACCTCAAGAACTTCCGTGTAAGCTCGTCCTTCTTCCCCTCACCACTAGTCATCAGACATGCTCGAGTTTGGCCACTGATTCCCCCATAGCAAGTCGACAGCATTACTCCCGGCCACCCCGAGTCTCACGACACCCCTGGCATTGAAGTCACCACTGGCCCTCTCGGCCAGGGTTTCGCCAATGCTGTTGGTCTTGCTATTGCTCAGGCGCACACCGCGGCTGTTTTCAACAAGCCTGGCTATGAATTGATCAACAACCACACATATATGTTCTTTGGCGATGGTTGCGCTATGGAGGGTATTGCTAGCGAAGCTGCATCCACGGCTGGCCACTTGCAGCTCGGTAACTTGATCGCCATTTACGACGACAACAAGATCTCCATTGGTAAGCGTGCTTTGTTCTCTCGCGTCATATTTTTTCATTTCTCTCGGCAGGCTGACATGACTGTGTAGACGGTGACACCAAGTGTGCATTCACCGAGGATGTTACCAAGCGCTTCGAGTCCTACGGCTGGCATACTCTGCACGTCGAGAAGGGTGACGATGATCTTCAGGCTATTGAGGAAGCCATTGCGAAGGCTAAGGAGGTCAAAGACAAGCCCACGATGATCAAGCTTACCACCACCATTGGCTTTGGCTCCAAACTCCAGGGAACCGGTGGCGTTCACGGTAACCCCCTCAAGGCCGACGATATCAAGCAAGTCAAGGAAAAGTTTGGTTTCGATCCTGAGAAGACGTTTGTCGTGCCTCAAGAGGTCACTGACATGTATCACAAACACGCAGCCGACGGTGCCGCCGCTGAGCAAGAGTGGAACAAACTCTTTGAGAAGTATGGACAGGAACACAAGGATCTCCACGCTGATCTGTCGCGCCGATTGAGGGGCGATCTTCCGGAAGGATGGCAGAACAAGCTCCCCACATATAAGCCCACAGACTCGGCGATTGCATCCCGAAAACTATCCGAGAGCGTACTGGAGGCCATCTACGAAGCTGTTCCAGAACTGCTTTCGGGTTCCGCAGATTTGACAGGTTCCAACAACACTCGCTGGAAGAAGGCTGTTGATTTCCAGCCGCCCAACACTGGCATTGGTGAGTGGTCTGGTCGATACCTCAGATATGGTGTCCGCGAGCATGCCATGGCTGCCATCATGAACGGCTTGTCCGCATATGGTACCATCATCCCAGCGGGTGGAACCTTCCTTAACTTTGTCTCCTACGCTGCTGGCGCCGTCCGCCTGTCCTCGCTGTCCCGCCAACGCGTCATCTACGTGGCCACTCACGATTCCATTGGTCTTGGTGAAGACGGCCCGACCCATCAGCCCATCGAGACGCTTGCTCACTTCCGTGCTTTGCCCAATATGATGGTCTGGCGTCCTGCCGATGGAAACGAGACCTCGGCTGCGTACTACATGGCCCTCACATCCAAGCACACACCCTCCATCCTGGCACTTACCCGTCAGAACCTGCCCCAACTTGAGGGCTCTACACTTGAAAAGGGCATCAAGGGTGGTTATGTAGCACTTGAGGCCGAAAACGCCGACGTCACCCTGGTTTCTACCGGTTCCGAAGTATCGCTCTGCTTGGAGGCTGTCAAGACTCTTAAGGAGCAGGGCAAGACTGCTCGTGTGGTGTCTCTTCCTTGCGTCGAGGTATTCGATGCCCAAGACAAGGATTACAGGCTGTCAGTCATTCCCGACGGCATCCCTACCATGAGCGTCGAGGTCATGTCGACCCTCGGCTGGGAGAAATATTCACACGAACAATTCGGACTCAACCGCTTCGGTGCCTCGGGACCATACAAGGATGTCTACAAGGTATGTGCCTAGAATGTGTGCACCATGGTGTGATTATTTGCTGACTCCACGCGCAGAAATTCGAGTTCACCCCCGAAGGTATCACCAAGCGTGCTCTGGCTACCATTGACTTCTACAAGGACGTCAAGCCCCTCCGCTCACCTCTCAACCGTGCCTTCACACAGCTCATCTAAGAAGTTTGGCCGAAGCAGCTGGGCGCATGATTATGAATTACGAGGTTTCCCCTCCAAAGGTTGACACTGATTCCGAGGAGCAAATGGCGTACTTGACACAATAGCTAGATAGCTAGGTTGCAGTAGAAATGCAAAGACATATGTTCAACTCTAGAGCATCCTGTGGGATGTAGTGCCACAGTTTGGGTGTACATGTGTATATTTTAACTACGTAGCTATGTACCTAGACTGGCAAAATGGCGATGACGTCGTGCCACAACAAACGACAAAAACAGAACCCCAAGGGACGGGGGGGGCCCGCGGGAGATTGAAGCACAGTGCAGTGCAGTGCAGAGAGGAATGCAAACTGCGCCTTGCGACGGCGGCCTCTGATTTCTAGGGAGGCCAGATGATGAGATGTACATGTGTAGTTTCAGTGTACATGGTGCAGCAGGGTTAAGCGCCCACGCATCCGTCCGTCGATCCATCCATCCATCATCTATGATTGCTGTGGCGGACGGCAGTTGTTCAGCTCGCTAAAAATAGCCACGTATTTAGCAACGCAAGCAAGCAAGTAACTGAGTATCCATTGGAGCGGGGGCCGGAACCACTCCTGGTGGCTGTGGCTGTTTGAACCCAAGACAGTGTGAAGTAGAAGGATGATGACAGCTAAACTCTATCGGATGCAGAGCCCTTTGCTCGTTCATGCATTCAATCAACCCATCAACTGCAAAGCATATTAGGTAATTCTATCCCAAGTGCTCATCCAGATTGCAGACCAGACAGACAGCGACCATCGATCCGTACCTTCCGGTGTCCTTGCAACTACCTACATACTTACATACATACCTACTCTTCCCTACCTCCCTAGGCACCTACCTACCTACATGTGTATGTACATGTGCATCAGTCCTTGAGCAATTGATCCTATAGCGACAACACGCGACAGCATCGAGGATACATCGTATGAATTTATCGGACTGGCGCGCAGCATCCTTCCAGATACTACTCAAGTACTTGGTTACCTGCTCGACTTGGTCAATCAAGTTCATACCGTGCCACACATACACATCTCACCTACTTGCCGCAATCACTTCATTTCAACTAGGCGGGAGAGAGCTGCTCCACACCCATAAGTAGTCCAATTATCTGCTGCGACAAGAGGCACAAGCACCCCTGCGACCACCACCACTGCCTTACCGCGCTTTCTTGTTTACCCAAGTACTGGCTGTATAGAATCCCCACCCCACCCTGCACGCCACGCTCCCTTTTACCAACAATCGTTACCTACTCCTCGCAGAATCGTGCCGATTCCATTCCGGCTCCAAGATCCTGGCGAGCATTCAAGACTTTCTTGGCTCCGCGCCCAGCAGGATCGTGCATCGCCGCCCGCGGTTACGTAGCCCGTTACGTCTATCCCAGTTGCCTCTCCAGTAGCCAACATGCCGCGGCCAGCTCTACACGCCAAACTCTCCCTCCCCTCGCGCCTCAAACACACAAACAGCAGCGCTGCCAACTCCAATCCCAACAGCGTGCCCGCAAGTCGTAGCGCAAGTCCAAAACGTACAATGACTGAGAACTCAAAGCCGACCGACCTGGTGCTGCGCGCCAATGTCATTCAGGTGGGCGTGTGCCCCGCCACCAGCCAGAGACCACTTCAAGCTGACGGTTGCTTCTAGGGCAGAAATCTGGCTGCAAAGGACCGCAGCGGCACCTCTGATCCTGTGAGACTCTTCTCTACACCCTCCGTGCACCGCTTTACGTACATTCACAATGCCTCAGCCATCTCACCTGCCTCTCGTCCAAAGACTCTAGCTGACCCAGCCTGGCACAGTACCTCGTCTTGACCTTGGGCGATGCCAGACACACGACCCCCACCATAAACAAGACGTTGAACCCCGAATGGAACTGCACCCTTGAGTTCCCCGTCACCGGTGAGCAGACACTGCTCTTGGAAGCGTGTTGCTGGGACAAGGACCGTTTTGGAAAAGACTACATGGGCGAGTTCGACGTCATACTGGAAGACCTCTTCCAAAACACCCGCTTGGTCCAGGAACCCCGATGGTTCCCCCTCGAGTCGAGGCGCGGAGGGAAAAAGAAATCGGTTGTGTCGGGAGAGATACAAATGCAGTTTACTTTGGCCGATACAAGCAATCCCAATGCGAGCACGGAGGAACTTGCTAGAAAATTCATGGCCTTGACTGCTCAATCCCCGAGCCCTGACGAGGAAGACGATGATGCTTTGCTGCGTGCGGATAGTGCTGATGCGGATGACATGGACGAGGACGACAGCTCGGACGAAGCCATGGATGAATCGAAAAAGGCGGAGAGACACGAAAAACGAAGGAAGAGACTGAGACTAGCCAAATTGAAGAGGAAAGCTATCAAGTCGAGTGCTTATGAATTCTCCGATAAAACAGAAGTGGCTGGCGTTCTGTTCCTGGAAATCACCAAGATCACAGACCTTCCACCAGAGCATAACGGTAAGTCTATCCTCAACGCAATAACTAGCTCTGCTGACGCCGCTTAGTTACCCGAACATCCTTTGATATGGACCCTTTTGTCATTACATCCCTTGGAAAGAAGACATACCGGACCAAGACCATCAGGCATGACCTTAACCCTGTATACGACGAGAAGCTCGTGTTTCAAGTATTGCAGCATGAGACAAACTATTCCGTCAACTTTACTGTGGTCGACAAGGACAAATTTTCTGGTAACGATTACGTTGGAGAAGTCAACTTCCCTCTAGAAAAAGTGCTTTCCATTGCTCCCGTGGCTGATCCTAGCACGGGACTTTTTAAAATACCTGAACCTTCCGACTCTCCGGGTGTTCCAGAAGCTAGGAGATCTCGGTTTCGTCTGCCCATGTCTCGTTCTTCTTCAGCCCATAGCCTTTCCCGACTCGGCCGGCCGGGTTTGAAGAAGGAGAGTTCCGCGAGTTCACTATCTAACAAAGATAGTAGCGGCAACCTGGCACCACCTTCGACCAGTACCCCTCTGACCGGGAGCGAATCGAACAGTAGCACGACGCAGAGCATGTCTACCGTCAACGTTGACCCTTCCGCAGTAGATGATCAAGACCTCAAGATGTTCACGCTGCCTCTGGAACTGAAGAACAAAGAGCGCTGGGAGGCCACCCATAACCCTACACTCTACATTCAGGCCAAATACCTCCCGTACAAAGCGCTTCGGCAGCAATTCTGGCGTGCTATGCTCAAGCAGTACGATGCCGACGATAGTGGTCTAATCGACAAGGTTGAATTGACCACAATGCTCGACACCCTAGGCTCAACCTTGCACGAGTCTACCATCGACAGTTTCTTTACCAGATTTGCGCAGCAGCATCAGGGCGAGGAGCTTTTGACTTTCGACGAGACTGTGAGGTGTCTCGAAGACCAATTGCAGCGTATTGAAGAAGCATCGTCAAAGAAACATATTTGGAGTCGATCTGCGACTTCCACTAGCGACCTACTAACGACAGGAACAGCGACACCCGCCCTTACATCCGGCACACAAACACCGCTCAATGCTCATTCCTCCCAAACTTCTATCCCGGCCTTAGAGTCTGACCTTCTTGGTAAGGAAGGGGAAGAAGGGGACTTCATTCGGCCAGATGAGTTGGGAGACGAGAAAGGGGAGGAGCACGTCATCGAAATCCGCGAGTGCCCAATCTGTCATCAACCTCGATTAAATAAGAAGTCTGACGCTGACATCATCACTCATGTGGCGACATGTGCTAGCCAAGATTGGAGGCAGGTTAACAATATTGTCATGTCCGGTTTCGTCACCTCCAGCCAGGCCCAGCGCAAATGGTACTCCAAGGTCATCACGAAGATCTCATATGGCGGGTATAAGCTCGGGGCCAACTCTGCCAATATTCTGGTGCAAGACCGTTTAACTGGTCAAATTAACGAAGAGCGGATGAGTGTCTATGTTCGACTTGGCATCCGGCTGTTGTACAAGGGTCTCAAATCCAACAGCATGGAGAAGAAGCGAAGTACACAATCCCTTTTCCCTGCCAAGGCCATTTTGATGCTAACGTATATAGTCCGAAAACTTCTCCGTTCTCTCAGTTACAAACAAGGGAGAAAATACGACGACCCTGCTTCGGCAGCCGAAATCCCTGGGTTCATAGCGTTTCATCAACTGGATATGTCGGAAGTGCTCCTATCAACCTCTGAATTCAAAAGCTTCAATGAATTCTTCTACCGCGCTCTGAAGCCTGGGGCGCGACCATGTTCTGCTCCCGACGATCCTCGGGTTATTGTGTCTCCCGCTGACTGTCGATCGGTCGTCTTCAATACCCTAGAATCAGCACAGGCAATCTGGGTCAAGGGACGCGAATTCACGCTCCAGCGTCTGCTTGGAGATGCCTATCCTGAAGATGCAAAGCGATATGTCGGTGGCTCTCTAGGTATTTTCCGTTTGGCTCCGCAAGACTATCACCGATTTCACATTCCCGTGGATGGCGTAATGGATGAACCGAAAACAATCGAAGGCGAGTACTACACTGTGAACCCAATGGCAATACGATCGGCGCTCGATGTATATGGTGAAAACGTGCGCATCGTTGTCCCCATCGACTCCGTGGCCCATGGCCGCGTAATGGTTATTTGCGTTGGCGCTATGATGGTCGGGAGCACCGTCATTACACGCAAGAAAGGTGAACAGGTGAAGCGTGCCGAAGAGCTGGGCTATTTCAAGTTTGGTGGTAGCACTCTTCTGCTTCTGTTTGAGCCCGGCCAGATGAAATATGACGATGATCTTCACGACAATTCCAAGTCAGCATTGGAGACTCTTGTAAGTTGAGATGGGATAGAACTAGTAAAACAAACTAATATGCCACAGGTCCGCGTGGGCATGTCTATCGGCCATAGTCCCAACAGGGCAGCTCACGAACCCGACATGAAGAAGAGCAATCCCACCATGGAGGAAAAGCAGGATGCAAAGAGGCGCATCGAGGGCAGTCTTGCGCCGAAAACTACAGGCCCCATGGCGGGCGCTGGCATGTGAGGAAACAAATATATGATTTGGGTGACGCGACGGTCAAGGTGTTCGCAACCGAGGGTATACGGCTTTGGATACATTGCGTTAGGGGATACGAAGGCATAAACAGATAGCATGGAGGTATTGGTTAGCTGCTGGCTCGCACTTCGCCGGTTTGGTTTGAGCTTCCTACGTGCATATATTTTACGGAACTGGCATCGCAATACTCAATGTTGACGCCTAATCAATAGATTTAAAGAAAGAATAAAAGAAACTACCACATGACGGATGCGTATTGCTGCATGCATGTGTGAATGTCAGAGTTAGGTACAATAGCGTTGCATGACTCCTAACAACTTATCGACAGAAATGCTCGCTACGTATGAACTTTGAAAGAGGCAAAATGGAGTGTATCGCAAAACTGAGTGTTGGTGTGTTGGTGGTGATATTACACAACTGACATGGAACTCTTCATATCGTGGTGCCGGCTTTACATGTGGTGCACCAACTCGAGTGTTGTTGATGATGGTGTCTTAGTCAGCAACCACACTAATGCAGCTTCCATGTTGAGAGGGGACGGGGCGACGGCCAAAACCAAAACAAACCCACCACCAACTGACCCAGCGTTTCCTTGCTCGCGTGCAAACAACCAAGACCACGCGCACAGATTATCCCACCTCATCGCCAATCACTACCAACATATATACTCAACCCATCATCCAACGCGCATCTCGACCAGCCCGTCTGCCTCCCAGGAGATCCTAATCCCGGCCGTCCCAAACGCCGCATTGTAGCTGTTGCGCGTCCATGCACGCGCTTCACTCTCAACACCCGCCGCTCCGCACATAGCAATCGGTATCCATGAACGCTGTTCTTGCAAGATCGCCACTTCAATCGCTACTCATGGCCGCAAACCGTCCGACGACGCGACGAAGAAGCGCAAAATCCGCATTCGAAGATGACGATGCGCCTGCGCCAAAGAGGGTGAGGACGGAGATCAATGGTACTGGGAAGAAAGCAAATGGTGCGCCGAGGAAGGCAGCGAAGCTAGGTGAGTTTGCGCAACTGTTGACGATTTCGGCGCTAACAACGGACCAGCATATGACGAGGATGACGACGGTTTCCAGTTCACACGTCGCACTTCGAGACGGATCACGAAAACCCAACCGCAGCCAGAGCCAATATTGGAAGAGCCGCTCAAACCACTACCAACACGCAGAAAAAAAGCTATCCCTGCACCACCACCACCGGCACCGGCAGATCAAAAAGCTCCTGAAAGACGACGACGATCAGCGCGTTTATCAGGCGATCAAAACCATATGAAGCAGGTCGAAGAACCAGGTGAGCGCGAAGAGTCCTCAAAACCAGCCCCGAGGCGCACGAAGAAGACGGCGCCGGCATCAACAGAGAAAGAGAGGAAGAAGCAAATTGCTCCGGCACCAGAAGTACAGCCCAAAGAGAAAACCACGATATTGGGTGCGCAGACGCCCACACATAACGAGTTGCATGTATCAAAGAAACGAGATGGAGGAGCCACAAAGATTATGCTGCCGTTTGCCGACACCCCGGTTATCAATCGTAACAAAGAGATGCGGAAAGCCAGCAAAGATGGCCACAGGAGGAGTAGCACAGGCTTGAGGGGTAGAAGGGCCAGTTCGTTAATCGACAGTGGCATGTCGAATGGTGAGCAGCTACCAGTATCAACTTGGCTCGGTGACTTTGATCACGTCAGGACTGGCCTTTTTGAAAGTTGTGGGGCTAACAATGATTTAGCTCTTCCGCATTCTGAAGTAGAGGTCAGCGATTACTTCAAATATATTGAGCAGAGCTTACCGGAACCGCGGCGAATGAAACAACTCTTGACATGGTGTGGATCGCGAGCGCTTCCCGAGAAGCCTTCGGGAGATGTCAAAAACGCAAATGCAATTATGGCGGGTACGTTAGCTCCTGGAACGTGGGGGTGATCGCAATGGCTGACTCTATCTCTTATAGCGCGCGCAATACAGCAAGAGCTCATAGACGATTTCGCGAATAAGCCCGGTCTATCTGATTGGTTCAGTAGGGTATGGCTTGAGAATTGCGCAGGCCGGCTGAGAACATGAATTGACGAAATCATAGGAAGAAATCACACCCCCCACGATTGTGAAAAAACGACCAAACCCTCAAAACGACAAAAATCACAACACCTTACTGGAGCTAGAAGAGGAGATAAAACGGTACGTAATTCATGATACTCCGTCCAGATTGTTCTGACCGATTGTTATCTAGTCTCGAAGAAGAGAAGTCTGCGTGGGACGCCATCGCTTCGTCGTCATCCAAAGCCAGACCAACGGACCCACCGCCCTCAATACAAAACACAATTTCTATCACAGACGACATTGACCCTACTGTACTCGATCCCTCCCAGGCATCCATAATATCCGCCCTTCAACCGCCATCAGAGACTCCAGAACTTGCGCCAACAGCAACATCATCCACATCACCCAGATCTACACCACCGCCTTCGTCCACATTCACATTCCAATTCACCACATCCGCTGCGCTCCAATCACATCTCACAAAAATGTCGCAGTCCCTCGAACCCAACATAGACGTCTTTGCAGATGGCTTACATAAGATTGAGCAATACAGAAACACGGCGGAGCGGGTGGCTGATCGGGTTCTGGGGACGGCGGCGAAGAAATTGGAAGAGCGGGAAAAGAGCGTCAGAGAAAAAGTGGGCAGCGAGGGCATCGGTGTGGGCGATGTGCTGAGGGGTTTGGCAGGCGTGCTCAACGAATCTTGAGATACTTCATCTATGCCTCTGATGTCTTTCTGTTCTTCCCCTTGCAGCCTTTCTTTCGTGCTCCATTCCAGCTGCATCCAGCGTGTGTTTTCTTGCGATACGGCATTTCTACTTATACCTCGAGTTCCCCTCTTTTTTTTTGGTTCGAACCCTTTCCTTGCTGTTTACGGTTCGAGCGCTGTGGAATGACGGTTTCCTCCTTCCCCCTTTTGCTTTTGTTGGCCTCGTTTGGAGAAGGTCCGAATTGGTACACTGTAGAACCAGTCGCTGCACGAGAATGATGTATATATAGAAAAAATGTCCATCTGGGGCTGCAAATGCATCGTCCGCTTGGCATGATTCTGATGGCTCTCATCAGCTTTTGTTCTTGTATAAGAGGATCTTGGAAGGCAATAGATGACCGGCCACACATTGCAATGGGCAAGAAGCATTCCTTCAAATCATTTGCCTTGAACATAATTCGCGCCAACGAGACTCCATCTAGTCACTTCTCACACTCCCCCTTTCCGAAAATATCACACGTCACTTCTCAGCTCATTTACTAAACCTCGATTGACAGAGGTGCCATAGGATCTGCGACAGTGACAATGTGATGAAGATGCACATGTCTACATTTTCACGCACCAAACCGCCAATCTGCCGATACCGACATCTCCAAGGTCGAGACCGAACCCAAATGTCAGTCTGAGGAACATCAGTCGAGCTTCAAGGTACGCAAGTACGTCCAGAGACGCAGAGACCAACTGATCGGCCGTTCTACCGAGGAGTTGCTCCCATGCTGTATTCGATAAGATGAGTTTACCCGATTCGATCTGGCCTGTTTCGTCGATGATGTTTCCCAGCTATGTGGAAATGCATTAGTAGGTTCATTCAACTAGAGGTGTGGATGATTACGGGACAATGTGTCTACTTGGAGATTGTGCTTACAATGTGCGGGTTGATACGCAGCGCCTTCACTGTTTCACAATGCCTACACCTCTCATGGGCAGAGTTTGCAAAGAGAGGGATTCCGCAACACTCTGTACCCATCAACATATTTCGCTGGCAGTTGGCTACGAGATGGACGCCCGTGAGAACAACGCTGATGTAGCCCATGATGTTATCGGGCGGATTCGACCGCGCAATCTCATCAATCTCGCTCAGTTTGAACAAAATCTTGATTGCCGCGGTCTCAGTAGTCTCCATCTGTGGCGGGAAAGGCGGAATGGCGTGCTCCCTTTTGCTCAGTCGCTGGCTGAGTGCTCGTACAAGGCGAGCATCGGGCATGTCCGGATCGATATACAACTGTGTGTCGGTGCCCAGCGAAAGCCTGGCCCCGCGCCCAATACGACATCTCGGACTCGCGAGCAAAAGGACAGTATGGGAAGGTGTCCATGTGGTTGCAGAACTGCTGAGAAAACCATAGAGGGTAAGGGAGGCTTGTGCGGTGTCGTCGAGGATGCCAATAGTGATCAGTTCGGATGTTGCGCCATTGTTCTTGATGACTATGTGCTCATGTTGGTTTCTCCACACGAAAGAATAGAACTGACCGCATGACTTACATTCCGTTCTCGCTCCGATATACTTTACGCAGACCATGACCTTGCATTCGTCGACGTGAAAGCCGCCATCCAAGTATTGCTTCAGCGTCATCAGACCAGGCACAGCCAGAGGTCCCGCCTTGAACGGCCGTTTAAGCATGGTATTTTTTTCACTCCCGTCGTGCATCATAAAGTGACAGTGTTTCTCCCCCTCCGGAAACATGGAAGTGAACAAAGGTGCAGCCTTGGGCGCCAACCCTACGGACTCGGAGTTTCCGTGGCTCACATGTACCGTCCAGATGGACACCAGCATTCCCAGACGAAGCTTTACGGCCCAGTCAACATGTGCGTACCAAAGTCTCACGGTCATGGCCCCCGTATCATCGGCTATTATGATTTTGACGTATCCCTGGGCGGTCTGAGGTCGCTTACTCGGCTTGGGGATATCATGAGCATTGACTACGCGGCCCTTGAGCGTGATGTGTTGAGGGCCAGGCTGAAGAGAGCCGATGCATACCGCTTGGTAATGGAGCGTGGGCATCCATTCTGAGCTTTGCACCGGGGTATGTTGCTCAGGGGGGGTCAAGTCATCCTCCGGTGCTGGCGTCGGGGGCGGCGACCCAGGCGGGCTGGACTGGACTGTGATGGACGGCATTTTTCTCTCAAAATGAAGATTGAAAGCCGGCGAGACAACTCGCATCATTAGCAATGGTCAAATGATGGGGTATAAGGGGAGCTCACAAGCAAAGCGCGAAGGACCAATGAGCACGTTACCCGCTGAATGCGGAAAGAAGGTTCGCACCTGTACCCTCAAGCTTTCTCGCAATTGTTCTCGTGGTACAGCTCGCTCAAGAGTACGCAACAATCTGAAGCGGCAAGATGAATTGAAAGTGCTCAATGCTCACTCATGTGTTCATATTTTGCCTTCGATTCCATGTGGGCAGAGATTGAGAGACCCTATCATCGATTGCGGAATCACAAAAGCTACGAGTACGAGGATTCAAACCACAATTGATTGATTGACTACATGCATATTGGTAAAGACAGTATAAGTGCGGTTCATGTTGAATGAATCGCCATCAGGTGGCGTGTACACGTACACCAGAGTCCGCTGTTAACATCGCGGCTCATCCCCCAAACGCCACAGTAAAGCACTTCACAAGGAGATGGTGACTCTAGAAGAGTTTGTGTTCCAGAGTCATGTCGCTCTCAGGTTCCAAGCCCACGCAGGCGCGGAAAATATTTGTGAGGGCGGCACGCTGTTTAGCCAGAGAGTTGATGACTGGAGTGCCGGGAGGGGTGAGCGGCGCCTTGAGCATATAGCTGAGAACGCTGAGCACACTGTGAAAGCCAGCATACTTTGCCTGAGCGTTGTCGGTTCCGTGGGCCTTCCACTGAATGCGAGTCATCATCTCAGCAACCAAGACCAGATCGATGATCAACGGAGAGGCCAAGAGCGAATCCTCGCAAACGTTGAAGATGCTAATGGTCTGGTGGCCACCCAAGAAGATCTCAGCGTAGTATTCATCGAGCGCACGCTTGTTGTCACCAACAGCGGGCATGTACTTGATGACCACGGTATGGTCGGGGTGCTCGTCCTTTTCGTAGAGCACAGTGTTGGCAGCGACCATATCGTCGACCACATTTGACTTGGAAATCTCCTTGGAGCGGAACTGCTTCTGAGAGCTAAGATTCATGCCGTCGTTGTTTCCTAGATGGTTGTAACTGGCGATGGAGGTGAGCTTGATGCCTGCATTGATCAAGAAATCGACAAGAGCAGACTTCATTTTGGTCTGACCAGACTTGAAATCATCGCCACCAATGAATGCACCGTGCTGTTCCGCGAGCTGGATGGCACCAGGCACAAAGGTGTTCTGGGGAGATCCGTTGATGAATGGTACTTTGTCCAAGATGCATGCGACAGCAAAGACGGTACTAGGAGAGACCTCTTCATGTCCGCCTTCAATGGCCTTGAGAAGATTCTCAGCAGTGTCGTGGACACCTTCAGTCACATCCGAGAAACGTTCGGTGTTGGCAGTCCACTGCACAATCACCTTGTCGAGATTGTGGGCGGCTTTGAATTCTCTGTTCATTCAGTCAGTGGGCACTCTCTGAATGGATTCCAGCATAAACGTACTGGATGTCCTTGCGGATCTGTTCGACATGGGCCATGGAGGCCTTGGTGCCGGGGATGACGTTGTCAGCGCGTTCCTCCTGGTTGGCAGCGATGAAGTCTGGATAGTAGATGCTGGGCAAAGGCGTCATGGTAGCCATTTCCTTGTGGACAAGAGCTTTCAAGGTGGGCTCGAGGACCTTTGCGCGATCCATGGCATCTGCGAGGTTCATGCTGCTGATGTCCCAGCCACCCACGACGAGATCATTGGGATGGACCATGGGCATTAGATCATGAAAAGGAATGTTGATGTCGTCGGAGGTTTCGCTGTCGACACCGAGCTTGGTTGTGGAGCCCATGATGACGGAGCCATAGTAATTGGCGGCTCGTTTGCCCTCCTTGGTATCCCAGACGAGGCCACGACGGTTGGCAATGATACCAGCAGTGACAGTGGTACCATTGTTACCACCCAAGCCGACAAGCATGACGCCGAGCTTGGGGATTTTGCGATCAACCTTGAAATCATAGAGAGTCTCCTTGGGCACGGCTACAAACTTGCCATTGGCATCCTTGGACACGGCCGTAGTGCGGTAGGTGTACTTTGTGTTGATGGTGTCGTCGGTGTACTGGACATTGGGAGAATCAACAACAAAGAGGTTCTTGGCCGGGGTTGCGGGTACTCCATCACCCCCCGTCGCAGAGCCAACGTGATCCTCAGCGTGAGGAGCCATGCTGAGTCGAATTGGCTTTTAGCTGGATTGATTGGTTGAAGACCACGGCAAATTTAGTTGCGGTAGTCTAAATCCGACGCTCCTCCGGAAGGAGAGGTGCGTTGGCCTGCGAAGGGGTGGTGAACGCTGGAGGGGCGGTTAGTTTGAGATCAATCAATATCATGGTTGGGGAGCAGGGGGCAGCAGCAGCAGCAGCAACGTACGAGTTGAGAAGGTTGGAAAACATGCGGGTACGAGCCCGGTTTGAGGAGTTTGTGAGTTCTGGGAGAGTGCAAGAAGAAGCTGTGTTGGACGGTGGTATGGCTGGAGAATTGGACGGTGTTGATGGTGGGGAGGTGGGAGGTGGGGGGGAAACAGCAGGAGGGACTAATTTATACCACCAAGCTACGGGCAGTCAACTAACTGGATGTGTGGATAGGGAGAGGCATTTAGCCAATAGAACAGGCAAATAGATGGAGCCGCCTAGGAGACAGCAAACGAAGGGTCAACAACACATCCGCTCCTTCCCGAGTAGGTTACCAGCTTGCTCGACTGCAATTGTTGCTAACTGGTAACGTCCCTGTGTACATGGCGCCCAGACGCATGGGGACTGGGACAGAGATGAATTTTTATAGTACATGCAAAGTACATAGATACATGTGGACTCGAGTACACACATAGCCAGGTGTGTAGTACTTGTACATGCATATGCGCACGCATACATGCATACACTAATGCGTGCAACGTGTATATACTATATACTCCGGTCTTGACAGCATGCCGCCGTTAGCGCTTGTATGCCTGTGTATGTACAGTACAGTACAATATAGTATAGTACTTGAGTGTACCCGTCTCTTGTATGGGACGTGCCTGGCTGGTTGCATGGCCTGGCTATATTGATCCCCCCACGGCGGCCAAATACTTTCACTGCTGGAGGCCGATCTCGGGCTGGCAGGAGGGGAGACGACGGCCAACATATATGTACACGTATGTACATTGGTAGCGTACACGATGCGCATGCCCTCTCCCATGAACGGGCGGGTCTCAGCTGTTTGGATTTGCATCGTCTCAAGCTTCAGGTGTTCCGTTTCCCACTCCAGACAGAACAGCCGCGTTTGGAAGCAAAACAGATGCGCAGATGATGCGCCGTGGTGGACATGACATGTATGCATCTATGTATGTATGCATCTATGTATCGACTTCGAGACAGTCCCGGCCTCACTCTTGTTTGGTGGCTGGGGACAAGATATCTTTCCCCTTCGGTCCCCACTTGGCCACTCACGCACTCACTCATTTATTCAGGCTGCCGCAGCACACGTTGTCACTGCCATGGACCGTTTGTTTGCTAGTGATGAGCGAGGTCAGGTACCTAGGTAGCTATGTATGTAGTTAGTATTGTGCGTGCTGACTGTCACCACGGCCTAGCGGCGGACATGGATATTCGCGAGAGAGTCATCGTCGGAGAGCACCACAGCGCCAAAGGGCTGCTTCACCGAGATCTCATTCTTGGTGAGTTTCATCGCGTGCTAGCCGCCCGAAACACCGACCGGTGGCCTGCATGGGGATTGGTGTTGTGTTGTTTTTTTCTTTCCAATTCTTCATCCATCCACCTCAGTTATGGTTTGGTATACAAACACTCGGATTTTGCATGTCAGCGGCACGCGACCGTCACACGTCACACTCCATGTGTCTCGGTTTACACTTTTGCCCTACATGGCCATGTACCAAGCCAAACCAAGGGGGGCCGCGCGCATCATCTGTGTCCATGTGCCGTAACAGACAGTACCCCAGTAGCCCATCCATCCATCCCTAGGATCCTCAGAAAGAACCACGACGACGATCGCTCCTTTTTTTACTTCAGTGCTCAACCCGTCTGTCCGTCCTGATGCTGCCTTTTACCCATTCGAGCTGGGGCTCGAGCCATGATGTGCCTTGCTTGGCCGCCTCGTCGTGGTTGGCCGTTTGCTATTCCTGACGCCTTTTGGTGCCGCTGCCGTGCAGAAGTGAACAGAACAGCATCGTCATCCCCGTCCTCGTCCTCCTCGGTCCCTCCACCGTCAGCCCTTGCGACACAGCCCGACGCAGCTCCGCTCAGCCTGTCCGTTTCATCTCGTCGGTTTCCCTCAACTCAGTTGCATCATCATCATCGATAGCCGCTGCAACGCGACAAACTGCAGAATAGCATGCCGCAGGCCTAGCAACCTTCCGACACCCCCCCAGCCGCCTCGCAACGAATCACAGCCTGCCGCCTGGACGCCACATTCAGGGACAGGCACGGGATATTATAAAGGATCCATGATATCAATACCCTCGCATGCATCCACCCTCCAATCCAGTTCTGCGAATCCGTATGCTTCTTCTTGCCTGCTGCTTTTTCCATCGATATTCACAATCACCCAACCAACCAAGCAACCAAGCAACCAATTCATCCATCCATAGATACATACCTACATATATACGCGCAGCATCCCCCCCATCCCTTATGCGCCGTTCCTGAACAGCCTCCTTGTTCGACTTTCTCTCGTTGATTCACACGGTATTCCAACATTGCCTGTGTCGTGTGCGTGGGGCGCCAGAGTCTCCTCAAACCGGAAGTGGAGCATAGGCGTTTTCCCGCTGCCATTCTCAGATCAGGCCCGCTTCCAGCATCATTTCCGCGCCAGCTGGCCCAATCCAGCAAGTCCCTGCTGTCGAGGGCATCCATCGGCTCTTGACTTCACCAGGGTAACCCCTCGGCGGACATTCTCGTTGCTAGCTCACCTCCATGTCACCCATTTCCAAACATCTCGAAACCACACGCCATCGCACTTAAGAAACCCGCACTACCCGCCTCTGGCCCGCGTTTCGCTCTTGCTCCCGACAAGAGAATACCTGCACATTGAACTAGCAGCTGCGCTGGCTTCGCCCACACCCTCGTGGCCGCCATGGAGACCATGAGCCTCCTTCCCAAGATCAAATGCTCCAGCTGCGGTGTGGATATTGACATTGCCCAACTGGCTGATCATATTTGCGATGCCACAGCTCCTGGTCAGTCCCAACCACCCATCTGCGCCTTCGTCCAACCAACTCACAGTCACCTACAGCTTCCGAACCCTCTTTCTCCCCTACCTTGGACCGCGCTGCCACTTTCGCCGGCTCCCAGACTACTAACAAGCATGAAGCTCCAGCGCGGTCTCGTATGCCGCCGCCAGTCAAGATAGATCCATATGCTGCCAGTATGTATCCTTCCTGCACGGGGATTGCATAGATACCGCTTCTAACGCGTTGTAGATAAACCGTTTCGCATGCCCGACTCCCCACTCTCTCCCTCACCTCTCTCCCCCGGTGGGCAAAAGTCTTTCCAGCGCAGTGCTACGAGTCCTTTACCTCAACTTACCGCGCCTTCTTCTCCTGGCTTCTCCGGGGGTAGAGGCAATCCATCTTCACAGTTTTCAGCCTCACACGACCACCTACCAAACATTGCGAAACTACCATCCACCACCTACTCTGGTTCCCATCATGGAGAAGATCATGTCCAGCCGCACTCACTCTATGCACCACTCAGCCCGCGTACAGATGGGGGAGAAAATGTCCTGAAGCGATTAAACACAATTGCGCCTGGTCCCTTCGATGGGAGAGGTTATGAGCGCAGACCAAGCACTTCAAGTGGCCCGCATTCGCCTTCATCGACATTCTCTCCCGCGGGTCATAAAAGGACCGACACTCAAGGTAGCTCGCGGAGCTTTTTCAATCAAAGGATTTCTTTGGCATCTACAGGCTCCGCCATGTCCAGCAACAATGGGGGTCTGTCACTGCGACCGAGGCCTGGGATGGCAGGGACAATGCCTCCCCCTCCCCCGCTGCCCCCAATTCACCTCGAGGAAAAGACTGAAGGCATCGACGCGTTTCTTGAGCGTTTACAAAAGGAGACTATGGGTACCTCGAGGGCAAATCAGGACAATCGTTCAAAAAGCCCCATGGGCCGCCACGATCGATCTAGAAGCCCTATGCGTCCCGAAAGCCGACCGAGGAGTCCCATGCGACAGGGTCTCACAGGCTCCCTGGAGCGGGAGTCGAGACCAGAAGGTCCGAGAGCCACTTCACGACGACCACCAGACATTCGGACCTCAAACTCACCTCCGCGTTTAACCAGTGCGAAATATGCAGGAACTAACTCCAACGCAGCAATGGCAATGCCATCTGACAAGGAACTGCCACCACTTCCTCCCATGAAGGATGTCCCCGTAGATGCTGTATACACTCCTTCTGATTCAGGCCGCTCGGAAGACTCGTATGCCAGCTCCGGGTTCAGAAGCGTGGCGAGCTCCCGATCAAGCCCTCCTTCATCAGAATTTGGGCATTCGCGGCAAGCATCCAAAACCAGCCGTGTGGACAATATAGACGAACCCGTGCAACGCACGCTTAGTCCGGATACTTTCGTGGACTCCAGGATTGGCCCTACGCTATTTCCAGATAGTAGGAGAGTTCACGATCATCACAACATGTCCCGAGGCCCGGAGCCTCTACTCAAACCACCGACTTTGCCGCAGATGTCTGCATCCCCTCAGAGTCCTATAGATCCTGCTATTCAGAAAGGGCTGGCATATGGCCAACGCAATGAGAAGATACGGTCACCCCGCGATCCTGCCCTCAGCTATGGGCCCGACCCTCCCCGCATCCCCAAGGCGCAATCCCAGGCACTTAACAACCGCCAACCGTCCGGCGCGAGCAGAGGGAGGTGTCGCGGGTGTGGTGAGGCAATCGTTGGAAAGTCGATCAAGGATTCTTCTGGGCGACTCACTGGTCGCTACCACAAGGAGTGTTTTGTGTGCCGGACATGCCGGGACCCATTCCCCACGGCCGAATTCTATGTATTCGAGAACTCGCCCTACTGCCACCAGCATTACCATACACTCAACGGGTCGCTTTGTCGAACATGCAACCGCGGCATTGAGGGCCAGTATCTTGAAACAGACCAGCGCCTAAAGTTCCACCCGCGATGCTTCACGTGCTTCACATGCCGCATAGTTTTGCGGGACGATTATTACGAATTGGGGAGACGCAATTTCTGCGAAAGGCATGCATACGCTGCCATGAATCAAATGAACCAGCGCAACAATATGCTCGGGGGACCGAACGGACAAAATCGCAACTTGCAGAAGAGGAGGACCAGGATGATGATGATGCGTTGAAGCGTTTTTGGGGACGATGGACGATTGATTTTCCCTTGCATTTCGATTCCAAGGTGGGCCCTAGTCGGCCAGCCTTTCTGCTTCTCTGTTTTATATACCCCGGATACCACATCCATCTAGTTATGATTTAATTGCCATGTTATCACAGCATGTTGACGTAGGGCATTTACGGCGCATGGGGATTTTCTAGTCACAAGGGGAATGGGTGCAAACGAATGCACATGTACTTCTAGGGAGGAAGGAGGGGAAAGTAGAGGAAAGACGCGAGATTTGGCAGGCGTGGTAATGTCTGGGTAGAAAAAGGGGTGGTTGTACATGTAGGAGGAATTGATCAAGTACCGCGACGACATGATGCGACGGAGCAGTGCCATTTACTCTTTGACGTGACATGACACGATTCATTGGATAGATCAAGAACGAGGGAGATGGGATGATGATTGTATAAGACATGTGTATTGACATGATATGATACGATTTGGTTGTGGCATCGATGGTATAGGCTAACACGTGAAGTCATGCGGCTAGCGAAGGTCACGGGAGAAGGATGGAGTCGGTCAGTCAGTCAGTCACACTGTACATGGATGCGCATACAAATGTTCATTGCTATATGACATACATATGTATGTACTTGGGTAAGTACCTATGCCCATCTACTACTTAGCTTCCTACCTACTTACATGTACCCGTCAACACCCACCCGGCCGCATTGTTTTGCTTCTCTCTCTCTCTCTCTCTCTCTCCCCACCCGCGCAGCCATGCATAGTGGACCCAGCCAACAACGACTAAACCACGAGCTGCCCATTGCTGCTACTACCCTTGGACGGTTTGGATGTTGAAGCAGCCGTGCGTACAGTGCGGTGCCTGTAGATATGCTTATACTTACATAGATACTACATAGCACGCATACTACTACCCCACAGCCTCTCACGTACCCACGCACCCATCCATCCACCATGCCTTCCGGGTCCCCTACCTCACAGCCACCTTTTCCCTCCCCCAACGCCATCCCGCCCCGGACAAGCTCTCACGGGCTCATAAACGGCGTCAAAGCCCGCTCCTCGGTCCTGCGCCCTTTATCAGAGGTCGACTGGCTGAGCCAAAGCAAACAGAGCAAGCTCCAACCCCACCAGCAGACCTCGGTGCCGCCCGCAGCAGCCATGGATCCGTCGCAACAACCCACCGACACTACGCCACAGGAGCCGCCACCGCCCACCACCACCGAGACCTTGGGCGCGGATCTTGTGTACGGCCACACAACACGCTGGACCGATGACAAGGAACGTATACTGCTGGGGCCGTACGATTATCTGCTCGGTCACCCGGGCAAGGATATACGCAGCCAATGCATCGCTGCATTCAACAAGTGGCTCAAGGTTCCCCAAGATCGATTGCAAGTCATTACCCGCGTAGTGGGCATGCTACACACTGCTTCACTACTGTATGCTTCGCCCACCAACAATCCGCCCAGCGGCAACCAAGACCAGACGCATACTGAATTCGACCCCTTCGATCCTGCCATCAACGAGAACTAATCTCATGTTTGTTATAGTGTCGATGACGTCGAAGACAACTCCGTCCTACGCCGTGGCATCCCCGTCGCTAACAGCATATACGGTGTCGCCCAAACCATCAATACTGCCAACTATGTATATTTCAAGGCCTTGCAAGAGCTCATCATCATGGGCAATCCTCTCCTCGTCCAAATCTACTCGGAAGAACTGTTGAACCTGCACCGAGGACAGGGCATGGAACTTCATTGGAGGGACAGCTTGACATGTCCAACCGAGGCTGACTACCTTGAAATGGTGGACAACAAAACAGGTGGACTTTTTCGACTAGCCATCAAACTAATGCAGGCCGAAAGTTCCGTAGCCATGTGTGTATTCCTCATCTTCCCTGTCGTCACTTGGTTGTCCCAACAGCTTCGTCTCGCTACATGCTGATCCTGGATGCGCGTAGTGACTGTGCCCCTCTCGTTTCAACCATTGGTCTACTCTTCCAGATTCTCGATGACCATCTCAATCTCTCACCCAGCAGCGGTTATTCCGATCTCAAGGGCCTCTGCGAAGATCTCACCGAGGGCAAATTCTCCTTTCCCGTGATCCATGCCATACATACCGACCCTGCCAACCGCATTCTCTACAACATACTGAAACAAAAGACGACAGACGAAGAAGTCAAGAGATATGCGCTGAAGTATATGCAAAAGAAGGGAAGCTTCGAATACAGCATGTCTGTTATCGATGATTTAAGGGGCAAAGCCCTGGCCCTAGTTGCTGAGGCGGAGAAGCTGCTGGCAGGCCAAGATGATAAGAGCGGAATGGAAGGTGCTGAGGGGCTCAGAAGTTTACTTGCAAAGTTGGTGGTACGATGAAAAATTAAGCCAAGGTTAGCACGAGAATGTAACTCTCAGCAAGTTGCCGAACGTCAAAATATGAAGTAGTGTGGCTGCTTACGATGTACCTACTGCTTGGTTGGCTTTTCTTCCCCTTCGTACTGGAGTTTATTCTAATGATTGATGTATCGGATCTTACCAAAACATTAGAATGTGAGATGGTGGACAAAAGAAAGGGGGGGACAACATTCTTTGTGGGGAAACACCCCTCCCAGGAAAAGTAGACGAGTATGTGATTGATTTGTCTACTGGAGTAAATTTGGGATCCACAAATTCAAAAGCGCTTGTCCGATCTTTAAAATGATGGACATTATCTACATGAGCAGGCCAGACCTTTTGACTACATCCAACAAAGTGGTTATAAGTGTATGGATAGGAAATTTGCAGATCTCCCGACATAGTAAGCTAGTACCATGCAACTGTTTCCTTCCTACGTACTTTACTCAGGATACGTGCGTGATGGGACAAGCACTGGCGGTATATATCGGGATATCGCATGCTTCCTCGACGAAATTGATTGTGAACTCTCCGTCCATTACATTACCGCTGGGTTCGAGTGGTGCGCTTCCACCTTGATACTGAAGTCAGTCAAGTGATCATGGAATCGCGGGAATGATGATGAAAGGGAGAGGGGAAGAGCACAGCTGTAAAAAGACAAGTCAAACATACAATATTGGCAGCCGTTGGCGAGCAAATCATCAACCTTCTGCTTGGCGAGAGCAGCTGTCAAGACACGGCCTGGCTTCGTTCTTTGGAAGAAAGCACACTGGCAGGCACTGTCAGCAACCGCACTTAAAATTTTGAGAGAATACCTTGGATAAACGATCTGTTCGGACGGAAGAAGGGGGGAGTACTTGCCAAGCCTGATCGGACGTCCACGTCGTGGAAAGTGGCACACGCGATCTGTTCGCCATCCATGTATTGGCGCGAATCTGGGACTTGAATGGATGTTAGATATCAGAGCTCGTGACAAATACCGGTCGCGAGGGATGAGGGGTCTTGTTTCCATCCAGAGGTCGACACATACTGGCATGAATGTGAGGCGCTATGTATTTGATCATCGCACGATGGCGATCGATCAACACTGGAGCGCAGAAAAAGGAGCCTTTGCAGTTTATCGGCATGTAATGATGCTGCTGAGTACGTGTAGTATGGTTCGGTTCTTGTTTTTGATCGAAGGAAGCGGCGTTTCTTGCAGTTGTATCGGTTCGGTTGTTGGGCAGTGCAGCGGCGGAAGTGCAGAGCAAGGCCACAAGCTTGATAGAGAGCAACATGGTGATATCGGCAATGGGCAGTAGGCCTCAGTATAAAGATATATCGGAGGCCTTTCGAGACTGGTGTGAATCTAGGGGGCAATGGGTTCTATATTTTAAGAGTTTATTTTCCTAGAAGCTAATCAGTTAAAACAGTGCGTTCAATAGTATCCTTTTCATATGTAATCACGTCTCCTGCAACGAATTGGAAAACTAAGCACATGTAATTGGAACATCCAGAGGTCCGATGCACCCAGTCTCTGAAGATATTCACGAATTATGACACACGTATCTAGAGCTAAGGCATGATATGAGTAGCTACAGTACCTTTGTTAACTCAAAATCTATTCACCTCAGTTACACTGGGGCTGTGTCTCCTCACGGTAATATTTATTCCTATCTCAAGTTCTTTTCATCTTCTATATCTTATCTCTGATCTGTTCCGGTGCGGGGGCATGGGGACAACTTAGAAAATATCATTCAACTTGAATGTACCTAAGGCTGCATTTACAGCAAGAAGCTAGCAAGATCATAGCTTATGAGCCCCAGTTGTTATTCTTGACTCTACTGTTCCGCTTTGAAATACCTCGAAAGCCATTCGTCCTGCTTAGCATGCTCTCGTACGCATGAAAAACCAGGAAATAAGCAAGGTGAAATATGTCCCCTATCAGCACACTAGCAACACCTAATTAACAATTTTTTAAAACTTTAATTAAAAAGATAAAGACTGTATGTTATGTAAAAGTGCTACAGACTATATTTATCTATTTTTTTTTGGGTTAAAGTTTAAGTGATCCTACACACAGCGAAGGGGCTACAGTGATAATAGACTAAAATAATGAGCAATAACTAAAAAAACGCTACAGTTTATATAAGAAATTACTTTGTCTTGTATTTTAGGTAGTTTGGCGCATTACGCGGGGTCTACTATTTCCTGGTTTCTTATGCGTACGAGAGGCATGCAAGTGTAAGCCGCTGCCAGAAAGTATGACGCATTCTGCCATCGGACCTGTTGTTGGACAAAGCATGGTATACATTGCATTTTATACAGATATTGTGTAGCACATGATTTGTTGCATGCTGGAAACCGTCCATTACCCCATTACCCACCCTCCCGGCCTTTCAAGATCTGATCATGTTCATGCGCGCATTCAATAGCTTCGCGAGCTCGTTTCGGAATGAGTCAATATCCTCATATGTTCCATTCTTCTTCCCAAAGATCCACCCATTACGCCGGCTGAAGTGATTGAAATTGCCGGCTGATATGGTTACCAAATGGACAGCTGCGTCGGCTTTGCCCTTGGCAATACCCACTGCTTCCAACCATGGAAAGGCGTCACGATAGAACTGAATAGCAACAGGCTTCGGATGCGTACGATAGCTGGTATGGCTCACCATGTTGAAGCGTTCAAGGTTGGTGGCTGCCGACAGAGCACCGAAAGCAGCGTGGTTGTATGCTTTGTTGACGCCACGTCCCTCTGCCCAGTGTATCAGAGTGACAAACTTGAGTAGAGATGCGGCTCGGGCGCCAATATCAACAAGAAATGAATGCATTGTCAACGTGTCGCCCATGTAGAAGTCATTTCCGTAGAGAATCTGACGGCCTTCGCGGTAGATCTGCTTGTTCGTGGCCAGTAGCGCGGGCACCTAAAAAAAGAGGTGCGAAGTCAGTGAGGTTCACAATCAACGCGAATGCTGCAATCTTGAGTCTATGCGATTATAGAAAGCAAGATTCACATGTATCACATACCAGCGTCTCGAAAGTTTCAGCGGGTTTCTCTGGGTCGTCGTCGCCGCCTGTGCGATGAGGAGCACGATACCTCGCTTCAGCGACGCGATTGACAGTACGACGGAAGGCATAGGTAGTAGGGCACAGATAGACGCCGACAGGATCATGGAGGCACAACTTGTAGATTTGATTGCGGATTTCTGCAGGTAGTTGAAGGAACGGGAAGATCTTTCGCTTTGGAAGAGGCTTGGCAGGCTTCTTCACCTGTGGCTTCTTGTGAGGGGGGCCGTCTTCAGCATCCTGGGGGTCTTGGGTATTTTCATTTTCGCTCAGGTCCTGTTCACGGTAATCGACGGTAGGCCGCTTCCGTTTTGAGCGCCTTATGGAGGTGGAGTCAGCCATGGCAAGGTGAAGGGAATTGGAGGTTGAGAGATGTAAATCAATGGAAACGCGACTGACAATCACGAAAAAGACGCGCTCTCAGGCGTCACCAGTTGACCTTTATAGAGGCCAGGAGGACTGGAGGTGGTCAAGCGGTGGTTAGACGGAGCACGGTCAGTGTAGGCAGCAATGGGGTGAAGCAGGGATCAAACTCAGGCAGGAGGCATCAACAGGCACTTGGTCAGTGGCGCTTTCCAGAAGCAGCCTGGATGTTTGTTTGGGTGCTTGCTGAATACATGACACAGACCGATGGGCTCCATGTTTGTGTGTGTGTGTGTGTGTGTGTGTGTGTGTGTGTGAGGGAAGGGAAGGGACCAGAAGTGGGGCGCCCTTTTCGGCCTGGAGGTGAGGGAAGAACAGTGTCTGACCCCGCCAGCGCGCTAGCTACACACACACTCAGTTGAGTAAGTGGCTACTTGACTATGTAACCAAGTAATAATTTGAACACAACTCAAGCATTCATTTTCCCATCCATTGATTTGCCACAAGTATCGTCTGCCTTCACCATGGCCACGGTCCACTCTTTGCAGTCGCTCGTGTTGGATTTACCGCCAAGCTGCATTGAATTCTGGCCATTGTTTCCTCGCTATGCTGTGGTGGGAACGTACAATCTGGAAAAATCATCCGAGACGGAACCTGCAAACCAAGACGACGCTGCGGTCGACACACCAGAATCAAGACACCAAGAAAGAAACGGCTCCGTGCTGCTGCTTGAGGTAGATGGCGATCGCGTGTTGGTCAACCCCCCCTTTTTTTTTCTTGCAATGTGCTAATTGCCACAAGAAACATCATCCACACAGTGGCCACTCCATATGCAGTACTGGACATCCATTTCGCTCCCAAGGGACATTCGCAGTTTTTGTTTGGCGTAGCCTCGTCCACTGGCTCAGTCGGCTTGTACCGGCTCACTGAACCCCGATCCCATGCCATGCCTGAAATTGTTCATCTTCATACCATTAATGTGGCCCATCCTGGTACCCTCGTCACCGCATTCATATGGCACCCCAAAATCACCATTTCCAGTGAAGCAAATCTCGTCGCCTGTCTCTCTCTTACAGACGGCACCATTGCCATGGAGGAGATTTCACCGCTTTCGGCAACTGCAGACCGGAATTCGCAAACCGTGGGAAGCCATGACCTGGAGGCTTGGACTGTAGCTTTGACCCATGATGGCATGGGTCTATTTTCTGGTGGAGATGACAGTGTCTTGGGCTTTTGGAATCTGGTGAGACACACTGAACAGCTCTGTCCCGGTGCTTTAGGTCTGGGAGTGGCTGAAAGCGTGGAATGGAAGGATCGGAAGATACACGGCGCGGGCGTCACGTCAATACTCCCACTGAAGACGGCAGACACTGAATCACTCATCATCACCGGAAGCTATGATGATCGTATTCGCCTCCTCCACGTATCCGCCATGGGAAGGAGGAGAGTCCTTGCGGAAGAGGATTTGGGAGGCGGTGTGTGGCGGCTCAAGCAACTGAACGAGAGTGATGATGTTTCTCCAATCACCCAGGAAACTTGCAAGCCAGTATTGGTTCTCGCAAGCTGTATGCATGCTGGGGCACGGATCTTGAAGCTTTCGCATGATGGTGGCGAGTGGCATTTCGAAGTGCTAGCCAAATTCGAGGAGCACAAGAGCATGAATTACGGGAGCGACTGCCAACCATCACTGGATGAGCTTGATCGGCGCACATTCATCACGACAAGTTTTTATGACCGACTTCTCTGTCTCTGGAGATTTTAGGATGTGCAAACCTCGCACATGATACCTCAAGCAGACACGACTATTGTCGCCATTTTTCTCTTCGCTGAATCCGTTCCCCAAGTGCAACTTGTGGAAACAGATCAAGGGAGCATAGTGATTTTTTACCTGGTCGCGCGATAGTTTTCAAACCCGGAGCTGAGATCAGCAGCAGCTCTTTCGCAGTAACCATTTAGGAAATCGACCTTTGCATAAAAACCCGAAGGCTTGAATTAGGTAGTGCCGAGCCGAGAGTTGACAGCTAAAAATAGAAGGCTAAATCTCAGCCTCAGTATGCTGTGGGACCGACCACTGTAAGCAGCCAGCAGTACATCAAATCCCAATGGGAGCTGGAGGAAGCTATGACGGGGTCTCGCGAACTGAGATGGGTATTACCCACACGCGCAGCAAAAGTCACCAGGACTTGTATCCTCATCTACATGGCGAAACTTGCACCTGGGCGGGTGAGCTATTCACGGTGAAAGCGGCTAATAACGATGGTAGTTGGGAGGCTCTTGGTCGTGCGTGGTTTTTGTTGTAGGGCTGACTTAGGCGCTGGACCCCTATGTAATTAAACGCACATCACGTACAAGGGTCCAACGACACGAAACGACAGGCACCACCACTCGGGCCATTCCACTTTGCACCGCTCGTTGGCCGCGCACCCCACTTGTAACTTCCAGGTTGTCATCCTCCGCCGGCATCGTCATCTCCATTGTTCGGCCTGCTGGAAATTCGGGCTCGAGTGTCAACCAGGCGTCCCTCCTTCCAGGCATGGCCGCGGCCGTAGCTATTACCTCTACGACAGGCGAGCCCTCGATACACACCAAGCACATGGCCAGCAAAACGCACAACTGCCCAAACTGCGGGACCGAGATGCCACCCGAAGAAAGCAGACGAGAGCAAAAGAGAATCGTAGAGCTGGAAGCGCAAATCGAAATGCTCAAGGAGAAAGCGACAGCTGCCGGTAAGTTGCTTCGCCGCTACAATCATCACCCTTGAAGCCATGGTAGCAGTATGCGCTGACGCCCGCAAACACAGTGGATCGATGCGCCGATTACGAAGACCAGATACGCAATATGCAGCAAGCCCAGAATAGCCTCCTCCCTTCAGATGCGACCAACTCGCTGCAACCCACGGGTAGACCATCGCACGAGGAGGCCCGCCCCTCGACGGCAAACTCCACCACGGGACGAACCTCACGCTTCTCTTTCCTCATGGCACGGCGCGGTTCTCCGGCCGCATCCACAACGTCCACAACGGATCCCGAGCTTCTGGAGCAACTGGTAAAAGAGCGCGCATTGCGCACCAAAGCGGAGGAAAAGGCACGCAAAGTGGACATTGAGATCGAAGAGCTGAGTGTCCAACTGTTCTCGCAGGCGAACGAGATGGTGGCCACGGAGCGCAAAGCCCGAGCCAAACTGGAGGCCAGGGTGGAGCAGCTGGAGTCTAAAGACAAGGAGAAGATGGCACGGCTAGAAAGACTGGAAAAGGCAGTGAGCAGGATCGATCGCGTAAAAGCTTTGCTTGCGGCCCCGTCGCCAGCGGCTGTTGGGCCGAGAAAGAGCTGAGACGAAAGACTGCCTCGATAAAAAGGGCCCTGGCGGGTCATGGTTTCCCTTTGCGTTTCTTCCGCTTCCGATTCTTTGGACGATACCCGCGATACCCATTACGCTTATTTCCTCCCATCACACTTTGTTTGCATTCAGAGCGTAGGCAGGCAGCATTGGGTTCACATGTTTGATCACTGCATCACACGGAGTTATTTGGCTGCATTTGTCGAGGAGGGTTTTGTTTATTTGCAACAAGGTTGAGATTAGGCCTACTGGTTACTAGTTTGAGCATCTGGCATGCATGTGTGCATGTATGCATATATGTAAATTATTTATATTAATGGCACCTGATGGAGACACGAGAAGAATGGCTCGGTGAGTGACAAAACATGGGAAACAAAGCCAGGCGCATGGAGGATGGATGTTTCTGGTTGCAGTTGCAGCTTCAGGTCCTTGTTTGTTGTTTGGTTTGTTTGTCCTTTTGCTTGCTTTGGTGGAGTGTTTGTTGACTTGTGAGTCGGGTCCGTTCCCTGGCGGGGCTTCCGGTTTGATCAGCCGGGCTGTGGGGTTGGGAGTGGGTGAGTGAGTGAGTGAAGGAATGAATGAATCAGTGGATGGATGGACGGCAGCAGCAGCAGCGGCTTTCGGGTGACGGGGCCATTGAGGAGAGTTGGGACAATGAGCACAAAGAGGCGCAAGTGGGCGGGTCCTTTGTAGATGAGATCAAGCCTATCAATTCTCCGGACTGTTCCCCCTTTATCGCCATTTGCACGGGGAAAAGAGAGGGAGGGCAGCGCACAGCTTAGCGCCGTTTCACGTTCACGTTCATGTTCACGGGGGGGCCGGCCGTGTCCTCGAAATAATTCCTGCGGCCAGAGAGAGACTAAACCACGACTGCGACCACCTCCTCCACTCCACACCCCAACCAACTCTTGCACCATCTCTCCCACAGTGCCCGTGTCTGTGTCTGGTGCTGAGCCGCCTTGTTCACACCCACACACGGCCACACTGCCACTGCCACTGGGCCTCCTCCTGGCTGCATTGCGCCTGTCCGTTCTTTCCTCTCCTTCCCCCCCGTTGCAGCGGCAGCAGCAGCAGCAGCAGTCTAGTTGCTTGCGCCTTCTCCCCACGGCCTGTCCACCCTATACCCGACACCATTTGTGATCCACTTCCACCTCCTCCGCCCGCCTCCTCTTCTGCGCCTATTCGCATCTATACACGGCCATCACCGCTGCCTGTATTATTTGTATTTCTTTGTGGACCGCGCGCACCATCGGCTCTCCAGGGCTCCCACCCCCTCGTATCCTACCTTCCTTCCTTGCGCCGCAGCTGGCTTGGCGACCGCTCGTCCCCGACAACGTCAAGGGATCAAGAAACAAGAACTACACCACCATTGTTGAAAGACGGAAGAGCTGGGCTTGGGGACATGAGCCATGACGCGTCCACAAATCGTCAGAGCTGGTATGCTTGCAATAGCGTCATCTTCCTTGCCGTGAACAATCTTTGGAGCATGCAGGCTAACCCCATCACTGCACAGACACGCTTGACCTCCAGGACAAGTCGTCCCCAACGGCCGCAGACCACTCCCAAAACCCCCACCCAGCGCCTCTAGGCATTGGTCCCGCTGCCCCCCATCAAGAAGCATCCTTGCGACGTGTCGAAGACGAGCGCTCCGACGAAGAAGCAGCGCTGCAGAATGGCTTGGACGCTACGAATGGATCGCACGAGGACCCTGGGACTGACGGTGACCGCAAGGCCTCTCATGGCGACTCCGAAGGCGATAGCGCAGCAGTCCGACTCAATGGAGGTATGAGCGGCGAAGGCGATGATGCGGAATTGGAAGATGCAGAGGTGGATGACGAGGATCTAGACGATATGGACAGAATATCGAGCTCTCCCTCGATTAGTGATGGTGGGTGCTCTTTACCTTCTTATCCCGTCTGGTCTGAGCGATGGATCTCCCCCCCTCCTTGCTCTACGCCGGTTTCTTCTCCCGTCGAGTCCGCACAAGAGTGCGACTCTTCTTCTCCTTATGTCGATACACCTATACATTTTCCCTTGGCTGCGTACGCTGCTCGAGAACCCTATGGTATCCCAGCTGGCGGCGCGGCCGCCCCATTCTCTCATCACCAACACTCTGCTCCCTTTCCGATGCAGTCCCCCAAGAATACAACGCAGTCAGCGAGTCATCATCAGAGTGAGTATACATGGCCGAGGACCACTTCCGGGCCGATCAACAAAGCACCGGGACCCGAGTGCAGCGTCAGTCCCCGCTCAAAGCACCTAGCGGTTGTGGAACAACGGCTTCAGGGCTTGCGCTTGGATTCGGACATCTCGTTGATGTCTGACCTTGACGATGCAGCAGTGCAGGCCATGCTGAAGCCTGTGCCGAGTCCTCTAGCGGAAGCGGAAGTGTGGGACGACTCTCCCTTGGACTGCCCCGTCGATAATGCAGTAGGTAAAATCAACGACAATGTGGACGATAAAAAGTACGAACACTCTGACTCTTCCTTCTCTAATAACGGATCGGATAACGATAGCAATGACCAAAACGACGATGACGACTCATGGATAACGGACAGCGATGCCGATAGCTGGGACGATAATCAGGACGACGATGATGACTTCAATGACATTTCCTTTTCTCATGACTCTCGATATGTGGACTCGGCTTGGGAAGGAGTATGCTTACGAGACACAGAGGATATCGATTTTGATTTCGTTTATGCGCTTCACACGTTTGTTGCGACAGTCGAAGGCCAGGTAATGATGTCTGAATCACGGCTATGATGTCAATACATGACTAACGTGACCAGGCAAATGCTACGAAAGGTGACACGATGGTGTTGCTCGATGACAGCAACAGTTACTGGTGGCTAGTTCGTGTTGTGAAGGACAGCTCAATTGGTATGCATTCGTGTGAAAGGGACAGACTTAGGACAACAGAATTGCTAATCACGTCTGCAGGATATCTGCCCGCCGAGCACATAGAAACGCCCACAGAACGACTAGCACGTTTGAACAAACATCGAAATATCGACCTCTCTGCCACTATGCTTGGGGACACGGCTGACAAGCCCAAGAATCCACTGAAGAAAGCTATGCGGAGACGGCACGCCAAAGCAGTGACCTGGGGTGATAATTCTGTTGTGGAGGCATCCGATTACGACTACTCGTCTGATGAAGGGGGCGATGAGGAACTTTTTGGTGGAGCCGACCCGAACGAGGCGCAGTCGCAGCAGCAACAGTCTCAAGGCGAGAAAGCAGAAGGAGAGCAAGACGACAGTCTAAAAGTCCAACCGCTGAAAGTAAATGGCGTTAAAAACGATACAAAGAGTAAAGAGGAAGGCGATGCCCAGGAGAGCACAGACAAACCGGCCAACGGCGACGAAGCCAAGAACAGTGATGAGATTGACGATCGCCCTCTGGACCCGAAGGTATCTCGAAACGGAACAGTGCGCAACACTGACTCGTTCTTCAAGGACGAAACTACAGAAACGAGGAAGATTACGCTCACGCCAAACTTGCTGCGCGACGATTCAAGTACATCCACCACAGGCTCCCGAGAACGTGGCCCAAGCCTCGAGAGTTTGGAGAAGAGCGGTTTCGCGGATAAAGTCAAGGATGATAAAAAGAAGAAGGAGAAGAAGCCAGGGATGCTTAGCGGGCTGTTCAAGCGTAAAGACAAGAAAACCAAGGGAAGCCCTGACGCGCACGACAGCGACAACGAGAAACAATCTGAAGAATTCGGTCGCGATTCACCACAGTCCAAACAGTCAGAGGAAATGGATCGCTCGTCCACGGAGCAACCGACCGCCCTTCAAAGACAAGCAAGCAAAGGGAAGCTACAGAAGTCACAACGCCCAAGGGAAGAATCGCCAGCCAAGTCTAAGGGTATACTGAAGACTGAAAGCCCGGAACCTCCCGTTGTACAAGCTCCTATAGCAAAAGAGCCTCCAAGTGACAAGCCTGCTGTGCAATCCACATCGACTATGCGTTTAGTATCCCCCGAACAAGACGATCCTTCGAAGTCCACCTTGGAGGAGCGTACCAAAGCTTCCGAAGTTCGCCCGCGTTCCAATTCCACAGCTTCCAAACTCAACCCTATTAATATGTTGAAGACTCAACAAACTGCAGAGCCGAAGCCAGAGAAGGTCAAGAAAGCGAAGAAACGCGTCCAGCTTGACGATTTTGATTCGGAAGAGGAAGAGAACAACCCCTTCGCCGATCCTGATAAGCAAGCTCAGTCTATGAAGCCCGGCGACGAAGGCACATCTGGGCGCCTTTCCGAATCACCGGTCCATGTGTCAGCTGCCGACGTACAGGCGCCTGGCAAAGAAAATACAACCGAAAAAGATCCAGAGTCTGATTCTCAACTCCCGCCGGGCCTGACAGGTGATACTTCGAGTCAAGACACCAACTCCCCTGTTTCGACGCCTACACCAGAGGACGCCGCCACTACAGTAGCGCAACCCAACAAGAGCAGTCTGTCGGCTGTTCAAACTGCCGCCTCCCCTACCACAGCCCAACAACCATCCACCTCATTGCCACCGCCATCACGACCTGCCCCTGTGCTTCACAAAGTCGATACATCCCCGCCTGATTCCTCGGAAACTACTTCGCTCCCAGCATGGTCAGACCAGTCTTTGCGCAACTATCTGGAGGATGGTAGCGACATAAGGGATATGCTCGTGGTCATCAACGATACGACTGGCGTTACCCCCGTCGGCAACGATCATCCTATCATGTCACAACTGTTTGTAGAAGAGACCAAAGCCGTGTCTGGGCTCAGCACCGAGCTTGACTCGTTACTCAACGGTCTGCTTGAGAAGAGGATGAAGAAGGCTAGCAAAGGTGGCACACCGTCCCCAATCGCAGCCAGGCCTTTGAAATGATATGTCCTGGAGTTTAATGAGAGGCGTGGCAAATTTTGGCTTGACGTTTCATGTACGAACATATTGTGTGAGGATACCCCGCAGATTTTGTGCCTTGGGACTCGGATATTGGAGTTTGGTTCACACTTTTTGCAAAAGGTAATAGCGGTGTTCCGTCTTTTTCTTATAGCAACTTCCCCTTTTTTCAATCTTCATCTTTCATTGATCGCATGAGCTATTTGAGCATGCAATCGGGCATACTGCATAACAGGACACTACACAGGCGATCATAGCTGCTCTTGGCAGATGCTTTGTTTCCCGTCCATCATCCCGATATCCATTCCTACTCTCCTTAATCAAACCTCTTTCGCATTTCATTTACCACTTCAAAAGGCAACAAACCGAACAGCGTCAACGCAGTGCGTTACGCCCACCCTCTCTCTCTCCCTCCTTTCCAGTCCACTTCTTTTCTAATGTTACAAAGATTTCTTCTTTTTTCTTCTCGGGGGGTGTCAGAGCTTAAGATAGTTTTCAGGTAGCCTTTCATTGTCAGTGTCGGTGATCATCGCTGGGAGGGTGGGAAGCGATGTTGAAGATGAATATGGCTGCTTGGCATCCCATTGCTTCTTTCACATGTATATACGATGAATGAAATGTGTGGTGGTCTGGTTCAATCATGATTGCTATTCTACTATGGTCATCACGCATGGATCTTGGGAGTCAACCAGAGTGATGGAAGGAAGCTTTTTGCTTGTCTACATCGAACGCTTACCCCTACCCCCTTGATACTGGCTGAGGTTGATGGATTTGGGTGGGCAAGAGGGAGCAAAGCCGCAAGAAGAGCGTCTGTGGAGACGGGGAAGGATAGTGAGTGCTGACCCTGAAATGCTACGCCGGGCTCAACCGGCTAGACGAAGTGTTCTTTTTATGCACCCCTCCCACGATGAAGACTACGATCGAGGGTTCTGCATCGCATGTTGTGCCACCACCTGCAGACCACGACTAGACCGCTGTCCGTCATGCTCATATCCGGTAACGCACTGCTGCCTTTCCTTCCAATCGTGATACTGGTCCTCGAGTTCAGCCGTCATTTTTGCCTGACTGTTCACGAGTATGTGCTTGAACGGCGGGAAATCTTTTCTCCTGATCTTCAGCGAAATAGAGAATGACGCAATTTCATCCTCGGTCGTGGCGGTCTTGTCCTTCAAGTAAGGATGGCCAGACCACGCGGTGAGCAAGTCCGACTCCAGCGTTTGCACCATCTTCTTATGGCTCGCCACCTCAGCAAGTGAAGCGTTCATATTTTTCTTCTGCTGCTGCTGCTGCTGCTTCAGGCTCTGGTTGCGCTGGTTCACAGCTTCCTTGGCCTTCTCCTCCTCCTTGACTGCCATGTCCCTCGCATTCTGCGCTTTTTTATGCGCACCGCGGATCTTCCTGGCCTTGCCCTCGTTGTCGTCAGACAGCAGCGTCACCTGCCGCTTTGCATTCTGCAAATCTTCCCTCAAGCGCTTGTTCTCGTTTACAAGGTGACGATCTTTAGCAAAGAGGCTATCAAGCACCGCTACGAAGTCCGGGTCGATCATGGTGTTTGTAGCGGATTTGACGGCTATGCGTCTACGCAGGTCCTCTATGATTTTGAATGATTCATCGGCGAGGGCTTGCTCGGTCGAGAGTTTTGCTTCTAGCTCTGCGATACGCTCGTGCTCGATGGTTGTCTCGAAAGTGACCAGGTCCGCGCCCAGGCCGTCTAAGTTGTCGGCATCGTCTTCACAATCCTTGGTGTCGCTCTTGTCGTCAGTGACGGGATTGACACCTTGGTGGTCTCCAGCGTCGACATGTTCAGAGAAATTATTTGTAGCATTATTTTTCAGACTGGTGTCCATGAAAGCGGAAGGAAAGTCGACAGCAAGGGTATGTTTATCGTCAGTGTGGTGAGAGAAATCCATTTGTATGATTGTAAGTGGGGCTTTCTCATTCTTTTGTTGTCGATATATACGTACCTCACTGGAAGAAGTCATCTCACGAGCTTCAGCTGAGTTTTGAACAGGCTATTAGTTGCTCTTTATAGTTCAACACACTGTTTAATAACCTATCAACATGCCTTTCTTAGGCTATAAATATTGACTTGAATACTGACAGAGCGTTGACAGCCAATTCTAGAGTGGGCTAAACCCCATAATGTAGGTAGTCGCACAAGTTGAAAAGACTACAATACTTCAAGTTCCCATCCCCCAGCCTCTTCAAATGAGAACGAGCCAACTCACTGCACCGTGGAAATCCATCTGATGTTTCGTTTCGCCAACGACATGCAGGCATAAATAGATTATACAAGCTCCTGCCTTCGACCAAGGGAGGGCATCATACCTTTTACACCATCCAATGAAGTATCAAGGCGGCGTTCAATGTTAATGTCAAAAGAGTGTGCCAAGACCTTTGTGGAGAAATAGTCCTAATCGGCATATCTAGTATTAACGCACAGTGAACCAGCGCCATATTCCTTTCTCTATTCCACCACTTGCAGAGTCATCGCATACATCTTTCCCTTTGTAATACAACCCATTTGTCTCACCAATTAATTTGGATTGCGCCGCGGTCCAAACTTCACTATCTTCACCGCCTGTGCGGTGGCCGCAGCTGCAATGGCGTAGTTGGAGTTTGAGGTGGGAATGCTAGCTCCTTCGCCGGAGGTGCTGAGAATATGAGAGAGGGCTTCATTGTCATCTCGGCGGACGATGAGAGGAGTGAAGTCAGTGTTCTCCCTTCTATCTCCACCCCCAAAGGTCGAGAACGAATCGACAGGTTCGGCAGGGGTGGTGAGAGGAGCCTCCGTGGTTTCCTTTCTACCTGTATCTGTATCTGTACCTGCGTCTGAATCCCCGTCTACAAGGGCCGGCGACGCTTTGAAAAACTTATCATGTGCATTGAGAGGCATTAGGTGCTGATTTGGACTGAACTCTCGCGAATCAGGCTGGAATTGAGGCGGGAGCTCTGGCTCTGGCTCTTGGTCATCTGTCCGGTGACTCATGGCTCGTGGGGTACGTGACAAATCTCGGCCCGCGTTACTATTTTGCCTTCCAAGCTTTGATTCTGGCATCTCTGCATTGGCCTCGCCCAACTCGAAAATGTGCTGTTCGGTCTGCGCTTGAACCTGCCTGCGTGCCTCCTTGGTCCGCTCCAACTCCATCCGCACCTTGGCGAGTTTTTCCTCATGCCTCGCAATTAGCAATTGGATATGGTGGCCCTTGGCCGGACCATGGTCTATTGGCCTGACCAAGACAGGCTCTTTGAGCGCCAACTTCTCGCGGAGAGGGGCACCTTTCGTAAAGTCCGCATTCTCCTGCCTGAGTTGCTTCAATTCTTCGTCCTTTCTTCCGAGCTTAGTCTCCATATCGTGCAGATCATCTCTAAGACGGATCACCTCTTCTTGCAGATATTTGTCTGGCTCAGCATTTGCTTCCAGCTCGCGTTGCTTGACCTTGAGCTCCTCGATAGCTACGTCTCGGTTCTGTAGCATCACCTCCTTGTCTCGGAGGTCAGATTTTAGTTGTTTGATAATCTGTTGACCTTCGGGATCATTTTTCGCGATCTCAAGCTTGTTACGGAGACTGAGCAGCTCCATGTTCAGTTTGTCGACCTCTTTTTGTGTGACTACCGCTATGTTGCGGTATTCCTGTATCGAACTTTCCGACGCGCGATAGACTTCGCCTCTGTGCCTTTTCATATTTTTCTCGAGCTCTTTATTGTGGTCTTTGAGCTTGTTGATCGTTTCCACTTTGGACTTCATTTCTTCAACGTAGTTCGTACACTCCTCTTTGTGACTTTGACGAGCGGCTGTGAACTCTTTCAGAAATTTATCTGCATCCTCTCGGGCGCTAATAATCCTGGCCTCCGATATTGTGATACGCTCTTTGATTTCGCGTTCTAGCGTCCATAGCTTTTTGGCTTGAAATAGAACGGTTTCGATATTGCTCTGAAGCGCAGAGCGGCGCAAAAGAATGTGTATGGTCAGTTGTTTCTTCTCATCCTCAGACTCTACCAACTCTTTCAATGTATTAGATAGCGAGACTGATTTGTGCCTTAGATCGACTAGTCGCTCTCTGTATTCGCCTGCCAATCGATCAAGCCGTTCAGTCATCATTCGAGTATATGTGTACAGTTTCCTAATCTCTGTATCTAAAACCTCAGAGGTCTCAAAGCTGATCTTAACTGCAGCAACTGGTCAGTGGACTCCAAGTGGTCTTCAATAGGTCTTGGGGATTTTGACACGCGGCATCACGCTTTGTCTCAATAGAGATATACATACCACCTTCGGGTCTCGCTGCCAACAGAACCATACGGCGCAGCCAACGGATGATATCTTCAGCTTCTTCTGAAGATGCATGGTTTCCCTCCGTATACGCATCTTTCCATTTCTTGGCTGATCGTGAATCTGTAATAATGTCAGATGTGAGCAGGAGTTGATCTGTCCAATCAAAGTATGACGAAAATATCGGGATACGACTCTTTTTCCAGCTTTTACTTACATTGTAGTACATGCTCGGTTAGGTTGTGGGGATTGGAGCGCGATCCCGGCGCTGAGGCATTACTCCCATTTTTTGGTTGAGTAGTATCAGACCGACTATGCATATTTCGACTATCTTCGTTGGCAGTCGGTATGTGGTGAGAAGGAACAGCGACCGAAAGAGTGGGAGACGAGACTGGCACTCACGGCGTTAGTAAATCCAGCAGTACGAAAAGAAGCGCGTGCAAAATTATGCTGCGTGTCATCTCCACTATTAAGAGAGAGATGACACGATGGGGGTAAAGCATGAGTCGAATTTTTCGGTGTCGAAGCCTGTTCATTCTGGTCTGCTTTTCCTGCAGCTTATTTACCTTTACATGCTTGCCTCCATTCTCCGCGAAGCTGCTTTGCCTCTGTAGACACGGTAGTCCAATCATGAATGCAAAGCGACTCCACAATTTTGAAGATGTCTGTCTGAACCAAAGCTTCTGCATCCAGTTTTAAGCCGCGAAGCTTTCTGAGATGCGGAACAAGAAATAAAGATTTGCCTCGAGCAATGTCGTGTGTGATTGTGGCGGCAATGCCGCGGACTTCATCAAGTTCACGCTGGTTTTCGGGAGTATGCGCCATATCGACTTTGACCAGATCAAATTTCGAGCATGTGTCGACTCGTGCCAATGTTTTTGATGGGTGGTGTGAGTGCGTGTGGGTGGGCGTTGGACACGTAGTCAATAGATGTTGTCAGCGCTGAGACCCTTTCACATATACACATATAGCTCCCCCGTCCTCCCCCAATAGCGGCTCATGACGTAGTAGAAGCTGTTTGCTTTTTCGGATGTATTTGTTTGTAAACACGTTTGTTTGCTGTCGTGCCAGTATTTGGTAGTGGCTCTCGCGTGTTTTCTACAACCTCACAACCTCCCAACCTACACACACGCACGCACACACGACCTGATACATTACTTCGAACTCATTTTCCTTATGGATCCTAGAAATTCATATATTGAGGCAGAATCTGAAAACGACGGTCCCTCAAACGGACAAGGGTTGGAATGGGTACCGCCACAATCCACCCCCGGGACGGCCAGTACGTATCCTACTCTTGAAACAAGCGAAATTCCAGGTCTCTACCCTCAGATTCTGCGTCTCAGCCACGTACCGACGTGAATATGGGCGGAGATCGATTGAAGCTATGACAAACTGCAGTGCGTCAAGCTTGAAAACTCAGAACAGAAGCGCGAGACCGAACCACTTGAAAATGGCAATGCGGCAAAAGCTAACGTTATGCAATTACTTCAAGCTCAGAACGTGGCAAAGACTATCAAGATTCAACACCTTGGTAATCATGTGACACTCACAACTGACGATTTTCATGCTCTCTTGGACACGGGAATGGCACATACTCGCGAAATACAACAATTGGTACATGAAGATACTCGCACGAGCAACGACTCGAAAGTCCTCCAGGACGTGAATTCTCAATACCTGCAACAAATCCAATCCTTGGAGACCGAAAAGAAACCGCAGCCAGACTTGATGAAGTACTTCAGGGTGGAGATCCAACGCCTGCGAGACGAGATCTCGGTCAAAAATCTCCAGATTCAGCAACTCAAGAACACGTATAGTGCTAAACACCTAAAAGATGATACTTCTCGGAGAGGCCATGAGATACAACGCCTACAAGTCGATAATACCAGAGAGGATCGTGACATCCAATCCATCAGGAACAAAGACGCTGCTCAACACAGTCGGATATACGAAGAAAGCCATCAATATACGGTTTTCCAGAAAGCACATGGAGTTCAACTTCTGCAAGATAGAAACGCGGAACACGATACCAAAACCAGGAACCTGACAAACGAAGAAGTGACTCCCAAGGCCAAATTACAACAGCTTCAAAATGAGATTCTTCAAAAAGGCCGGGTGATCCAAGGTCTCCAAAACGATGTACAATGTCTTAGCAATGAGCTCTCGAATGCCCACATCGATTTATTCAACACCCAGGAAAAACTCTCGAATATTCATGATGAACTTACAGAGGCTAAGAAAGAGCTTTCGAACATTCCAGATGCTGACGCTCTGGAGAGAAAGTTCCAAAATATCAGGGCAGAGGTGGAGAATGCGGAGAAAGAACTGAAAATTGAAAACATACAACTGAAGAATGAACAGGATATTGAGCGGGAATTGCGACAAAGAGTGCAGCACAATAAATTTCCATATTGGAAAATCAAGCCGGCAAAGAAACGAGGCAAAAGAAGGATCTGAGCCGCAAAATATTGCAGCTTTCACGAATCGTTCCTTGCTGCTTCTTTTCGTATCCTCTCTTTATTATTCATGTATTTCTGCAATTCTCGGTGGTTGGGTCTATGAAGGGGCATACGGGCGGATTTGATTGCATTCCTGGGAGGGATGGGGTGAACGACGATGATGCGAATTTCAGTTAGACGATCAGTCTTTGAGAGAGTTGGTGGCATGATATCACTTGTGATGGCTGTGCTCCTTTGAGTTGAATTTTGTTTTTTACACCAAACCCATACATCACCCGCGAAAAGAAAAAGGTATAGTGCATAAGAAGTTGACAGGGTTAGGGTAGGATGCCAACATCATATATGTTCTGCAACAGGCAGGCTGACCTATTGTTGCAGTCGCAAGGAGAGATCTCTATGCGGTTATCTGTCGACAAAGGGGGCTCAATTAAACATGTAATCTTCAGGAACCCTACCCCAAATCATGTCAGAATACCGCGTCGTGAATTGCTTCATGGCTTCAATCACTCATTGAAATGTCATCTCCGGGAAGATTGACGACCCTATGCTTGCTCTTCTCGTAGTGTTTTGAACATGTCGAAGGCTCTCATCCGAATCAATTCATTTGCAAATATACACAGCAGAATCCCGGCAACCTTGCTTTCCACTAAAATTATGTACAACTGTATCCCTGACATACCAAAACACGCCTGTTGTGACAGGTACCGTCTTCAAGTCGAACAACTCGCTCAGGCTGTAACGGCTGCCAAGGCGACAACCTGATCTATAAGGGCCTTTCTCTCCCCGGCAGCGTTCTTCGTGACCTTGTCCCTCAAATGGTCTACCTGCAAGCCAGCTGCTGTGGGCGGGTTACCCTGGGCCGTCTGTATTCTGGAGATCTGCATTGCCAGGAAGAATTTTGGCACCTTGATCGCAAGGTTGCCGCCCACACTGCGGATACCCGCCTCGGTTGCAGTGTATACATTAACACTGTCCTGGAAGGTGGCCAAATCTGTATCCGCCAAAGGAGTTTTGGTCGCGAATGTTTCGAGAGCGAACTGCAGAGGCGATTTACTGGACTTGCTGAAGTCGATGGAACTGAAAGAAGTGGAGCCGCTGGTCACATCTGGAACACCGCTTAGGGGTGTAACTGCCGCATTACAGGTGACAGTTGACTGAAGGGAAGCGGCGGCATCGACTACCTCTTGAGGCAGCGCGGTATTTCCGATCAAAAAGCATGCTCGGGCTTGTCTGTTGGAAAGAGCATGGGGGATAGCCATGACCGATGTGGCGCTGAGAAGCGCGAAGGTGGTGAAAAATGAAGTATACATTTTTATCGTAATGGTGTCGATGTTTCCCGGAATGAATCAAGTTGAATTAATACTCGGTGCAAGGACTTATGAAAGGAGTGAAAGAATGAGAAACACAGGCCCTTGCCAGAAGGGGGTTGGGAGAAAATAGAGCAGAGATGAAGCGAAAGTTGCTGAAGATGATTCCGAGACGCAAACATTGGGATGGCGAGCCATTTTATTTACGCCCCAGGCCACTACAGCTGTCAGGAGAATGTTGAAGCTGGTAGCTTGTCTCGGTTGGAAGTGGCAGTTTGATGCTCACCAGGGGGTAGCGGTTAGGCGGCAGGCATACTTCGGTAGCACAAGCACTTGAAAACGCGAGTGTTGTCGTCGCTCAATACCAGGCAAAAACCTCATCGCAGGCATCTCAGAGATCAAGGCACGAAGGTTAAGACAGTAAGCAAAACAGGATACATTTCATATACATGTGTCAGATCACAAGGGATGCATTTCCAAATACCAGTCATCTTGTCCTTTAACTGGTGTTGATGTTTTGGAGCGTGATGATACGCAGTGTTTGCTTAGTCATGCAAACTGCGACACTCTCGCCCTCAGGCTTTGATAAGTGTCTCAAATTCGCCCCTAAACAGGTACTGAGGCCGCACTGCCGATGAGCCAGCAGCGCTCCAACATGGTTGTCTACTGAGATTGTGGACCGGCGTGATGCTGTGCGTCGACTCCGGTCCTCGATCCGCATCTCTGAAGTGGCTGGCATGGAAGCAGCCTTTCTAAGAAAAAGCTTTGCACATAGGCGGCCCGGTGATCCTTTGGGAAGCTCATTGGCGCAATTATTGTGTCCTCGATGCCAGCCACGCCATCTCAACAACCCATCAGTCTGACATGAACGTTGTCTGGCATTGATTGGTCAGTTGGTCAGTCCGGTTCCCTCCTCAGCGGCTCTTTCTACTTGCTTGGTAGATCATTCTCAAATCCTACCATTTGATCCGTGTGCAAAAAGGCAGGAGAAGCCGGTAAACTAACAAGATTGACTTAATATAAAATAACGCTCACATCTATCCGTTGTTCCATGGGCTGGCAATCCCGGGAGTCCATCGTTCCTTGCGAGAAGGGTGGAAACGTCATCGACCCTCATTCTTCACCCAATGCGCAATGCTCTTGCTCGTCTTTGCAGGTGGGCATCGCTGCAGTTGACCATAGATGCGTCTTTCTTCTCATTGTGAGGCTCAAAGCCACCCTGAATTCATCCTGCTTCATTGAAAAGAGGTTCGCTGCACGACCGGCATGTGTACAAGAGCAGTTAAGCGGCAATAAGCTTTGATGGCTTGTAATAAGCATCTCGCAGATTGTTTGCAGCGAATTGATCCTCCGCTTATCCGTAACTTGCTGGGATCGACGGGCGTGGCTTCCTCGGCCCTGCGATTGCTTGGATAAATGCCGTTCTTTATACGACCGCATGCTATCGGCATGCTGAAGTACTTTCCTAGGTGTATGCATATACCACAAATGTGGGGCTCAGGATGAACCGGATCTGCTGATAATACAAACAAAGTCTTATAAATAGGTTGAGCCCACAATTGCACTGAGTACACTTTTGCCCAAACAAATCTTGATTTTCTGGTCTCCAACATGGGCGTAGGCGATAAAATCAAAGAAGGCGGAGCAAAGGGGAAAGGGACCACGGGAGATCCCCTAGTAACTCGTCTCGCCGAAGAAGACAAAGTATCTTGGATCCAGAAACCGAACCTGCGCAACCTCTACTTGCTCCTTGTCAGTATATTCTGCGTGTACATCCTCATCGTGCCTGGCGTGTGTTGGCTTCTGATTTTGATGGCCCAATGACACATGTTTGCTCAGGTTTTGCTGACTCCACGCTCGTGAATGTAGGTCCCGGCGTGTATTGGGATAGAGATTACGAGTGGATTTGATTCCCAATTGATCAATGCCTTGCAGATTGTTCCGGCATGGAAGGAGTGTACGAGCATATCCCAACGATGAGAGATGGCCGCCAAAAGCTGATTGCGTACCCTAGACTTCAACCATCCAGCGGGCTCGCTCAAGGGTATCATCTCTGCTGCGTATTCCCTCGGTGCAATCATATCTCTTCCTTTCATCCCATGGATTGATAACAAAGTCGGTCGTCGTGGTTCCATCGTATTCGGCTCCACCATCATGGTCATAGGCTCAATCATTCAGGGTCTTTCTGTCAATGTCGCTATGTACATTGTTGCACGATTGATTCTGGGGTTCGGTATTCCTGCTTGTATCGTTGCTGGCTCTTCCTTGATTGGAGAGCTGGGATACCCCAAGGAAAGACCTGTCTTGACTTCTCTGTTCAACGTCTCTTACTTCGTGGGTCAGCTGTTGGCCGCAGGTATCGTCTTCGGCACCAATAACATACCCGGCAATAACTCTTGGAGGATTCCATCATATCTGCAGCTAGCACCTTCGGTGTTGCAGATTGCGTTCGTTTTGTTTCTTCCCGAGAGCCCGCGATGGTTGATGGACCATGATCGAGTTGAAGAAGCAGAAGCTGTCCTTGTGAAGTTCCACGCTGAAGGCGACGCAGACTCGGCATTCGTAAAGGGTGAGATCGAACAAATCCGGGCCACAATTCAACTCGAAGCTGAGGCATCAAACAAATCGTGGCTTGATCTCGTTCGCACTGCGGGCATGAGGCGTCGCACCCTCGTCACGTCGATGCTTGGACTCTTCACGCAGTGGTCGGGCAATACACTTATATCGTAAGTCCCTTCCCCCACCCTACCAAGTCAAGGCTATGATCTGCTTACGCCTTCGAAGATATTACTTCGGTGACTTGATGACAATGGTGGGCATCAAGGAAGCCATCACCAAGCAGAAGCTCAATGTCGGCTATGCAGCTTGGAGTTTGATCACTGGTCTTGCGGTCTCGCTTGTCGTTACTCGATTTAAAAGGCGTACACTCTACATGATTTGTACCGTGTCACTTCTTTTGGTATACACTGGCTGGACAATCTGCTTCCAGAAGGCTATAGTCGCCGAGGATGCTGGTGGACACAACGGCGCAGCCAGCGCAGCGAGCATGTTTTTCATATTCGCCTATCAACCTTGCTACAACATTGGCTTCAACGCCTTGACGTATACCTACATGGTTGAAGTCTGGCCTTTTATGGAGCGATCTCGTGGTATCGCAGTCTTCCAACTCTTCGGACGTCTTGCCGGGTTCTTCACGACCTATGTCAACCCTGTGGGTCTGGAGAACATTACATGGAAGTGGCTCATTGTGTATGTCTGCTGGCTTGCATATGAGGTTGTGTTTGTCTGGTTCTTCTTCCCAGAGACGGCCGGTCGCACACTGGAGGAACTGGCTTTCTGTGAGTTTACCCGTGTCTATGCCACGTCAATTGATTTGTATCGACCACGTAAGCTGACAAACACGCAGTGTACGAAGGTGAAGAGCGTGCCATTCGAGCTGCAGAGGCGGTGGAGAAGGTGGTACATCATGCCGGCGAAGAGACGCACATAGTGGGCGGCAGAGAAAAGTCGGCGTAATCTCCCAGTTGCGATCCAAGATAAGGAGAGAATGGCGAAATAGGATGGAGCAAGTCGTAGTAGTATACTTAGGCCAGAATCATAGCCGTACAAAAGAGGGGTGGTGTCAAGCAATGTAAGTGATGCATCAATGCGAACAAGATGGCGCGTTGCTTTCAGGGGTTAGTTGTAATATGGTGGAGAAAGTCTGTTCGGGTGAATGGCTTTCGCGTCAAAACAAAAGCTGTATTCTCACTCGGTGGCGCTTGTCAAACACGTTAATAAGCCGCTTTGAACATTCCTATCCGTTTGAAAGTGAAACATAACTGTCCAGTTCGCAATACGAAGAGTTGTGCAGGCGGCATGATGGTTGAGAAGCCGAGCAGAGAAATGGAAGCTGTACAGTCTGGCGCTAGCTTAATCCCGACGCACGCTCCAAACCTTAATCTGTACATACTCACCACCCACCCGTCTCACTTTCACGAGTCCCGCTATGACAGAACTCCTCTTGCCTTGAAACCCACCAGTCCCTACTCGGCCAAACCGCAACTCACAGGCATCACTTTAATCCACCCCAGCTTTCTCCATCCACAAGGACCAGCCAGTCACGGCACAGCAGCCCACCCCCAATAACAACAGCATCATCAACGACAAGACACCATGAGCTCCTCTACACCTTCAGGCTCCGGTCTGCGCTACCCCTCAAACAAGAAGACAATCTACGATCGCAATCTGAACCGCAGTAAAAACGCCGAACTGAGCCGCGCTGCCTTCGCCTACCTCTTTATCGAAATGATAAGCTACGCACAGCGAAGCGCAAAGGATGTAGGCGATCTAGAGCAAAGGTACCCCAAGTCCAGAATCCCTTTCAACACGGCTCATCCTCGAAAACAAATTGAGGGACAACATCTCCCAGATACCCTTGAATCAACATACAGGGCCTGGACTAACACATAATCAGACTAAACAACCAAGGTTATCCCCTCGGCATCCGCCTCCTTGACCTCCTCCTAACCCGCTCCGCAAACCCGCTCTCCTCAATCCGCCCGACGCGGATCCTTCCTTTGCTCCAATTCATAGCGCAAACACTGTACAGACATCTCTTCGGCCGCCCTGCAGATGCGCTGGAGCGTTCAGGCACCGACGCCGCACAGTACATGATCTTCGACAACGAGCCGCTGGTCAACTCGTACATTTCGCTGCCGCGCGAGCTGAGCAGCCTTAACTGCGCGGCGTTCGTCGCGGGCGTCATTGAGGGCGTTTGCGATGGCGCTGGATTCCCCACTGAGGGTGTGAGCGCGCATAGCGTGGGCGATCAGGACGAGGCTGCTGCAAGTGGTGGTGCGGCGGCCCCCGCGGAGGGAGGGAAGAAAGCTGCGGGGCCGTTATGGCCAGGGAAAACGGTGTTCTTGATCAAATTTAAGAAGGAGGTTTTGGAAAGGGAGGAGATTCTCGCCAGGGGTGGTGGGTGAACGGGGGGAAAAACTATGATTTGGTTTCACAATTACGTGCAGACGCCCTCTTCGAACAGAGAATAAAGGAGAGGAGTGGGGCCCAGATGAGGAGTCCTGGCATAGCGATTGATCCAGTGTTTGGTGTCTGGTTCATCTCGTATAGACTTGCATTTGCAGGAGTCCGCGGAGTTCAAGGCAGAGAAGTGCATGGACATACCTACCCGATAGAAGCAGAGAGCCGTAACGGGACTCATTGTTCATGTATGCTCGATTGAGTTGGCTGTGTACCGTTTATCGTAGCGAGAACGTTTTGTATACTGCACCGGCTTCGCTCACCCAAGAGCTAAAAACAATGGCATTTTAATCGATATCGGTTGCAAGCTGCAATTTGCACAAACGAGAAGTGCCTGGGCAGAACAAGTCTCATCATCATACATGTGCATCAAACACACGCTCTTCAATCTCAAAGAGAATTGAGAATCCATTCAGCTGACATTGCAGCATATGATTATGCTATTATGTACACACAGAAAGTCCTTATAGCTCTTACAAGAAGTTGCCAACCAGTTCCAGAAACAATTAAATGAAACCACCCAACTCAACTGATTCCGGAATAAACACAGCACAGCCAGCCAAACCGAAAAACAAATGGGGGTATTATCAAAAACAGGGAGAAGGGAGCAAGTCTTTGCTATTGTTTCTCCCGCTCACAGGAACTACACAACCCAAAGAAATAGTAACGAAGAACGCAATGATAAGAGTGAAGTTAAAGACAAGATAAGGGAAAGAGGTTGAATGAGTGACTCGGCGATACTATATGCCTTACTTTTGTGCAACTGTAATCATTGATCTGCGCAAAGCTTTTGGTGGGCTTCCCGCTCGCCTTATGCAAAATGAATGATAAACAAAAGAAAGAAGATTGCGTCAAGCGCAGCAGTGGGACTTCTGATATGGTCGTTGCAGTCGTGTGGTAGGGAACAGTGGAAGGAAAAAGTTGGGAGACCAGGAAGGTCTCGGGTATATGCATATCCTCTGAAACGGACCGGTGGTTGAACAGGGGGATGAAAGAAGCAAGATTGAATCAATAGTTTCTAGAGTCCTTGATTGTATTTCTGCCATGCTTGATGGGCCTCCTTGAGCGCTGTGGAACAATCAGCATTACACGATGTGAAGCAGCAAGGTTCATCTTACTATATAGGACATGTGCCTGCGCAGAAGGAGTTTCGCAAGCGCATTGAAGTGTACGTCCGTCGATGAAATCGAATACAACACTGTTGGGCAGTTCTTGCCTGTCTTGATCTGGTGGGTAGGGTGCATGGAATTCAGACAAGTGGAACCGCTTCATTATGCCTTTGGACTGCTATACGTGATTCAGATTAGTGGAAATTTGGACCACAAGGCTAGGTCAATGCATACCTCGTTTGACTTGGAAAGACTCATGACAAGGTTACCGGACACATCAATCTCAACCCATCTCCGTTTCCATAACTATGTATTCAGTCAGCTCGAGTTATGAAAAGGTAATCGCTAGTACCCACTAAAGTGTCCGGAAATTGGATATTCAGATCGCCTACTTGGACCGGCGAAGGAGGCTCTCGAAGCGATGGCAGAGTAGGAGTGGATCCTTCCTCTGAAAGGGTTGAGCTTGCAGCCGAGTTCTTCCTAGATTTCGACGAAGGGATCGTAGACATGCGTTTGAACAGTTTGCTTGCCCGGGATTCCTTTTTCTCCTTCTTCTCGTACTTTTCATGTTTATCCTGCTTTTCATCACTACTGTCCATACTGTGGGAAGAGCGACTGCGCGGAGAGGATGCGCCTTGCTTGGATTCGCTCATCCTACGACCGAATGCCCGCCAGCTGATCTCTGAAGACGAACGCGGGACACCAGAGCTAGCCTCACGCAATGAGGGCGGTCGAACAGGGGATGGCGGGTCCGTCTTCACCGGGCTTTGCTTGCTAGAAGGTGGCCTCGTTGTCTTTTGGTGGTCAATGGTGATATCGCTTTGGCGCAACTCGAGTGGTGTGCTCTCTGTTGGCATTATCAGCGACGGTCGCTGTGCTTGTGGATCGCGGACGATGCGAGCTGTGACTTGTACCGACTGAGACTTTTCAGGTTCTGTCTGCACGTTATATACTGGCGGTGGTTGGCTTTGTTCACTAGGCTGTATCCTCCGCTGGACATCAGGTGTGGGTGAGCGTGATGGCGAAGGCGAAGGTGACGTCGAACGGTTTCCTAGATTGGCTGGATAAAGGCGTGAAATGGGCCTTCCGTTGGGTGAACTACCGGATGGAGGGGTTGTTGCGAAGAAGGAGGATTTCCTCTGAGCAACAATCGAGGTGCTGGATTCAGGAGTTCCAAGCGGGCTGATCGTCACGGAGGAGTCTCTATTAGACTTCTCTGCCAGAGCTTTGATTCTCTGGGAGATACCAGAGGACACGTTGATCTTTTTTGCTGTAACTACAGTGTCTGACTGTGAATGGGGCACCCAAGGCCCGGAAAATTTGCGTAGGGTCGGTTGGTCCGGTATGGCATTGCCAGAGCGAAGATTTTGCGAAGCAGATCGCATTGGGATTGCTCCGCCAGATGCAGTGTTTCTCTGGGCAAAATAGGGCGTTATCGGCGATTTGGAGACTGATACTGGCATAGCCTCTTCTACCTTAGCACTCTGTAGCTCCTCCATAAAAGAGTCGTCAGAGAGATACTCAGTTTCCGAATTCTCTGCGCTCAGGTGGATTGGGTCACCCAAAACACGTCGTTTATCCGTGACATCCGAGACAGCCTTGACATCGAACCCATTTGGCGCCGCAAGCATCATCGATTCACGATTGCGCTTTCCTGTCTGAGTGGGTTCTTCTTCAGCTAGAGGTGGAACAAACAACACAGTGTCTCTTTCTGGCTTCTTTGTTGGAGTGCCTATATCGGTCTCTTCTGTCGCCATCGGCACCGCAGGTTCTTCCTTGTTCTCAGACACGAACTTTTCGCTCACATGCGAGTACTGCAACTCTTGATCAACCGGCGCAATCTCTACAGAGGGGATAGATATGGAATTCTCGGGTACAACGGTGGGTGTGCTTTCGGTAGATTCCTCCTCGTCTTCTCTGGATTTTTGGTCAACCGCTTGCACACTTTCTTCAGAAATCAGTTTCAGACCATTGTCAAGCAGCTGCTGGTCATCCTCAGAAACTGAGGAGGGCCTGGTCGATGGTGCACAGGATGAGCCAGCGGTCTGGGCGGAGGTAGGCGATGAAGCCGAAGCCGCAGAGTGCAAGTCGTCAGCTTCTGTTTGCCTACTAGCCACATCCGCGGAAGACGGACCCTCAGCTGGTGGCGATTTTGTGGAGTCGGTCAGCGCGCTGTCTTCTGGACTTGAACTGTGTTGATTCGATGGCTCGATATCCTGGTGCTGGTGCTGCTGTTGTGACGCAACTAATCCTTCATTACCCACATGGCTGGGCTTGCTCCCCTCCTCTTCTACCGATTCCACGGTCGATCCGTTAGAACCTAGATTCTTGGCGACATTAACGTTTTCCTGCGCGCTGCCCTCTGTGCCGCCACGTGAAAGCTCTGACGACTTTTTCTCTTGTTTCTCCTTCTTCGCTTGCATCTGCTTCTTCCTCAACTCCAGAGCTTTCATCAGTCTTTGTTTCTCGGGCGTGACGCCGATCGATCTGTGATTGTGACTGCTGTAAGTGTTGGCAGGCAAAGATTTGACGCTAGCAGCCGAACTTTTTGGTGCGTATCCGAGCGTGGCGGGTACCTCAGGAATGGCGGGGATTGGAGGCGGCGGTGGGAAATCCACGGTGGATGCGTTGCTAGCATCATGAGGGTTTGGCTGTTTTTGCTCCGCCGCCCTGCGATTCGCAGCGCGGAGACCCGAGGGTAACGACGAGACGGGACGTGCAGAACTCTGAGCCCCTGTCCCAGAAGTATGAGGGCGCTTGGTCTCGAGCGAAGCTTTGGGTCGGGGCCCAAGCCTGACCTTAGGTTTGTTGTATTGTGCGTAGATTTCGGCATACAAATCTGATAGAGCCGGCCGCGCGGTTTGAGAGGAAAGACGTGGGTCAGGTCCACCTTCGAAGAGCAAGTCATAGTGGTCGAAGCTTTTGCCTATAGGAGCTGTCAAGGGACCACCGTCTTCGCCATGATCCACCACCACCACCGTATCAGTGTCCTTTGAAGAGGGTTCGGATGGCGGGGCGCTGTTCTCCTCGGCAACCTTAACGTGCTGTTCGCCTGCAGACGAAAGCTCCGTGGTTGTCGACTCCAAGGCCGATTCGCCGATATTCAGCATAGAACGCACGGCAGTAGGTGGCTTCGCGGTAGAGACGGATTCGCCGGCAGTGCTCTGACCTTCTTCGGCATCCTCTGTTATATCATCCAATTTGTGCAATTGGGAGGAAGAGCTGGAGGAGCTACTCGATGGCGCAGCAGTATGGAGAGAGCAGGCTGAAGCGAGGGCGGCATCGCTCAGGTGGTCGGCGGTGGAGATGGCAATTTCGGTATCATATGGTGTAAACTTGTCGGTGACGGCGGAGAAGTGGACAGCAACGCGGGCTGTTGCGACGGTTAGCAGGGTTGGCTTTGCAGGGTGTAGATAACAAGGCAAGAAGAGTAGGTGGTTGACGTGCCTTGCAAAAGTCGCGATGTGCCATCGGGGACATATTTTATGAGGAGTTTGCGGCGGCGATAGAGCAGGAAGCCGTACAGCGGCGACTGGTCCTGATAGTGAGCAATAGCATTGCGAACGTCAGCAGCACCTCCAGAGCCGCGGGCCAGGATGTCAACAGCGTCTCGTGAAGTGTATTTGAGGAGGAACCTGAGGCCAGAGTGGTTAGCTACGTCTACGTGCCTCATGGTGTGAGGGCGGGTCTCACCATCCTCCCGCCTCGGCCAAGGCAGCTTGGTGAGCCTCTAGCACCTGGACGGCATCCAGGCCATTCAGCGACATGGCGGAGGCAAGGCCGACGGACGATACGCAGCAGCGACAGCAGCGGCGGCGGCGGCAGCAGCAGACAGAGTGCTGGCTGTCTAGGCCGTCAAGCGATGCTCAGCCGTCTTGAGAGCGAGCAGAAGTTTGGGGAGCGGACGGGGAACAGGATGGGGGAGAAGTTCATGGAGGCCGTGCACGGTTCAGGGGTGTGGGACTAGGCGAACAGGTACGACGAAAGATGCGCCACGGCAATGAGTAAAAATGGAGCATGCAAGTATCTATCATGTACCTGTATGTACCTGGCCGCTTGCACATACAGTCAGTGTCTGTGGTAGATGGCGGCTTGTGGCAATTGGTAGCAATCGTGCAGTGGGCCACCACCACGAAGCCAAGAATTGGGATTTATGGACTGGGGGTTTTGGAATCGAGCGGGGATGGATATGATAATTCGGAAGGAAGCAAGACAAGAAGACAGGGAAAGGATAGAGAGATTTTTCTACAGACATGAACAAGACCATGTCCACGGGCGCGGTCACTACTGTCGGGACTGTGCTTGTTCACATCGTCGCCATCAGTTTCCATGTGGTCATAGACACATATATAAGTCTATAGATAGCAGACGTCCGGATGCACGATGATGCAGTCTTCAGTCTCCATCTCCCAGCACATGTGTTTCCGCTCGGCTGCCCACATTGATGCTGATGCTGGCTGCTGCTGCTGCTTCGGAGTGAGTCCCATTGGTGGTGTATGTGTGTGCGGTAGCTGGTTCCATCCATTGCATGCATCCTACGGGTCAGTCATCCTCATCCTCCTTCTCTCGGGCCAAGCAGCTTGATCTTCATCCGCTCGGAGCACGCAGAACAGAACAGAAGAGCGGAGATTGATTGGCACCATTGATTGCCTGTTTGCTCATTCTGTACATGCCCACATACTTGAGTAAGTAAGTACATGACACCGGATGTACTCCAGCACTGTACTGTACTGTACCTGGATGTATCCGCACGTGGTTGACGCGCGCGCAATCTTTCCTCCGATCGATCCCCTTTGCCCACCTCGGCAACCAGCAGCCAATCACCAGTCACCACCTGCACGAGAACCCATTCTATTTGAATCCATCCATCCATCCATCCATCCGTCATCAATCGACGGGCCCAAGGATGGATCGCGAAGACGCAAGAAAAAGCAGCAAGGGAACAAGCAGAACAAAAAAGAAATTGTATCCCTAGTCTCCCGGCTGTGTCGTGCATGGCAATATCCCATCCCGCCGCTAGACTCTGTAGTCATCAACCCTGCATCCGCAGCCCGAATAGCCTCGTTCCCAAACCCGAGCCCATGCCGGCCGCGACCGACCGATATGTATCCTACAGTCCACACATGTACATGCTTCAATCAGGTTACTACAGCAAAACAGTCCCACCACATCAGCTATCCCACGTTCAAAATTGAAACAGCATCCCCGAATCCTCCATCCAACCTCTACTCACTCAAAGCTTCCACTGTGGACAACCTCCAAAGAAAAGTTAACAAAATACCATAAACATGACATCACTCGCCCCCATAACCACCCTCTCTCACGCCTCCGATACCCATCTCAAAACAACCCTCGACCTTCTTTTCGAGCCCTCACCCCCTCTTCATGCCCTAGCTCTACCCGTCCTGAAATCCACCGTCTTCCCCTCCTACACCATCCTCGCCAGCGCCATCCAATCCCAACTAATCGCACTAGCCTCCTCCTCAGCGCCCGAAGACGCGCAGAAGCTCTCCGACATCTTGTCTTCGCACCCGCGGCTAGGCGAGAAGAAAGTCGAGAGTGCCCAGAGCAGGGCTGAGCAGGCTCAGCTACAGCAAGGTGCCGAGGAGGAGAAGCAGCGACTTGCCGAGTTGAACAGAGAGTACGAGGAGAGGTTCCCCGGCTTGAGATATGTGTATGTATCTGTCATTCGACTCCTTCATTATGCACCCTACTGTTCTTCCATGTGCTACTTTATGGGTACCCATCATGTGCTACGACCTAACAAAACAATTTCCCACGTTGCAGCGTCTTCGTGAACGGCCGTCCTCGTCCCATCATCATGGAGAACATGCGGGCACGCATAGACCGCGGCGACATCCAGGCCGAGCGTTTGGAAGCCATCCAGGTACGTCTGTAGCCCACCCATCCTGCCAATCATTTGGAAATGAATGCTGATTAGCGGTTTGCTGTTATGAAAATAGGCCATGTGCGATATAGCTATCGATCGAGCGACCAAATTGCAGAAGGACTGAAGATTTGTAAAAAAAAAATAAACATGATCTCCTTATCTTTTTAAGGTGGTGTGTGTGTGTGTGTGTGTGTGTGCGTAACTATTCTGAGGACAATAGTGTATGTCGAGACCGTAAGGAAACTCCTCTTATTTACACAATATGCAGCCTCTACGTGTTGCGCACAGACTACCGAGACTCGCCGATGTAAACATGTATACGTTAATGTCTCACAAATGAATAGCAGAACAGACGACAGTACTGACATATCTAAAAGCAAGAAACATGAAGAGAAACTTGTGAACAAGACTGCATGAAAACATGGCGGTATGCACATGTGTACATGTACGACAGATTGATTCAATTCACATGTACGTATATAGAAATCAGAAGCACTATAGTCCTCCCGGAAACTTTTGCCTATCCGATTCCCAGACCCCGAGAACTTTTAACAGTAATGCCATCCTCGCAACCAAAACCCGAAGGAAATAACATGGAAAACGCAACAGAAACCCACCATGCATGCGTGAAAGACAGACAAAACCCTGCAGTCATCTCCTCAGCGTAGAAACTCGGATCTGGCAGCATGTCTTCCCACCGCAACATCATCATCATCCCCACTGACATCACAAAACCCCAAATGCTTTACTGTGTCCCCAGCAGCCACATCATCCAAATTCGGTGACGTCGGTAAGGGAGTCAACGCCGGGCTAAGTAGCGGGCTCGTGAAATTCGGCGACTGCGCTGTAGGCGAGAGCGACATGTTAGGCACAGACGAAGTTGCCGCCGTCGTTGTTGCCGCGGGCAGAGCAGCGAACAGCGCAGGGATATTAGGAGAAGTGGTTGCTACCGGGTACGCCTGTTGATGAGGTTGATTTTGATATTCAAGCTGCATGTTACCGTTGGTGGTAGAGGGCCAGATAGCACAAGCGCCTTCGTCGACTTGGTCGTAGTCGCCCAAGACGGGCTCATCCGGGTCTAGCACGCCAAAATCCGAATAAACGGTTTGTGGTGGAGATACAGCGCCAGGAGAAGGTGGAGTGTAGGTTGGGGTCGCTTCGTACTCCTCGTCCAAGTGCGCGTAGGGATCTGGCATGTCGTCTTCCTGATCAAAGGCATCGTAGTTGGAAAGGCCCAAGGGGGAAGGGGGTAATGGAAGATAGGATCTTCGTGGAGACCGCTGGAGCGGAACTTGATTAAAGTACGCATCGTTTGGGGACTTGTACGTGGTGGTGGCGGCGATGCCTTGGATGTAGGGTTTTTGAAGAGGAGGCGGGGTGTTGGGAGGGCGTTGCTGGATCGTGTCTGCCACCTTTTCCGCGGGTCGAGATAAGGATGGGCGTGGCATGTGGGTGTATGTGTCATGGCTGCCAAACTTCAGCGTCAAAGTCGCCAGCTGAATATGTTCTTGCTCTCTTTCCTGCTCCAGTAGCACCTTCCCGAGCCCGGCAGAGGCGTCTCGCGCAAGCATGGCTTGCCGCCGGATGCGATTTAGGATGGATGCTTTGCAGAGAAGATTGCGCCCCAAGGCCTTTTGCTTTGCCCAAACGGCAATTTTAGAGTGGCCACGGTGAACTATGTTCGTCGCAGGCTGGGAATACTGAGGAGAGAGGCGGGATGTGATGAGGAAAAGACGCAGACGCCGCTTTTTGTTGTGCGGGCATGAGTTCTCACCGTCGACATCTCCTGCTGTCCGCCGACGCTTCCTAGGTCTCTGTGGGATTTCCCGGGGTGAGAATTTCAGAGTCATGTCTGGTTTTGGCGCCATTCTGAAGTTGAAGGTGGTTCTGCTTGGATCAGTGGACGGTATGTAATTAAAGTTAATTTGCCGAGTCGATGTTGGCTGGGGAGAAGGTAGCGGCATTATCCTCCTTCGAGCTTCTTCGGTTGCGTGTTGGGCAAACGGGGTTCCAGATGTCGACTCGACATTATTCTTTAGCGTTTGTGAGGTGTGGTAGGATCCGGGGTGTCTATTTCAAGACAGACAGGCAGCCATGCACCAGGGTGAGAGCACGGAGAAGAAGGCGTGGTTTGGAAGCAGAGGGCGGTGCTCGCAAATGGAGAAGTGTACGTGTAATAGGCAGTTGAGCACCTCCAAAGTTGAAATGTTGGGAGTTTCCAAATATGGTCACGAGACCCTCTTAGATTTCCATGCTAGCACGGCACGCATGCGTACATGCACAGCACTCGAGTATGTTGCACAGATTGTGGACTCGGAATTGATGTCAAAGTTTGAACCGGAGTCGGCACGCTGGAGAGGACAGGAAAAATGGTGGTGTGATGCAGAAGAACGATGAGCCCGGAGGGAGGGAAAGAGAGGTAAGAGCGAGTGAAGGCGTGTAATAATGTGCATCCATATCCATGCCGCCGCTTGATGACCCAACAGCACGGCAGTGCGGAGAAGAGACCAGGCCTGATCGCCGTACGCTCTGTGCGTGTCGTGTGCCCTGGCTCCGTGAGCCCAGGCTGTCCAGGGACATTGTCATCCTTGCCGCCTGTCATTGGAGGAGGGCGAGGCGTCGGAATGCAGCGTCGACGTTGAAAAAATCTTTGCACAGCTCAGACGATTTCTTCATGGCGATTGGTGAGGCATTTGATGCTCCCTGACGATGGGGGTTGGACCTGACCGGAGAATATTTCCCGCGCCCTTTGCGGTGTTTTGCTTTTTTGTTTCGCTCTTACGTTTCTCATCCTTGCAGGTCAATCTTCTCTGGCAAGGAAACGAAAGAAAGAAAAAAGGCGCAGCACACTGGGGGTATGAGGAAATGAGGCTTCGGTCCAGGGCCATGTCGATATTCTACTGGACACGGGCGGCAAGCAGGATGCACACCACCAATTCAGCCCTAACAGACCAAGGCATTGCGTTTCAGTCAAGACATTTTCTTTTCTTCTTTTTCTTTCGCCATCCAAGCCGCCACCCACGGGCATGATGGGCGATGACGCTTCCTATAAGAAGCTAACAGCAGGGTCAGTGCGGGAGCATTCCGCCCCAGTTTTGATCTACTAAGAACGGTCAGCCGGCATCATTGACTGGGTGAGTATGTACGTTGGGTACTGCCAACACAATGAAAATGTCGCAGACGATGCAGAAGCAACGTCCAAAGGAAAAGAAGATGCCTCTCGCCGGTCCCTTTGAGTGACGGTGCTTGGACAGAAGACTACAGCAAACAGGTATACAGTGGCTCGGGGACCAGAAACAGGGACCTCCGCAACTGGAGCTGAGGCTTGCTGCCTGACCGATCACGAACGGATGCGTGAATTAAAATCTTTTACTGGCTGACGCCCAATGCGGTAGCGTATTCCCTCCCCCTCGAGCAGAGCAGAGCAGAGCAGAGCAGAGAGGCAACGCTGTGCGTGCTTCGGCGAGAATGGAATGGATTGGGATTGGCATCGTTCGATCTGCGTCGTGCATGGGGTGCATCGTGCATATTGCGGAGAAGCAATAATGCTCCACTCAAGCGTTGCACTCTCCTCTCACAGCCCATCATGCCCTCTCGCGCCGTCGTTACCGAGTGGTCTGGCCCTCTCCGCGGGCAACGTCAAAAATCTCCCTAGTCACGAGGGCGGGCATTCGCACTCTCCTGTGTGCATTGCTGATGTGCTTTTTGCCCCTCAGCAAATACTCGAGTAGTCCAGTACAGGCAGTCGTCTAGTCCACTTAGTCTACATTGCCAACACACTAACACGTCGAGCGAAACACTACTATAGGCCACGCCCTAGTCACGCAGTCCATGTGCATGCTCGTGCTTCAATAAACCTGTGCCATACATAGGGCATAATGCTAGCACGCGTGTTTCTATTTTCGCTTCTGCCTGCCTGCCTGCCCGAATCTTTCCTTCTTTCTTTTTCTTTTTCTCTTTTTTTCGGGGGCCGGCGAGCCCCTTTAATTATCGAGTCTATCCATCCCTACGAGTTGAGCCTCAATGGGCGACTAGACATGCGCCTGGGGTTTTGTACGCTAACATACGGTGACGGGCGACTACCCTTACTTACCTCCCGGCCTAGCACTCTTTGTGTTGTCGATCGAATCAAAATCATCTTCTCCGCCCGCCATCCCCTTGCCGCTGGCTGCCGTGTGACGGCCGATGCTGCAAAATTGATGAAGCTGCAAGACATGCAGATTGGGCCGAATCATCGCCAAACTCTAATCCAGCTGCCTCCGCAAACGACTATGAAGCGTAATATCGAATGCTGCTCTCCGTCCAACTGAATATACGTGGTCGCTTGTGTATCGCTGCTCGTCCATTCATTGTTCCCTGTTCAACTAACCCTCGTATTCTACAGCAAGCAGGTCATTCATCCAACGACAGCCAACGAGGCCCGGAACGAGTTGCGCGCTTCCACAGGTGCACAAGTCATGTGTGTGAATGTCAGGTCCACAAGGGGGGAAACCGTTGAATACAAAATTAGCTATTGTCGATATTGCCCTTCGATATGTGCAGCCTTGGCTCACATAACTCCTCCATGTCACGAATAGTCTACTGCGTCAACCCATGAATTCTCCACAACAGTCGACACCCTCAACTGCCCATAATACCCACCGGTCCTTTTTGATGATCCAACCGAGGCCAAAATTTTGATCCGCTATGCAAAGACACATAAAACATGATGAACAAATATTTGTACACTTCTATTGAGACAGAAACCGATAGCGTGTTGCTGATGCTCAGCCGCCAATCTTGCTGTTTGCAACATGTCATATCCTCGCCTTCGTTTCCGGAGACAACACCTTATCTTCGAACCTTCTCATCAGCTTGTTGGTTTGTTCAGCGAGCGTGAGTGTGAGGATCTGTTTCCTGTCAGTTTCCATTGCCCAGCCACCTACAGCTTGGAGACGTACAGTGTGTGGTAATATGCGAGCAAGATGGGCAAAGTACCCCTTGTAAACTGCCAAAAGGCCTTCGGTCTTGACCGTCTGGTAGAGGCAGTCAAATGCCGACTTGTACAAGTTACCGGTTTGGTTGTACATGCGCGACATGACAGTATCCGGCGGATGCATAACGCAGCAAACTACGAAACCACTTGCTGTACTGCTCATCAGATGCAGTGGTGTTCCCTCTTGTATGCCGAAGTGCTTGACCAACTGCCTTTTCGCAAAGAAGTACGTAGGCAGCTGCACAGAGCTACCGAAGCCTGTGCGTACCATGGCTGGGCCGACTCCGCGGTAAAGACCCTTTATGCCTTCGCTTTTGTATATTTGCTTCATGCCATCCACGGAGTTCTTGTACTTGTGTTGGGTTCCTACGGGAAGGAACGGAGAGAAGGACTGTAAGCGCGTCTTGATGAGGAAGAAGGGGGACCCGGCAGCAGCACCCAAGATTCCGGAGGCGGCTCCGGAGAAGAGATTGATGCCAAAAGACTGCACGGCAACATCTTTATAGACGGCGTTAGTGATGGCCTTGCGCGTGGGCTCGTAGAAGCCCAGTCGGCACCCATTGAGCACCATTTGGTAGACGTAGGCGCATCCCAACCCTCTGAGCAGTCCCTTTGGACCCTCATTCTTGACAATGACTCCTACGCCGTGGAAAACACCTTTGTATAGCCGAGGAGCCTCCTTCTTCGATTGAAGCTCTCCCTGGAGTTGTAATCTGGGCAGATGTGGTGAGCTGGGTGCAGGGCAATGCGCATACGTCAGAGCAGCGCGTACCGAATCTTGACGGTTTCAAAACCGTGGGTAACCGTGACAGCGCCGCAAGCTGCAATGCCGCCCGCGATGAAAGACCTGGGCCATTGGTGAGCTGGCTGTTGTTGAGCGCGACGGAACGCGGTGCTCTTACCCTAAAGTTGTGGACATGATGCTCTCGTCCTAACACTCCTCGGCTGAGAGAGCTTGAGGCGCAAAGCAAAGCAACACACCCAACCAGATGATGCAGCACTCGGTGACTCTGATGACAGTTGGCGATAAGTTGGTACGAGAGTGCAACTTCTCCGGTGGAAGATGAAGCTGCAATGCTCTGGCCGAAGGATCGATTATGTGAAGCAAGAGAACAAAAGTCAAAATCCGCATCACCTCCGAGCCCCCCGATCCCGGAGCGGAAGCTTAGCGGGCGATTCCACAGCGCCAAGAAGCAGGGTCCTAGCTCTTCCATATTCCTCCATGCAAACCTCCAGGTGGGAACCGTTGGAATTTACTGTCACCCTTCACCACCTACCGCCCGCTCCGGTGCATACACATTCTCGCGCGCGGGTCAGGACAGGCGCATGCGGGTATAGATGACCTGACCAAAACGATCGAGCCCTCAACATGGCCACGGGCTCTGCGACTCCCGGCGCACCTCCGCCGCCCGGAGGAGCGTCCACGCAAAAAGTGGGCGACGTCATAGCCGCTTTCCGGCCCTCGAGGGTGTGTCCAATCGATCCAGCCTTTCACTGTGGACCGAAAATGCTCACAGCTGTCATCTAGCGCTTCAAAACCCCCAATTCCAGCACCTCCATCACCTCGCTCGATTTCGACGACACCGGCGAACTGGCCATCGTGGCCCGTGACGACGATACACTCCAAATATACAATTGCAAGGAAGGCAAGCACGCCAAAGAACTCAAGTCGCAAAAGTATGGCGCCCATCTTGCCCGCTTCTCCCACCACGCCCAGAGTATCATCTACGCCTCCACCCAGAAGGACGACACTATTCGCTTTCTATCCACACACGACAACTCGTACATCAGGTACTTCAAGGGGCATTCCGATACTGTGACCAGTATATCTCTGTGTCCATCCAGCGACCAATTCATCAGCTGCTCGAGAGACAACACAGTGCGACTATGGAACCTGGGGAGTCCAAACTATTTTGGCATGCTCAACCTGCACGCGCCATATCTGGCTGTCTACGACCCTTCCGCCACTGTCATCGCCATTGCCTCACCGCCGACACACTCGGTTCTTCTCTACGATGTGCGCAATTTCGACAAGCCTCCCTTCGCCAGCTTCGACCTCTTAGAGCTCGAGCAACGTTTCCTCGGGGCGCAGGGCGGGGAGTGGACCAAGATGGAATTCACCAATGACGGCAAGAGTCTGGTAATCAGCACCACGGGCAACGGCCACTTTGTGCTCGATGCCTTCTCGGGCGACATCACTCACTTTTGCTACCGCAAAGCAGGTCATTCGGGTCGTTTGGGCGCCGGTGCCAAATCAGCGAGCCTCGCGCCAAACGGATCACCCGCGGCCCTCGGCCAAGGCGACGTATGCGTGACGCCGGACGGTCATTATCTCATCGGCGGCAGTGGGGACGACGGCCTCTTGGTCTGGGATATCTCTAAGCCGGCCACAGCGAATAACTATCTCGAACCCACGGAAGTTCTTCCGGGACACGGAAAATCGGCGATTGTGGGTTACAACCCAAGGACAAATCTGCTCGCAACTGGAGATAAGGACTTCTTTCTATGGCAGCCTGATCCCGACTTGATGATGTGAAGAGGTGTAATGATCATAAGCATACGAAGCATGTGTCGAGAGCCCGACCTGTAGATCGCAGTCTCAAATCCGAGGTCGAAGAACTTCACAAATACCTCGAAGAAGAAGGACAATTGTATTGTAGAAAAAATTACTCGCTTTTGATTCCCCTGGCTTGTATTGATGTTGATGTTCTATTGGCTACCATGGCAGGAGTCTATGGTTCCTCTTACCTTCTCTTAATAGGTAGCTACCTCACCGCTAATGGACACTCATTGTCGCTCTCCGGTCCGGCATGCGTCTACCACCTCCGCCAATGCAAGCCCCGCGCCTTCTTCCTCGAACCCAAAAACTTGCCGTATCGTCCGGCACTACCCATGCCCCCGAAGACTCCTACGCTCGCAAGCTCACGGAGAGACACGCCATAGTGACAGAGATGGATAAAGAGGCGGTTTTTGACACAGTGTCCAGGCGCAATAAATAATCTTCACGGTTGAGAAGGAGCGAAGATACGGCGATCGCTTAATGACGGGCATCAGTGTGAAGGACAAGAAGACTGGGCTGTGAGGAATCAAAGGGTTTCCCATCAACAATGAAAGTCAAACCTTGAGATGTTGTATTGGCTACTGTTTAAACAAGATAACAATTACTTGAATCATTCATCATCCTCCCATCCTACGGCCACAGCACCAATCGGCCGCCCTCCCCACAGCCCGACCACTTTCCTGGGCCCTGACGATTTCTCTGCCGTCACTGTTCCCCTTGTTTCCTTCTTCGATCTCGCAATCGGCCGCGATTGCGGTGAGTCCACATCCATCTCCTCTGGGGGAGCTGTTTGAGATGTAGGAGTTGGGGTAGCATGGCTCAACCCAGCATCTTCTTCTTCTTCTTCTTCTTCTTCTTCTTCTTCTTCTTCTTCTTCTTCTTCTTCTTCTTCTTCTTCTTCTTCTTCTTCTTCTTCTTCTTCTTCTTCTTCTTCTTCTTCTTCTTCTTCTTCTTCTTCTTCTTCTTCTTCCTCTTCGTTTTTGACTGCTTTGAGGATCGCCACCCATGAGGCTCGACCGGGGATGTTTATGCCGGTATGCTTGTTGGAGAAGAGTATAGCATCTGCAAGTTTCAACGGCCAATACGATGGAGCGAGGAAAATCTGCTGAAGGGTGTGCGTGGTGAGTCTACCCGACGATGACGATGACGATCGTATACCGTCCCACTCCTTTGACGATAGGATATGTACTGCCCACTCCAGCATACCTTCTTTCTTCGCGTCATCTTCAACTGCAACATGATGATTCGACGAATAAGAAGAGGGAGAACCACTCATGAACGCGATGAGGTGGTCCAGTAGTTCGTCGACCCACTCCCCAGACACCTTCCCCAGCGCAGCTAGGAACGGCGTCCACATGATGAAGGCACCGGACATGGTACTTCCCAGCTTCTTGTCAACAGGTAAAATAGCCGCATCCGTAACCAGAAGCTCAAGGAGAATGTCGCGTTTTGTGGCTGCTCCGCTAGCAGCAGCACCCGCTTCCAAGAACAGGAAACTCGATACCGCTGCCTGCGCAGCTCTAGACTCTCCATTCTTTGGCCTCGACGCGCGATTCCGCACTTCCGCTTTGCGTGCTCGTACGTACGTTTTGAGTGCCATCTGGAGGCGTTCTCGAAGCTCGCGTTTCGAGAGCGGAGGTCCTTGCGTCGTCGTCGTCGCTACGCTTGACGTGGGGAGCAGCAGCGCAGCGTCTAGGTGCGACCAGTACCACTCCCAGAGCCACGCGAGGCTTTCGGATGCTGCGCGCTTGAGCTCTGCGAGGCTGGGCATGTGACGGTGCACGATGCGGTGGCGGGTTTCGCGGAGGGCGAGGGGGAATTGGAGAGGTTTTTCCGAGACGGGTGGAAAGGTGGATGGTCGGAGACGGGTCAGTTCAGTTTGGGTGTCTGCGAGGCCGGTGATGAATCTGCATGCTGGTTAGAAAGATGTGGCCTGTAAATGGACGGATTCTTTGGATCTTGTGTGTAAGATCTTTGAGGAAGGAGATGGACGACGATATTCAGAGCGTCTGAAATGACTTTATGATATTCACTGTAGCCGTCTTCTTCGGGTGGAAAAAGGAGACAAGCACTCACCTAGATACAGCCGTAGCATACACCATCCTCAATGTATTATGCGACAATCTTCCACCTTCATCTTGAATAACAGCATCGACAATATCCGCCGTTGACTCGAGCAGAAGCGGAATCTCCAGCTTGCGGGCTCGCCATGCGAAAATCTACAATTCACCAGTGTATCAGCAGACATTCTCACTCTTCACACACATACAGCCTTCCACCCAAAACGTAGATGAACAGATAGAGTTAAAACTTTTGAAGTAAAACATACCTTGTCGACAGCCCATCGTCTCCTTCTGCTTGGACCCTTTCCACCATGTTCATTGAGGGTTGCAGTGGTATTTTCAGCGGAGTAGAGCCCGGCCCTGACTTCGAGTAACTCGCGGCGATCTCGCCATGGGGTGGCTACAAACTTTGTTTCCATGACTGTCGCAGCTCGCGTGTACGCCTATCGCCAATTCCGCCTTCTCAGCCTTTCTCCTGCAAAGAGTTTGTTGGTCCGATATGAATGGTGAGGTGGCTGTTGAGTTGGTTGGTGGATCGGTCCGCTGGAGAGCCGTTCCTTGGAGTAATATGCACAACGACGGAGAGCGAGAGCGTATGAGACTAGTGCTGGAGAAGAAGTTGAAGGCGGCAGAGAGTTTTATGACAGTAGCCAAAAGGTCTGAAAGCTCGATTGCGTTGGCTGCTCCTGAAAACCTAGTGCTGCTTGTTCTGTCGATGGACACCGAGCTTCACTGTTCAATCGCATTGATGTACAGAACTTAGCCCGCTTTCTAGTCCTGTTCTTTCCCGTACTCTTTGTTTATGCGACCTATAATCGCTGTTTATTTACTTTGGTCCATGGCTATCATCATGCTGTCTGTCTACAGTTGTCATAGCCCTGTCCCAAAAATTCTCTTATCGATAGGAAATCCAGCTAATGATATGGGCGAAAAGGATGAGTAAGCAAGCCGGGGTTTTCCCGATGCAGAGGCTCAAAAGCAAGTCGGTGTTCCAACAGTGTGCAAGTGGGCGCAGCGATCTATGGCTCGACAGTTGCCTTCCTAACATGGAAGGTTCGAACCTCAACCAACCGCCAACACTAAATGTGAACCTTTGAGTGTCGACGCCCCAACGTACAGATTTTTCGTCTGCACTTTCAAGTTATCAAAGCCGTGTAGAATCGGCTTCTTTTAGCACACGTAAAGGAAATGTCACGGGTTTGAAGTCGAAGGGACAAATTGAATGAGGTAAAATATAAACAGATGCCGAACGAACGACACTGCTCATCTTGTTGAGGTTGTGGAGGCTACTAGATTATGTTTGCTTCTTTGTGCAATTCTGCATCTCTCCAACGGACGTGTTACACCACGCTATCCGAAGGCCGGGGTATATGTGTCCAAGTCTCTGAAACCCAAAAAACAAATGCTCAGGTGGAACGCCAACGCTATGCTATGCTATGCAGAATAAGGAAAAACAAACAATACAAGTACTAAATATATGGCGAAGGGCGAAAAAGAGAAAAAGATGCAGATCACACCCAGTTGTATCCCATACCGGTGTCCTGCACTGGCATGGTAGGCTGTTTGTACTGATGATACCACCACTCCTTGGTGGCCATGTCTTCTTCGTCGAAAAGGAAGCTGTGCCCAGCCATGCTGTTGGGCATTTGTGGCTTCATCATAGAAGGAACTTGGAGTTGCTGGGGTTGCTGTTGTGTGGGAGGGGAAGGCAATTCGTCTTCGCAATCGTCCGAGCTGTCGTCTTCTTCTTGGTTGTCCACGTTTTCATCGTCGTCTTCTTCTTCATCATCCTCTTCTGGCGGTTGCCATGTCTCCTCAAGCTTGAGCCCTTTGCCAGTAGCCTCGGCCAAGGAACCCAAGTCGGCAGCAGAGTCGGGGAGATCATAGAGACCCATTCCAATCAACTCCTTGCCCGACTCCTCGATGGTCTCCTCCTGGGAAGAGTTGACCATGTTTTGCTCTGTCGGTGGGTGTTGAATGGGCAAGAAGTTGGTGGATCCGTCGTCGGTAGTTCTGATTTGATCTTGGTTTCTGCGAGCCCACTCCTGGAGATACCATGGCAGAGACTCGGAGGTGGACATGGCGTAGGAAGTGATTGGGTCCTGGAAGGCAAGAGACGTTTGAGATGCGTTCATGTATACTGGTTGATCCTGAGGCGGCACGAGAAAGGCGGAATTGCGTGCGGAAATGGAATAGAAATCCGAGCTGGACGCAGATTCTGTGCCAGAAGACGAAGAGTAGTGGCGAGTCCAATCTTGTGGTTGAGGGTATTCTTGTTGCTGGGGTACGAAGCCGGGATGAGACGAGGTTGGATGCCAGCTCACGGGTCGTGTAGAAGCAGGCTGGAAGTAATCGTCGGTCATGTCATATTCATCGGTAATGCCCATGAGCATTCTGTAGTGGTCGTCCAGAGAAGCATACAGTTTGGCACCGGTAGTGGTTTTCCTCCGTTCCAGGACCATGGGGCTATTGTGGTTACTCCTGGGCTTTTCGACACGGTAGGAATGTGCTTGTTGGGTGAAGGAGGTTCGTGAAGCACGACGTGAATGCGAGGTGGGCGTAGTGGTGGACTGTGTAGGGACAGCAGTCCCGTAGACGTTGTGTGACATGTTGAAGATGATGGATGGGAGCAGGCGTTTGGTGAGGGATTGGTTGGGGTTGGAATGAGCAGGAAGCTGGGAGGAGTGCTATCCATATAACGATGGAGCATGCATGCGTGTACACATGGCGGGTGTGGGGAGCAAGTGCGGTGCTAGGTAGGTATATCGTGTGCCAAGAGATATAAACAGATTGGGAAGGATGGAAAGGAAAAAAAAGAAGACGTAGGACGGACCGGGGCCACTAAGCACCACGCGGCATGGAGGTCACAGATCCATGATTGAGGACGTGAGGACAGGGCCGGGGCGGTAGGGTAAGGGTACCAAGAAGGGCATAGGTGGAGTGCAGGGAGGCAGAAGGGGAGATGATTTAGTATACGGGGCCATGGACCAGGGAACAATGGGCCGACGGTGAGTGGGTTGGGTCGAGTTGAGAAGTGAGTGAGGGAGTGTATAGCATACACAGACAGCAAGCATGAGGTAGGGGTGGTGTAAGTTTAGGCGGCAGGCGCACGGCTGGAACGCGGGCGGACAGGAGCTGATCAGACCCAAACTCCATGACGGCGGCGGTGATGAAGAGAAACAGGCGGAGTGGGCGAATCACAAGGCCCACCGAGCGAAGCAGCAGCAGCAGGAGCGCGCGTGTGTACTGTACCGTACTGTATCATGGATGGATGGATGGCTGGCAGGCATGGCGCAACAGCCAACGGAGATGGGTGCAGGCGAGAGAGAGGCGGGACGGTGAGGAGCAGCATGTCATGGCGGGCATGGCATGGAGGCGAGGGTGATGGTGTAGTGTGCGACTAGCCTAGCAGCATGATACTATCTATGTATGCGACTAGGGACGAGTCGCGGAATCGAGCATGGCATAGCATGGCATGGCCCGTATACTAAGGAACGAAGGAATACCCGTACGTACAGGCTGGACAGGACCATACATAGTGGTAGTAGTACAACGCAACCCCTGCCGTGCCGCATGTGTGCCTCTGTGTGCGTGGGTGCGTGCGAGCGATTCAGCTGGGCCTCGAAAACGGGGCGAGAGTGTGTACCTAGCGACCGGGCTTGGGCTACTTAGTCAGAATCTACCTCTTGTAAGGTGTAGAGTGCCGGGCTTGGTTTGGGACAATGTACCCAGTGCATACACCCTCATGTCCCTTTTTCGGCCTCATGCAGCCAGGCAAGCGCTGGTCCATGATGCCTCAGGGGTCATGATGATGAGGAGGATGATGATGATGATGATGGGTAAAATGGAAAAGCTGATGTCAGGCAGTCGGTCCGTCAGTCGTCACTCAAGTCACCCAGCGGACAACTCTGTGTGGCTGGCATACATTGGCACATGAAGGTTAACTAGCAAACTTGTTGGTGCATCCTCTAAGCAATCATCCACACTTGCTTGTCACACATACACCCACACACCCACGGACAGCAGATGGATGGAAGAAGCAAAGGCTATGCGGCCGCAGCAATTCAACAACGGTGACCGGGCCAGCACAGCACTCGGCACGCACGAGGCAGGCAAGCAGGAAAGCAGGCAGGCCGGCCGGCCGTGCAAATTGACAATTTGTCAACTTTACCGTGGTCCAAGATCGTCGTCCACGATGATGATGATGATAATCAACGACCAAGGAGTCCAGTACGTCTCAAGGCGGGCAGGCAGGCAGGCAGGCGGAGCGCCCCGGTTCGACGCTGTTTAACCGCCCAGCATCACCGCAATGCAGGCAAGGTAACGGAGCTGGCATGCTATTGCTGTGCAAGCAAGAGTTTTCTTGCGGTGGACAAAGGCGGGCAACGATGAACATGCGGCATGATTACGATTCGGACACACATGACATGGATGCGCCGGTGGATGGAGGGTGACGGGCGTGCTTGTGTGGTGTTGGTTGGTTGCTTAGCTGGGCCCCATCACCACCTCAGGGGGGGGTTGGTTGCAGCCAGGCGGTACATAGCTCTAGCCCGTCTCGCACAGGGTGGGAAAAGCAGGCAAAGGGAAAAGTGCAAAAAGGAAAGGAGACAAGAAAAAAAAGGGTACGACGAAACGAAGACGAGGAAAAAGGAACGAAGGGGAAAAAAAAGAGTGCAAAGACCCCCGCACGTTGGCCCGGTCGGGTCTAGCTGGCAGGACCACCAGGACAGCAAAGACGCAAAGACGCACGCCCAGGCGGATTGCAAGCGCGATCTGGGGGGCGGACCATTGCCGGGACTTGTTTCGGGCATGCTATTCGCCTTGTCGTCGACGGGCGAAGCAGCCTCCATCTTCCAGAAAGCGTCCCCTCTGGACCCACGGGCGGGCCTGACCAGTCAGAGGCGAGTGACAGGCCGACTGACAAAAGCAGGCGAACGCAGGCGATGCGCGCCACCCTTGCAGGCCACCCAGTCCCAGGCGGCGGCGTTAGACGAGACGAGACGTGACGAGACGAGAGGGGCAGCCCAGCCAGCAGCCAGGCCAGCAACAGACCAGCCAACCGCGGCGCACGGAAATTGCTGCAAGCGGCAATCCCCCCCAGCAGCACCAGCAGCACCAGCAGCCTGTGACCCCCCCCTCGTTAGCAGCCCACCGCCGTCGCCAGCCTCGTCAGTCACAGACCGCCCGACCGCCCACCGACCTGCAACGAAACAAACCCCACCACCATATGCTATGCAATCATCACCGCATATCGTGTCTCCATCTGATTCTGCTCCTGCTTGCCCGCTAGCCTCCCCCTTGTCCCATCCCAGGGAACCGAGCGTGGGAGTGCCATTGCTGTGGGTCCAGCCGACATGCTGCATCAAATCTCCCCCATTCACCCATTCCGCGTTGCACATGGCATTGGCCCGCCTGGCTGATGCCTTTTTCCAACATGGCTACTATCCACCTACCATCATCTGACGGTGCCGAAGAGCAAGCAGCCAACACAGCATGGCGGAGGCGTTGCTGAAACCATCGACATCTCGATCCCGCACAACCACCGTGGATGGCTAGCCTGCCATGGGTGGGTGGATGCCCATCCGATGCGTGTTTGATGTTTGATTTGATCCGGTGGACGGTGGCCTTTATTCTCGCCATGCCTTCCAGTTTGATTGATCGTGTCCATATCCTGCCGTTGCAGTCATCATCCATCGTTAACCATGCATGCATGCATGCATTTTCCACACCCATCCAAGCCCTGTCCCCTTTTTCCGATTTCTTTCCATGTGCCTTGTAGTGGCTGGCGAACAGTTGGCTGCGCGAGTGCTCGAATTAGCAGTAGAGGTGAGTGAGTGTGCGCTCAACCGTTTGTCTTGCGGAGCGGATTGCGTCAGCACAGGAGCATGGCCCTGGTGGTGGTTCGGACGGCGTTGCAAGCGCTCTCGTCGACGACGGAGCCAGGTGGTGCGGTGAGTTGCAGGGCTCGCGGCATCAGCCAATAGCGTGCATGCAAGCCGGCTGAGTCATGCAGGCAGCTCTGCCCAAGCGTGCGTGCTGCGGTGGTTCCCTGGCTGGCTGGCTGGCCAAATTCTCTGCCTGATCACGGCGGCGGCGACAACAATCAGCGGGCTAAAAAAGAATGAAGGGCTTGCCGCCGGTTCGTTTGCCCCGCTTGGGCCGCCGCTGCAGATCTCCCAGGCGGGATGAAGCAGGGTAGGGCAGGGCAGGCCATGCATCGTTTGATCGTGGGCGGCGCTTCGGTTGCATCCCATGGCACCGCATCCATCCATCCATCCAAAAGGAAAAAAAAAAGTGGCACAGGCCAAAGCCCGGGGATTTCTTGTTGTGACCAACGGTGCTGCTGCATCCGGCCTAGCATGTTGTCATCGTATTCCATCCTATCCCATCTGTATGTAGGTATGCACTTGCTCGGGGGTGTTTGGTTGGTTACATCAAGGAGGGAAATATAACCGTCTTACGATCCATGGGTCTGCGCCCTCCTGGAAAATTAAACCGATGGCGAAGGATGAATGAATCAACGGTGATGATGATAGCCAGATGATGATGCTGCTGCTGCTGAGCTGCTGCAACGCAACAAGACGTAGATGGCGGCGGAGCCCTCATCCGGATGGAGAAGCGGGCAGCTCAAGTGGAACCCAGCCAAATCTGACATGTACAGCTAATGCAGCACAGTGAAGCAAGTCAGTATAGTATAGTATCAATAGCATCGATGGTATGGCATAGCATAGTGTTTGACTTTGGTGACGGATGATTTCATCTCGGCTCGGTCCCATCGTATGTACGGCACCAGTGTACATAGACATGTACCGCCGCTTTTCTCCGTGTGCGCTGAGCGACAGAGTGACAGTTGGTTAGTCCGTCTTGGTGGTTGTTAGTTCGGCAATTCACGAGGAAGCGAAAAAGGACCTGCATCGGTAGAATTCGTCGCACATCACGCACCAGACAAAAGATGAATGATGCTGCTAGACGTGATTGTGTGTGTAGCCGGGCTAGACTCCAGCAACCTGGCCTGCATGCATGACGCACGCCATTCGTCTTTTTTGCACTCACCCCACTGCCGTCTGCTGTACTCGTGTCTGACTCAGCGGCCAAGTTGCCCGCCACACCATCACATCTCGCCTGCCATGTTGAGGCTTGCAGCATCGTATGAGCACCGGCGTTTCGTCGGCACTTCCTGTCCAAGCCGCTCGCTCGCTCTCTCTTTCACCACTCAACGGGAATTGCACTGGCACATCCTTTCGGCGACACGGCCACGTCGGTCGGTGAGAGGTGACTAATAATCTCCAGCCCTTCCTCGCTCCAACGTCCGCGCACCTCTGATGAAACTTTGTTCGGTCGGGGGTTGAGCGTGCAAAGCCATGTTTCTCCGTCCCATGTACAGACCATGCTGAGTCGCACACGCTTCCGGTGTACCTTCTCGCCGCCACCATGATGAAGCGCTCCACGTCTTCCAACTTCCAAGCATCAAGCATCAAGAGGCAGCTCGTGTGCCAACGAGCTGACTCCCGTCCGTCACATTAGCTAGTTACGTGGATGGGTGACGATCTCTTCCCCCCGCCGCCGACGACGACGACGACTTTGTCCGCAATGCACATGGATGCATATCCCTCCGTCGACTGGTTCAAACAAGTCAGGGAACGTCACCCACATTCTCGGTGCATGCATGCTATTTTGCGCTCGCACTCGAGTAGTTGAATAATAAAGACTGCCAGGGGGCCTGTTGAGTCCTGTCTCAGCACATGGCTCTTTCCCGTCACAGCTAGACGCCCGATCTTAGCTGCCTACGATAATAATGGTCATGTTATTAACTCATCTGGCATCGGCCCAGATGCCAGCCGATGCAATCTCGTCAAAGGCCTCATCCACCACACACACACTGGCTGAACGAGTGGGTGGATGAATGATGCCGCAACCGCGCTGCTGCATCATGTATGTTTCCATGTCACCACCCCCTACCAGGTTCCTTCGTTCCACCGCCCCAACCCCACTCGTGTGCAATCTTTGAACCCACACCGGACGTTGCGCGTCACATGGTTGCTTGACACGGCATCCCAAAGCAAAAGCAACCCTTCCCCTCTGTGCAACATACGCAGATACGGCCGTGGCCCCACGGGGGGGTGCTCCTCGAAACTTGCATCCTTCAGGACAGTCCGTCTCACCAACAAAATCCTCCACCAGCCCCGATCGCCTGTTGATTGTCGTGTATGCCGGGTTTCAGCGCTCTTCGTCCTGCCTGCAGTGTTGGCCTTGAGCCAATATTGCCATTTAGGTGTCTCCACCGCAAACCTGTACATGCACTCTATGTACTGCCTGCGACTGCCTAGCTGACCGCCATGTTCGATATTCCTTTTCGCCACGGCCCTACCTGGCCAGCTATTCACCCGTGATGCGCCCTCTTCTTGCTCCTGGTCCCGCACAAATCCTGCATCACAATGCGCCCGGGTTCATTCACCAACTATCCTGCCACCCAGCCTTTGCAACCGTTCCAGTGAAACAGATGACCGGGCCTCTCAACCCACCCAAGCGAGCTGCCACAGATCCGTACGAGCACCATTACCCTTTGCGTCTCGCTCGCAAGGGACTGCCCACAACTCTGTTTATTTCACATGAGCGTTGGCAACCCACGGGCTATCATTAGATTGTCCATCATCTTGTTGACACTTCGTCAGCCTGACATGTTCTATGACTGACTCTCTATTTTCGTATCCATTTCCGCGCTTCCCGATGGCTTGTAGAGGCCGCGCTCCACTTGGATACTATTGTTTTTTTTTTATACTTCGGCTGCGAGGACCTGCTAGTATGCTTTCTTCTCTGAGCGGTACAGAATCACTAACGAGGTCGTCGTACCATGCGTTGCACAGCCACTACAATGAACACCAAATACTTCTCAGGGGGAGAGGGGCACTATCGATTAAGAGCAAGCACCTCGGCCGAATCAAAACCCACCGCTGCCCGCTCCCAGTGACAGACCCCGTTCAATCTAATGTAATAACCACTCCCTCGACAGCGTCTCATCCGCTCTGGTGCCAATGATCAGCGTCAGCCGTTTTCTTCTAGGACGAGGCTCGGGCAAATCAGCCCAGTCGACACAATAAAAAATAAGCCCGATATCGACACAACTCCGGCCCGCTCTGGCGAACCAACCCCTTGACGTTCATGCTCATATTATTGTACCCACACAGGGTTCACCATCTGCTGCTTGGATGATGGATCCAATATAATATGCACGCATAACAACCGAAACCGCGTCTTATGTCAACCTTCCTTTCCTAGTTCCTCAGCCCGGAAACGTCTCGTCTCGTCTCGCCTCGTTACCTGGCGTTGGAATAAATCCGCCTCATGCTATGATGGCTTTTCGGACTCCGCTCTCACACATACACGCGCGAACGGTGGCATCCTGAATTCCACCTTGGGATACTCCAAGCGCAACTTAGTTGGCCCGTATTACCCATGGAAGACCTCGCTTCTCTGCATCTCATTTTCCTCTTTCCTTGATTCTTTCGCACGACTATCACCCACTAGAACAACGATCCAATATCCTGAAAATGACGGATATTGCTTGCTATTGTGGGAAATGCTCTGCGGCTTACACACCTACGCTCCGTTTCCCTGTGACTAGATCCAACATGATCTGCTTCCACGGGTGCAAGCCTACTACGCCCTCAACTTAACTATCAGGCCAAAGGAAATGCATTTCTACCGCCTACATCCTCCTCGGAGAACATTGTTGCAGATTTCCGTTTTCTTGCATGTGACATCGTATTGTTACATAGCATCGCGGAGTGGCTCATCTGAGCTCATAAGTTTTTATTGCCCCGTGATGAGCGAACAAACTATTATCATTCCTGCTGGGATTTCCTCCGCCATGCATCATCTATACATATATCTACCCAACATTCTGCAGCATGTTCATCCTTGTTTATTGGACTGCTATCTACACATGAGGTATCAGCACCCAGTGTTGATCACCGGACGTTAGTACCGTTGAATATAGCGAGAATAGAAGGGTAGTAAAGTTGAGATGACCTTGTTATCATCAAAGTTTGTCTGTCACTGGTTGTACTCTGCATGCACATCACAAGCGCAAGGTGTGGTACTCGCCTTGCTATCATTACTCCTGATGTGTTTTTTATCTCATCCTTCTCTCCTGCCCACCATCCCAGTGGTTGAAATTGGTGATTGCCTTGATCTACTGTACTACGCTTTCTTCCATCTCTTGAACTTATCCTCCAGAATGTCCCGAATACCACGGGAAGCATGTGGGGTCATCGTCCGAGGTTCTCGTCTGTGTTGTTTGTTCATGGTTATGATAACGATAACTCACTCTGCCACGCCCATCCCAAAAACAATCTCTATTCTCATTGCGATGATTTGTCTTTTAGTAGGACATTGGATGCTGGTGCGATATCTGTTGATCACAGACACTACGAAGTGTAGGGAATTTCCATTACTAACGCTGGTCTTCCTTGACACTGGGGATAATAAAAAATAAAAGCCAGTCAGTGATCAGTCGATATAGCAAGACATATCATGGCTGGCTGTTGGAATCTCTTATTTTTTGTACCTTCATTTTGTAACTACCGTGTGTGTGTGTGCCAGGACCATTCAAACTCCTGTACTGAGACTTTATACGTTGAATAACGTGTTGCACCTTCTACAACGATGTGGATACTGCGCAAATGCACTGGCTAATCTTTCTTTTTTCTTTTGGTCGCTAATCACATCCATCTGCTAGAGTGTCTACTATCGATACCTTACTATTTTTTGCCCTGTGTTTCGTTGTTTGTCTAAGAGACTCAACTTATTTCGAAAAGCTATGTATTTGATATAGCAATTGTCGATATAGTGAGGGACATAATGGTCATGAAATGCCAAAGACTCAACGATTACTACAGAGCATCGAATCATATTCAGAAGCAGACACTCAAAAACACTGCGATAGCAAAAGAAAATGCAATCTCATAGCTGAACCATTTGAGTAGTAACTACTCTTGCATGTTACAATTATCCCCACACTCCATAGTACTTCCACCTCTACGCCAGTCTAGTCTTCTTACAGCGTAGATACGCAGAGTGTAAATGTACGCTGCGTAACACCTAGATAGTCGTTGTATCTATATACCCCATCCTTTTTATCATCATGCCTACCTTTGCCATCCAACAACATTGATAATCTCCAAAGATATTCCAAATTATGGGATAGGTCTGTTACCGAGAAATACTGAATGTCCATTGAGCGATCGGAAGTCAGCTATCGGCTATATATCACGCATACCTCAACGGAATTGATCAGGTGAGCTTTTTACCTTGGATTTCCATGTTTCTAGACCACCTCTTATGGCTGAAGTCAACCCCCCCTGTCCGGAGTACTTGCTGATAATTCAATACCGAGGACATGTCCCTCATTTTTTTGACATTCTTTTCCCAGTCCTGTCAAAAACACATGGAATCCGATATGATCAAATGTTACCTCCCATAGAAATAAATGGGTGAAGTACGACTGAAATTACATCAACTCATCATACGCACACTTGTATCTACAAGTGTTTTCTAACATACACGAATGATAGTCTACATAGAGTGCGCTCCATTACAGGCAACTAACTGACTGAGGGTACCTTCGCCAAGTACGTTTACTTGTAATCAACAATCAAGATGCTTTTTCGACGCTCAGTTTTTTGACCGCTCTGCAATTGATCCTTCTTGCTATTCGCCTGTCTTTCTCATTGCAATACCACAGCTACTTTATTACATAGCTGAGGGACACAGTGACACCTTACCGAAACAGTGGAATTAAATCAGAAATAATGACATTTGGAAAGACGGTAAACGAACTAACGTAAACATTGCATCCGATCGTAAGATGTGGTATATATGTCCTCCTCGGCAGACGAGATCCGCATTCTTCCCGCTCACATCACAAAAGTGAATCAGAAGCACAATCGTACATCATATCCCGTCCAAGCTGTAGATTCAATGGGGCTCACTCATTTCTTCTCTTGGTTTCCGTAGCTTGCTATACTTCTCCGTCTTTGACATGGTGTTCAGCTCCTGATTCCGGAATGCGTTATCAACCGCTAGTTATTCGTGAAGGAGGCAGAATGCTACGAAGATTGGCAAGATTGCTCAATCCATGAGGTCTACAGGACAAGATGTCAATAACCAGGAGAAGAAAAAAGCCTCCAAAGAGCGACGTGTTCAAGGGATTATGTGGGTTGTCCAGTATGCTCTTGCTAGTCTCGTGCTGAACTATACCGGTCGTACTAATAAACTGGAAAAGTACATCAAACCGGCACTGTTTATACTCTTTCAAGTCCGACACATACAAGGCGTAGCACATATCGATATGATGTATTGAATGAAACCCAACTTTTGTGGTGCTCAAATTTTTTCACAAGTATAAATTGTACAAACAAGTGCTGGAACCCCCCAAACACTTACGAAAAATCACAACCCCCACCTCGACAACCCCAATGGAGAAAAACTAATGATAGCAATCCTCGTATACATCCCAGCTGCTAAACTTGGAAAAGAAAGCTTTTTATCCCATGACCATGCCCTTAAGACCTGCCATGTCGCCCTCCTTGGCGGCGATTTCAAAGTATCCATAGATGATAGTGACAGCCAATAGAATACCGGTTCCGCTACCCAAGGCGCCGAGGAGATCGCTACCAACGGAAAGAGCACCAATGCAAGCACCACCAAAAGCGGCAGCCGTGGGAATGACGCGCTTGAGCTCCTTGTACATCGACTCCTCGCGGTGACCAGCCATAACAAGACCCTGTTCCTTGAGCTGCTTGGCAACGTCACGGGGGGAGGAGCCGGAGACTTCGATCCAAGTCTTGGAGAACACGGCGCAGGCGACGAGCATGTAAACGATGAAGACGGCGGTCTTCAAGGGGTCCGAGAGAGCCTCGGTGATGCTGAGGGGAGGAGACCTTAAAGTGTTTTGTCAGTAAGAAGTAATCGGAAGAGAGTTTGGGCAAAGGTACATGTAGTAAGCAACACCAGAGGTAGCGAAGAGCTGGGCAGAGCCCTCCTTGGGTTCCCACACGCCGAGAAGACGGACAAGGAGGTTGTCAGAAAATCGAGAGTAAAGCATCTGACTGATGAGGAAGACGTTGGATGAGAGAGCGGATTGCAGCATGATAGGCATGTTGGAGGTGTAAAAGAGGCGAACGGGGTATGAACCGCGGACACCGCGCTGGCGGGCAGACTTGACGGGGATCTCGACACGGAAGCCTTGGAGATAGATGACGGCGCCGAAAACGATGACAGTGGAGATCAAGTTCATAACGTTGGGCAAGTTCTGGCGGTAGAAAGCCTCCTTGAGCGCAACAGTCTTGTCGGGCCAAGTGAAGAGCAAGTGGACGAGAGCAATGATGGCACCCTCGAACTCGGGACCACGACCGGTGTTGATGGTGGTTGGGGAGAAGGCCTTCCACATGATGGACTCGCAAATGTTGGTAGCGATGAAAAGCGAGATACCGCTACCGAGACCGTAGCCCTTCTGGAGAAGTTCATCCAAGAGAATGACAATCAGACCGGCAATCATGAGCTGCATAACGAGAAGAACACAGATACCGGCTCCCAGGTCAGATGGCTGTCCATAAAGACCGGAAATAACATAGACGACAGCTTGACCGAAAGAGAGCAAGATAGCAAGAAGCTTCTGGGCGGTCTGGTAGAGCTCGCGATCCGACTTGAGGTCGAGGTTGACATCAATGAGATGGGTACCAGCAAGAAGTTGGAAGACCATGCCAGATGAAATGATCGGTGTAATACCCAGTTCCATCAGTGTTCCCCGATTACTCGCCATCATCATACGAAGCCAGTATAGCGGATCCGATGTGTCGGAAGAGACGATTCCGTACAGCGGCATCTGGCTCATGACCAGGAAAACGAGGAGGGTGAGACCGGTCCATACTAGTCTGTTGTTGAAAGGCACCTTGCTCTCGGGCAGCTGAATTTCAGGCACAAGAGGAACGAAGGGCTTAACGAGATCGAGGAACCGTACTACATGGATATCGTGGGTTAGAGGGAAGCTCCCTAGATTGGGTCGCGTAGCACTTGCGCGGACGGGGGAATTGACTTACGGCCACTCATGATTGCGGTGGATCGGGTCCCAGAGAGAAAGATGGAAGAAACAAAGGAGGAGAATGATTGAGTGGTGAGGACCAGATGGCGATGGGGTTAAGAGGGGGTCGGCGCTGAGCTCTCGCAACGTGTCGATGTGGGAAATAATCCCCGCCAAGCCACGCTAAGCTTCCCCTAGATTCACCTTTCTCTACGCCGAAGGCCACGCTGGCCTTGAGATTATTATCGCGAACCTCGAAACAGACCGAAACAAAAAGAAGACGCGATTGCCATATGACTCCTCTCTGGTGCATATGGCATGCAGGTCTTGATTATCTACAGGAATGAGAATAGGCTGCCGCATGCTGTTTGGGAAGCAATGACGATAGCCTTTTGAAGGTGATTCTGGTGCTATAAACGCATTTGGAGTAGAAGCATCCCACCGCAAGCTAGCTGAGTATAGACTATTGTGAGTGACTGACGATGTGATGCGTTGCGCTGTAGCGAATGAAGTCGCAAGAGCAGAGGATCTACGTATAGTGTGGATTCTTCATCTCTCCGCGAGAGCTACAAGTAAGATGGTTGTTATCCGGGAATCGAACTCAGTCTGTAGATACCGTGATGATAAATTAGGAGCTTTACGTGATCCAGCATCGCTTTACGCTGTCGGCATGATTTCACTTCATATGCGATCCTCATCGTCTGAGGGCAGGCCGATCGAGTTACTTCTCGATATGCTGAACCGCCAAATAGGCAAACTACGTACTTGCAATGTGTATGTGCTGGGGACAATCGACGAGACACACAAGCGGCCTAGTACGCGTATCAAGCAACTGGCAGTCTGCTCACGTTTGTCACTATGTGAACTCAGTTATGGCGAAAACGCAAACGTCATCCGCCGTTTGGGGCCCCCAATTTCTGACCCCGGATGCTTATAGGCCTTCCAGGGCTGTAGCTGATTGGCTCTTCCACGAATGCGAATTTAGCGCCCTTTCGAGCCCTGTGTAGGAATGCGAAGCACTTAAATGCGAAGCACTTGAATGCGAATGTTGTATAACAGCTACTTCGTCATCTTCAGCCCCCGAATCCACTCTCTCAAGCGATTGCGAAGCGGATTGTAGCGAGTGCGATAGCATTCATCATGTATAAGTCGAAGTCTGTTCTCCCAACAGCGGACCTGTTCCACTCATATTTCATTCATATATTCTCGCCGCGCTGACTATTATCATATTGTTCGCATTTCGCCCTCCACCTACTCATACACCTAGCTACGTCTCGCACAAGTAACGCAAACACACCAACATCATCATGGCCAACCCACCCAAAAGTCCTTCTTTCGATTGGGAAATGTTCCGCTACGTCCCGTCTCTTGCGGGTGCCATCATCGCCATCATCGTTTTCGTTATTATGACATGTCTTCAAGTCTGGCAGTGGACCAGGACAAGAAATCACTTGGTCATATATGTGATCATAGGGACTCTTAGTAAGTCGCCTTGCTCACCAACCATCATAGCAAAGCTCACTTTAGAACCACAGGCGAAATTGGCGGGTATGGCGCACGAATTGGCTCCCACTTCGATAACGCAAGCTGGGCTCCATTGTAAGTGTTCTCTTTATGTTGGAATTGAAGTTTGCTGACCGTTGCTCCAGCATCATACAGGGCACGATGCTACTCGTGGGGCCCCTCTTCTATGCAGCTACAATTTACATGATGCTTGGTCGCACCATCATCCTCGCCCAAGGAGAAGACGTCTCGTTGATCAAACCGAAATGGTACACTCGCGTGTTTGTGGGCGCGGATATCAGCACTCTGGTCATCCAAGGTTTGGGTACGTTCAGTGTTTTCGACGATGGTCATGGCGATCGAACGAAATGTTCTGACGAAACACAGGGGCTTCCATCATGGGAACCAAAAAGTTGGAGCTTGCCATTGCCGGCGAGAAAATTGTCATTGCAGGCCTGGCACTTCAAACAGCTACCTTCGTCTTCTTCCTTGTCGCATCCGTCGATTTTCACATCCGAATGAACCGCAAAGCATCATTTGCTAGCAATGGAAGTACTGGGAATCCAGCCGACAGCATTAGAATGTTGTGGATCCTTTACGTTATCAGTTCGCTCATTCTAGTGCGATGCATCTTCCGTCTCATCGAATATTCCACGGGCAATGCAGGCTATCTCATCTCGAATGAGTGGACATTGTACGTGTTCGATGCCGTGCCGATGTTTATTGTGCTTGTACTATTGTTGGTCCTGCAGCCAACGAAGTATATTCCAAGGAAGTTGAGTGGGTTCAGTGAGATTGAGGGAGGTGCATCAGAGCTGAGGACACAAGCTGCATAATCAACATTGGATTGTAGCACTCGAGGATTATGCCGGACGTCTTGATTTGATTATGGGATCGGAGGAATCTCTCTGTACATACCTAGGTACTCTCTGGTGGGGGTGTAGTGGTGGGAATGTATCTGATAAATAGAAATCATTAGAAACGGTCACTTGGCCATACGCCTTTCGACCGCCTTAATACACACGTCAAGGTGCGGCGATTCTTCAAACCGCAGTTGACTTCAATGTTCTCAAGAATTATGTATTATGGTGAGGTCATGAGTCGACACATTAGCAGAGTACATGTAAGGCAACCACTAGGCTATTTATAGAAAGCCCACGCGTCTGCTGGTAAACCCCCGATCCTAAATTGCGACCGACTTGCACGCACATCTCGACTGTCTATTCACACATGCTATGCACAGATGGCACGCCGAAATCCAGGTTTTGTTAGTAAGCGACCACATAAGAAATCTAGAGCTGGCTGCGTGACATGTAAGAAGAAGAAAGTGAAGGTGAGACTAGTGTACCCTTATATCCCCGGCTCGGGTTCGATGTCGAGAGGTGGAAATTGGCTATCCATTTATCATGGCCATCTCCATAATCCGTCAAGGACGTTGCAAGAGTGTTATCACTGACAGACGCGGCAGTGTGATGAGGGCCAGCCAGCATGCTCGTATTGCGCTCTTCGGAGCATAACGTGCATATATCCACCCCCGGAGCAAGCACGTTCACGAGAATCTACGACACCCCGGGACTCTTCAGAAGATTTGACTCCAGTCAGTGCACAGATGATTCCAGCATGCTACACTTCGTCTGGCCAATTCTCCTCACTGGAATTCGAGTTAATGCACCACTACAAGGGATCTGTGTGGCCTACGTTGAGCGGTCGAGTCGATGAGTCAATCCAATACTTGAACAGAGATTGGGTACCCATCAAGTCTGTTTCAACTGACTATCTTCGATTCTCCATTCTGAGCATGTCAGCTTCGCATTTGAACCTGATGACGCCCAGCATTCGGCTTGAGACGGCCGCTTTGCATTATCGCCAGAAGGCTATCAAAAGCTACATGGCCGCGCTGAATAACATCACCTCGGATAACTATCAGACTCTTCTCATGACTAGTCTCTACATGATGGGTACGTTTCACTGGGTTCATTGAGCTTTTTGGCTGTCTTTGGATACAGCGATGTGTGGCATTGAGAATTTTAATAGCTTACAAACCCTCACTGTTTGCATCTTACTGAATCTTCGATTCCTTTTAGGCATGGTCTCACCTCCAGAACAACCCTGCACAGATGATGAGTGTATAAAGTGGATGAATGCACTGTTCAGGATGATGCAAGGGTTGAGAGTATTAGCGGGCTTGAAGTGGATTGCGGGTATTGAGAAGTTGGAGGTCTATCCAATATTCAGGCGGGAGGTTAAGACCTTGCCTGCACCGCCTCCAATCAGAAGCGTACGTACATCCCGGGTGCTGCAAATCACGAGGAAAGATGAATTGTCAAATCGTTTCGATTTTCTTTTCTCCCGCGCTGAGACAAACTTGGACTGAGTTTCACTTCGCGTGGGTTTGGCGTATCTCTCCACTGACTTTGTAACTATAATCTTAGTTACCGTCTGATCCGAAGTTTTGGTCGACAAAGAGAGCAGGCGGGGATGATCCTGTTAGGCCAAACCCACCAAGCACGTACGAAACACCTACACCAAATGCTACGCCATCACCACCGCAAAGCCCAGCCAGTGTCAGTTCAGGGAAAGATATGTCCGATCTGCCGTTCCGACCATTGCAGCTCATGTCTGCTGGACATACGCCATATGCACCTCAATCTTGGAAGAAGCCTCCTTCTTGGGAGCTTCCGTTCCCAGCCTTTCTTCCGCCACCACTAATGTCAATTTTAAAGAGAACGGTACGTGGATAATTTCAATTTGCGATACTCGATGATGCATTTACTCCCTGTATTTACTGACTATGTATGTTTTCATCTTAGGTCGAGCCTCCGTGGGAGCAAAAATCGTTGGATCTCCATGCGCCAATCCTTTTACCATCAATACACGCACTCAGCCCCATCTTTCTCTCCCTCTACTATTATCACTTACATCCCGACTTCTTTACTCGTATCATAGTATTTCCCACATTCTTACCTCCCCCGTTTTTCCAGCTCGTTGCCCAGAAAGAACCACGTGCTCTCATTATAGTGGGCTGGTGGTTTGCTCTGATCAGACTCTCCCCAAATACGTGGTGGATCGACAAGTTTGTGCCCAGAACCTTGCAGGCAATTAGTAATGAGATCATGCGGTCAAACGATAAGGGTTACATGGATGCTATGGAAGGCGCATATCGTATCTCTAAAGAAGTGGATAAGGATGGTGGTGGAAAGAGGGGCCGCGAAAGAGCAGCAATCAAGGTCTTTGAGGGTTGGGATGGTGTTATATGGGAAGAAGGCCCTATAATGGAGGAGAAGCTCAGATTCGAAGAGTACGCCGATATACCCCAAGTTTGAACTTCATATTAATCACCATATATCAAACATAACTTCCATTACTGTAAATGGAAGTCTGTTATGCCCGTGCAGGCGACTTCGGCTCCCTTATCATACAGTACAGCTTGATCTTATCCTTTTCGTTGTTTCCATCTTCGCAGGCCATCTCCCGTACCAATTTGAAATCAAATCTCTCATAAATAGCGACGTTGGGTATGTTTCGGCTGCTCTCCAGGTAGCACGGAATACCTTCCTCATCCGCCATCTTCAACACTTCTTCCATCAGCGCCCTCCCCACACCTTGACCCTGGGCTTCAGGTAGTACTGTCACAATATTACAGAAGTAATACCCCTTGCTACTCGTCCACAGCTCATTTTGCGCCTCAGCCTGCCGCTCCTTCCAGATCCAGTACCGCTTGGTCGAAAGTCCACCACGTCCATACCACAAATTCATTCGGATCTGTGAGAGCCAGAGGTACCAGGATGAAAGGTACAAGGACCAAGACTCTGGTTGCGAAGGCGGGGTGGGCCGAAGCCACATGGCACAGCCGAGGATCTTCTTGGGGTTGTCTGTCGAGCGAGCAACATGGAAAAGACCGTGCTTTATCCCCCAACGGCAACGTAGAGTGAGTGAGACTCGATTGCGGACGAGGTCAACCTGCACAGGTCAATGACTGTGGAAAAGTTTTTGATTTATTCAAAAGTAAAAAAAGCAATGTACCTTGGAGCGGTCAGGGTACACCCAGTTGTTGTATGGATCATTCGCGAATGCCTGTTGGATTGTATCGATTGCCCCGTCAATATCCGCCTCTTTCATTCTTGTGACAGAGATAGCCATATCTTTGGTCTGTTGTAATTTGTATTGTTGAAAATGGGAGTTGTTCTTTTTTCTGAAGTTGAAGGCATATATGTAAGTAAGAAGAGGTAAGGAAGTCCCACGATACCTAATAACATAGACTCGGCTGCAACTACCATTGCGGGCACTAGTCACTTCAGGAAACTGTACTTAGTACTTTACGCTAGGCAAGCATCGCCCTATCACTCATTCCTACTGTTATCCCAATTCGAATCATCCCATCTCTTCAGCATCTTGCTATTTTGATATCCTCTGACGAGGCTCCACAAAAGATATGGCACGTACTCCCAACCGTCGGGATATTGCTCGCTCACTTCTGGCGGCCGAAGACTTCCCACCGCTCCCATCGCAAATCTCGCAGCACGCAACTCCCAACAACTCATCCGACATTACGTCTGCGCCAAAAAGAGGCCATGAATCAGTAACATCCATAATGAGTCTCCCTGATGAGATTTTGTTAGAGATATTGGAACATCTTCATCCTGGTCGTTTCTCAACCTGCCTTCGTCTCTCGCGTGTCAATAGGAGGTTTTACTTCCTGGTGCGCAATGAGCTGTATCTCCGCTACGATAGTTGTTCCAAACAAGGGTACCAATTCATGCGCACAATCATGATCAGCCCGGAAATCGGGGACCTCGTACGTTACGTTCACTTTTCTTGCCCTGGGCAGGACATACGTCACCTCCTGGGAAGAAAACATCCCCCCACAACGCGGAAATATTATCAACCCACGCCCTCCGACTGCAGAATCATCAAGAATGTATTGAAGCAGCTAGATATTCCAAGATGGAAAGACTGGGCTACGCAGTGTAATCATGCAATCTACGACACCAAGCAGGAGCCCATCTACGCCACCATTCTGATGCATGTGCGCAACATCGCGAAGCTTATCATCGACCAGGATGATTTTGCAGATAAAAATCCCAGGTGGATTGAGCTGATTCGAGGATCTGTGAACGGGGAATCTTTCAAAAATGTCAACCATTTTACCCATCTGCATTATGTGCGAGTACGAGTCAGGCACTTGGGCATGCCGAAACTCGCCCCCCTGTTCAAGCTTCCGGCGCTGAGATACCTCAAGATTATTGATGTTGTACATGTGCGTCGTGGTCTAGATAAGGAAATCAACGGCCTGCGACGCGCACTCCCCGCTGCGAGAACATGCATGCTCCAAGGGCTCACTTTGGACAAATGCGTACTCGGATCCGACATGATTGAGGTCTTGCTACAATGTGTTCATTCGTTACGATCATTCAAGCATCATCCTCCCCGCTATTTGCCGCGGTACGAAAACCCCCCAATGTTGAACTACTCAGCTCTTTCAACCTCTCTGTCGCGATTCGAAAACACACTCGAGCACTTTTCCCTTGGGGCGGAACTAACATCCGATGAACGAAGACTCGATTCCGTGTTTGAAAGTATGAGTAGACTTACTAAGATAACACATTTCGAGGCTCCGGTCGAGGCATTGATCGAAATATTGCACCGCGCGGAGGAGCACATCGTGATACAACGCTTACCGCCATTGACCAAAACTATTATCATTTACTTTATCAGTACCAGGCTCAGTAGCGTAATCGCAATGAAACATATGAGGGCATATATAAAGACAGCGCAGGAGCAGGGCCTGCTCCCCTCGGCTAGATTTATATCATTGCATGACTCACGTAGGTTCAACCGGAGGTATTACGGTGCTGTGAGCGACGATGAGATGGAATCTGACATCACGGACGAAGAGAGCGGCGAAAACGATGGGCATGAAAGCAGTACGTCTAGTGACAGCAACATACATTTCTCCGATGACCTTGGTACTTGGGGAGAAGACTCGAATGAGGATGGAGATGAAAGTAGTACATCTAGTGACATTGGCAGTGAGTGAGGCCTACGTTGATATTGAGGTCCTCAATGGCATCATCACTTCAGAAGAAGAATAGGATGGCAATGATATAAATTTCACAGACGAATATATCACCAAAAGCACTATGAGGTTGCATAGTCCGCTTCGCTTCTTCATGTTCCTGCCTGACCACATTCACTGGCACGCAATTTTCATTGCCATGCGCATCGATAGAAACAAGCAGTGATATTTGACATTCATAATTCCCCCACAATTATTGCGAAATAAAGATAACACGTATCGTAGCTGAGCAAACTGTACCCGAGCAAACACTCAGCTTAATCCACAGCACAAATACCTCCACACCAACTTTTTTGAAAGCAAGACACGCCTAAGACTTCAACATGTCTTTTGCTCGGCAAACTTGCACAACATGGATTGTCATCTACTAGGGAGACTGGTTTATGCCTACCACTCAATACCGACGGTCATATCACCAAAAGAAAATTCCAAAAGAGGACCCACCAAGGTATCAGTGACAATGTATTGTGAGATGATAGATGGCACATTGAGTATGTGCTATGCCTGAGCTATTGAATGGATGAGTGTTGAACAGCCGGGTATTTTAGAGAAGATATACGGTAGAGGATCGCTTCATCATATATGTACATGTATCTATATAGGTTTAATTAGAATCGTGTGGCCGGACGCTGATCAGCCACAAAGTTCACGCCATGGGTATAAAATCGATTAGTAGAATACTCAAGTATACGTGTTGAGGGAATATTACATATGAACATTTATATCACATGTTACAAGGCACCGTAAAAGACAGATGCTTGATCAAGACTAAAATATAAGACTTAATCAGCTGCGGGAGACTATCGTCGACGATCACGGCTCTTGCTCCTCGAGCGATCACGCCTCCTTCGATCGCGGTCTCGATCTCTGCTCCGCTCTCGTTCCCGATCTTTGCCACCACCACCCCTATCTCTATCACCGTCACTATCTTTCGAATTACGTCCCGGGAGATACCGATCTGAATCCTGCAGCCTTGTCCGCCCGTGCCTATCTCCATCCCAGCGATCGTAGTCCCTCGCTCGATGATGAGAGCTCCGTCCACCACGATCGCGGCTGTCGGCGCGTTTGCGGCCACCGCCACCAGGGACGTACCTATCGATACGCTCTTGGTCGCGGCTCCTGGACCTGCGGTCGCGGTCTCGTCGCCTGGGCGGAGGTGAGTGGTCACGACGACGGCGATCATCCCGCTCGCGGGACCGGTTGGGGGAGCGAGACCGGCGGCGTTCGTTACGCGTACGGTCAGCAGATGGACTGCGTGTACTGACGCGAGATTTGCGGCGCGACGTTGCTTCTCGAGACCGACTGCGCGATCTCCGAGTGTGATGACGGGAGGACCTGTCGTCGCGGTCATCTCGAGGGCGATAGGATCCTCTGTCATCTCCACGTCGGTAGCGGCGATCATCTCTGTCCAAGCGGCTTCCGCGTGATCGGCTTCGACTGTGTTTCCGGAGGCTCGCGCTGCGTTCAACGCTTTGAGACCGTGAGCGGGAGCGGTCTCTGTGTCTTTCGATGCTCTTCGAGGAAGGTAGCTGGTCCCATCTCGATTTAGGAGCTGTTTCAGTGGGTGTGAGAGGCGGCGCATCCTCCATGGGCGTGTCTTGGTCGTCGGACTCAGATGCCTTGGTTTCTGGCGCAACAGACCGAGTTGCAGACGCAGGGTTACGGGGAACAAGAGATTTAGGTGGCTGCGCTTTACGGGATGGAGGCTCCAATGATCCTGAACGAGTCAAAGCAGGTCTGCGTCGAGATCTTTTCATCTCTTCACTCTCCTGGAGAAGGGCTTGGAGAGCCAAATCATCATCCACCTTAATGTCATCGTCTTCAACCTTCTTGACTGGTTCGGGTGACCTTGTCCGGCTGTCGCGTCTGCTGAACGCTCCATGATCTCTATCCCGGTCCCGGTCTCTGCGGCGTTCCCTACTCCTGCTGTGGCGTCGGGTGCTGTGAGCGCGGCTATCACGACGACGTTCGCGGTGGCGTTCGCGCTCAAGTTGTTCCTCGATTGCGAGTCGTTTCTCCCGTTCACGATCCTCTTCACGTATCCTCTTCAGACGTGCCTGGCGCTCCGCTTCTTCTTCTTCCTTCCTCTTTTTCTCCTCGGCCCTCTCCTTTTCTTGACGCTCGCGCTTTAGACGACGACGCTCTTCCTCTTCCCGATCGCGTTCTTCCCGATCCCTAAGTCTTCTTTCCTCACGTTCCTGTCTTTCCTTTTCACGAGCCTCTTTCGCCTCCCTTTGGCGACGGTGCTCCTCGTCCCTCCTCGCCTTCTCTTCCCTCTCGCGTTCGCGCTCCTTCTCCAACTCCTTTTCTCGTATGGCGGCTCGCTCTTCGCGGCGAGCATCCGCTTCACGCGCCCAGTCTTCCTCACTCTTACTTCCGCGCTGTTCTTCTTCTGCTGCAGTCTCCGCTCCAACAGCATTCACCCGATATTCCCGCATTTTAGCAGAACCTTGTGTATCGACGTATTTGTTGATCAATTCGGCAAGGGAAGAACGAACGGGTCCGTAGATATCGCTCCGCTCGCCAGCACCCAGAATCAGTGTCGCTGCTAGTTTGGGTGGCTTCGAAAGTAGCGTCGGGTTGCGGTCCGTTTCGCGGGCGACCAGCTCTTCATATGAAGATGATAATGCGACCTTGGCGGCCTATTGATAGAGAGGCACGATTAGAAGTCGTAAAAAGTTTGCTAGAAGTAAAACCTACATCGGACTCGTGTTCAGTTCGAACCAAACTTTTAATAGCATCGTATTCGCCCTTCTTGCGAAACGTGTCGACCAGACTGTCGATTGCGGACCGTTGAGCTTGTGTAAGAGGAAGATCGGATAGTTTTGGTTTTTTACGCGTAAGCGTGCCTGAATCTTCGACTTCGAGAGACCGTTTTTGGTTGATTTCGGCCATGGCAGGCGAGTGTTTGATATGTGAGGTGTAGAACGGAAGCTTGAATGAATGTTTAGCTTCGTCGAAAGCGAGAGACCGTGATCCCTGTCTCGTATGGGGGATCCCTGACGTTGAAGTCTTGGCAATTGTTCACATCACGTGACCTTACCGAACTCGTGAGATCCCGCCCTCAAGCTTCAACCGCCCAAGCAAGCAAGTCCCATCCCGGCAGGGCGAACAGATCCCACGACCAACGACGACCACCACGGTACAACCCCTCCACCCTTCAAGTACCTCGATCACCTCGAACCCCTAAATTGCACTACTGCCGCCGTTCCACACACTCTTTCTCTCCTTCGAACGTCCACAATGGTTCACAAAGTGCTCTTCTGGAGCGGCCTCGGTACATCTCCCAGCATCCCCAGGTCTTCCCAAAAGATCTCATCGAAGCTTTAGACTAACAGCTATAGGGGTTGGTGTACGGCTATGGCAGCTCGGTATTGAAATGCGACCTCTCTTCAACCGCGAATCCCTTTGGGTGTACCCCGTGTTTGCAGGTATTGGCGGCAGCTTCGGCTACTGGCTTATGGGTGTTGAACAACGTCAATACAAGATGCTCGCGGACCGACGAGATGCATTGCTCGAAAAGCGCGCGAGGAGGAAGGCGCGCGAGGAGACAGCATTGGAGTCTTAGGGAACGCGTGAAACGGAAGGACAGGAGGGACGCGCGAAGCAGGGACACTTGATGTTGCCCAATTGCACGCGCGCACAGTACAATAGAGCTGAGCTGGAATCTTCGATTTTCTTCGCGTGGAGAGGCACGAGCGGGCAGAAGGAGTGCGTGCGGGGGGGGGCAGATGTTAATGTACTTTTATGACTCCCTTGAGCTGAGGACTCGCTCTGTACAAATTCCTCAATCCACAAAAAGCGCTTCAAACAAACATTGCTCAATGCCCGATTCCCAATCATCTGTAAACTGTGAACCTCTTCCATCTGCGCAATGGTATCGTGTAAAGTGGCGCAGGTATGTACATGGGAAGTATTATTAGCTCTATGTAATGTCGGGCTAGCACGCTGGCCAAATAACCAGATTGGGTAAAATCTGGAATCGCGCCTTCTGCCGATACTCCACCTACCAACCAGGTTTCCACCCTTTTGCAGCTCTCGGACGGAAGAGTGTTTGTAAACTTATATGTACAATCGAAATGACACGTACGCGAAATTCTTCATGACCGACTATAAATCAAACTGAAGTCCGTTCACCATATACTACTGACTGCTTCACATTGCCACATTCACCCTACCACCAAGCCTCCTATTCTACCCTATCATAATGAGCAACAACAAGTCGAAAGGGGGCATCGTGGTTTTTTCCGGTGGAAGCGCGGCAAACAACCTCGTCGATGTCTTCCAGGCAGTAAGAGAGAACAGAAAGTGTCTTCTGAGCTATGTCATTCCGATTAGTGACAATGGTGGGAGCTCTTCAGAGTTGATTCGGGTGTTTGGTGGACCAGGTATTCGATTTGAGAATCTAGAATTATACGTAACATACTAACTGGAAAAAGGTATCGGCGATGTCCGCAGTACGTTTTCCCACCAACCAGAAACTTAGGCTTCCGTACTTATCTTGATACTCTAGGTCGTCTTGTACGCCTGATTCCGGATGACCCTGAACATGAGGATAGCGAAAAAGCCGCGATAAAGATCTTCTTCAACCACCGACTTCCAAAAGATCAAAGACTAGCGAAGTTGGAATGGTTGCAGATAGTGGAAGCAGACCATGAGCTCTGGACCCATATCTCCACCGCTAAAAAGGAGCTCATGCGGGCAATTCTAAACATGGTGAATTTCGAGATTTTGAAGAGGCTGAGACCAAGCTCTACATTCGACTTTTCGGGAGCTAGCATCGGTAACCTTTTTCTCACTGGGTATACTATTTTCACGACTCCAACGGTGTGATATCAAGATGCTAATTTTCTCATCCAGAGCTCGTCTTTTCACTGGTTCCTTCGAATCAGCCATCTACCTCTTGTCAAGCATCTGCTCTGTTCCAGAACATACTTCGGTGCTCCCTGCGATCAACACAAATTTCACACATCACATCTCTGCTGGACTGGCCGACGGCACCGTGATTACTGGTCAGAACTCCATCTCACACCCTTCAATAACTACAGCGCTCGATGACACAGCCCCCACTGTGCACGAGGACACCGAGCTTCACGATGCTATAGAAGATGCCAATCTTCCAGGAAGTCTCCCCACTCTACGAAAACAATACATCAACTTCTCCAAAGCGGACGAAGACGATTTACCAGCCCGTATCCAAAGGCTATGGTATATCAACCCATACGGCCAAGAAATCAAACTGGCTGGAAATCCAAAAGTGATCAACGCACTCAAAGACGCGCAGGCAATCATATATAGCATAGGATCGCTTTACACGTCGCTCATACCATCACTAGTCCTAAAGGGCGTCGGTCAAGCCCTTGCCAACCCAACCATCCGCTACAAGATCTTAATTCTAAACTCGACCAACGACCGCGAGACTGGGCCTTCAAGCGCCCCCTTCTCGGCGCTCGATTTTATCGAGGCAATCGCGAAGGCCGGAGCTGAGAGTAGGGGGTATGTGGGCGAGGTACCCAAGTACGATTACTGCTCGTACGTGACGCACGTCATACATCTTACCGGCCCTGGTACACCCGCAGTATACAAAGAAGAATTGAGGGATATATGGATCGATACGATTAGAATATACGGAAGGAGGGAAGAGGGCGAGAGCTTTATACGATATGACGAGAAGGCTTTAGTGCAGGCGCTTGAAGCTATCTTGGGCAAGAGAGATCCGAGAGCGGATAGGAATAGAAGGAACACACTGGAAGGCTAGGGATTTGGTTTGGGCGGTGGATAATGGAAAGCCGATCTGTTTCAAAGATATATGTAATAATTACAGTACATTTTCTATGTTAAAAGAATGTACTCGGGCGAAAGCTGCAAAATTTAGAATGAACACTGTGCTGAGCATTTACTATAACTTCTTGATGATCAGGAGCGAAGGGCGGGCATGATATACATCTTTACGGTATCCCTTAAATTCAATTCATGTATAGTGTATGCTGTTGAGCTATCAAACCATGAAACATTGGTGGAAGGAATGACGTATAAGGGCATGAAAGATGTACGGCATATTCAAAGAGGTAAGAATAAGCAACCTTGCTCTACTTTGATTAATATTCAATTCGCCTTCGATGCATGTGGGAGTATTAATATAAGCCCACATGTTATGGCTCGAGAAGAGTAAGGAGTGCCTTGACATATTGTGCTTTATTATACAATATAAGGTATGGAATTGTACAAAACATCCTGAAAGTGCACACTTCCCTATAAATCATCTAGCAAAAACAGGAGATATACCATCCTGAGCTGATAATGCAAATAACGGATAGTGGATCGAGATATCTGACAGCACTCTTTCGGCGTTTGCGAAATAAAGCAGCGAAAATGAGACGATATAGATAACACAGTTACTTTACACATACAAATATATTATTTTTAATATCATAACTCTTTTGCTGTGGTGTATAATTAGCACAAGAGAGTCATGGGATATTCAGTCATAAAGATCAGTCAGGATATAGATCACTCATCTCATGCGCCCCCACACAATCATACCCGCACGAAATGACAATTAGAAGTAGACTTGGAAGTAAAAAAAAAAAGTCATGAATTACGATACAATACGATATAAGGAAGAAACCAGCACCCTTCCCCTCCCTTTCCCCCCCACCCCCGGAAAACCCAGAAAAGCAGAACCCTTACCAGAGGAACCACACAAAAGACCGCCTAAGCACACCGCAGTTTATTCCTCTCTTTCTGTCTTTCCCATTCACCACTCCAATTACGCGGAAGATGTCCTTGATCAACGGGATGTTCTTCTGCTGTGGGTTGAGGAAAATGTGAGAAATGGAGCTGAGTAGAAAGTGAGGTGCGGGCCAGCGCTGTGGTTGGTCCGACAAGAGTTTGAAGACAACATTGAAGTTGGCAGGCAGGCACGTGTGGCTTGTTTCCTATCAAGGAGCTCGAGGTTAGGATTAGATAAAGCAAGAGCGAGGCAGATTGTGACCAAGACAGCCGGTGACGTGTTGTATAAGGAAAATTCTGTCCAGGATCTATCCACAGAGAAGCTAGCAAGATATGGTCTTGGGAGCCAGATGCTATGGTTTTGCATGTTGTTCTTGATGGGTAATTGACTGTTGTTTTGGTACATCGTATTGTTCGAGTTGTATTAGCTGGCTACAATAACAGTAGAAATTCTATTTCATATGGACATTGCTAGATACCACTGAACATACTAATATACAAAGAGATGTAATGAAACGTAAAGAGAGATCAATAAATGTAAGGAGATATAAGGAAAAAATGAAGAAATACACAGGAATAGAAAGAAATGTAGAGAGATGTGAAGAAAGATAAGGAAATACAGATCACTTGCCTAGGTAGACAGTAGCTTCTACTGTATACAATTTTCTACGTCTAACACACAATGTGCAGGTGAATGGTCTAAGTCATGGCAACCTTAATTAAGCGCACTGCCTGCACGTCCGCACGAGTGCTTGGTCGGTGGTCCCGGGGAGCGTGCCCTGTTCTGGCGAAATCATTGAGCATTCCCAGCGAGATAGAGATGTCCAGAGCCAGACGATCATGTGTCTTGAGAATTGTGAGCAAAGGGTTGCGGGTGATGTGCCCTGAAAATTCATGCTCCTAACTCTCACTCTACTGGCACATGGGCGTGAAAGTCGTTTAATCATATGAAGCGTGTGGTTGTAGTAGATGACGTATATTTTTTTTTGGCAGCAGTGGTGGAAAACCGTCGTTCATGGCGTCGCGACCAGCAAACCGTACATGCGTCTGGCTCTCGTTTCATTTATCTCATCAACCAGGACTTCCTTCACCCCAGGTCCTTGCTCTTGGACCTCGATGCCTTCCTTGTTCACCAGAATCTTGAATAGATGGTCAAAGTCTTTCACCACGTAATCGCAGAACCGGTTCCATGCGTCCATGAAATATCCTTTGCACTGTTTTACCTCTTTCGGACCTAGGCAACTGTATTCCAGACTCCAAAGCGCAAGCTGTTTCCAACCATGGACAGAGATTGTTGGTGAGCCGACCATTATTTGGTAGAATTCGTGGGACATGGAATTGCTGTCGAGTTTGTTAGCGAGAGGTGACAATAGAATAGACCAGGAGATTGCGAGACATACCTGAACAGAGACGGATTATCACTGTTGACAGTGCAAGGTATTCCGGCAGCAAGTAGTTCAGGGTAGGGATGCTCTTTGATGTTTCTGCACAAATGAAGAAGCTCGTTCGAGATGGGACAGAGCTCAATACATATCCCGGGACTGTCAGCTGTCTTCCTGAATTTTTCGACAAGTTGAGGGTGCTTCAATAGAGAGAACCCATGACCTATGCGTTTTGATTTCAGGGCCACTGCGTCAAAAAGGTTCGAATTTTTTGGGTCTGCTGAGCCGCCTGTATCGAGCAGTGTTTCGCCAGCGTGGAAGAGAAAAGGAATCTCCAAGCCTTCGCGTTTGCACATCCTTTGAAAAGCTACCAATTCTTCAAAGTAATATCCGATATGGTTTGGTCGGTCTTCGGCACCGACAAGATCAAAGCCTGCATCTCGTTAGTACACGGATAAAACCACGCTGCCAAGGGAGTACTTGCCGCAAATGAGATTGGGGAATTTCTTCTTTAGCTGGATGCAATCCATCATTTCGCTCTGCATTAGAGTTTTGGGTATAGATCGAGGAGTGCAGTAGATGATCTTGAGTCCACAAGGAAACAGGTGACCTTTACCCTCTTGATCGAGTCTGGCTTTCTTACTTGCGACGCAGTCAAGAATGAGCTGCATTTGCTCAGCATTGTCGATCTTCTTCTCGCCATTGTCTGAAGGAATGAATTTGTCAAGAAGCATGGGCCGCAGTTCAGCGTACATGACTTTTTCATCAATCATCCGATTGATTGCTTGGTCTATGTACCATTCGTATACTTTCTTGTAGTTTACTAGCCCTTTGAAACACCGCGTGGCTTGATTGAATCTTGCCCAGACTCTGTATCAATCTAGGTCAGCATTCGAGCCAGAGCTTGAGAGTGGTGGAGAAGAAAGGAGTAACGTACCCGTTCACTGTCTGATCGGGAGCGTATGCTTCGGCTTCGCTGAGTACCATCTTCTGCAAAATCCAATTCTCGGCTGGTTCGAGGTCGATGGGTACCAGATCTAGATTCAGTTGGTCCTGGTCACTGTGCTTCTGTACGTATTGTCCTGGGAATTTTGCTTTGAAAGAGGCTTTGAACTCGTCCCATCTCATCCACACCTTGTCATTGCATTCCGGTTTCTTCCACGAATCGCTTTCCGTTTTGAAGTCTTTGGAGAACATGTTGTTACTCTTGGTATGCCTGGGCATTACCTTGAACATCATCTCGGTCAGTTGCAAATCTGACTCATCCAGCAGAGCCCTGGTGCTCCAGACAAACATATTGTCCATTGACCGGGCTTGTTCGAGAAGCCGTTCTGGATTGAGCTCAGAGTTGAAGTGCAGATGCAGGAGTCCACCTTTGGGAACCTCCTTTGCGATTTTCTTGAAGAGAATGCTGTCCTCCTCGATTTTGACTTTGTTGGTAAGAAATTGACCGCCCATGTCACGTGTGTGGGGACCTGGGATCGCTTCAGATGCGACATTGCCAAAAACCACGCGCCTTTCGAATTCTCGAAGTCCTCGAACGATGACGGCAGCCCTCTTTTCTTTTTCGCTCGCAGTATGTACTGCTTCGGCATCCCACGATCGGTCACCCTCGGTTTTGACTAGATCCTCCCGGGCCTTCTTGAATTGTTGGAGTTCTTTGTATTCGGCTGCTTGATTAGAATTCCTTTGCTGGGTGGAGAGAGTCTCTCTAAAAGCTTGTTTGAGCGCTTCCTTTTCATTGCTAATATCGTCAGGTGCAGCCATCTTGATAGGTGTTCTGGTTGAAGGATGAGGACTGTGTGATGGTCGTTTTCTCTTCTTATAACGTTGGTCAGCCAAGAACATGACTGGTTTGGATGAGTCCTCGCCAGAACGACGCCTGCCACGTACAGAACTGGGAAGAGTCAGTAGACTGTGTAACAAGCTTTGTTGACTCAGTTGGGACTCACAGAGGTAGGATTATCCCACACTTTGATAGTAGACCCTGAAAAGAGTTCTGAGAGTCACCGCTAGCCTTTCTGTCGACTTCAGTGCGCATTCCGAGTAGGCCTGTGCCAATGACTTTGATTCTTGCTTCTCGGGCCAATTCTGGCAAAGTCAAGCGAGGTTGAGGTTTCACAAAGATGATGATTGGAATATCGACTGCGAGTATAACAGTAAAGTAGAAGCCTAGACTTGGTGGCTATGTTTGTCAAGAAGGTACTGACGGGGCGACGGAGGGCCGCCAGGCAGACAGGGCGATTATCCAGGTGGAGGGGAGTTGGAAAAGGTTTCAGTAGACGCTACTTGCTGATTGTTCTTCCTAGAAGATAGATGGGGATGGTTAGAATCGATACTGGCATATGGTGTTGGTGCTGCGCCTCTGCCGATAGACGAGAAGGCTGAATCGCGAGATGTGATGCCTGACGCGAGAGATAAGAGAAAAAGGAGGAAAAGCGACGAAATGCGGCACAAGTAGAAAGACAAAGTTTTATGAATTCAAGTCATGCGATCAAGATGCAGCGGCGCACGAGGAAGTGGCTATGATGCATGGAGTAGTATTGATTGGAATGATGCAGTCACGATGATATATGAGACATGCAGGGAAACAGGCGTAGGTAGTAGCGACAAGCATAGAGGAAGTGAAGAAGGAGTCGATGAAGCCGTAACATACATGTACATGAGCACACGGTCCGAGTTTTGCGCGTTCACTTGATCTTTCAAGATGGTGTTTGCGATGGGCCGTGTTCCAGAAGTGGGAGTGCAGGCGTCGCTGGCTTGGCACACGTGGTCGGTGGACGGATGTGAGGCCGAAGGTCAGAGCAGGGCAGATGGAGCACGCGACGAGGAGAAGTCAGTGCCTGCGCAGCGGTTTCAAGATGGGCGAAGATGTTGGAGGTTGCTGGAGAAGGGGATGCGACAGGCGCTTAGGGGGAGTTGAGGCAGTGTGGCGGCAAAGAAGGAAGGGGATGGGTGATGGATGATAGAGGGCAGACAGCCGGTCACAGAGTGAGGCTATGCTGGCCAGGCAGGCTGCTGTGTCGCTTACAGGCTGGCTGTGGGTGGTTGAACCTCTTCTTCGACGACTACGGGATACCTGTACACGGTCAGATATCCATCCATCCATCTCCCCCACTCTGCGTACGTTGTTTGTGATGGGCGTACATATGGATCGACTGTTGGCCTAATCTAGTCGACGCAGTTTGACCGGCAAGGCTGAGAATGTCTTCGTCCTCTGACCGGTCCTGGCCCTTTCTGGCCCCCAACTACCTAGCTATCTATCCTCTGATTCCTGTGGTAGAGAAAAGCTTGTGTAGGATCTACCAACCCCCCCGCCCCATAGAGAACCTCCGCATCTCGTGTTCACCCGTCCCGCCACTTTTTTTCCCTAATCCCTCTCCATCTCTCTGGGTTTTGCTTGCGCGTCGTTTGCTTTCTCGCCTCAGGTTCTGCTCGGCCTTATATACCCGCCTTCATACTCTTTGCGTGCTCAGCAGCCCCCATGTTTCCCTCGCTTTTCTGATTTTTACTGCCTAACTTGCATCTTCGCTATCCTTCCTTCTTTCCCAGCATGCACTGGCTGCAGAGCGCTAATGGCGAGGTTCCGGATCTATCATCTCTGCAGCTCGACATCGTTGGTTTCCTCGCCATCTTGGGAGAGGGTTCCGTTTTGGCCAACGCCCAAGTCCTCACTCTGTCGCGATGGATATTCCTGCCGCGCCTGATTCCTGCCCCTCAAGCTCTTATGCGCCCTACCAGACCTCCCACCCTAGACACCGTGCCGGGCCATGTCACGGGCATCTTCTCGGGCAACTACAAGAATTCCATCAACCACATTGGCAACATTCTCTGGTAAGCAATCCTTGCATCAGTTCGTGTGTATTTGTCATTCTCCAGCTCCACATACATATGTATCCAAGTTGCTAACACTCCACCCCAGCGATGGCTCTGTTCTCCCCGAACACTCGGTCCGTGTGGTCAACATTACGCGTGCTTCTACTGAAAAGAACATCAAAGCACGAACTGTCGCCCCCCTCACCGTTGTCCTCTTCCTCGGCTTCTTCCTCTCTTGTCTGCTCCTCGGTCTATCCATTCATTACAACGATGGCATGTCAATTCTGGCTACCGTCCTCCTCTCCCTCCTCTCCTCGCTCATCGGTCTCGGTAACAAGTGGGAATTGAAGCTTCCCGAACGCAAGGCCAAGTCGGACAAGGTACCCAGGGGAGATGTAGTTATCCGGTACGATAAGGGTAGTTTCCTGGTCGTCCGGTGCTCCGAGGACGTGGCTCGAGAATTATACTTTGCCCCCGAGTCGATACACTATTTGCTGATTAACGGATGGGCATACCGCCTCATCAGCCTGGTCGGGACCATGATGCTCATGGGCGGCGTCGTGGCCTTGGCCAACGCTCGAATTGAGCTCCAGATCACCTGGGCAGGGTCCTATATGACTCTTGGCTCGGCATACTGGATTGTCGCTGCCATGCCTAATAAACTTCACTGGGACTATTCATGCTACGAAGTCACCGAGGAACGTCTTTCTGACTCCAAGATGAATATGAAAGGCAAACCTTCGGTGAACGATACCTTCACGCAGGCTCTCTGGCGGGCGATTGTCGTTACCAAGAACACCGACTGGGTCATGCGTAGCAATGCGTGTCCCAAAACCGCCGCGTGGAAACAATGGCTGGAAGAAGCAAAAGAAGCATCTCTGAGCGCCAGGGAGCCTAGTAGAGAACGCACGCCTGGGACCAAGGTGTGGCAAGTCCCCAAATGGGATGCGCAGAAGCGGCTTGGAAGTTTGCTGGCGTCACAGGCGCACAACGACAAGAGGGACTTCCTTGACGAAGAGGTTCTCGACGTCGAAGGTGTCTGAAGAATGAAGAAGAAAAACAGATATCCCCCTCCACCCAGGGCTGGAAAAGGGTACGGCCGCGCCACGACAGCTTATGATACGACGCCATGATTATGAATTTCCTTTCTATCTTCAGCCAAAATCAACGCCCTGCATCAACAGTGTCTGTAATTTTGTCCATCATATAGGGCTCATGCCACGTTTAGCATCGTTAGCCACTTCGGAATCATCCTAGTGTAGCGCAGTCAGACTTGAGCCTGACAGTATCCATCTTCCATCTGCTGTATCTTGCATCTTGCACCCACCTTCGCCCGCGCCTCTGCGGCAGCATGGCCAGCATCCAGATCTGAACTGCTCAGATCCTGGGGTCTGCTCTCCCGCCAACGCGGGTACAACTACTCGTGATCACAAAGGACTTGTAAACTCCTAGCTTTCAGTCATAGCCTCATCTAGCCGTCTTCCACCTCATCTCCCAATTCACCTTGCCCCGCACAACTTCTCTCAGCCACGTATCCAAGCTTCCCCCTTCTCTCCCATCAACCTCCATTCCCTCGCTTAATCCCACTCCGCCTTCTTCTTTGCAGCATACTTCCTCTGTCGCTTCTACAGCTTCGTCCCACTCCTGCAGACTGAACACTCCATCGCTTTCATTCATCAACAAGCTCCCATCACCGGAAAAGGCAAATACATGTGCAGATCGTATCGGTTTTGCGCGGAGGAGCTGATTTGCGGTCGGGGAGACCAAAGGTGTGGAGGAGGACGAGGGGATGACGACGAGCGCTGCGGTGAGGATCGTAGAGAGCGGTATCGAAGCGCTAAGGAGCGCGAGGAGCGCTGTGTGCAGGAGATGCGGGAGTATTGATAGTGACTTTAAAACAGAGATCAATTGGTTAGCCACTGATTACATTTCAGCGCCAGATTGCGTTCTATCCCTTCCCAAATTCCTATGTACGTCTGCGTCTTGCGACAACTCCACGTGCAGCTGGGGGAGGGAAACAGAATCCAGGGAAAACTCACAGAACTAACACCACAGTCCCCTTCCTCGCTCGGCATCCCGCTCACCTGCAGTGTAATCTGCACCAGCGAGCGCGGCAAGCTCTCCGTCAATACCACGCTGCGCAGCGCGCCGTGCAACAGCGTCTCGAGGTGTCGCTCGCGCGGACTGCCTACACCCACCGCGGGTCGTACGTTGACCTCGAGGGTCGCTTCTGTGGGGAGCTCGTCGCGGCGCTGCACTTCGATGGGGCCGTTGACTGCACCGATGATGGTGTAGCCGTTGGACGTGTATGTTGCGGAGCCGTCGGCGCGGTGGAGAGGGGAGAGTTGCGTTGTTGGATGCATTGTCCTTGTTTTTCGTTCTTTCTTCAGCACAATTTTTTGTTTCTTTCTTTTAATTTTTCTTCTCGAAGTTGGAGATTGGTGGGTTGCGAAATAGTCGTGTTGTTGGGAGGGATTTCTTTTGGTGGTTTAGGGAATTCAATTGAAAAGGTAACAGGGATTTGATGGATTAAATTTTGGCGGGGAGGTCATGTAAGATGTCCGAGCTCCCTTTGCGGGTCGGTGGTGGCTGTCTGTTAGCTTGGCCGAGGCCTGGCTGATTGACTGATTGACGGATTGACCTCTCTCCGAACGAGCTTCCATCTTTACTTTACATATACCAACACTCAACTTCCTCAAAGAGACATAGTAGTGCACATACTCGGATACTTACGTATCAATTTACTTCATCTATAATTCCAGTAAATACTAAACTAGAACACGTACTTACCCATCTCCGTACATCGAAACCGCAACAATGGCGAGTAGTTCATCGCGCAACATAACACCCACCAAGCGACTCCTCACGGAGCTCCAAGCCTACCAATCCGACCCCAACGAAGCGCTCCTCGAGCTCGGCCCAATCAATGACGATGAGCTGATGCAATGGCGCGCCGTCATGAAAGGTGTAGAAGGCACAGCGTACGAAGGTATGATATCTATGCATCCATGCATCCATGCCGAATCCCTCTTCAACCCTCCCACCCCCTCAGACTCTCACTAACACCAAGACAAAACCTAAAATAGGTGGTCAATGGGAACTCTTAATCTCAATTCCCTCATCATACCCCATGGTCCCGCCAACAATCCGCTTCGCAACTCCCATCTGCCACCCCAACGTCGACTTCCGCACCGGCGAGATATGCCTCGATGTCCTCAAAGATCGCTGGACGCCCGCCATGCAGATTTCCTCGAGCTTGACCTATGTCCACCAGCTGCTGACGAGTGCGGAACCCGATTCCCCGCTCAATGTCGATATCGCGCAGTTGTTCAGGGCGGAGGATTATGTCGGGGCTGAGGCGCTGATCAGGTTCTATACCGAGACGGAAAGGTGGGGTGGGGTTAGGAGGGAGACACGATAGGAGAGAGAGATGAGGATAAGTTGGTCTGATATCCAGGGTTCAGTATGGGTTGGCGTGTGAAGGGTTAGGTGGGGATGATTTATTCCGTTTCGTTTCCTATGGATTGGGATGGCGATGTGGAAATGTTTATGTTTATATTGCGTGCGAAAGCGTCTTCATATTTCCATGTTAGCTCAATTACTCAGAAACGAGTACCAAACATTGTTTCTCGGAAGTTTCACAAGTCTCTGCTTAGAAACGTTTGGATGCGTCACACTTGGTATATCTTTGAATTTCGACTCTGGCATTCAAAGTATTCAGGCTTTTCACGGTGTCTGTTCGGTTATGTGTCTCGAAAAAAGAGTTGATAGATATACATAAGATCAAGTAAGCACAGATCGACAAGACGAGAGAGACAGAACGCAGAGTGGAATATAAGAATATAATGCGAACACTCCATCGTGTATTAGACATAAAGTTAGGGAGCCCGAGGTTTTATCCAATAAAACATGCTGCATTAATGCAAATAAATGCCCATATTCCACATAAACAGGCCCAGAAGGCGTACGGTGAGAGCCAGCCGCGCCTCCTTTTAAGTCCTCGAGGGTATCGCCCAACATTGGAAACGAAAATGAACACTTCAAGTCGTTCTCTCCTTACATTCAGAATCATCAAACGCTCTACCCATGCCACCTGAAGGAGAGAACCACCTAGTCGTGATGGATCACGCATGTGATCGGAAGCATTATGTATGTCAACTGGTACCATCAATCGATGGCCACAGCACGTGACCATAGCCATCCAATCAATGGACGGATCAGCGATTTTCCACTTGTGCAGCCGCGTACCAGATCGGAAAAGTAGCAGACTCTATTAGCCACGTCGTTCTCCTTTCGAGGATTTCTTTCATTCTTTTAGTCTCTTTCTCCACCCACCACCCACTGATTTCTCCTCCAGCCCTTGCTAGAATTGGTAACTGTCCCGCGGACGACAACCCTCGCCGCAGTCTGCGATGTTTGAGCTCCCGATCTAGGGATATTCGTGGCAGAAACTCGGCGCGTGTACGAAGACGCTGTCATTTCTGCAGCTTCTGCATGAGGAGTTTTTTCCTTCGTGACGGTTGGATCATACGAGTGTCGCCGTAGAGTTGGGAGAGGGTAGAATGGAGGATCATATGGGCCAGGGAGAGGTTGCGGAGGGGCTATCCATGGATATACAGATTCTTCTGCTGTCGATGTCGTGCTTTCTGAGGCGAGCTTGTGTCTTGCATGTTTGCGGCATGGATCGAAGGAAGTGTACGGGTTGGTTGTCTCTTTTCGTTTTATTTTGTTTCTGCTCCTGTGTTGTCCTTCATGCTCCCTTGTCGAAAATCTCGTGACAGCTAGCCGAAGTCCGGTCACGACGACTAATACGAGAAGGAAAATCTTGAAAAGAGGCCCATATCCACCACCATATGTATTCCCAAATACGCTTGCGGTAGTGGTACGGGTGTTTTCCGCAGGCACAGATGGAAGAGGGAGAGGAGGCATCAATGGATAGGAAAAGAAGAAGGCAAGATATATGACGGGGTATAAAAGGTAAGTGGTGATCTCTGCATGTGAGCGTGGTATGCTTTGATCAATGCAGGTAGATATCCATCTAACCAGTCAGTGAACAGTGAACGAGGGGGGGGTCCCTCGCGTGCTTTCATACAAACTCGGATGCAAAGACGGGAGAACCTTTTGCATAAGCGCTAGAAACACTGCGCTCGAGTGGTCGTCAGCAGGTGCGTATGTGTATGGCTGGCGGGATTAGCACCGGGGTGGATGTATGCATGCATGGCGAATTTATAGGAGCTGGAGGCGAATGTTGACTTTGTATCGCCAGTCAATCAATGGACAAGGCCCCGCTCAGCGACTACCTGAGCGACGGGAGGAGGCCACGCCGCCTCAGTGCAGTCCTCTGTAGACATCGGTTCCATACATAGATGGATGTTGGCGTGATGGCCATTCAAGCAGCGAGCAGCCGATCTGGATAGATTTAGCCAGCCCTTGCCCTTCCCGTCCACCCTGCAGACAGAGACTGTCTCTATGGTCACGGGCAAGAGCTCCAGGCGGGATGTTTGCATGGTGGACAGGGCCCCGTGGGCATAGTCGAGTGTTCAGCTGCGCATGATGGCGGATTGCAGGATAAGGCTGGCGACCGCGAGCCCGAAGAAGCAAGGTCGCGGCATCTTTCAGCACCGTCTGGACATGTTCGGGGCGCGCAGTCGTCGACTTGTGGGAGACTTTCCAGCTGAACAGCTCAAGAGCAAGGGTTGACGTTGGGGTGGTGGCGTGGCCGCACGGGCCTCTGGACAGGGGTGGCCCGAGATCCGATCACTGCAACGGTGAGAGCTGGACTCGTCCGACTCGCTTCCTTTCCTCCACGCTCACTTGGGCATATGAACCTCTCGTTTTGTTTTCCCCTCCACATCTCTGGGCGCTGATGGGGAAAGCTTGCTTCAGCTCTATCGAATGCGCCAACCGAACTCGCATCTTGCAAGATTGGGACATGCACATGCACGTACATGTACAATCAATCATTGTGACAGTACTCCCCAAACAGCTCATCCATCATACACAGGCCCGAGTACATATGTGCATGCATGTGTATGTGTACCCAGCTTCCAATACCTGTTCTATAACGATAGAGCCAATACTCAGGACGCGCATGCCCGAGGTAGCCATCAGATCATCCATTGCCGTAGGAAGCATCACCATCATTGAGGTATCCACCTCGATGATGTACATGGCTCAAACATGGCACCTGGCGCGTGCACTGCTTTCTCCGCCGCCCGCACCGCCATTGACGCCCATGTGACAGATGTAGCACTGAAATACTCTCCGGCGTGCCTGATCTGCAGCGCCTCGGTTTGTGCCGGTCAATCAAGTTTAGCAATCATAACTCCTAGGGCTGGCTGGATGGCTGGCGGCACTTTTGCTCATTATCTCGACTGACGTCCCAGCATATACCTTGGTACGAACCTTTTCAAGGCTTCTGTCTACTTTCATATCCGAGGTCGTGGAGCTGCGTCTCAATACAATGCGGAGAGGGTGTTCCCAGTATCAGCTGCGCGATTGGATTGCTCCAACCCACCATTCAATCATCTCAGCTGTACTGACATCTTAGTCTTCCTTCTCTCGCTCCTCTGCTTAGACGTGAGACCGGTCCACGCGGCTTTAGGACGAAACGATCATCTCCGTCGATCAATGTTGCCTATTCAGTACAGCGGAACGACCGAGCACTTAGACGCTGACGACTGTAATTTTCCATTTTACGAATGGGTGGTGCGCAAGTCGACGGAGAGCAAGGCTGATGGGTTTGCTTAGCTAACGGTACGTACGTACCGTAGTCAGCACTCGGTCATTCGTCGTAAGCTAGTTTCCGAGTCCAGCGGCCAGCCTCTCGGTTCCATCCCCAATATCAACACCTCACTGGCTCAGCGAGACAATACATTGGAGATGATGATTATTCTTTCAACAGTCTCGATGCAATTCGCGGACTCCGCGGTTATTCGGCTTCTTCTCACTGACATACATCTCAGGGCGTCGGGCAAATACTTTTTTTTTTTCTTTCACATGTGTGCATATCAACTGTGCGGCGACTCCGTCGCCACACCCTCTCATCTCCTTCATCTTCCAATAACTAGCCACCCCATCACCCATCGTTGTATCGCCTCTGGTAGTTATTACGTGTTTGTCCAGGATGTCGCCGTTTACTTGTTGCTCCAGCCCAACTCGATCTATCTACGATATGGAACCACAGGCTGTCCAATAACCGTCCTTATTGATACGCGCCCTCGTGAAAACTAGCCTTCCACAGAAATCTGCATCACAACGTATATCGTATGCGGATATCTTGGATGATATAGACATACAGACAGGGATAGCTCGTGTTATTCCGCTTGGATGAATGAATGATAACGTACCTTGTCACAGCCACAGCCCTAGAACCAACTCATAACGCAAGGCAAAATAAATGTAGCACAGCCACACAGCACCCTCGCATTCGTTTACCCCTCTAGTTCCAAAACAGAGGGCACACTGTACTTGGAGGGAAGATTCAACCTGCATGCTTGCTCACCGGTCGACATGCAGGTGACTCACTTTATTGCCTATATATCGTATGGTCTTGCTGGCAATGGGATACAGGTACATACATGTCCTTCATGCATGCACGGGTAACTGTAATCGTGCATGTGTCTCTAGATTGTGCACCCGGTGGTTGCTCGTATTTCGCAGACACAACATCACACAGCCCCCGTTGAATCCCCAGGCGGCATATTCATCACATGCTGCGAAATAGAGGAGATGGTTTGAAGTGGCCGTGAATGGAAGATTCGTCTATTCTCTCCCCACACACTCATGGATATCAATGTAGTAAAATTTACTCTGAACTCGCGGAGCTCATCCAGCTTCTGGTTTCCTTCCGTGTAATAGCTATAATGTATCCGAATGAGTCCGAAGACAGATTATCCTTGTATCCTTAAATAGCCAACCTTGGGGAAAGGTAGAGAGGTATCATACCCAGAAGAGCGTGCGCGCCCATCACTATCCCCCCGCCCATGCACATAGACACACAAACGTGTGGGAAACGAAAATGAAACACGCAAACACAAGTCATGACTACGAAGAAATTAGAAGAGGTAAGGAAGAAGCTCAAAAGCTACCTTTCCAATTGCATTGCTCTCGAGTGCCACTCCCAAGGCCCGCCCCCCGCGGTTGTCATATAACCATGTCATGGTTGGAAAAGATGAACAATCAACCCTCCAGGGTGTAGTCGTCGTCTGATTCACCTTCTGCATCAATGTCCTCCTCCTCTTCCTGTTGAGCACCTTGTTCGGCATCCAGGGAAAAACGAACACGTTTAGGATTGCTGAAATCCTCAACTGGGTCGCCACCTTGAGTAAGCACCGTCTCTCGTGTTTGAGCTGTGCTCCCGTGCTTTATGACAGCAGGAGCATCAGTCATGACTACGTCTCCATCCACCGCGGCCTGAGTCTCCGCAGATTGCTGTGATTTGTGTAGAGCTCTCTTGACAGTAGTGTATTGGGATTTTGGCTTGTTCACGATGCGTTGAAGTAAAAGCGACTGATCTTCGTTTTCCGACGACTGAGAGCCATCTTCATCATCGCTACTTGCGTCGCCGTTTCCTTGCTGTAGTGCTGAAGCGGTGATTTTTTGCAGCGCGGAAAACCGTTTGTTATACTCTGAGCGCCATGTCGGCTCGTCCACCTGCTTGACTTTGCCCTTGCGTTTCACATGCTGCCCGAATTCGTCGGTCTCCTCGTCGATCAACTTGTCGCCAAAAGCCGCCCAGAAGTTACCATTCACTTCATAAGTACCATATGCGCTTTTGGTGACTGCAAAGACTTTCTCGAGCCAGTCGAGGACAAGCTGGACCTCAAACAGTTCGGTGGTATGTTCAGGGCAATGATTCAAAATGTATCCGGGTGTAGCACTAGGCTGAAACATGAGACTTTGGAGTACCATATTCAATATGCGGTTCCACCATGGATAAATAACATGTTGGCCGTCGATAGTGCTCCAGATAGGGAAAAGAGCATTCGGATCGTTAGGATCGGGCATGGGAGGTTCGGGAAGGCTTCCCCAGCTTGTAGAAGCATCTCCCGGGTCTGGCATGACAGGCCTCGAACTGAGAGGATTGCCGTATATATAGGAATCGGTCGCAACGACTTGAACTTCCCAGAATAGACTGTTACGGTCGATGGCGCGGTGAACATAGTCACCAGCACTGAACCCCCAAACAGAGATACGCGGTCGCGGGGCGTCTAATTCATTGTCAATAGGTGGTAGTATAGGTATCAATTTGATACGACCATCGCTAGCAAGCGATAGTATGGCCATGACAGCTCCATCTTCGGCAGTGCGGGATAAGGTGAATTTGCGATTCGAAGCAAAGGCAGAATCAAGCTCCTTTTTCAGTTGAACAGCGGCCATGAAATCTCTCAGTTCAAACACGCGACGGTACTTCATTGCAAATCCTGCAGAGAACTCATAGTTCCGACCGGGACGGAGGCGTTTGATCTTCCACATGCGTAGCAGACGAGCCTCGACCAGTTCCTGGACCGCACCGTTCAGGACTGACTCGCCCAGCGGCCGCAACTTTTCATGGGCTATCTTCTTATCATACAGTGTTTTTGGTGTAGAGATGTTAGCACGGATCCAAGAACGAGCCTTCAGGCTCTTGTCTTCCTTAGGGTCCTTTTGCTCTCTAGTAACGTGGAGAGGAGCTGCAAATCCGTAACCCAGTATTTTGTGCGATCGAACTAGGGCAGCTGTATCGTTTCTATACCATGAAGAGCGGTCGAAAAGCTGATAATTTGAGATATCGATTTGGTAATCTTTCAGATTTTCCCGCTCTTGAGGCAGAGACGGAAGAGGGTAACGGCAGTGTAACATGGCCCACCGTACCAAATTTGCCCAATCATAGGTTTCCGGATCCTCGATACTAGCCACATTACCCTCTTCATAAGCTTTGAGGAAGGTGGATTCGAAGTTCTCCGTGACCGAATGTAGTTGTCCTGTCATATTCTTTTGAATCCATCGCCATGTCTCTTTGGTCTTCTCCAGATCGAAGCGCGGACGATTTAGAACCTTGACCACTATATCCCAGTTTACAGTGCCTTCCTTGCCTGACATGCAAGATGCCACGACAAGCGTGATGAACACCTTTTTGAAGCGTAGAACAGGATCTGGGTTCTCCGGGTATTTTTTATCCTTTGCTTGAGCTTCGCGCATTTCGCGCCTCTTTCTCCTCTCCTTTCTCTCAGGCCAAGTGTAAGTTGTTATTATTTTCTTGGAAGGTGGACGATAGTCAGGCTCATTCACATTTCCCGTCAATCCAGTCAAGCGTTCAACGAGGGTTGGCCCAGACTCGTCTTGATGAAGGCTTTTAGGTGCCTTTAGTTTGGCTTTGCGAAGGTTCTTAGACGATCTTGCAGGAGCACGTTTCAGCCGTGTTTTACTGTTTGAACGGTCGCCCTCATTTGTAGGTATGGAGAATATTGTAGAGAATGTCCCGTTGGACGGGTAGAATCGAACGTCTGGTTTCGTCAAATGCTCGTGGATGTGATTCGTGTCCGATGCAAGTATTTGTTCTGCAGGCTGATTTGAAACCAGCCCATGGCCATGTTCCTCTGGTTCACGATCTACATCCGGGTTCTCATCGTCATCCATACCACCCTCAGCATCGTCAGCAACGGCGGCATCTTCGGCATTCTCTGCATTGTCCTCGACTTCATCATCCGAATCCGAAGTCGATTCATGATCAGACAGAGGGCCTGAAACGGTTCTCACCTCGGGAGGTCTTTCTGGGTTGGATGCCAATGGCTCAGTATCAACGAGCGCTCCCGAGGACGAGCTTCCCACTTGCGGCCATTCAAACGCTTTTTGCGAGGCCAGAGCATCTGATTTGGCACGACCCGGGGCGTTGAGACCAACGAGTCTCATACGTTGTGGATGGAGATTCTTAGACTGTTCACCTTCCACCCTTGACTGCGTCTGGTTCGGCATCAGGTTCCGCAGCTGATACGCTTTGGCAACTTGTTGCTTTTCAGCTTTTTCCCTTGCCTTGTTCGATCGTCTAACGCGTCTCGCAAGACTTTTCGTTGCTTCTGATGTATCTTCCGGTACTATACCATCATCTAGTTGAACTATTGGAACTGGCCTAGGCTTTTGTAGATCACCAACCAAGTGACTGACCTCTGACGGAAAGTATTTGTACGGATACGCTGCCCTGATCTCCTGAACTACCTTTATGACCTTAGGGCTGGTCACTGCTAAATTACTATACGCGACAAGAGCTCTTTTCGCTATAGTGCCAGTGCCATATTCGTGAACGAAAGTATATCTCTTTAACTTCTGCGTGGGATCATTGATCATATCATTGAGCGTACGAATGATCGTGCTGCGCTCGGGACAGGCCATTTTCTTCGGTCCACGTTCTTTCCAGACTTCTTTGTAGACGTGCGCAATCTCGCCGTTCAATGGGAAGACCCCATTACACAGCTCGAGGATGTACCGGACGACAGAAGTGCGAGAATTGTGCACATTACCTCTCCCAAGAACAACATTCCGGTCTTCCCCACGCTTGCGACGAGAAAATTTGGAGTTTGGATCATCTAGTCGTGGGTCGGCGAATGCAGCACGTACGTTGGTCGATGATTGAGTGTTTTCCAGAAGTTGGGTGCCAACCTGCTCCACTAGCTCGGGTGGTTGATCACATGCTGACTCTGCCAGCATCGGCTGTACTGGTGTAGAGGCATAAGGACTCTGATACTCTCTGGATGGGTTAGGGTTTGGCATATTGATAGCCACCCACCCAGCCGGCGATACACGAGACTGCTGTATATCATGCATTCTGTGAAGGACATCTGGGGGCACACCTTTTTGAGCATCGGCCGTGGTTCTCTCAGAATCAGGTGTTGCTATCGAGGATTCTTTACGGGATTGCTCACTGGGGACGGTTTGCTGCCGGGGTTGTTGGAATTGCTCAGGTGACCCTCGCATTTGTCTATCAATTTGAGGCTCAACTGGGGTGCATGTTTGCTGAACCAGTATTTCACCTATCACGAATCCTGGTGGCTTTTCAGCATCTCGTGGTTGAAGTTGTGGCGACGCCACTTCCAGACTTTGCGGTAGATGATCCTGTGATTTTTCTTGGGAGACTTGTGGTTGGGCACTAGAAACGTCGTCCATTGGTTCAGATAAATCCCCTATCGATGCTGTATCTCGTGTTGGCACAGGAGACAATACCGACAGAGGCGGTGTTAATTGTTGAGATGACTCGGCCCCTGCTTTGAGGGAGTGGTGATTTTGAAGCGTCGCGTCCGCACATGGGTCCCGATCAAGTTTTTCTGAAGTCTTGTAATGATTTTTACCGGGCTCGAGGTCTTCTCTGAAAAGGGTACCAGAGGTTTGAGTATAATCTTGTGGCTTTGGCCACATGTGGCCTTTCCAGTTCGAAGCGCGGAATCTAACGGGTGATGCAAATCGCGGCTCATGTTTGAACCATGTGTATTTCTGTAAGCCCGCAGTTTTAATGATCATCATAAAAGCTTTCCTGGGTCGACCCCTGCCAACTGAACGGGTGGCATCCGCGTCAAAGTAAACACCTGGGAGTGCGATGTGAAGCTGGTTTCTATCAACCATCTTCTCGTCAGGTTGGCTGCCAGAAGTTTGTTTGTTGTTCTTCGACACTGATGGCACGCTACTGTCAGCGCTGGTCCGCCTTTTTTTCCGTGGCGTCGAGGGAACTTCATGGGCGCCTCCCAGTTTACGCTTAGGCGGTTCAAATCCACTGGCAATGGGGAGAATGCTAGTCGGCGAGCCAACATGCCCAACATCATCGTGTGGAATGGGGGGGTCAGGTCGCAGTCTTTTTAGTGGTGAGGACTGTTCCGCATTGAGCTCATCAAGGGTGCGCTTGTGCGGTACGTTCATGGCTGTTGCATGGGCATCTGTTGAGAGACGTGGTGATGTCTGACTACATATAGCCTCAGAGGACTCCTCAGGGGGCGACGCCTCCAAGATCTGATCGTGCGCTGAGCTGATATTGTCGGCGTGGTGGTCCGACTGACGAGTCGGATTAGTTTCGACTAAATTGTCATCTGGCAACGGCAGAACGATGGAAAAAGGATCCAGACCTGCTGCAGCTAGGCGTCTAAGCTCAGCGACAATTTTTTCGGGTAAGCGACCATGGGGAGCAAGACCCTTCGCCCTCCGTTGATCTGGTGTCAATAGAGGGCCTTTGATTCCATTATCGATTGGCTTGCGCCTCTTGTTCACAGGCGTTCCTTGTGGAGTATTGGACACCCCTTCGGCTTTAGAGAGCTCTCGCGTTTCTCTCTGTTCGGGTGTTGAATGTGTGGCTCTAGAATCGGCAGTTGGGATAATTTCTGGTATAGAAGTTGGGTCACCCGTCTTCCGTCGGTGGTCACGAATCAATTTCTCAATTTCGGCGCCCAACCGACCGTTCTTTGGTAAACCAAGTGCCTGTCTTTGTTCACGGTTCAGTAATGTCTTCTGCGCAGTCTTTACAGATCGGCCCGTTGATGTCCTAGAGGAGCCCTTTGGTTTTGTCTTGTACTTGGGTGTGCTTCTAGCACCAGTGTTGCGAGCAGCTGTCTGCCCGTTCTCCACTCGGTCAAAGACCCAAGTATTGGCCAACGTATCGGGTTCCTCAAGAGCCAATTCTTCAAATAAGACCTTCTCCCAGCGTTGCCCGGCACTACGTACATGCACTACACTTTGACGACACTCGCTCAAATCAGAGGTTCCAGAACGACGATGGAGCTGCGCCATATTGACTGGCGCAAAGCCCCAAGGATCGAGGTAAGTACCTGTGGTTTGTTCCTTGCCTGGAAGTCTCCTTCCTTCTCGAGCTTCTTTGCTCACGTTTATCCAGTCCACTTCTCCTGCATCGGCGACCTTCTGAAAGTTCGCATGTGTTCGGTACAGGAAATGTGCATATTTCTTATCGTTAGTCACCATTGTATCTTTGACTATGGCGAGATGTCGTAGATGGCGAGGCTGACTTTCCTCCCAGTCATCTGAAACGCGGGAAATGAAAGATTCTATTGGTCTTTTCCAGAACTTCCCTGTTGTTAGGTCCCGTATCTTGCTGGTGTCGTCGCCGTCTATTCCAAACGATTCCGTGGCATCAAAAACAATGTTAGCAAGTAGTCGATCAGGTGTCCATTGGGGTGCGATACGAGACCCGTCACCAACATGGTTGTCGACGACATGGTCAGTCTCTTCCATCATGTCTAGTTCCAAATCACGCATGAAAGTCTCTCCTTCAATGTCTTCTTCAAGAAGCTCATCGGCTTCTTGTTGGGGTTCATGCACACCACGCTTGAATCTCAAATTTTGTATATCATCTTCCGTGGGTTCTCGAAGAGCTTTGATGCACACAAGTAGCCTTCCTGATCCTTTTCTGGGCGCTTTCACTCGCTTGATGTATTCGCTCGCTTCCAGTCGATCAATTGAACTTCGCACACTTCGTTTGTACCATTGCTGAATGGGGACACCCTATAACCATCAGCAAAAACCGGCTGGCGAACATGATGGTTGTGCTTACCAGTTTGATCCTCAGTTCACGGATAGGTACGAGAGGAGTGGTGGTGAGTAGCTCGTGAAGAAGACAGACAAATCCAGAAAAGTCAAACGTATTGGCGCCAAAGACATCATCGACACTATAAGATTTGGTCAAAACACTACCTGCCTGAACGAACTTCTTATGCACGCAGAGGCTTGTGCGTAAACTTCCATCTTGAATTGGCCTTTTGTCGATGTAACCCTTCTTTGCGAGCTCATCTGTTCGTTTAGGCACAGATCGTTTATCTTGGCCTGTGATCCGGACCAGGTCAGGTTGAGTAATACCGCCTGCTCCACGAGTGGCAATAACACACAGCAACAAGAATTCCATGCTGGGTACTCTTTTCAAATCAATTGAGTGTCCTGTGACTGCTTGCCAGACGCGGTCTTGGCTGGCGAACACCCGGGGGCACTTGATGGGCGACGACAGGTCATCGAACACGGGTTCGGTAAAATTAACGGGGTCTGGTATATTTCGAGCGCTACGGCGCTCGTGCTCGCCCTCGACATGGTTGAAAAGGGAGATTTGATCGGATTGATGCTCCTTTGTCGTGGAAGTTGAGCTCCAGCCAGCGAAACTGCCTTCGGCAACAAGTTGGGCACGTAACGAGTTACCGAGCGATAGCAGCGAGTTTGAAGGAGTAGCCTGTAGAGAGGTAGGGCGAGGTGTCAATTGTTCAAGACGCTCCGTCTCCCGTGCAACCGGCGATTGGTCATGTGATGAAGTATCGGTCTGACGTTCGAGCGATTCGAATTCCGAGAGAGAGAGTCGGTAGGTTTTGTCACCATCGAAAACGTGGATATCCGGGTGGGTGGTCACCCAGCACCATGAACTTTCATAAAACTTGCGACTGTAAGGCTTGGGAGATGGGCGCGTAGTTGCTTTTGCCGAGGTATCGCTCTGTGATTCGATGGGCGCATCGTTTTGGCGGTATGCATCGATGAAGCGATAGAAGTCTGCACTGTCGGCACCTAGAGATCAAATTAGCCAAGCTCAGTTGGGAATCGAAAGTAGAATTAGGATCCTGCAAACAGCGAACGCAGGAACGGGAAGGGGAATTGTGCAAGAGTGTGTGCAAAAGTACAAGATACAGATACTCTTCTGTGTAGCAGCTGCTAGCGTTCGCAGTCGAATGCATCGTGAGGGAATCGAACCGACGTACCTTGGACTCCACACAGGGCGATTTCCGAGAGCAGGAAATGGAGCAGCCCGTCGAGGCCGGTGGCCATGTTCTCCCGGCCAGCCACGCGCGTTACCGCAGAAAGGGCACTGATGGAAATTGCAGCAGAAGCAGCCTGACCATTATCTTTGAAGGGCGGCGAAGGGAAGATTCGAACACGGCGCACGCAGAATGGGGAGTGGCGGGATGATTGGCTGCGTGGGAAAAAAGAGCTGCAGCAGCAGAAGCGGGGCAGGGCAGAGCAGGGGAGAGGGAACCGGAGGGAAGGTGGGATGTGTCTTGGCCTTGTCAGCGCACGCTTACCTCTTTCGGAAGCACCCCACGTGATTTGTGCCCGCTCAGCGAATCAAATACATGTACAGCTCTCCTTCTCTCCTTCACTGTCACTTCTGCATATCTTTTCTTGTTGCTAACATCCATGTATCATTCTTTTACATCTGTAATCTTGTGTTGAAGGAAACGGAAGACCGCATACCTCATACACCATGGATTTCCACTCACTATCATAACCCTCGTCTCCAAAACTACTTTCGATGCCTTTCACCTCGCCTTTCGCGCCATCGACAGCGACGGCTGGCCGTGGATCTATCCAACTTGCCCTTCTGCCGCCCAACACGCCTGTTCTTCGCAATGTGTCCTATCAATACCCGCTCAAGCTAGTTGCACCGGACGCTTTGCCCCCTCCTGACCACGATAGTGACGCGAATGCGCCTGAACTAGTTCATACCGTCTTTCTACTCACTTATGGAGGCGGAATCGTGGCAGGAGACGGCATCGACCTTTCTGTGAATCTTGACCAGTATACACGACTCGTTTTGCTCACACAGGGCTCAACCAAGATTTTCAAGACCCCCGATCCAAAGCTGGTTTCGAGGCAGCATATGGCTGTCCGCTTACATCTTGGTTCTGCGCTGGTCTATTTGCCAGACCCTGTGCAGCCCTTTGCCCATACTTCCTTCTCGCAATCTCAAATCTATCACCTAGAGGACGCTCAAGGGAGCCTGTGCGTGTGTGATTGGGTGACGAGCGGTCGCTCTGCTCGGGGAGAGGATTGGGATATCTACGAGTACAAGAGTAGGAATGAGGTTTGGTCTTCAGGCGTGAACGCAAAGAAGAGGCTTCTGCTCAGAGACAATCTTATTCTGGACAAGCATGGTCGAACCGACATGCAGCTTTCTGCGCGCATGGACAACCATGCAGTCTTTGGCACCTTGATCATCCACGGGCCAGCTTTTGCCTCGCTATCGCAGTACTTCCTCGATGAGTTCGAAGCCCTGCCGCGCATCGGCGGGAGAAACTGGGGCGATACTACGCAGCCCGACCTCAACCCAAAGGAACAGAGGCGTGTCGATCGGCAGGAGCAAGAGCGTGCGAATGGGCTGATTTGGAGTGCGGCTCGCGTCAGAGGCTTTGTCCTGGTGAAATTCGCAAGCAGGGAAGTGGAGGGCTCACGCCATTGGCTCCGAGACATGATATCGGAAGAGCATTCAATACTCAATAAGTTTGGCGAAAGAGCAGTGCTTTGCCTAAAGTGATGGACTTGTACAGATCTCCCGAATTTCTGCTTGGGCTAGTGCAGACCCTTAGGCAGGAACGAGTGTCGGATTGATCAATTGATGTCAACGAATATCCTCTTGTACAAGCACGTATATTATTAGAATAATGTAAATTCCAAGATATCATCGAATCTACCATCCAGGATTTTCACCCTCAAAAACCATACACGCAGGATGAGTGTGTAATATAGCCATGATGATTCGCGGCCCCACGTGGAATATCCCTAATCTTGATGAGTTCGGTCTTGGCGGTGACGGAAGGAGGTGAGGCGATGTGACTTTGCTCTCACCAACAACAAACTCCTCCCACCAAACTCTTCTCACTTTTGCATCCCCTGTACCCACATGCAATCATCTATACCTGCTGGGACAAACCTCGATTCAACATGAGCGGCAGGCTCATTTCCGCACGCCTCGCCACGCTCGCGCGCCGAACCCCCTCAAACACGCCACGCCGTCTATTCAACAACACCTCGACACAGCTTCCTACCGGCGGCTTACTCCGCAGCCCCGCGGGCATCCGCGTTATACAACGCCGAGCATGGCCCTTTGGTAGCTACGCATTGCACAATGTGCCCGTCGCGCGCTCCATATCTTTTGCAAGGGTGATTCCCAAAATCGTAAGCAAGTTTGCGACAGTAGGAGCTGCCACGGGAGGCGCGGTGGTCGCTGGTGTTAGCTACGTGCAATATCAGGCCGGGCAAGCGGGCAGCTGGGCTGTGGACGTCTTCCATCGGACCAAGGACGGGGCGACCGGAATCGCTGGCGAGGCGCTGGATACAGCGGGCGGCATCTTCGACCAGGTGGGCCGGGGCTGGGATAAGACGAAGGACGACCTGAACAAAATTGAAAGGCCAGAATGGCTGCAGCAACTTCTGACACCGGGAGAGGCCAGTAACGCAGGCGGTGGGCAAGGTGGTGGAGAGCCCCCGAAGGAACCGAAACAGAGCGGTGCTGCGACGGTCGCTGCAGGCGCGGCGGCTCTAGGATATACGCAAGACGATGAAGAGACGCAAGAGAATGGGGAGAAGATTGCGCGCGATGAGCAGATGATGATGCTGACGAGAAAAATGATCGAGATTCGGGGATTGTTGCAAACGGTTGGACAATCAGAGGCACTGACGTTACCGTCGATTGTGGTTATCGGATCGCAATCTTCGGGGAAGAGTTCGGTACTGGAAGCAATCGTCGGACATGAGTTTCTCCCCAAAGGTCATAACATGGTGACACGTCGCCCTATCGAGCTCACCCTCGTTCATACGCCCGATGCACACGCCGAGTTCGCCGAGTTTCCAGCATTAGGATTGAACAAGGTCACAGATTTCACTCAAGTACAAAAAACACTGACCGATCTGAATTTGGCTGTTCCTGCTAGCGATTGTGTTTCCGACGATCCAATTCAACTACGTATACATTCTCCCAATGTTCCAGACCTATCTTTGATTGATCTTCCGGGGTACATTCAAGTCGTGGGCCGTGACCAACCACCTGAGCTAAAGGAGAAGATTGCGAACCTTTGCGAGAAGTACATCAAAGCTCCAAATGTTATCCTTGCGATCTCCGCGGCAGACGTGGACTTGGCGAACAGCACAGCCTTGAGGGCATCGAGAAAAGTCGACCCCAGGGGAGAGAGGACGATCGGAGTGATCACAAAGATGGATCTCGTGGATGCTGAGAGAGGTGCAAGTCTATTGAGCGATAGAAAATACGCTTTGAGGCTGGGTTACGTCGGAGTTGTCTGCCGTGTGCCCTCAAATGCATCGAATTCGAAGCTGTTCAACCGCGGCAGTGGAGATATTACAAAGGCCATTGCCAAAAATGAGAAGTCTTACTTCTCTATGCATCCCGAATTCTCTCCAGAATCTGAGCTGTCAATCGGTACCGGAAACCTAAAGAAGAAGTTGATGCATGTACTCGAGCAGACCATGGCTTCGAGCTTGAAGACTACTAGTGAGGCCATTCAACGCGAGCTTGCTGAGGCAACGTACGAGTACAAAGTACAGTATAATGAACGCTCACTCAGTGCCGAGTCCTATCTAGCTGAGTCGTTGGACGCTTTCAAACATTCTTTCCGTAGCTTCTCCGATCAATTTGGTCGACAACAAGTTCGCGAGCTACTCAAGCACGAGCTTGATCAGCAAGTACTAAACCTTCTCGCGCAACGCTACTGGAACAGGCCCCTTGAAGATCTTACACCGCCACTTCCGGAATTGGATCCTCTCAGTCGCCTGGCTAAAGCAGATCCTGAAGGCGAAGATCAGATCTGGAAGATCAAGCTAGATAGCTCGAGCGCTGCCTTGACGAAGTTGGGTGTGGGAAGACTCGCAACCAGCGTCATTGCCAACTCCTTACAAGCACACATTGATCACCTTGTCTCGACTTCGCGGTTTGCGGCTCACCCATTCGCACGTCAAGCAATCACAGAAGCTTCCACTTCCATACTCAAAGACCTCTCGTACGATATCTCCGATGAGCTCGAAATATGCATCAAGCCATACAAATATCGCATTGAAGTCGAGGATAACGAATGGGCAAAAGGGAGAGAAAACGTCACCAATGTCTTGAAAGAAGAATTGAAAGTAGTTGAGGCAGCAGCCAAGAAACTCGAAGACCAAGTAGGTGGAAGGAAAAAGGTCAGGGATGTCATGGCATTCATAGACCGTGTGAGGAACGGTCAGGTTGTACTGGAAGGGGATGGCATTGGCGGCGCTGGCGGTTTCAGTGCTTCGCTGTTGGGCAAAGGTAAATTAATCCAGCGTTGCACGGCTACAGGATATTTACTCACTATTACAGGACGGGAAGCAGTTTTCCTCCGTGATCGAAGCGATATGTTGAAGATGCGTCTGCTTGCCGTGAAGTCGAAACAATGCGCCAATAAGAAGAACAAATACAACTGTCCTGAGGTCTTCCTTGATGCCGTGGCAGACAAGCTCACCACCACGGCGGATCTCTTCCTGGACGCCGAGTTACTTTCCAAGTTTTTTTATGCCGTAAGTGCATCCACGTGCGTGCCTTGCGCAAAAATACTAACGGCAGCTGCAGTTCCCCCGCGAGCTTGATAGCCGTCTAGGCCGCGGTCTTTCCCAAGAAGAGATCGATCGCTTTGCTCGTGAAGACCCAAAAATTCGACGCCATCTAGATGTTGTCCGACGCAAGGATCTCCTGGAGCATGTATTGAAGGAAATGGAGGGCTTGCGAGCCCTAGAAGCAAGAGAGAAGAGGTCTTCGAGGAGGGATTCCAAAGAAGATAGACGAAGTAAGGGTTCGTGGAGTCTGTTTTAAGTAATGTTGTTGCCTGCTCTTCGGCTCAATGCCATAATACGATGGCGCTTATGAGGTATAGATTGGATGGCGTTGATTATTGAAGTTTTGTATGGATAAAAGATACCATGATTTTAGCTTGCGAGCTACCCCATTCCTCGATATATGTAGTAGTCATCTGGACATTACGCTGCTCTGTGTAGAATATTGTAAATAAGCTGCTGTCTCGCTGGATCTATCTCCTGCATTTTACTAAATACAATGCGTAAATCCTTGTGACAGGACATGATGTTGTCAATGCTTGGAGAACATTTGAACCTTTGAAGGTTGAACAGTTGGACGTGAGTGAAGCAATGCTACATCACGTGCCTTGGCGGAAGAGCTGCCTGATACACGTCCTAGCCCCAAATATTTCTCGACCGCAACACCATTCGTGCAAACCCCAACCACCATCCTACACCCACGATGCTTTGCGCCATTTCCGGAGAAGCTCCCCAGGCGCCAGTGGCCTCGCGAAAAAGCGGCAATGTCTTCGAGCGGCGACTGATTGAGGCGCACATCGCCGAGCACCACACAGACCCCGTTACTGGCGAAGACCTCGCGGTAGAGGATCTCATCGAGCTCAAGTCGCCCCACATTGTCACTCCCCGACCGCCCAATCTTACCTCGATACCCTCTCTTTTGAGTGCATTCCAGAATGAATGGGACTCCATTGTACTTGAGACCTTCACACTCAAACAACAGTTGGCGCAGACTCGGCAGGAGCTCAGCACCTCCCTGTATCAGGTCGACGCTGCGACGCGCGTGATTGCGCGATTGACGCGTGAGCGTGACGAGGCGAGGCAGGCGCTGTCGAGTGTGACTATCAGCGGTGGAGGCGCTGCCGCTAATGGAGATGCCATGCAGGTCGATGGCCAAGGGCTGCCAGAAGAGCTTGCAGCCAAGGTCGACGAGACACAACAACAGTATGTCACCTTATGGATTTCTTTCGCAAGTATAAGCTAACATCATGTAGGCTTTTTGCAACTCGCCGCAAGCGACCTATCCCCAACGGCTGGGCCACGAACGACGAGGTCACCGCTTTTGACGTCAAAGCAAACGTTCCTCCTCTGTATCCTGGCAGTACCAACGTAACGATGGACGAGTCAGGTGATCTTGCTCTATTTGGAGGAACTGATGGAGTCGCGGGCATCTACTCTCTACAACAAGCACGGGTGATCCACACATTGAAATGTGGCACTCCAGTCACGGCAACCGCGTGGTGGGGCTCAAAGGCCATTGTTGCGACAGCTGCTGGCACAGTCAAAGTGTTTGAGAATGGGGACGAAGTGGCGCAAATGGGCTCCCATGCTGGTGCAGTGACATCCATTTCACTCCACCCGAGCGGTGCCATTCTGGCTTCCGCTGGCGCAGACAAGCGCTTTGCGCTTTACGACCTCGCGACGTACAAGACAGTCTCCCAAGTGTACACAGAGGCAGATATTACATGCTGCGACTTCCACGTAGACGGACTGCTTTTCTTCACGGGTGGACTAGACGGCAACATTCGTATCTTCGATGTTAAGACGGGAGCATCCATGGCTGTTTTAGAGACTGGCGGCCCCGTGCGTGCCCTCTCCTTCTCTGAGAATGGCACCTGGTTTGCCGTAGCTCAGAAGGGGTCTGCGTCCGTCTCCGTTTGGGACCTACGGAAACAAGCGCCCATCAAGGTTCTTGATGTGGGCAGCCCAGTCGATAGCCTCCACTGGGACTACACAGGGCAGTTCTTGGCGACAGCAGGATCTGGCAGCGTTTCTATACAACAATACACAAAAGCGTCCAAGAGCTGGTCAGAGCCGGTGCGGAAGGCGGTGCCTGCGCGGGACATCGCGTGGGGAGCCAATGCTACGACCTTGGTTACCTTGACGGTGGATGGTGGGCTGGACATCATGTACACAGCTTGATTAGACCATAATCTGCATGTGCAGAGTGGGAGGTTCTAACGAGCGTGGGCGCTGGGGATAATCAGTCACGACAATAGGCTTCCAATCGCGGGCGGAAGTTTTGGCTGAATCGGGTATCTATTTCTTTGGTCTTGTCGCGTGTATAGGATTCGGTCGGTCGCATTTGACAATTGAATGGAGGATGAATGGGCTTGTGGTGTCAGATCAAAATGTAATATACAGAAAGTACCTTCTCTTGGGTGTAGCGGGCGAAAATTCGATGCATGTTCAATCTTCTCTATTACCTTGGACTGTCCAGATAGAGTGGGCGGCACATCATACTCAATTACGTTAGTGGCACCAGGCACATCCACCCATGACGTGAATGCTGGCCAGAGTGAAGAGGTTCGCTTCACCGTGAGCGGGCAAACGCGATGATAATCCCCAGATGTTCTCACTTTTATTTCGCGATGGTTGGCCGAGACGTAGCCAATGATTGGCCAAGTATACAGAGACAAAGTCGCGCTTGTGACAGCCTGGCTGGCTGACTGTTTGTTTTGTTGTTCCTGCTGCTGCGTGCGGCTCTTAACTACCTAGTCCACCATCCTTGCCACTGCTGCATCGACGTCTCGAAGCCGGACCTCTTCCCTCTCAACCCGCCCACAGCACCAACTCTTCTCCACCGCCGCCACCAGCACCGCTGTCTCCCCCTCCCTCTGCACGTTTAGAATCCGGCCGTCACCAGTGCAGGCATGAACATGCCCTTTGGCTATACCCACAGGAACAAGGTTAGTTGGTACCCTCTCATGCCAACGCAAGCACGTATTCACTACTACACTGCCCTGGGCGTCGTTCACGGACTACTGTTATAACTGACACAGGCGGCGCCAGCGCTCTCATGATCAAATGGACCTAGAAGATTCCGCCTCACCACCTTGGGGTCACTTCAACCACCGTCTTTCCGCGCCCCGCGAGCCCTCTGCCGGCGCCTCACATTCTCAAAGGGAAACCGGAGAAATCAACCACCCCAACACAAACCTCGACCACACCATGCCTCGCCGCTATCATGGAGATGGTTTGGACTTCCGCCGCCCCGTCGTACCCCCGCCTGTCATAGATCTCACCGACGAAGATGCGGTGCCCCCCCGCAACACCGCCCGACCACCCCGGTTCAGCCGAGACATCATGAACAATGTGATTGACTTGGAGTCGGACGAACCACAAAATGCTTCGGGTCCTTCTGAGCCCGACATTCAATTCATTGCCTCTCGGCCTATTCATGCAGCCAATCGACGACCAACCCGACATCCGACACATTCAGACGCTAGCGAAGGGGGTGACGACGAGGTGGAATTCCTGATGGAGACAAGGAGGGCTCTTCCCAGTGTGGGTATTATCCAATCCATGATGGAGCTTCCTCAGCTACGTGTGACCGCGGGGCACGCGCACAACGAGCATCGGCGCGCAGAGCGCCAGCGCCAGGCCACCGAAAATCGGTTTAATAACCTTGCGCATGCTGCTCGTACCCGAACGGGCTCTAACCCTGCCCCGCGACCGCCACCAAGACGCTCTGCAGGGTCCACCAGGCTGCAAAATGTCCATGTTGCTACTTTTATAGCACCCCGTATGGAGTATGCTCGAGCGGCATTCGCCCTCGGGATTCAGGACGAACCACCATCGTCGCCAGCGCCTACATACGATGCACCTTCCAAAGCCCCAGATGGTTTCACGAGGAGTCCGCAGGAAGAGGATTCGCTGGTTTGCCCCAATTGCGAAGACGAACTGTGCATTGGAAACGACGAACTGAAGAGGCAGGTGTGGATCGTGAAGCAGTGCGGTCATGTAGGTTATTCTTCAGAAGCTATGAAGTGCAGGGTTTAACAGAAAGCAGGTGTATTGTGGAGAGTGCACGGCGAACCGATCTAAAAAAGGCAGCGCCAAAGGCAAAGAGAGGCAGTCAGTGATACGGAAACCTTTCAAGGAGTGCGTTGTCGAAGGATGCAATAAGAAAGTCTCCCCGCCAAAGTCCATGATTCAGGTTTTCTTATGATCAGAAACTCCGGTTGTCCTTCTCTGGCCTATTCATCTCAACGTCCTTCTCACTTTACATGCACATGTGTGTTCCGGGCGGTACTTTCTAACGATACCCATACTCTAGCGGCTGTACTCGTCTCGGCCGCCGAGTTTTCCTTCCTCTTTATTTTCCAGCGAACATCGAACGCAACCGACCATATTGCGCTGGGCGGCCGGTATTGCATTTGCGTTTTCATACCTGCATTTCCCCTCTATCCTGGTGTTTTCTCGACAGCCGACCTCTCTGCATGCTGCGGGAATATTGCATAGCATCGGTGTTCAATCGGACAACGGATTCCTCCCATTCTGCCGAGTGTCAAAAGCGATGGTGCAATTTGCAGTAGCTGCTCGGGAATAGACATGAGGATGTCTAGACAGCGAACATGGAGATGTTTGTGGATTGCCGTCCCATCGGGATGCTCCATCATATGTATATATCAGATGATATGCAATGCTTACATGTATATTTTTACCATATCAACGACAAGTGCTGTGGTGTGCGTGGTGAGGAGTGGATTGCATAGTCAATGCATAGATGTGTACTTAACCGGACGCGACATGTCATACATGTGTGATAACAACTAAACTGAAGTCTTCGTTTTGTAACTGTAAGAGGTGAGATCATAGACGCTGGGATACGGCTCCTCTCTTCGCTAAAGTAAGTCTAGGAACAAGCCGAGGCCCGCATAGCTTAGATGGACCCCCAAAAAAAATCTCCCGTACTCCAAACAAATCGCTTTGCTGAGCCCACGTGCAGCCGATACGTCTACGACAATTACGTTGACTCCATCAAGTCGTACCAAGACAGACTTTCCCCATCCACTCCTCCGTCGATACTACACCTGGAAGATCAGTCGGTCAACACCACACATCAAGGTGATCAAGCCGCGTGAACAAGATGGCGCCCCCGACAGCAGACAGCATTACGCCCGCCTACCTCAAGAACCAGTATCTCATCAGTTACAATGCAATCAGCGCCGCACTCTGGTTCGGCGTACTCGGACGTGTCGCTATCCACGGGCAGTACTATGGACTTTCAGACGGCCATGTATACGAGGAGAGCGAGAGGTACACGCGCTTGACGCAGAGTCTGGCTGTGTTGGAGGTTGTGCATAGTGCGATTGGTATGTTATATCCGCTTTCACTTTTCTTCGAAAGGGGAAGCAGCGGAGAGTCATCAATGGTGTATTCGCTAACCAATCCTTGTTCCGCAGGACTCGTGAGAGCCCCGATGCTCACCACTCTTATGCAGGTTGCCAGCCGGTTATTGCTCGTATGGGGTATTGGATACAACTTTCCACAGACGACCAAGTATTCTCCTGCGTATAGCACTATGCTGATCGCGTGGAGTGTGACTGAGCTGATTCGCTACTCATACTTTGTCTTTCTGCTGGGAAAATCCGGTGTACCTAAGCTATGGACCTGGCTGCGGTAAGTATTCTCTCTCCATGTATCACCCAAGATAGAGCTTTTTCGCTGATATTGTCCAAATAGATACAACACCTTCTTCGTTCTCTACCCTCTCGGTGTCGCCAGCGAGTGCTGGCTCGTTTACAGCGCTATCCCCCCGGCTTCCAAGCTTGACGAACGATACGGATACGCCCTGTGGGCCATTCTGGCCACTTATGTCCCCGGATTCTACATGCTCTTTACGCACATGTTGAAGCAGAGGTCTAAGGTTTTGAAGGCCGCTAAAACAGAAAGAGCGAAGAAAGGCCAATAAGGTGGACATCCGGAACGTCAACGATGACGATAGGATAGGTCAGGTCTTTGGTGTCGCTTACTGGAAAAAGGGAAATCAAATTTAGAGGTTCAGGGGAGCTTCTGGTCTCCCAGCTATTGGGCGTATTTTTAAATCCCACCAATCCGCTGTATCGAATTGCAATTCTACGTGTAATTAAGCTTTTTAGATTCGCAGAGGCGACATGCTTTCAAGCTCCCACCCAATGTTTTCTTACTTTGTACCTCAAGATTACCTTAACCACGCCGGTTGACCGACTCATGAGGTCAACCAAGTCAAGCCGAGCCACTCGCAACACAACCGCACCAGCAGCCAAAATCCTCGAGTAGGCCAGTGCTACATCAAAGACTTCATCGCCACTCACCCTATCAAACCCACACTACTATACCTCAACCAACCCCGTGAAATCGATTACCCAACCTACCTCCAACTCGAGAGCCCACCCCCACCGTTTGAGTTTCTGGTATTACCTTGCCGTCTTGGCCTCTGATACCCAACACAGATACCAAAAGTACAAAAGGCAGCCTTCGCAACATAAAAATCCCTTATACGATCAAGATAGTCGACCGTACTGAACCGCGTTCCTTGGCAGATCATCCCATCGTTATAACTTCCCCCCATCTACTTTCCCCAACTCGACTACGCGGATATGGCTCACAGTCGACAATCCCACGGATACAGCAGAATTCAGCAGCAGAATCAACAGGGATCGCCGTGGAACTCAGCTTTGCCAGGAACGCAAACCCACGACCTGCTGCTTAACAACGACGAACCTCCCTACCGCACGCTCAATAGCCCATTCATGGCACCGAGAGAGCAAAGTCACACTCGAAGGATGAACTCTGTCGAAAGCGATTTAAATTACTACCACACCGGAGAGGAACTCGATCATTTTTTTCACAGGATAATCCCGCCCCCAGATCAAGTCAGTTCCAGGAACTTTCCAGCCGCTGGTCGGAACCCTGCTTTGCCTGCGTACAGGGGAAACATGGGAAGAGAGAGGACGCCTTTATACGCGGCAGGGGAGAGGCCTGCTGGTGCCTTTGAGTCGTTTTATCAGCCACTTCCGTTGTTCAATCACGCCCGGCCTACCAGCCCCCATCCTCTGCAAGATCAGTCGATGGGTAATGACTTTGTCACGCCTGCTTTTTCGGATTTGCCTGTTCATCTCATCCCTCCTCCTCCTCCTCTTCCTTATTCTACTTATTTACCACATTGGCCGGCGAGTGATGGCCGGGTGACGCCGAGAATTCCGTACCAGCCTCATCATCCTGTCACCACTGGCTTTCCTTCAACCCTATCCAATGTGCCTAGCCCCGTCCGTGAGCCCGGGCACCGCAATCGACAAATGGTTGCTCAGCTAAACAACATGGCTGACGAGGGAAGAGATTACCGTCCTGGTAGCAACGATCCCGTAAGCCACACCAATATGATGGAGAACCGGATGGAAATGCTCAAGCAGCGCCTGAGCAACATCGTGCTTTCAATCGTCAAGACTGATCCTTCCATTGAGCTTGTACCTATCGAGAAGAAGATCTCAGGACTTCTTCATGATCTGAAAATACCGGCTCGGATTCGGACGGCGGCTCCCATTCCCATGGACCGGATTGATCGGGAACTCGGCATGCTGCGCCGAGACGTGCGATTGGAGTGGATCGCTCACACTTTTACGCCGGGCAGCAGGCCAAACCAGCAGACCTTCTTCAAGATACACGATGCGGCGATGACGGCTGTGCAGCGCGCTCTCAGAATCGTCGATGTATTGCTAGAGAAGCAGCGTGTGTGCATGCCGGATGAGCGTGTGGAGTCCGACAACGCTGATGGCGCTGAGAAGAACTTGCCGGTCGAGGAATGTAAGTATTCACCTTGATCAAGTTGCCATGAATGTTTGCGCTGAAGATGCTGCCAGCTGTTCCCTGCGAAAGTGTTCAAGCCGCATCGGCATCGAATCAGTCCGCTCAGCATCCAGTTTTCCGCAAAAGCGAGGAAGAAATCCAGGCGGAGATCCAGGCAGACTCGATCGATATTGATGTAGAAAAATCGGAAGTATGCGAGGAGGATTGGCTCGTTGTTTGATCGCGGACCAAGATGTAAGGATCATGCCTTTGAGACATATGGGATTTTGTGTAGAAGCCAAAGGGAAAAAGCAACAATCATGGTGGGTGGAACTGGACTGGATTGGAAGCGATAGGAGACTGCCGGGATCGGCTGGGTTCTTCCCTTTTGACTTTTTCTTTACTTCGGCTTCTAGGCTGCTTGTGCCATGCATGGATATAAAGGTATACGTAGTATATTTATTCCTCTACATTACCGTCGTATATATCATCGTTAGAGTTATTCACCGAGCCTCATGCGTGTGGCACTCCCGACGTGATATTCAATCAACTCAAACCCCCTTCAAACCGTAACCCCCATAGACACACCCTCATTTCTCCAGCTCGCAGAAGGGCCACTGAGACATGTATACCGTATTCCATCCCCAAATCAGAGATAGAAAACCCATCAACACCACACCCTCTCATTTCTTCCCCTTCTTCTTTTTCTTGCCCCCTCCACCACCTTGCTTCTGCTCTCCCTGTGTCGCTGCCGCTGCCGTCGCCGCGATCCCATCCCCCAGCTTAACATCCTCATCCCCCTTCGGCGTTGATACCGACTCACTCGCCTGCACCGCTGCAGCGCTCTCTGGTACCTCAGGCAACGCAGCCATGTGCCTTCCCAAGCGTCCCAAACTTCCAATCAACCTCCCTACTTCCGCCGCTTTATTCGTCTGGTATTGCAAACACGTTCCCGAATACGGATCATATGTCTTCAGCGTGAACGTTGACGTTGGCTCGTTTGGATCTTGCGGTTGCTGTGGCTGTTGTTGCGCTTGTTCGGCGGATGTAGAGGATGATGGTTTAGCGGGTCTCGCAGCTTTCTTTTCGAGGTACTTTTGGCGCTTTTTTATCTTTGAAGCGGTTGGTTTCAGGACCGTGTATTTGGAGGTTATGCGCGTCTATATATTTGCACGTCGGGAGCTCTGATTAGTATCTATGTAAATAGAAGGGCGGTGGGTCTTTTGTGGGAGGGTTGTAGCGTACGGTCGTGGGACGCGCTTTGAGCAGGAGAGAGGATTGCTCGAACCATTCTGTACTGGTTTTGAAGTACGGCATTTTGTCTGTGCCCTTTTGGGTGTGGAATTGAGGCAAGTGTTCACCTAATGAACTCTGGCGTCAATTGAAGGTCGTGGATGCGGGTGTTAGTATTTAGTGGGGTGGTGTTGCTCGGCGTAAGGTTGCGGGGGGTTATGTAAGCAGAGACTCAAATTCACCACTGTTTTCTGGCCTGTCAATGTTTCATGCTTTATTACGAAATTTCCTGGTTCGCTGGCTTTTTACTTGTTCGAAAGGCTCGACACTTATCTGGACTAGAAAGTTGTGCGTTCGTACTAAGTGTCAGACAACTGAGGGAAACAAATCGAAACTTCCGTCCTTAGAAGAGTCATTTCATCGTTAGCCTCAAGGGCAACGTACGTGAGAAAGGGCGGTTTATTGAGTATTTATAAACAAGATTTCGCAGAATTCTACAGCATCTGAAAAGTTTCGATTGACGGTTTCTATATTCGCGGAAGGGATTTCAGAGACACTACATTATTATCCAGCATACGCCTGTTGAATGCAATAACTACTCGGCATCTACCGACCAGATTTACGCCTCGCAAAAGGACCATGGCAGACTCAGTGGTAACCAATCTGGGCGAACTATCTCTAGACTCGCGCAGCCCGGAAGAGATTCTCCAAGCCCACGCGGAACGAGGCGCAGAACTGTTAAATGAAATCGAGCAATACGTTTCCGCCGTGATAGCCAGCCAGGAAGATGTTAGAATGCCGAAAAAAGTAAACTACCGCGCCTTGCGCAATGATCTCAAAAACGAGTTGGATTCGCTGTCAGCGTCGCTGCTCAAACTCCAGAACTCGAAGCTCTCCCAAGCGCAGGCGAGGAATATCGCTTCTTCGACTAATCTGACGTACTTTGAGGCTCTTTGGGCGGTTGCGAAGCGCTCAGAGGCTCTGATCAATTTCCGGAAATACTTCTCGTGGGACACGAAGAAGCAGAACAGCTCGCGGGGGAGGAAAAGAGTGACCAACAACAGTCCAAGGAAAGATAAAAACTCTACGCTGGTAGACATTATAGCTTCAAATGGTGCCGAATGGATCCGGATATCGACCGCAACCGAAAAAAGGATCCTCTTCGATCTAGCGAGGCTGGGATGGGCGAATTCTGACGATGACGAGAGCGATCTGGATGGTGAAGGCAATGCAAACAGCAACAGCAGCAGCGACGACGACGACGATGAAGACCAAGTAGCTCTTGTGAGGAACGCGCGCGAACTAACCCGAGCCGCAAAAGCCAACCCATTGAAAGGCCGCCCTCCAAAAGTCCGCATAGTACTCACGCGCATCGAATCCGGCAAACTCAAAGAAATCGACGCCGTGCTGGACAAAGTCCGAGCAACGGGCGCAATCGTCCAGTGCTCGAACGACCTCTCTCTCCAAGATAACCCACCGTTACCCTCGGTCCTGCAAACCCTCCTCCCAGATCAATCCCACACGCTGTCCGAAACGCTAAACATCGACTGCACGATTCTCCTCGCTCTGATCAGCGATATATCGCACCGCGACTGCCCCGTTCTCGACTTCTACCCGCACGAAGTCAAGATGCAGATCGCCGAGGAAAAAGACAAGAAGCTCCTCCCGACTAGCATCTACCCGTTGATAGGCTCGCACGCCATGGTATGCACGCAAGATGCCGCCGACCAAATGAACCTCATTGTCGACACGCTCGCCACCGACGCCGAAAAAACACGCGCGAATATCCTGCTGGGGCAGAAAGATCGCGAGAAAGTTCCGTCGGACGAGTTGACGAGGGAGTGGCAGGATATGTCTAATCACGCTATCCCGCAAGACTTTCAGCTCCCGTTGAAAGTCGTACAGTGTGATATTGATGAGACGATAGGTAAACCCCCCTTTCCCCCTTTTTTCTCATTTACCTTTACCCAACGTACACACACACATATATAATATATATATGTTATAGCAACAGTAACAGTAGAACTACCACCCATCTAACACAAAAACTCCCAGCAAAACTCCCCCCCGTAGCCAAAATAATCGCCGCAGAACTGACGCCGCTAAACACATCCATCTTCTTCCACGGCTGGGCAGCGGACCTGACGACGCTAAGCGCGAACCGCACGCGCGCCCGCCAAATCGATAAGATTATCAACGAGGTGGGGCTCAGTGATGGCGAGGCCGGGCCGAGGATCTGGATATGCGGGGAGAGTAGGAGTTTGATTGCGAAGACGGGGAGGCCGGGGAGGGAGGCCAGGAAGTGAGTGAGTGAGTGAGTGAGTGAGTGAGTGAGTGAGTGAGTGAATGAGCTGTTGGCGAACGACTAGAAAGCCACCTAGTATTGGCGTTGAGAAGAAAAGGAAAAAGAGGAAGATATGTGTGCTGGGTACATAGATGAACTGGCTTTTCCGTGTCTTCAAAGATACAAACCAGGGGCGCAAACGATCAGTATACGAAGAAAAGAAGAGAAATCGAGAGATATAAATCACCACACTAAATGGGAGGCTCGTTTGTAATGAATTTTTCGGTTGATTCATGTACACGTACATATACAGACACTACCCCAAAAAGCAAAGGAAGAGAGCAGTAGCTCACGCCCACCGATTGGAAAGGCGGGTGAGGAAGGGACAGTTATTCTACCATTTTGCGATGTATCCAAAGCATCGGCGTTCTCATGACTTGACCCATCCACCTTAACTATACCAGAGCAACATCGAGAAGATACAGATGCCAGTCCGATGCCCTGCTGTCATGCCTATTTATCAGTCGGTTCCTGGTTCTCAACGACTTCCTTCTCAGAAGCCTCCTCATAGACGGGCGGTGCATCGTATTCTGGAAGTTCTGCGATATAGGCCTCCTTCTCACTGCTATTCTCAATGTACCCGGCCTCTTCTACATCCTCCAAAGCGATACGCACATAAGGTGCGCGGCCACGGACTTTAGCCACGACGATGGCGATGACATACCCCAAAGCCAAACCAATAAGATAGGTAAGTGTACCCGCGAAGATGCCGATCAAGATGGGAATCAAGACGGTAAAGAATGCGCGGCGGAGGAAGGCATTCACATTGTGGTGAGAGTGATGGTGTCGGTGATGATCGCTCATGGGGGGCGGACCATTGTGGGGGTGATGGTGGGGGTGGCCAGGACGGAACCTATGAGGCGGTTTGCCCTCAATGCCAGCTTCGGTCATGGGGTTGCTGCCCTTGTGCCTGTGGCAGGCCTTGCTGACAGACGATTTCAAATCGTTGATACCGTGGGAAAGATATGATCGCCACTGGCAGAGCATCGGCCATTCGTTGCACTCGGCCTCTTTGTCCGCAACATCGTTCTCGTCAGCCTGTTTCGTCTGGAATGATGCAATCATAAGGCGACCGTTGGTGTCCTTCAAGAGATTAACTGTCAGGGCTGGGGGGTGCGCAGGCCGGCCTTCGATCGAGGTGATCTTGAGGGTCACAGGAAGAAGTTCAATACCAGCTTCCGAGACCGTCGCGGCGGATGTGAAGTGGAACGTATATCCAGTGACCATGAGGCGCAAGGCATCTTTGGTGGTAGGGTCGAGTTGCGTGACAAAGAAGGGTCTGGAGCCATAGCTAGGTGGATACAGCTGGACACCTTCGACGACAAGGCTGTCTTCGTTGGTCCCGACGTCAAAGTCAAGCAGCTGCGGTGGGAGGTGTCAGCATGAGTTACATATGTATGTCTTGAACAGAAGTGTATTGGGGAGCATCATACGTAGGTGCTGCCAGTGTTCTGGGACCAGGTATAAGCCGTCTTGGCTTCCTTGGTAGCAAATGCGCACTTGGGGCATTCGAGGGCAAAGGTTCGTTTCATGGGGTTTACGGATATTTCCATGGCGCTATCATCGCCAAGGTCCAGATCTGTAGCTGTGATAGTTGGAGGGAGCAAGATGGCACTGGCGGAGGCGGCGGCCAGCGCCGAGAGTCCCAGGATGCGACCGATCATGGTTTGCAAAGAGTAAAGAAAAAAAGACAAAAAAGAGACGGGTATCAAGGTGTTGGGAAGAGGTCGTAGAGAAAGAAAGAACAGGTGGTGAGGCGACTGCTTAACAGCGAAGACAAAGCGGCGACCTCTCACTTGAAGAGCGGCCGCGTCATCGCTCGAACGCGCACGTGACGCGCGACTTAGCGGCTTCCCGGGTTGTTTCACAGGCCGTGATAGGGCTTCGTTCGTCCCAGTTAGAGTGCAAGGAGGAATGCTGCAATCAATTTTCGACACTCTTGTCAAACAGACTAATGCTGTGACTCCTGTAGGATACCTTGTATATTTCTTGACCTCTACTTATATCCATCCCTTTATCCCCCCCAACGCTGTCTTCGCACCATTCAATCGAAACTGCGCAATGCACATAACGCAGGCCACAGCCTTGTCTCCGGGTATGCGCGTATATCGCTCATACTCTACTCCGCGCAACAACATACATGCTGCTTAATCTCAAACCCGCACAAACAAAAGTCATGATTCAGCAACCAACACCACCATTTTCAAACATGTCTTTATATACAACAGCAAACACCGACAAACACTGTATTTGAGTTCGGTTGGTATAGTCCCTCGTTGGGCTGCTGGCTTGCGTTTTTTTTTTAAGTCTACCATGCTGTTTGGTTTTCAACCCAAGTGGTGGCAAGACAGGTGCTAATTGTAGACTTGAAACCCCGCCCATTCTTCTTTGGTACTATGTTTGGTATGAGTGGATTGCAGACAGTATATATAAACGTATAGATACAGCGCAGGCAGGTAATATACGGTTGGTTTAGGTCAAAAGTTCCTTCGCCTGCATGGCTGCATGAATGTCATTCTATGTCACCGTCTTATGCGCGAATTGTAGATGGTAAGGATAGGGTATAACAATAATATATTAGTGGCATGACTCTTGAGCATGATGGTTATTTATCACAGGATGAGCCAACAGCCTCCTGTTGCCGCATATGCATCCGCTATGGGAGCGCGGATTCCATTGCTGAATTTCCTTTCTAGGCACGCCGTGATACCGCAGCGCGCAAGTCTGAGTGAGCCCAAGAGATACGTCTGCGTACTGGCACGCTGCCTACTATATATACTCCACCCAGTCAATGCGGATTGGCTTAGCTGAGAAGGTGTCCGACGCACATAATCATTGTGATCCCCAACTCTCAGCTTGTTCTGCGCCGCGAAGGACTCCTCAGCTTATGTCCCGATGCCAGAATCAGCCGAATCTGACGGCACAGTATAATGAGATGGGGAGTAAAGAAAACCTCGAATGCCGTAGCGACAAACTGCCATTTCGGGATCAAGTGACCCTTACACTTGCATGCGGGTAGATGATGCGTGGAAGCCACGTTGACAGGCGGTCAGTGTGTTGCTGCATTGCACGGTAGACACATCCCGACCGGTATTTCGCGAGAGGCGAACACGAGCTCGAGGCGGTCGTGGTATCGTCGGCTTGGTAAGCGAACGCCGCTCTGCTCATTGGAAGGAACAGGTTGCAATGGATGGTGTCATAATCCGGTTTTGTAGGCTATGACGCAAGTACACACCGATCTGTTATATTGCATGTTCCACGTGAAAGGAAACGGGAGTGGATTGGCAGTCCAACGTTGACGGGAGTGCACGCTCGCATCTTCCACAAAGGGAACAAGATGCATGGTGTTGGGACGCCGCGAGGGTACGTGCTTGGACGATCAGGGCAAGGCACGGGCCGCATATCGGTTTACAGTTCTGGGAATCCTGCGCGAGACCGACGCAAACCTGAAATTAATCGTAGCGAGTGGAGCGTCTTCGATGAGGGTCAACGCAAGAGGCACATCGCAAAGTCCATAGGGACCCGCAAGTCGCTTTCTTTTTCGCTGTCTCTTTCGCTAACCCCTTCACTAGCAGCGCTGTGTTTCGGACTGGGCCTTTCAGGCTGTTGGATGAAGTGCAAAGTCCGTGATATTATCCCGACACGGTAAGCATACGGAAAACGGATACACCCGAGGATAACGCTCGCGTTCAACACGTGACCGCAACCGAAAGCGGGCGGGAAGCGGACCTTGGCAGCATATTCATCCTGAAATCTGTACCCGAATTAACCCCTGCACAGGGTAAGATGGGTGGTGAATGAAGAGGTTTGGTGGATGAGTCGAGATAAGACGGGCCAGCCGCCACGTAATACAGAGGACTGTGTTGGAAACAGCCTTGCGCACTATCATAGTGATGAATCATGTCATGCGGAGTCATCCGGGATGAAATTTGAACTTGATTTTGTCTGAAATGCATTTCCGCGGCGAGCGAAACGTCCAATACGTCTATGTGGGAATCGTGCCTAGCCCTGGGGAATCTGTACAAGAAGAGTAAAAAAACAAGAGGAAGAAGAACTCGTCGCATCGTTTCAGAGGATGGTGCATCTAGGCTTGTGCCTGGGCCGGGGTCTGGAAGTTTGGGTTCTCTTCTTTTCTGAGCGATCCTTCATGATGATCTGCCGGCAAAGGTCGACAAAGACTTCGTCCACGTTGGCTCGTCTTCGGGCGCTGGCTTCGTAATAAGGAACACCGCCCCAATCCTGTGAGGTTTTGAACGCGCGTGCTCTAGACACTGCTCGGTCGTCTTCCAGATCCGATTTGTTGCCAACGAGAACCATTGGAACATTGGCTGTCGAGGCATGGGTTAGCACACATGGATGCAACATTGACGATGGATGGGCGGCGCTTTTACCAGACTCTTTGATCTGCCGTATCTGTTCTCTGAGCTCATTGAGCTCGTACAACGAAGACATGCTTGTTATGGAGAAGACCAAGAGGAATCCTTGACCTGTTTTCATCTACACATGTTAGTGTTGTGGAATGGAGCGGAATGGCAAGATGTTTACATAAAGTTCCCTGGACATATTAGCTTCATGCTGGTGCGAAGAGCGACGGGATCATTGCACACATACCTCATGGCGGTAAATTGTTCGGTGCCAGCCGTGTCCAAAATTTCCAGAATGACATGTCGGCCCTAGTAGTCGATCAGGTCAGGCAGGAACAGAGAAGAATGGCGGCAGAGCTTGGTACTAACATCAACTTCAATGGCCTTGCGATATGAGTCTTCGATTGTGGGGTCGTACGACTCTATCCATACATTTTGGACGAATTGTGCTAGGCCGGGTCAACAGTCGTACACGGGCATGGGGGGGGGGGGGGGGGGGGGAGGAAAAAGACATACCCGTGAGACAGCTCTTGCTAACGAGGGAAAGCGGTTAGCATAGCATTGAGGTGCATAGGGCTCATGTATGTAGTCCTTACCCTACTCCACCTGACTGGCAGACTAGTCAGTATGGCGAAGGATGATTGCAGATGAGAGGGAGGAAACGTACCCCCAGCACAACAATATGATATTCCCGTTGGCTCATCCTGACGGGAAGCCGGACACGAGTGGCAAGAACGCAAGAGAGGGAGGAATGGGGAATTCAAGGGGGGCAGCGCCGGTGGTGGTTTGTTATTATTATTGTTGTTTTTGTTATTGGGGTTGTTGTTGTGTTTGGATGTGGCGATGGCGCGTCTAGAAGCAACTAGGTGCTAGGACAAGCGGCGCAGAAAACCCGGTCTCCGGAGCGATGCTGCAAATGGACTGAGCCGAGGACAAGAAGGTTGAGGGGCTGCGGGAGGGCGAGGTGGCGGAGGGAGCAGATGCGAAGAGCAAGAAAGTAGGTATTGGGGAGCGGTGATGTTTTACGGAGGCCAAGTTAGGGGCTGAGGAGTGGTGGGCTAGCCAGCCAGCTAGCTAGTAGGAAGAAGGTACTAGGGAGGTAGTGGTGGTGGTGGTGGTGGTGGTGGTGGTTGCGGACTGGATGAATGTTTGCGGTTTTGAGGGCTCACACACGAGCATGCAAGTGGATGGCGGGCAGGGTGGATGGGGGCGAGGGATATCCAAGTTCAGTGTACATGTGACGGAGGGGACGAAAATAGGGTTGGATGCAAGGCGGCGAGGGGGAACCTGGAGAAGGGGGAGGCGATGGGGTTGCTATGAATGGAAAATGACAGCAGCAACTGCAGCAGAGAGAGGGACCGGCTGCATGATTAATATTAAGTGGACGGTGGGCTGGGCCAGCAAAAAACATGGACTGACTTTAACTACCCGACTGACTGACTGACTGACTGACATGGGTGCAGTAGCACAACCGGTGCATTGGGATCCCGCCCCGGCTGCCGCACGCGTGGGTGCGTGCCCTTTTCCATCGTCATCTACTTCCATCCAAGTACATACACCTGGATGTATACATGTACTCGAGTACATGTAACTGCATTTCAATATACTCGGCCGTCCGTGTATCACACTGTGCCGTCGTGTGTGTGGGAATCAATCTAGAGTGCCTGCCAAAGCCGTCGTCGTTACAACACCATTTGCTTGCACTTTGCGTGCATGTGAATGTATACATATAGACTGTGTACATGTACATGTACCCAGCTGTGCATGGATGGACTCATCATACGCCGCCGCATCCATGGCATCCATTGTCGCCTTTGCACTGCCAATACCACCTCCCCTACCCAAGTTTTCCATACCATACCGTTGATGCACTTCCCGCTTACTTGCAACCCAAAAGCTCGCATTCAACAAAGTCACGTCACCAAGCAGAAGATTCGAACCGGCTCACCGTTAGCTACCACCAGGCCCACGCACGCTGTGTGCCTGTGTGCCTCCATCCCTCTCTCCCAGAGTCTTGTGCTGCAATCTCCGATTGCCTAAAATAGCCATCCTGAGGTACCAATATGGATGCCCTTCACTGCGGTCCGCTCCGGGAAAACTGTAACGCTTACAGGGCACAGCTCTGTACATTGCTGTTGAAATGTACCAGGCAAGCTACCCGTGTTCCAACATTCCTACATACTAGAGTACCTGGGTCATCAGGATGAAATCCCCCATGGCTTGTGCCAGCGAATCAGAACCTGGCAACAACGACACAAAGATAGCAGCCCGGCTGCCAACGCCTACAGTACCTAGACAATCGAGTGATGGATGACGTCCAGCCATCCTGTGCCGTCGCTACGCTGCGGCTTGCACCACACACGTAGCAGTTGCATTAGACCAACGTTGTACAGCGACTCCAGTACAAATCGGTAAACAAACAATCCACCGCTCGCCAGCCTGCAGCGGAATGCAGCTGTAGCTGGTAGACCCTAACGCAGACATGGTGATGCCTGCGATACATGCGCCCGTGGACCGACACCGTCTTCTGGTGACACACTGACTCCAGACGGCGGTTGATTGCGCGCCAAAGCGCACGTCGGATGCCATCCAACTATTTCTTTCCATAATTTCCCATGCCAGTGGGATAAATGCAGCAAGGCTTGAATTGGGAAAACAGACGGGCCAGCCCAGTACTCCCCGCCTGGGAAATCAAACCAGCGGAAGCCTTCCCGTAGCCGCGAAGAAAGTGGGCTGGGAGAGGAAAAGAAAAAATGAAAAGTCGATCCCAGGGATGCCGGATGCATGGGCGGCAACGGACCAAGAGTCAGGAACTGGACACTCGATTCAATCTCAGAGATAAACCAGTTGCGGCGGCTTTGCATAATTCGTCGGGGGCACGGCATAAGTTTAAGCTTCGACTTGCACGCGCGAATCGAGCAAAACCTGCCCAGCCCTGCTGTCGGCCCGTTGCCCGGTAAATCACGTGACAATGCCGTTCGGGCCGACTCCAGCGTAGCCGGAAGTGGAGTGGTTCCGACCCTGTTCAGTCCACCCCCAGCCCTCATCTCCAGATATTATCGAGCTTCCATGCGTTGCGCTGCTTGCTCTGATCCGACCAGCAGCCCGTGACACCTCCATTATGCGTCTCTATGCCGCCCTGTCCCTTGCAGCATGTCTCGTCCCAGCTTCCGCCATCTTCGAAGATGATGCCCACCACATAGACTTTCATCATGCTTTGCTAGGCCTGCCTAACCACGAAGCCACCTTCTTCTCCAAACCTTACGTCGCCTCCAAAGCCTCTCTACTCTACACAGTCTCCGAAAACTCCACGGTAGGCGCCGTCAACCCCAAGGACGGTGCATTGGTATGGCGCTCCTCGCTAGCCCACAACGGCGCAGCCCACCTTAGGTTTGGGGAAGACCAAGATGTTGTCATCGGTGGGGTTGGAAATCGCATAGTCGCCTTCAGCGCCTCAGACGGCAGGATCGTCTGGGAATCCAGCATTGACGGCATGGCGGTGGAAGACCTCGAGATTCTGGAACAGGAAGACGGCATGTCCAGCAATGACGCCAAGGATGCCATTGTCCTGGTCGGCGGCACGCAACAAGCCGTCAAGAGATTGGATGGAAAGACCGGACGCGTCAAATGGACATTTGAGGACGCAAGGTCAGTTTTCACTCCTCTTCTCAATCTCACCGTCTTCCGCGCTGACAGTGTGCCAATAATAGTGGAGACATTCCCTTCCAAGTCTCGACGTCCCCCACCACCATCTACTACATCTCCCTACACTCACCCCTTCTGGGTGGCGGCTCGAAGCTGCGTGTGACCTCGCTCAGTCCCATAACCGGAAAGAAAATCGATTCGTATACGCTCAGCTCCGAAGGCGAGGTACAATCGAAAGCCAACATCTTGTTTGCTGGTGCGAACACGGCAGCTCCGCTGTTGGCATGGACCGACAAGGCGCACAAGGTGCTCAAAGTGAACATCATCGGAACCAAGGGCATCTCTACTTTCGCGACACCCGCAAGTGACCCCATAGAGAAGATCGTGCTCCACGCCCCCAACCGCTTGAATTCGCTGGCCCACTTTCTGGTGGAATACCAGACCGCTGCTGGCCACTCGGCTGAGGTTTATCATGTGGATTTGAAACAGAGTACCATCTCCAAAGCCTATAGCCTTCCGCAACTCAAGGGCAAAGGCACTTTTGCGACTAGCACCACGAACGCCAACGTTTACTTCACGCGTATCACTACTGATGAAGTCACCGTCGTCTCCTCCGTATCTCACGGCGTCCTCGGACGATGGACCGTTAAAAGCTCCTCTGCTTTAGCTGGTGCCCACCCCGTGCACGCTGTCTCCGAAGTTGTAGTCAAAGATAACACTGCATCGGCCGCCAGGTCTGCTGTCCTGTTCTCCAACGGCCAATGGGCGCTCGTGCGCAACGGCGATGTTGCTTGGTCTCGACCCGAGTTTCTTTCGAGCACAACATCTGCCGTATGGGCGGAATTACCAGAAGAGGAAGAAGCGCTCGCACATGAATTAGAGGTAGAAGGTCACCAGAATGTGATTGCTGCCTACGTTCACCGTGTCAACAGACATGTCAAAGATCTGAAACACCTTCCATCTTGGGCACAGAACCTGCCGACCCGCATTCTGGGCAATCTTCTAGGCACGACTGGGGAGTCTACCATAGACGATATCCAACATGATACTTTTGGCTTTCATAAACTTGTCGTCGTAGCCACCAAAGGAGGTCATTTGGCTGCACTGGATGTGGGCGCAAAGGGCAAGACAGTGTGGAGCATCGACCTACATCAATTCGTTCCGGAAGTTTCTTTCTCCAATCCTGCACTGAGAGCCTTTCGCGGGTTCGTCGAGGTCAAAAACACGGGCCTGTCCACTCCTCTACTTATCAATTCCACTACTGGTAGCCAGATTCTTGCCAAGGACACTAAACGCAACCTCCCTGTCTTCTCTCAAGGCCAGAAACTCATCACCTTCGACTTGGTTGATGGCGAACTCCAAGGATCTGTTGGACCTGACCCTGGCTCGGAAGTGGCTTGGACGTTTACGCCTCCTCCGGGAGAGACTATTGCGGGCTACACCACCCGACCTGCCAAGGATCCAGTGGCTTCCATCGGCAAAGTTTTGGGAGATCGACGAGTTCTCTACAAGTACCTCAACCCTAACCTAGTTTTAGTCACGGCCGTGGCTGAGCCTAATCATAAACTGTCTATCTACCTCTTGGATTCCGCTTCCGGGCAGCTCCTGTACACCGTTACCCATTATGGCGTAGATACTACACGGCCAGTTCCGTCCGCCTTTTCTGAGAACTGGTTCAGCTACTCCCTCACTATGGACTCTTCTTCGTCGTCTTCCGCTCGCGGATATCAATTGATTGTCGCAGAGCTTTTTGAGTCCCCGCTTCCCGACGACCGAGGTCCATTGGGCGCTTCATCCAACTCCTCTACTGTGCAGCCCAGTGAGACCAAAGGGGACGCCTCGAAGCCACATGTGATCTCGCAGAGTTACCAAATTCCCGAGGAAATCTCGCACATGACCGTGACACAGACGCGACAAGGTATCACCAGCCGTGAACTACTCGTCACCCTTCCCGCTTCCAACTCCATCGTCGGCATTCCTCGTCAAGTCATTGACCCCCGGCGACCAGTCGGTCGCGATCCCACTGCACAGGAACAATCCGAAGGACTAGGCAAATACGTGCCCATGATCCTGTTCGATCCAAAGTGGCACCTTAATCACGTATACGAGGTTGCTGGCATCAAGGGTGTCATCACCAGCGAAAGTGGTGTTGAGAGCACCAGCTTAGTGTTCGCATACGGTTCTGATTTGTTTGGCACGCGAGTAGCACCTAGCTTTGCGTTTGACGTTTTGGGCAAGGGTTTCAACAAGATCCAAATGATGTTGACGGTTGCAGCATTGTTCGTGGGTGTGCTTTTCGTGGCACCTTTGGTAAGTTCTATCCTGATTGACTTGGGTAAACGCGGATCAAGGCTAACAAAATTTACAGGTTCAAAGGAAACAGATCAACACGTTGTGGACGACTTGAAAATGTCGAGTATTGTGAGCGTTTTTGTGTGTCATTGTATAGAACAAAAAGTAGAAACTCTCGTCAGCATTGTCTCATATACCCGAAATTGACGATGTCATTCGACAGCGATATCATAGCAAAAGCTGAAGGGGCGGTTGAGAAATGAGAGGACAGATAGCAGTAGTGGTCTGCCATGGATATGAGGATGAGGATAAACGACGAAATCCAGTATATTGCTAGCATAAATAAAAAGAACAAAAGTCCTCAATACTACCCCCCCCCCCCACCATAATCCTTTTCCTTCACAAGAGTACCTCAGACAATTGTATGCCCTCCATCCGACCTAATCATAGTCCCAACCATATTCCCGTCCTTCAAAACAGCCAAATAACTCTCGACAACATCCTCGACCCTCCCCACCCTCCCCGTCAACAAGCCCGCCCCGATGCCCTCAAACATCTTCTTCTTGGCCTCCTCGCCCATCTTCCACATCTCGGTATCCACAGCACCCGGCGCAACCCCATTAACCCTAACGGGCTTCAAATCCACCGCCAAATTCCTAATCATGGCATGCTGCCCACCAGCATAACTCGCGACAACACTCCAATTCTTATTCGGCTTCTCCCCAACCGCGCCGCTCGTAATCGTATACGAGCTCGCGGCATCCTTCCTCACGTAGCGCTGCACATATTTCGCCGCCATCAACGGCGCGAAAAACCGCAGACTCCCCGCCGCAATCACCTTGTCGATGTCCAGGTCCTCGATCGAAGTCATAAACAGCGCGTCCCCGGCTGTATACACCACATGATCCAGCATACCCTCGTCCCCTCCAATCTCCTTGACCGCGCTTTCGAACAGCGAAGACAGTTGTGCGTCGAGCGTCGCGGGCTGCGAGAGATCGACTGTGAAGGTGGAGATGTTTGAGGCTTTGCTGGGGTAGGATGCTAAGAGGGAGGCTTTTGCGGATGAGAGGCGCGAGGGCGTCGACGAGGCTAGGGCGATTGTCGCGTTGGATTCTAGGAGCGCTTCGGCGAGGCCGTAGCCTAGACCGGAGGTGCCGCCGATGATCAGAACGCGGGCGTTTGAGAGTTTGGTGGTGTATTTGGTTTGGTCTGGCATTTTTTCTTGTTGTTCTTTGTCTGGATTGATTGTCGGGGTGTCGTGGTGGTTTGGTAAGAGAGCTCTAGTACTGTTTCCTATAGTGATGCTTTGAGCTTCTTGTTGCCTCTATATTCTCGCTCAGAGCCGTTTTCTTCTTCGTGTTCTATTGATTCGGCGTCTCTTCAAAATCTAAAACGATCTTTGAAAAGTATGTCAGAATCTCGAAAAGTGCTTCTTAATCAATCTATCCATATTTGAAGAGAGGGGGGAAACCATCCAGTTTATATACCCGCACCCCAAAAACGCTTCATCCACCTCCGGCCTGCAGCCAGAACCACAAACGCGATGAGATAATCAATGAGTAAACCAAAATAATCATCATTATCCCCAAACCCCACAAATGAAAAACGATGGTTCATTCTGAGCCGCCCCGACGCAAACGCCCCGGGCAGCTTAACTCCTATTCCCGCTTCGCCCTGCAGTAGTCTATGTACACGCGAGCTGGTTGGGTCACGATGACACCATCGTAGCTCTCGCTTTCGCGCGTGAAAAAAAAATAAGCTTCCTCGGGGCTACTAATCGAGGATCCGAAAGATGAACGCATGGCCTGTGGATTGTTGCGGTTGTGATGTTGATTTGTTATCTGGCTGATTGTTTTGGCTTACGCGCGGGAGATGGGGTCGCATACACACGATTGATTCAAACTAGTGGGTTTAGGAGAAAATGGTAGGCTGTCATTGCATCTTCTCGAATGGAGAGCATACGAGCTTGATTACATATTTGTGTAGAAAAGGGAATTATGATTTGTAAGGATTCGAAGAGATGGGATGATGTCCAAGGTTGATACGAAGTAGCCAGGTTGATACGAAGTAGCCAGGTTGATACGAAGCAGCATGCAAAAACCAATCAAGGGAGTTTTAGACATGGATGCCTCTTTGTTCCCGGTCCGGTATCTGAAAAAGAAACGGGTAGGGGAAACGAAGCACGGGTGAAGCTATGCACCTTGATCATCATGAACATGGTTTGTTGTAAACGGTGATTGGTTGATGGATTGCATTGACATTTGATATTACAGACACAGCGCTCGACCTGGAAAAGGAAAGCGCTTGAAAGGCAACGTAGGGTATCGATATGAGATGATGAGAAAAGCAGGAAACCTCGGAACCATCAAGGAGAAGACGTGTTACAGGAGATCGACATCGTAAAAGGAGAAGAGACTTTGATTGTAAGTTTCTGATCGAACACGAACATCTAGTAAGATGATTCAGGGTCAGCACAGAAATCCGGGCATTATTTCATGTAGATGGTTGTGATGGTTCGTAATGACGAGCAGGTGGCAAGTTCACTAGTGCATAGTGCATTTAAGGGTGCTCTGAGCCACGGCCAGTTAGACTAGTGCTTGCCTGCATGTCTGAGTTAGCATCTATATTGCATCTTGAGGCTGCGAAGGAGCAGGATCGGAAGCAGGATTTACCTTGCGGGACTTCCAGAAGATGAAAGCGCCATAGCATGCGGTGATGAACCACAGGAGCATGTTGGTCAGCAAGCACCACACAGCTCGCTTCATGCGGATGATGCCCGCGTTGCCTTCGGGGTCCTCCTTGATGTACATTTTACCGAAGATGCCAAAGGCTGTGAGGTACAGGATCCAGATGATAACGTCGACGCCGAAGAAGAACCAAGCGCGGAGCAGAGGGAGCATCAAGACGAGCGCCGCGATGGCTGAAAGCGTGCCGACAATGGTCGCGTACATCCACTTGGAATCGTAGTAGACGCCTGCCTTACGGGCGCGGTCAAGGTCGACTGCGTAAAGTCCGATTACGACGATGCCCATGACGAATTGGAAGAGGCGTAGAGTGATGCGAAAGGCGCTGCTGAGGGTGAGGTTGGCCGAGAGGCGGTTCTTAAGGCCGACCTTTTCGCCCTGCATCGTGCCTCGATTGAAGAATTTGAGAGCCATGTTGAGAAGCTGGGGTATAATGAGCACCATGTCTAAAGTAGGCTTGTAGGTGTTTTTGGTTGTTACGTACGTTCAGTTGGAGATATTTCTCTTGGGGTTCGTGTAATGTAGCGTTCTCGTTGAGTGATCTAGATCAGAAAACGATGGGGGAGGAAGCTATAATAATAGCCAGTGGCCGTCTCGCTGTGTCTTCACAATGTCGCTGTGAGAAGAACCGGGACACCCAGAATTATATCTTTGGCGTCGAGGGCCAGACAATCGCTTGGGCTGTTCTTGCTGCAGAGCAGGGATGGCTTGCGATATGACGTGATGTCGGTTCACAATACCAGGATTCTTCTTTCCCTTTTGTACAATGATCGACAAAGAACCTGATGAGGGAGCGGTTGCAGGACAAAGAGAGATAAGGAGCAAACAAGAGGTTTGTTCACAATTAAATAAAAAAGCACAGTGGAGCGCAGCTCGCCGTGAAGAAGAGAAGATGTGAGAGAGTTGAAAGGGAAGACGTCCGTGAAGCGCACGTGGTGTTGTTGCGGTGAGCTGTGTCTAGTGAGTGAAGACTGCTGCATCTCTTATATATTGTCGCATTGAAGCCGAAAGCCGCTGGCCAGATGGCCCGCTTGATCGCGTTTGCGTCGCGCGCTGGCTCTGTGGGCGCCTGTCTATTGCTCCTATTGTGTTGTACTGTGAGCGCTGGCCTGTCACTGTGGGCGCTGCCACTCCGTCATAGGCGCCCGCGTATCGTGAGTCTTTGGGACCGGGGTCAGCCCGGGCATGATTGGCCAGCGTTCTCCCAAACCTCAACGCGTTGTTTTACATGTCTATTCCAGGCGGTTTCAGATGTTCTCAAGGAAGGACGATGTATGAGCGTTCCATAACGGTCTCTATGGCCTGAGAAAAAATCCGTTCAAAGCGCTGGAGTGGGGCCATGGTGCCTGTTGCGCTTGTTCAGTGTCTGGGCGGACTCTCCGCATTGCAACACAACCATGATTGGGTACAGCAAAACAGCAATGGGCTCTTTTCAATTGGACTTGATAGTTCTTTTGCTATTTTTCTCACATTTCACAAACGCTACACACGTACACTGTTTAGGGTGATGAGTACTTGTACCCATACTTGTCCTTGGCGGCCTGGATCTGCTCCTTCAACGTCTTCTCCTTCTCCGCGTACTCCTTGTCATTCTCCAACTTCTCCAGGTACTTGTTGTTTCCGAGCCCAATATCGAAGGGTACCGCCAGGCCTGCAGCGACCTGGGGACGGGCAAGGATCCTCTCCCACCATGCTTTGAGGTTAGGGAAATTGTTGATTTCGACACCCGAGAATCGCAGCGCATTGACCCATCCGAATGAGTTGATGTCAGCTATGCTGTATTTGTTACCGACCAGGTACTCTTTGTCCTTCAAGTGGGTGTCAAGGACGCCAACAAGACGCTCAGTCTCGCCTGTGTAACGCTGCATACCGTACGCGATGCGCTCGGGGGCAAACCTCTGATGGAAGTGTCAATATCTGGTACCAAATGTTGGAAGGGACTCAATCCTACGTTGAAGTGATTTGCTTGACCTTGCATGGGGCCAAGTCCGCCATGCTGCCACGCCATCCATTGCTCAGCGCGGCTAATGTCGAGAGGGTCTGTGAAGGAGAATTTGTGGTCGGGATCGTAGTGACGGGTCAGGTACGCGAGGATAGCTGCAATCAATTGTTAGCTGTGTATGCCGGATCGCATGGAATGACCACACTCACCAAGACCTTCCTGAACAGCAAAACCACCTTGGTCGTGATCCACTATGACGGGAATACGGCCATTGGGACCCAGCTTGGTGAACCACTCCTCCTTCTGGATGTTTTTGCTGATATCGATTGACTGGACTGTGTATTCCTTTCCATAGGCGGCCTTGAGCTCCTCCAGAAGAATGGAAGCTTTCACGCCATTGGGAGTAGGGAAGGTGAGCAGCTCGATGCCGCTGGTTGCTTTGAGTCCGGTTGGTCTTTCAGCCATGGTGGTGGTATTGTTGTCTTGTAGGTGTCTGGTGTAAGTAGAGAAGGGAGTTCTTGTTTGGCGTTGTATGCGGGGCAGGGCACGGAATATGAGGGGCCGCGATAGTGACATGAGAGCTGAAGCTACAGCGGATTCGATTGGGTTTTGTATCTGCAAAGTGGGCAGGTACACGAAGGCTCACAGTACGCAATCCATGATGCTCCACGTTGCAATTACTAATTGTCCCTTCGTGCGGACGAATCCCGCTTACAAAACAACAACCGTCTGTCAGCCCCATACCACGATCTTCTTTTTCCGTCCGGAGCATCGAATGATAATACAGTGCAACTAGAACCGAGAACGTGGATGTGAGATTCGTGATCGCTTCAGCATAAACAACATTCGCTCGTATATGCCGCTTCCTTGCAGCTGCAGATGTCCGCGTTCTTGTGCTGTGGTGCGTGACGTGATGTCATCATACCCTGCATCCATTGTCTATTAGCAAGCACGGCGCTATTCAACGCCGAGTCAGTGTCTGACTAACCTGTTCAATTCATCTCCCAGACCATCCCCATCCCCCGCCGGAAGCACGTCGTCTGTCATAATGCGCATGTACATATTCCTTCTACGACTTCCATGCCGGACCTCGAAAGATAACGTGGTTCGATGGTCTTTTCATCCGACAAATCGGCGCGCCCAGTGCCGGCTCTTATTCAAACTGTGACCATGGTCTGGTGTGATCTGCTCCAGCTAACGAGCGGGGTTGAAGAGAGGACCGAGGAAAGGAGGAAAGGAGCTTTTGAAAGTCGATCTTCGTTGCGACAATCCAGTGACTAGAGCTAGTAGAATCTCAATAGCATTATATCCTAGCAACAACCACAACTCTTTACCATTTTCTGACCGCTTACACTTGATTTGGTGATATTGTATCAAGTGCGAGCAGAGACGCCATGGGATCAGAACTTATCTTCCCTGCCTTCGATGACCTTCCCAGCGTTGAAGACGAGCCTCAAGGCTGTCTATGGGGGTTCTTCGACAAAGACGGAAAGAAAGATGAGATTGGAAGTTAGTGTCACCCCAAAACAACTCAAACCAGACGATGAACACTAACAAAAGCCACTCCTGAACAGCTATCAATCTGCTATCTCCCACAAATGTTCTCACCGCGTCACGCGAGATCGCCACCGGAGAATCAATCCAACTCGATTGGCCGCTCCATAATGTCCAATTCCCGGGTTTCAGCAGAAAGCCATTCGAACATACTAAAGTAGATCTGCAACCTCTGATAAATTTCAAAGGGATGGACGATGAGCTGTACATCAACACGCAATCTGGGTCCCAATGGGACGGCTTAAAGCATTTCGCACACCAAGCAACAGGAAAGTATTACAATGGGCTATCGCACGACGAGAATACTAAATCGAATACAAATGGGACTCACAACTTGTGCAAAAGAGGCGGGATAGTGGGAAGGGGCGTGCTTGCGGATTGGTTGAGTTGGTACGAGACTCACAAGGGAGAAGCGCCTAGCCCTGTGTCGAGGCATGAGATCACAGTCGATGACTTGGAGCAAACGTTGAAATGGCAAAAGACTACCACTCGCCCGGGCGACATCCTGATCATCAGGAGTGGCTATGTCCGATGGCACAAGTCAGTTGATTCCGGTTCACCTCTACGTTCATTGTTAGCCATATGTCCAACGTGATAGGCTACTAACGACTACCAGCAACGCGTCCACTGAAGCCCGAAAGTCAGGCACCAAAGACAACAGCGTTGCGATTGGGATGCAAGGCAGCGAGAAATCCGTGCGATGGCTCTATGATCATCATTTTGCAGCCGTCGCCGGCGATACCGTTGCTTTCGAAGCCTGGCCCCCAAAATTGGACGAAGGCTGGTGTTTGCATGAGTGGCTACTTGTCCAATGGGGCACACCCATCGGAGAGATGTGGGACCTTGAAAGTCTGAGCCAGAAGTGTAAAGACGAGCGAAGGTATACGTTTTTCTTGACAAGCGCCCCTTTGCATGTTGAGGGAGGCATTGGGAGCCCACCGGGTGCTATCGCGATTTTCTGATTGGGATAAACGATGCTCTCACACCACAAAACACCTTGTCAAACCGAATACAAGATTATTTTGCTATTATTTGCGACCTGATGATTAGTTATAAAGGTTGTAGCATCATCAAAGCCTGGCATTCCAGTGCCATTACACGGATACAAACCAACTTTCCCTAAACTCCATTACCATCCCACATAATCTCCACCAAACAAGTCTCAGACCTCTCCCTCCTTATCTTCCCTTCCTCCACCTCCCCACGATCCACATCCTCCCCTTTCCCCTCAACAACATCCTTCTCCCCAACCATCCCATCAACAACCCCCATCAGATTTCCCACCGCATCCTCAAAACCACTCGTACTACTCGCTCTCACCCACGGCTTCGTCACTCTCCGCCCTCGCTCTCTCCGATCCACAAAGATGGTGATGTTGTATTTGTCGAGCTTGCATGCGTCGTCGTTGGGGTTGCTGTTGCTGCAGAGACAGTAAGGATCACCGCAGATTGTGGGGCGTGTTATTGCGAGGAAGATTTCTGAGGGGGTGAGGGTTGGGCGCAGAGTTTTGAACAAAGTTGTTAGATTTGCTGGATGAGGGAGGGAGAGACGTGGTTAGTTGGATGTATGTATGTAGATAAGTGGGCATCTCTTTGCTGTAAGGAGAGGAGAGGGGAGGGGAAGAAACATACTTATCAACCCATCGATTTGAGACCCCGGAACATCGCCTGTCAGTGCCAGACGTAGCTTTTCTTCTATAAATTGATGGAGCGATTCTGGCATTTTTTGTTTTTCGTTGTATTCGTATTAAGGAAGCCTTTTTTTTATATCGCGGGTCTGGATTGCCGAGTTACGGTATGAGTGTAAGTGAGGTTTAGTTGCACCAGAGAGAGTGAGAAGGAAGCGAGAAAGATGTAGTCATTGCTATTTGAGGTTTGGTGAAGATCATATGGCATGTGTTCAACGTGTGAAGCACGGCCAGGTTTGATATTGCTACTGGTGATATTGGACTGCGGATTGAATGGTGTACAACGTGGCAAGTAGCGAGGCACCTTTGACCCAACCGTGAGTAAATTCTGGCATCACGAGAGTATGTGTTTGCTTGCCATAGTTGCACGATGATTGCTTCAAGGTGGACTGCCACATATCATGTGCAAATGGCTTGTCGTGTGTTCTTCATGTTGACAGGTTTGCGAGATGAGAGCAAAGCAAGATCTGTGGTGTTCTACGGCGTGTCTAGTTCTTGTGCATTCAATAAGGAAGCGTGAGCATCGGCATTTGAACTTTGATGAAGCTGATTGATGAATGTACGAAAGTGAATGCTGAGGTCTGGGGGAGGTGGGGGAGATGATTTAGTGCCTCCCCTTTCCGGGGCTAAGCGAATCACGGACCGTCATCATCCCAAGGAAACATCATTTGAAAGTTTTCTCCTGTTCCAGAAAATCCACCATTGACCATCCACTTGATAGCGATACCTCAGCTGGTCATCCATCGCACAATTTTGTGCGTTTAATGTACACTACGAAGTCAGTGTATGGCCTCATAGCGAGGCAGTCTCGAGTATACGCTGGTCGTCCACGACACTCCTTCGGGTGCAAGAAGAAATATTTCACCATGGATTTCTCAACAAATGCAGGGTCAGAAGTTCGTAGGTCACGTACTCATTATAAAAATGATTTGGACTGATTGTCATGCAGGAGAAGAAGTCGGTGCATCATGATACACATGCGCAGCCACCAGATTTCATAGTACGAGAACATTGGAAGTACCAAAGCATGAGAAAAGCCGAGCTGGAGAGCGATCCAAACGTTTTCGATCTCAGTAATAGGGACTCGTTCTCCGAAGAACAGAAGCAGATCTGGCAACCGGCTGGCGTGATACCAGCTGCTCGTGTCCAGAGCGCATGCGAGGCGTACGCCGGAGGCAAGCCACTGTATACGCCATGCAAAGACGTACCGTACTTCGAACATCGCGATTTTCCAGGTTTGCAGGTGATTCCGGGTCTGTTACCACCCGAGACGCAGGTGCTGTTCACATCGTGCTTAATGCATAGGGATCTGGCCGATCCCGAGCATAAGATTAATCTTCAAGCCGATTTCGACATACCGTACCCGCCAAAGACTTCATCAGACGGCCAACGGTTCGACACTTCATTTTTCGCTCGCGACCGTGCGTCGGCAGAGCATGATTTAGTACCGAAAGATTCAACCAAAAACAAACCGCTCAAGAATGAGCAGTTCCTGTACTCCAGGTTACGCTGGCTCACTCTCGGCGATCAGTACGATTGGCCGACGCGAAGTTATGCACAACATGCAACTCCGTTTCCTGAGGATCTTTCAACACTGGTCACTGGCCTGTTTCCTCACATCAAGCCAGAGTCCGGAGTTGTGTTGATGTACAGCGCAAAAGACTTTATGCCCGTCCATCGTGATGTTAGTGAACAGTGTCAACGAGCTCTTGCCAGTTTCAGCGTCGGTTGCGATGGCATTTTTATTATGGCACGAGGGGAGGACAACGGCCAAGGCGAGAATGAACCGAAGACGGTGGTTCTGCGAGTTCGAAGTGGTGATTGTGTACACCTCGACGGAGAAGCTCGTTGGGCCTGGCATGCCATGGCACGTACGATACCAAGCACCTGTCCACCTCATTTGGCCGATTGGCCTGTCGGCACTCCCGGCGCAACACCCCAGGAGCAAAGGATTTTCAAGAAGTGGAAGGGTTACATGAGCTCTAAACGAATCAACGTGAGCTGTCGACAAGTCTGGGATTGATAGATAGTCACGCGTTACTGAACAACAAAGTTGGATGCAAGAGCAACTTGATAAATGTGCCGATCACCATGGATTTTCCCGTCGAGACTTGGACCCTGAGTCATATGCCAGCAGTTTTATAGCCTGCATTGGGGGCCAGGTCGCAGCAGGTCTTAGGGTTCGTCAGTGACATCCATACACGCCAACACGGGGTCGTGGCGTCGCCTCAAACGCTGGCATCGTTAATGGCACCGAATCTTTCAAAGTCCTCACCCGGTCGCATCGGAAAGTCCCGGTAGGGCGTGGAAAGCATAATACACTGCCAGCTCCACAAAGATTCAAGCTCTCGAAATGACATCATCATACCCTTGTGTACAAGCGAGCATATTGTTGCCCTGCAAAGCAGAGGCACGGTAATGAGAATCTAACCTAATCGTACGTTTATCCTCCCAGCCATGCTCCTTCCCTGCATTTTCAATATCTCTCGCCTCCAATCCGCTCGAGGGACAGCGTCAATCTTAGCATTGAACGCAAGATGGTCCCCAATTGTCCTAAGCGCTAGCGCCATCACACCCCCAAATACCCGCTACCTTGTAGCTTAGAACGAATATGAACGCCTCTGGCTGGTCTAGGGACTGCATCTCCCGCACCATTTCCCCAGGCTTCCGTTCAACTTTGGTCAAAGATCGACTTCCCGATTCATACAGCTAGAGCGTGCTCTGAGCATCACCCTGATGTCCCGAACCCTGCTAGAATAGCCGCCATGTTGTCTTGGGAGCCTGCCGGTGTGGGTTTAAGACCCTCACCCGCGCCGCTTCGTCGGAACTTCGCGTAGTTCATTATTCTATTCTGACTTCTAGTCACACAGTTTGGCTCGATAATATCTTACCTAAAGTTTTGTTCCTTTGCGTTATCGGTTTTTAGGTAAATGCGCGCGTCAAGATGGTATTGTCAATTTTTGGCCATGAACTTCGTTACCATAGCCCATGGGTACAAAACATCATCAGCGGAATTGGTGTAGGTGCGTCCGCTGGAATTTACGTTGCGCTCAACCTCCTGGGCGCCGGGGGCGGCAAGCCGAATTCCGCACAAGTAGTGCAAGTCGTCAACGCAACGCTGTGCGCCGTCTGGTTCTTCTCTTCCTCTTTCGGTGGCTCCATCTTGAACAAGCTGGGTCCTGGCCTGACCATGTGCATTGGAGTCCAGACTTATGCTGTCTACGTAGGCTCACTCTGGTACTTTGACGAAACGGGTAAAACTGGGTATCCATATGCTGCCGGGCCTATCATTGGTATTGGGGCTGGAATGGTATTCATCACTGCAGGTTACATTTCCACGGCATATCCGGAAGAGAGCGAGAAAGGATCATACGCGACTATCTTGATGAACATGCAAGGCCTCGGTTCTGTCATCGGAGGCATCATTCCAGTCATAATCAACAAAGATAAAGACACGGCAGCGGGAGTGCCTCGCGCCGTCTACATCTCGTTCATTGTGATCATGGTCATTGGTGGACTGATCACGCTTCTCCTGCTGCGTCCGCAAGATCTGAAAAGAGACGACGGATCCGTTGTTGCGGTGCATCCGGCGCGAGGGGCATGGGAAGAGTTCAGGTCCAATTTGCTCATCTTCAGCGATCCTGTTCTGTTGATCATGTTACCTGCTTTCTTCCCAGCGGAGGGTTTCTTAGTGTACAGTGGCTCAGTCAACGGTAAGACTCTTTATTGATATAAGTCCCTTCACGCATTCAGCTATTAGATTCTGATTTGTATTTGTGGAATACAAAAGCATACCTCAACAGCCTCCGTGCACGTTCGCTCCTGTCCTTTATTGCAGTGTGCTTGCAAATTCCTGCTGGATGGGCATTACAATGGATCCTCGACCGTCCTCAGTGGGGTCGCCGCAAAAGAGGTCTGATCGGACTGACTGTTGTCGCTGTTCCTATGGTGGCAGCCTGGGTTTGGGAGATGGTAAGTGACTTTCTCACTTCAAGACATCGATCCGCTTTACGAGAAGACATAACATAACGGGGAAGTAATGCGTCCGAATTGATATATTAATCCTTGTTCAATTTAGATCCGCGTTCGAAATTACAACCGGAGCATTGCAGTCACCAACCCCACCGACTGGGATGAGCCAAAGTTCGGCTGGATTTTTGTTCTCTTCATGTTGACTTGGGTGTTCTCCGTGAGTTTCCCTTCTCCAATTCCCCCCATGCTCTGTCACGGAAACAACCCCTTCCTTCCGTGCCTCAAGAAGCAGAAGATCCTCAGCTAATACCCCTCGTAACTAGCAACTCTGGCACAACATAATATACTACTACATCGGCGCGCTCACCAACTCCCCCCAAAAACTAACCCACTACGTCGGCGTCTTCCGCGGGGTTCTGGGCGCAGGTGAAGCTGTTTGTTTCGGACTCGATTCTACCAAGATCCCTTTCCTCGCTGAGGCCGGCGGTATTCTCCTGTTCTACGTGCTAGGGATTGCGGGGCTCTATTATCTGGGTGTGACGAAGATGCGGGATACAAACTACGATAAGAGGGAGACGGGGGCGGTGGTTCCGAACCATGTGCTTGAAGGAAAGGGTTTGACAGAGGGGATGGTGGGTATTATCGCTGGCAGGTCTGAAGCAGTGGAGGATGCCGGGAAAAGCGAGGAGGGACGGAGAGGGGAGAAGGGCGCGGTTTAAGAGGGACGGACGAGTTTTTGTCACTTTGGTGCGTAGATCTTGTATGGGATTCGTATTGGTTCATAATCATTTGTACTGTTTACCCTTTATATGTATACTGCGAATGAGAAGGGTTATTAGGAATATCGCATCCGCCACCGTCTTCGATCAACCTCCACCACCCGTTTCCATCACTATTCATACCCTTGATTATATATCCAAGAACTCGAATTTGACCAACAAAGTACACGTAGTTTCATGCCCACCCAAATCCAGCATGCGGATGAAACTCCACCCAGGCACCGCATACATCAAGCGCACAGCCGCAACCGCAAAGAGCGGATTCCTAGCAAAAGAATCGTCGCTCTTGACTAACAGCCTCAGGAACGCCAACTCGTTATCGTCGTACTCCCACTCCAACACCTCATCCCAGAACGGATCTGTCGCGGGAGGGTTGCCGTGCTTATGCAAGAACCCAGTGACTTTATGCTGCTTATACGGCGCCGTCTTGCGCTTGGGCGGCATGTTATTGAGATCATTGGGATGCACAAGCGTGCACGTGAGATAGGGCTTAGGAGTATCGTCCTCGTCTCTGCCCTTGGGCAATGGAACATCTGTAGCGCCCGCAACATGGAGGCGCAATTTCCTGCGACGGCCCGTATTCGTGTTGCCGTTGCCGCCGGTACGGAGGGCAGCGGGTTTGAGCACATAGCCGCCTGATCCGGCGAAGAGGGCTTCGTTGAGCTGGGAGCTCGCGCCAAAGTGCTGCCAGTTTAAGGCGCAGATTTGCGCGCCGATGCCCCAGAAGGGGACTGGTGCGAGGTTGCGGGAAGATATGCGTGTGCCTTTGGGGTAGACGCGCATCAGATGGGAGGCGTTGTGGACGGCGATTTGAGGGCTGTGTGCTGGCATGAAGTCTTTAAGGCCGGATTCTGAGACGTTGATGAGGTGGTGGTGCGGGCGGTTTTGGAGGGTATCTTCGAACCACTATGTTGTGTGTTAGTTTTCTAGTGAGCTTCATGAGTTGAATAGGGAGGTTGGAGTTTTTGTCAGGTGCATCTTCTTCATAAGACGTCGATAGAAATTGCGTGTGTTCAGTAGGGAATGCATCACTCACTATCATGACATTAGCAATATTTCAACAAAAGCAATCACTTTCACTTACCCGAATTGTTGACAGGTTTGACACTTTGCGCATAGACGCCGAGCTCGGCAAGCTCCGGTATAATGATTCCGGAATTGGTCTTCTTCCTGTCCTCGTGATACTGTTGGTGCTGTTGTTTCGTAGTCTCGTCATCTGCACTGCTGTCTTCGCTATCACTGCTATCCGCTTCATCGGGGAGATGATACTCGACAATGACTACAACCTTGTTTCCCAGCTCCGCAAGGGTAACGTGTTCACCGGTGCCTTCTTCCTCACGGGTACCCTTGTCGCGGACGGCTTTGCTGAGCAGGCGATGTCCGAAGACCTCCCTCATTATCTGTGCGAGTCGTAATTGACCCTGGGCATCACAGTGATTTTCCAAGGAGATCATGATGGGGGCGGCATTTACCCCCTCTGACGCCTCCTTATCGATGACTTGTGCGATGGTTTCGCATACGTCTCTGAAGGGGATATGCGAGACCAGTGTATAGCCATGCGTCACTTTTGGCTCGTCTTTATTGTCGCTGTTGTCCCATGCGTCGATTTCCACACAGCGAGAACCCGTGTTGAGCGCAATCTCATAGGCAACAGCATGCGACTCTCCAAACAGCTGGTGAGCGGTGAGGTAAGTGTTGTGGCTCGAACTAATGAAGTAATTCGGCAAAGGGTGGTGACGGCTGAGAACTTCTTTGGGAACGTTGATATGCGGTTTGTCTAGCAATTCGCGCATTGCAATCGTCGGCTGCTCCTCATCCAAGCCAGCTTCAGCTTCTGATATTACTCTTTCCTTAAGCAGGTGATTCCGAATCGTTCTGCTGACGCGCAGTTGATCTTTGGTGATAGCTGATTCTCGCGAAGCATGGCCGCCGCCAGCGACAGTTCCCTGGTCGATAGCCTCGCCTTTATCATCATCGTCCACGATACTCCTCTTGGAGAAAGGGCTCAGTTTTGCGATCCCAGAAATGAGTTGCGACATGTTTCTAGGTTGATCGTTTCCTGGTAAGTGAGGTTTTGGGGATAGTAGGGTGATTCGGTGACGTAGCCTGGGGCTGTAAATGTATTTATACCTGAATAGTTCCAAGAGGAGGGGCACAGCCGAAGTCCCGAGCCACAAGGCCCTAGCCACACTAAGCAGGATTATTGAATGAAGGACGTGACAGAAATTTCAGCCTTATGCTACAATCTTGTCATAAAAAGAGTATTCATTCTCCTCTATTGACTCCATTCGTAGTGCCGGTGTACCAATCGTTGATGCAGGTGCTAGTTTGCTGTACTGCATTCCGGTCCTATGGCCGACAGTAGTAGTGGGGCTACCGGAAATTCACGTTCCTTAGAAGCATATAAGATGAACAAGAAACAGATGCAGAAAGCTCACTGGAACAAAGTTTTAGGCTTACATCACTCAATTGAATCTCCAGAGCCTTCGAACCATCAGCAATTGTCTATCTCAACTCGTGAAATGAGATTCATTCAAGTATTTCTTTCCCATCATCCCACAAGCTTCTTTTCTCGCTCTTATAATATAGCTATCATTGCATCTTGCTCTATCCTAATTTTGCACGTCAGAAACAGTAACGCGAAAAGTTGCTTCTTAGGCACGATTGATGCTCGGATGGTATTGGACTGCACCAACAAGATAAACTCTCAATCTATCGGGTCGGCCTTGAACGCGTCAACCTACACTGATTATCAGTTGATCTGCCACATGTTGCCTAGACACAACGTCTTACAAGGTGTAACCGATGTCAAGGCTCGACGTCCCTCTTCTTCTGGGTAACGCAGTTTTACATCTTGCTTTTTAGAACGGGTCGCAAATGACGTAGCATTACTACTTCACTTCGACGTCAAGACCGATGGGTTACTGGAATGCTGCTCCAAAAACCAATTTCATATTTCACGTACATGGGCCTGCTCCCCGTTTGTACTCGCGTGCTGATGTTTTTGCCAGCACCCTAATTGATCTAGGGAATATAACGAATAGGACTTCGTATATAAGTCATCATTGATAAGCCAACCTGCGGCTGCTCTGTCTCGAGCTTCCGGTTAGCGGACTCGGTTGGAAGACAAGATTTTGAATCATCGACATAACAGATACGGCTTAACTAGCTACACCACAGGCACAGAGTCAATATAAAAGCATCGACACCAACCGCGTAAAATATTGGCCCTTTGCATCTTCGACCTTTCAGCTCAACCCATTGCTACACTAAAGAGCCTTCTTTCCAAAAATGCATGCGACTAACGAGATTCCGAACGCGTTCCGCCAGGAAGGGACTCAGGCTCCAAGTCGGGCAGTTACCATCGACGGCAACTCATTGCAGCTTGCCGAAGTGATACGTGTTGCTGAACACAAGTCCCCGGTCACACTTACGGATGATCCCAATATCATCGAGGCAATTAATCAGTCAGTCAAACTTTTGAACGACAAAATCAGCCAAGGAGATACAGTGTATGGTGTCAACACTGGCTACGGAGGCAGCGCAGATGTACGCTGTCAACCGGACGAAACAAAGAAGGTCCAACAAGCTCTCCTACAGCTTCTCAATTGCGGCGTATTGCCTCTCGATATCTCATCCCAGTATAGCGAAGGCGCCCATACGCCTTCACTAAAGCAAGAGTGGGTACGGGCAGCTATGCTCATACGGGCAAATACGGTAGCCCGAGGTCATAGCTGCGTGCGCATGTCAACCATCAACGCTCTTCTTGCACTGCTCAATCGCGACATCATCCCAGTAATTCCCACTCGTGGAAGCATCTCAGCATCTGGAGATTTGTCACCGCTTTCTTATATAGCGGGAGTGCTAGAAGGGAATCCCGAAATCTACTGCTGGGCAGGCTCTGGAATAGACAGACGCGTCGTGCCCGCCAACGAGGCTTTGGCAGATGCGGACATTAAACCAATTGTATTCGAGCCCAAGGAAGCACTGGGGTTGGTAAATGGCACTGCCATATCCGCGGCTGCTGCAAGCACGACTCTAAACCATATGAGCGAAATCATAACACTGAGTCAGTTGTTGACTGCAATGAACGTAGAAGCAGTCCTGGGAACCGCAACATCTTTTGCACCGTTCATTTCCCAAATTAGACCTCACCCTGGCCAGGCGCAAGTTGCCTCGACCATCCTCAACGCACTTTCAGGATCGAAACTCGCTACCGGCCTACTAGACACCCATTCTCACGACTTATTCCAAGATCGCTACTCCTTGCGAACAGTCCCACAATGGCTCGGCCCATTTGTCGAAGATATCGCTCTCGCAGATTCCCAGCTCAAGATAGAGCTTAACTCAACCACCGACAACCCAATCATGGATCCAGCAACCGGCACCGTCTACCACGGCGGCAACTTTCAAGCTATGTCGGTGACTTTGACCATGGAAAAGAGCCGCGCCGCCGCTCAGGCTATCGGCCGCATGCTCTTTAATCAGTTTACAGAAATGATAAACCCGGCTACAAATCGCGGTCTTCCGCCTAACCTCTGTGCCGACGATCCTTCAACAAGTTTCACCATGAAAGGCGTTGATATTAGTATGGCAGCTTATCTTTCTGAGCTGTCGTTTCTAGGAAATCCGGTACACAACCATGTTGTGAGTGCGGAGATGGGAAACCAGTCTTTGAACTCACTAGCGTTGGTGAGCGCGCGGTATGCGGATTCTGCGGTCGATTTATTGAGGCTTATGTGTGCGTGTACGCTGTATGGGACGTGCCAGGCGCTGGATCTTCGTGCTATGAACTTGATTTTCGAAGAACAGTTGCAGGCTTATCTTAAGCAGCGACTCGATGCTTTCCTAACGGAGCTAGAAGTTCATGGAAGCACCACCCTTTCGACGAAAGTCAACCCAAAGATCTGGGAAACTGTGAAAAGGGAGCTGTCAAAATTAACCACTTTGGATGCCGATGATCGATTCGGGAAAGCATTATCCGGAACCAAGACGCTTCTGCTCGACTTTCTCGAGGAATCTGGGATCAGTACGGATAATCTTTTATCACGCACAACGCAATGGGTCCGCGACACCACTACTGGCACCACTTTGTTATACAGTACCGTTCGCAGCGAGTATATCAAGTCCGGAAACGCGAGCAAGTTTCTTGGACGCGCTTCCAAGCTCTTGTACACGTTTGTCCGGGAGGATCTAAATGTGCCTATGCATAGAGGGATCATAGATCATCCGACGCCAGCTTCTTGGGATGTTGTTGGTGAGGGTGCTGCAGATGATGATGAACAGTGGAGACGGAAAACAGTTGGACATTGGATTAGTGTTATCCATGAGGCTATTAAGAGTGGACGTATCATGCATGTTGTGGGAAAGTGTAGGGCTGAAGGTGGATCGGCAGAGGTGTCTTTGCTGCATCAGGAGAAAAATGGTATTGCATAATTGAAGTATGCAAAGTTGCGTGGTGGCGTGATTTTAGGCAAGAGGAAAGCAATTCATGCGAAGAAAACAGATTTACATGATGTCACCTAGGAATCTGCGAAGGGTTTGTTATAGAGCAGAATAATGGCTCGACGCGGGGTCCTGTCTTTCAATAATGTATGTAGCGTACCTAGATGTCAGAATACTCATGATGCCGAGCTATGCAATGAAAGTTTACAAGCCTTACACTGAAATAGGAGATATATGATGAAGACATCTTTCAGGGAATTTCGGTTTGTTTATCACTAGGTTCATTGTATGATTATCGCATTTCCTATGTGAAGTACAGGATTGAAGTTGGTCATATCACACATTGTCACACAGATGAACACAAGCAGAGAACATGGTCTCACTCCTCGGTGTTGGTAGCACCTGCAGGAAACGGGAGGGAAAAGGGCAAGGAACGTACTTATCATAGATATCGAAACTCTCTTCGCTCTCTTCAATTCTGGCAGAAAGTCGTTCTGGTGTGTTGGCGTGGCGAGTGGTCGGTCAACAAGTCGAAGCTTTGACCTACACACAAGTTCAAAATATAGGTGAGTGCATCTTCATTTGCTCTAACCACCCTAGAAAATGACGCAGTAAGCAGCTGTTAAGCCAATTGCATGTTTTCACGGCACCGCTACACAAACTCCTTTCCCGTATACTTTGAATGTGACTTTTTTAAGTGTTATATATACCTGTGCGTGACCAAACAGATCTAACTCCCAATCCCACCACCCACGGGGCAATTAGGCACGTTTTTCTGCCAAGCAATTTTCGCATACGCCGGAAGATAGCTATTCGTCGTGAAGCTCTTGTCCACGTAGTAAGAAACCTGATCAAGCGAGAAATTCCCTCCGACATCCGGCTGGTTCAAAGCGTCGACAACGTCACTGGCAATGAAGTCGAGAAAGATGAGATCAACGGTTTGAGGCAATGAGCCGTCAGCAGGAAGACTAGCGTTTGCTTGCAGGGTATTAGGTTGGTGATAGTTTGGAATCTTCGTGTGGACCGTGTCGTCTCCGTCATCGCCGAAATCGTCGACTGTGGTGTATCCTGGGGAGGTTTCGAGTGACTGGCGACGAATGATACGGCCTTTTGGCTGGGAGCGCTTGTGCATGCCTTCGAAGGAGTGGAGGACTGGTGGGTCGATACATGTATCGCGATCTGCGAGCATGGGGGAGAAGTTGAAGTCCGAAGTGGCAAGATCTCTCTTCTTGAGGAACGGACCGGCGTTGAGTATTTCGGAAACCTTGGATGCCTGTTCATATGGAACGTCCGAAATAAACTGGAAAGAATCTTTGAATGGCGAAACAATGAACGAATCATCGTATGTGAATGGTCCTTTGGCAAGGTCGAACCGTACACTTCCAGTGTTTATGATGATGAGACGAGGTGTATCCTTGCGAGTTTCATTGATGACCACTGTAGACAATGCAGTCTGGAGTAGTCCAAACAAGTTTCCAGGTTCAAGGAAAGGCTTGCAAGATTGGCAGTAAGTCTCAGGAGCACAACCGTATAGACTGGTGAGGTTGAGTCTAGCTCTCTGAGCAGTGATCTCATTCGTGACAGCACGCGCCTTTGCCGTGTCAATTGTGGCGTAACTTTGACTTCCTTCGGCGTGATAAGCAAACGTCAAGCGGTTCCAGTCCATATAGCGACGGGCATAACGTAGCTTGGAAGGGGTTGTTGAACTGGGCAAGGATGCACTGATGGTCCCGGTGCTTGCTGGCCGAACAGCATTCCGTGTGGGAGTTGGCACCCCAGTAGGGCCTGTGCCCGTGCAATTCGAAGACTCAATACCTGAGATTGCCACCCATCCTAGTGTTTCGCAATAGCGCCCTGATTCCATACCGGTCGCTTTGTTGTCATATACTACGAAATCGCGGATATGTGTATGACCTCCGAATCCCTGAATAGGTACATCTGGGCGTAGGTTTCTGATGGCGCTGAAAACTGTCCCAAACGTCGAGGAGCTGACTGTAGTACGAACAGGATTATGTCCAATCACAACAAACAGGTCAATGGGCTTGGTGGAGTTGACGGCTTCGAGAAACCAGGGTTCTTTGACCATATCGGCAGCTTTGATGACCTTGGAGACATTGGAATTGCCCGTGAAATCGAATAAAACACCAAATGCCATAATGCGTAGGCCATGTTCGGTGGTGAAGTATCGGGAGGTGTGGCCGATATACTCAAATTCGCCCGTGGCGGGATTGATGATCTGCACATTGCTAGTGAGATATCTATCGCCATACACTTTCGAGAAATTGCTGAAAGTCTCGTAAGCAATTTCGGTGACATAGAGTTCGTGGTTTCCGATGGTCAAAAGATCGTAATCCAAGTTTTCGAAGATGGCGTTTGAGACATTGCCATTGATCAAGGTCGCATCGCTTAGTCCTGCGCCATCATGCAAATCCTAAAAAAGCGTGAGTCCGGATTTTGTCATCATTGGTCCACCTGTACTTCTGCAACCATGAATTACAAGGTAAAAAGATCGAGTAGAAATAGTAGTTCCAGGTAACAACTAGAAGAAGACTCACCCCTGTATCAACCACCAACAAATCCACCCCCAGCCCTTTAGCCTTCTTCCTCATCCCTTGGACAAACCCCACATAATCCCCCCAATCTGCGCCATAACTCGGCTCCTTGACGTGTCCCTCCAGCCATCCATGCGTATCCGTAGTCTGCAAGAAATTGATCTGGCCCCACTCCAATGGCGCTTTCGGTCCGGATGTGGCATTCAGCGCGTCTGGCTGCATGCGCTTCACGCTGCGCGTGAGTATGACATCGTGGGAGGGTGTGCCGTAGCAGCTATCGTGCACTGAATCTGAATCTTCGCAGGCTAGTGAGGTATGGAGTGTAGAGATGATTAGGGGGAGGAGAGGGAGTAGTGATTTCATCTTGCGAGGGGAAGATGGGGTAGGATCAATGGGTGTAAGGAGGACGGCGACTATGTAGTATTTATAAGATGGATGTCAATTGGAACTTATGACCTACTTTGATAATCATAATTCCGTGTGCACGATCTATTGATTGTGACCAGTGTGAAAGATAAGCATGGACAAGCAAAGCTTGTGAAGCTTGATCGTGGCTGAACCACCGCGCGGGTGGTAGGGACCTTCCTAAATTGAGCTAGTCAACAGGTCGATCCCTACCCGTTCAATGCACGTGTAGGCGTTCCTGAGATGCGATTTGCATATCAAGTCCGAGGAGGATTGGTTTGTGGCATTGTGGCCTTGTTGGGGATTTGCTGTAAGTGCGCGTCATGTGTTGCTAGAGATGAAGCTGGTACAGAAGGAAATGTTGTGTATTCTCTGTACCCTTGTGGTGAAACTTGTGTAGTTGAGATGCAATGGGGGATGGCCAATTGTCGACAATAGCATATCAGGATAGAACGCCATGTGAATTGAGGTTGTGATGAATTGGATAGTCACGGCGTTGATGATTGCTAGAGAATCTACACACCGGATCCCAAACTGCATAATTGCCAACAAGGAAAGGAACATGTGGAAGGAAATGCAGCAGCCCCTATCTTTAGTTGATCAAAGCAACAACAGTCGAATTCAATCAGCAAGTAAACACTTTCGGTCCAGGGATCGTATAGGTTTGAGCTGCAAAGTTATCAGTGACATTCTACAACCTCTTCACGTCTTTCTCAACTTACCTTTGTAAGCATCGTATGTAACTCCAGGATCATTCGCTTTGTAAGCGCCCGGGAATGCAACCAAGCCACTGCTAGGTGTAGTGCTTCCAGACCCAGACACCTTAAGCTGGTGGCAGCCGGGATAGAACTGCGCGCCAGGGTATGAGTACGCCGAGTGCAGAGCAATGGTCTCGTGGCGAACGAGGTAGTAACCAGGCTTCAAGCACGCTGGGATCGTGTATTTGGCCACCGAGGGGGATTTCATGATGGCGTTGGAAGCCCAGTTGTTGGAAGTGCCGGAGCGACCTTCTTCATGGATCTTGAACCATACAGCACTGGATGAACAAAAATCAGAGATGACGTGGGTTTGAATACAACAGTGAACGGGTAGACGAATTTAGACTTACGCAGTTCCAGGCATGTAGTCGTTGCATCCGGTATCGGGGCACCGAGCCATATATGTGATCAAAGGTCCGACATGGCTGTCAGGCCAGAGCGTCCAGTTGAGCGTGACTTCGGATCCCGCAGCAGCATCGGCATGGAGGGCTGCTGGTTTGGAGCCTGAGACTCCTCCTGCCGTGTAGCCACCACATTGAACGTCGGCGAGAGTCACGTCTTCAACAGGGCCGTTGCCCTGGATTTCACGGGATACACGTTGGACCTTTGGGTTCATGTATGGGTCTTGGTACGGCTGGTAGAAGGTGTATTGTTTACCGCCAATAGTTGCAGTGTCTGAGAAGTAGATTAGTCGACTTCGGAACTGTCATATTCTCAAGTCCAGTCTTACCAACATATCCATGGGCTGCAGCAGTGGCAACAAGACTTAGGGTGGGTAGGATGTACTTCATCTTTGCTAATGGTTAGGCAAGGTGAGTGTGAGATATCGAAAAAAATGATGTTCTCAAACGGATCCGATTTGAATATATAGGGCCATGATACGCCTTGACAGTTGAACAGCCTGTTGGCCAAGGAGAATTCGTATCCGGATTTCATATCGCGAAGTACTGCTAGTGGTCTGATATTGGGGACGGTGCGTGTGTCCCCATATTGATCTAAGCGCACCAAGAAGGTCATGGGGGGTGGATATTTGTATAGTTCAAGTCCAAAAGCTCATGTAGAAGGTTGATTGCATACGGATCGTTGATCTCATTGGAGGAAACACGTGTATTTTGCGTGTGAAGGTTGTCCACAAAACAACGATCGCCTTCGTTTAAGTGTGTTATAGGTCGGGTGATGCAAGCATTGATATTACCTTAAGGCTGGAGAAACGTGGTCGGAGACCGGTACCGTTGTTTCCATCTCGCTACACGAGCGCGTGGGCTTTCATGGAAGTCACTGTGCATGGAGCATGATTGGGACGAAACGTTGAGTTTGATTGGTGGGAATTTGCGATGCCGTAGGAGAGTACGATGTCCATGGCTCGACTTTGCATATTAACATAAATTCGGACCCGTTGAAATGGCTTAGTCGACAAGACAAGAATTAGCTTGGGGTCTCATGAAAGGAAGATTGGCATACACATAGCGCAATCGAGATCGAAACCAGCAGTCTGGGTATGCACAAAAACACACCTCACTTCTTAGTCCATCCCGGATCAGCCTCAGACGTTTCCGCGCCATCTGGTATGGAAACAACAGCGCTTCGAGTGTAGATATGCATTGCACCCTTCCAATCTAAGCCATCCAATAACCCTCCTTTTACTGCGACCACTTCTGGGTGTCCTTGGTCGACAACGTGAGCGTGAAGGATCCTGCTTCCGCAGTCTTTGCAGAAGTAACATTTTTGTTTACGCCCGCTGTCGCACGTGCGAATGAAATAAGACACATGGGGGTCATCTTCAACACTGAAGAAGGGGAAAATGGCGGAAGTGCCATAGGCACTGGCGGACTGCTTGCGACAGTCGAGACAATGGCAATGAAAGAGGCGTAGTGGCGAATCTGTGGGAGTGATGAACTTCACAGCGCCGCAACTGCACGAGCCCTCCATAATGAGATGAACGAGTTCGCAGATCCTGTCGTAGTCAATGAAGAGTTGCAGACCATGTGTTATTTATAGAGGTCCATAAGCCCCGCAAGACCACCTTGCATGCGGGGAAAGGAGACTCGACGAAAGTAACGGCAGAGCACAGCGAGCAGAGTCAGGCTAGGCTGAGTATTCGTCGTGTGTTCCTGTCGAATCAAGATAGGATGGAACAGGTGAAAGTGAAGTCGATGCGATTCATGGTGAACGCGAGGAAGGTGCTCGAAGGAGGGCCCGAGCTCTCCCCTCTCTCAGACTTCAGTATTTGACCCCACCAAAGCTCCCTTCACCCCACTACGAACCGACCTCTTTATTGAGTAACTTCTTCAACCCAGCGCTGCTCCTTAAACTATACGGCATACTAATATAGGCTCTTCAGCATGGTAATCAACTACAGCAAATGGGTATGTCATCTTCGCCTTCGCTAGAATCACTACCATGCAGGCGACCACTAACCGTGCGTTCGCAAACAGGATGCCCTCGAGCTGTCCGACGACAGCGACATCGAGGTGCACCCCAACGTCGACAAAAAGTCCTTTATACGCGCCAAACAGACTCAAATCCATCAAGAGCGCGACCACCGCCGGCACCAAATCAAGACGCTGCAATACGAGCGCATAATCAACGACGGTTTCACCGAACGCATCGACCGTCTCCTCACGGCCCTCAAGTCGCACAAAGACAAAGCGAGCAATGGAGATGACAGTACAAAAACCGATCAGCTGGTTTTCCAGAGTATGATGGAGGGCATGATGGCGAGCGGAGAAGACAGGCCACCGCCACCCCCGGAGGGCGTACACGAGCACATCAAGGAAAAACCGACGTACCCGCAGATGCTGGCGAGCTTGATCGATGAAGTGAAAAAAGAGGTCGACGCAAAGAAGGCGGACGAGAACATTACACGTCTTGACCAATTCATCGAGGTTATAGACTCTCACAAAGCGCGTGTTGTAGATCTGCAAAAGCAGCTCTTCGCGAAGCTCGCTGAGCTGGAAAAGGAGGACAAGAAGCACATTACAAGCGACGACATCCGCGACGGCTTCAACTACTCAAATGTCAAGCAGCAGCCCCAACAACCCTCGCCTTCCGCGTCCGCACCCAAGAAATCCGAAACCACAGTCGAACTCCTGAACTCGCCTTCCTCTTCACGACCCTCTGCCTCCCGCACCGACACCGACGAATCTTCCGGCGCCGAAGCCGATATCGAAGAAGGCACTACTGCAGACGACGATGATAATGTCGAAGCCTCACCCCTCGCACAAAAATTTGCCAAAATCCCCCGCGGCGACTGGTCAACGTACTTCAGCTTCCTAAATCAATACCCCAACCTGCTCACTGAAAAAGAAACCGACGGCCTCCTCGTCGAAGCGTTCAACTCCGAGCTCGAAGGCAAGCCCAAACACGCAAAACAGTGCGTGCACGCCGGCCTCCTCCTCCAGTACTGCCGACAACTCGGTGGCCGCGACGGCGTCGCCCTCTTCTTCAAGCGCGTCCAGAGTAAAGACCACCAAGCGTACAAGATGTTCCATGACGACGTCGATAGCACATATGGCCGTATCCACGTGCGCGCCGCGGAGATCAAGAAGGAGCGTGAGGAAGCCCCCACGGAAGGCGTTGAGCAAATCCAACTTCACGCGGTTGACCCAAATACCACAATCTCCATCTCCGTACCGCCGGAGGTCCCGACTTCTACCGAGCCTGAGGTGCGCGAGGCTGAGAAGGCTGCGAGGGCTGTTTACGACGCGTTTCCGCCGGGGTTGCAGAGGGCGCTGACGAGCGGGAGCCTGGACGAGGTGAATAAGGTGTTGGCGAAGATGAGTGTGGATGAAGCGGAAGAAGTTGTGGAGAAGCTGGGCGAAGGGGGTATGTTGAGTTTAGAGCAAGGGGTTGTCGATGCGACGACGGATGAGGGGAGGAAGGTTATGGAGGAGATTGAGCGCACGCATAAGATGCCTGGCCAGCAGGAGCCACAGCTGAACTCGGTGGAGGAGGTGGATTAGAAAGGGGGAGGATATGCCATGCTGTTCCCATGAATGAGTGAGGCAGTGAAGAGTTTATTTCAACGCTGATGATTACGATGCTGAACGAACAAATGCATGCATGGAAGTGCGGGATGTATTATATGGATGGATCATTGATAGCTTCTCCTTGCTATTAACCTGCGACGACATCCCTATCAATTTTACAATGGAGTTTCCCTCAAATATACTGCTGGCTTACTTCCTTATTCTGGATTGAAACAATGTGCATTCCACTGAGTATCCAGTACTGAATATAATACATATATCCTAGAACATCTAACGATACAGTAGAAACCGCAGGCTATCATAACACAAGTACCAAATGTGCACAAGCTGCTCAGGGTCCCATTACACAATTTCTCAAATGAGTTCTCCAAGATTGGAATCGATCCCGTTCATATCGTCGTCCTCTGCAAACACGGCGAATTCGTCTTCTGCGGCATTGCGGCTCGTCTTCCGCTTCTTAGCGGAGGTTGGGGCATAAGCGCCATTGTCCTCCTGTCTCGCATGTGTCAAGCTCCGCAGCAGATCGGCTCCGGGAATAGAAGGCGGGGGAATGGTTGCAGTGGCAGCAGCAGCAGGAGCCGAGAGGTCAGAAGTCGGATTAGCCCAAGCTTGGGGTAGTGCATGCTCTGTCGATTCATCGGTTGGAAGAGCGGGTGCGTCTTTGCTAGGCTGTTGCACTGGAGAGCCTACTGGGGTGAAAGACTCCATGGGAGGCGGGGTGAGCTCTTCGACATCGGGCCGCTCGTGCGAGACTGGGGTCACGCCGGGGAGGGGTGCAGCGGAGATGGCGGTTGTCTCTGCGGTGGAAAGGCCGCGGAGGATGGCGTCTTCGACCTCGCGCTTACGGGCATCGATGGCTTCCTTTCGTGATTTGACGTCCGCTAGTTGCGTTTCCTCTTGTGCCACCTTGGATTTGTTCGTTTCGAGCAGCTTCTCTAGGCCAGCAATGAGCTCCTTTCGAGCTTTGATGCCATCGGCTACAGCGCTTTCAGCCACGGCGAGGTTTCTGACGAGCGTAGCGAGGTGTGCAGCGTGCAAAGGAGCAGTAGGAATCGTGTTATTTGGGTTCGTGAGCTTTTCATACTCCTGGTTCGCGGTCGCCAATGCAGGTTTGATGTTGAGCTCTGCCTTCTGAACAGCCGTGGCAAAAGGTTCGACGGATTTCAGCTCGGGTGGAATAGAGGAACTGGAGAAAAGTGAGCCTCCGAGGGCAGGCTTCCGAGTGGACCGAGAACGATCAATCTCTACGAAGAGTTAGCGATGGTGAATTTGCTCGACTTGTTGAGATATATACCATTCAATGCCCGTTCGATCTCATCTTGGACCTGTGGCTTGAAAACAGTGCGTTGGCGCCATACTTCGATGACCCGTCGAATCTTGTTCTGAATATCAGGACCAGAGCCTTTGTATGCAGCCGAGCTGCCTTCAACAATGACTGGATCAAAGGCTTTGATGAATTCTTCCTTTTTGCGGATCTTTGCTTGCTGAGCAATTTCTACACTCTCATTAGAAAAGCCCCAAAAAGTGCAAGATTCCTTGAGCAGACACTCACCATTTGCGAGATAGACCAGCGTCAGTCGCTTGTTTGCTTGCGACTCTTTGACTCGCTGGAACCAGAGTTGGGCAATTTTGTCAGCATGGCGCCTGAGATACGTTAGCTTCCATTTCGATGAGACATATGCATGGGATGCAATTCAGATCGAACAAGAACTGTAGTGAAGTACACACAAGAAACATCCGAAATCTCCACGACGCAAACATCATCACAGAGAGTGAAAGCACGGGAAAGTAGTTACCTGTGGAATAAAATCCATTGGCCAACAGTGGAGATGGAATCTTGAGTTTCGTTGAGAGAAGCCAGCTTTGCTCTCAAACTGTCTTCGGTGAAAGCCATGTTGCTCAGCTCAGATCGCTGTAATCACGATTGTTTGGTGTTTTTGGTGAGAGACGCGCTATCAAAAGTGACCCACGCGACAATCTTCAGCCTTTAATGCTGCTCAGATAGTCTCAAACAAGTACGTATAGCAGACTAGAAAACACTATATTGCTCTTCAGAGCGTTGACAGCGACAGCAGCGAGATCACCGAGGTTCTGCGAAGATGCAGTATTGAGGGTGAAGATGGCGTAGTTGGGCTGTGGAGGACTGGGGAACGTGAAAGAGCTGGCTTGAGCTCCCCAGATTACTTAATCCTCCTGCGCCCCCGAAATATTGCCGGCCACCTCCACATCTCCTGTCCAGTCCGCAACTTGACCCCAATAAGCCAATTCCCGTGTAACGACATACGGGTTCCGTCCTTTTCTCTTCTGCATCTCCCTTATACCGTAATCCTCAAATCCACAATGGCTGACAGATTCCCTTCGCTCGACGATTTCGACGCCGGTAAGCTGCGAAACCCCCCGTACCTTAGCTACGCAGCTCGCTGAACCAATACAGGCCAAACAGAGGCGCGCGGCGACGGCAACATTGACTTCTCTGGCGACAATGCCGATGCTTCTTTTCTCGAGCGTGAGAAGGCTGTTCTCGGCGAAGAGTTCTCTACTGCAAACGACAAGTTAGCAACTGTCGAGGACGACAACGATGACCTGTTGGGTGGAGGCGATGCTTTCCAAGCCAATACGGGCGGCGAGGAGATGTCTGGCTTCGAGAGCTCTTTTCCCGCTATTGATACCAGCAACGAGGTAATACGACCTTTCCCCCATTCCCGACATCATATTTGAGATTGAAATGCGATGCCTATTCCCGCGTTTCTCAATTCTACATTTGGCATAAGCTTTAGAAGCTCGAACTGACGTGAATCAGCATATGGCACCCGGCGGAACCATCACGGGCTCGTCTCTTCCATTCCTTCCTGGCCAACCGCAGCCATCCTTTACCCCCCTCCGATCAAACTCCCCCGAGCCCGAAGTCATCCGCGAATGGCGCGAGCGCCGCGATCTTTCGAACGAGCATCGCGATACTGTGTCAGCGGAGAAGAAGGCTAGGACGATTAAGGAGGCCCAAGAGAACATTGACGATTTCTACGAGAACTACAACAACAAGAAGGACAAGGAGATTGCCAAAACCCGCAAGGACGCCGAGGAGTTTCTCGCGAACCGAGATGACACTACGGCCGGCGGAACCAGCTGGGAGCGCATTGCCAAGTTGGTGGACTTGAGCGGCAAAGGTGTCAAGGGCGGCGCTTCCGGAAGCGAAAAGCAACGATTCCGGGAACTGCTGTTGACCTTGAGGAAAGACGAGAAGGCACCAGGTGCCACTGGCTACTGAACGCGATTAGGATTGGTTCGGAATACTTTTGAGTCGTGGTTACAGCGAGCGAGGAATGACATGGGCCCTGTAAACCACATGGTTGGGTTTGCGGTTTGCCCTCAAAGTAGATTACGGATATGCGGGCTGGGGGCGTCTTCTGGATTGGCTTCCATCCATGGCTTGGAGTTTATCGGATAGTGACGGTGATCTTTCATGCACCTGTGTTACTATCATGCTATCATCTGCTCATAACGTCTGTTCTCCACAAATTTCATGCTAAGCTTGCTGCCTATGTATATTGCTGGCAGGTTCATCATTGCGTTTGCCACAACAACTGTCTTGACTTCTCTTTTTTTTCTAGTTCACGTTCTTCCGAGTAGATGCTCACGGACGGTTGCAGTTGTAGTACGAGGTTAGATGGCAGCAATCTCCAAAATGAGTGCTTTAGATGGTAAAAGTAACGACATCTCTGTGTTTTGGCTCACGAAGAAGCCTGGTATCTCAAAACAAAAACATTAAACGCAAACCCCGCTCCCCGCAAGAAACAAAACACTCGCCCCCTCTTTTCCAACTTTGATCGATCTATTTAGGAAAACAAGAAAAAGAAAACAACCCCACTCAAGGGCGAAGGAAACGAGATGCGCAATGTCCAGCCATCTATCCACCGCAGATGTAGGAAACCAAATAAAGCGGGAGCAAGAGGAACGCTCAATATTTCCTCGCAGGCTCATGATCCTGGACAATGCCCTTCCCACTACCCCCCGTAACAACCTCCTCATCGTACCCAGCGGCACTCCCATCGCTATCGCGATACGCGACCGAAATCTCCTCGATTTCGTCTCCGACTTCCAACCACACGCTGCTAGTCGCGGGGATGGGCCAGACCCAGCAGAGGCCATAGTACACGGAGGCGCTGACGATGAAGCCGGCGAAGAAGTTAAGATCGTAAATGTGGCGGGCAGCGATGGGGACGTCGCGACCGATTGCGCCCGCGAAGCCGACTACGTTGATGGCGATTCCCGAAATGTAGGCGGCGTAGGCGCGCAGCGAGATGCCCCAGGTGTAGTAATACGGACCCGAAGCTTTGCCCGAGTAGAGCTCGCGGATCTGGAGGTAGCCTTTGCGGACGAAGTAGTAGTCGCAGACCATGACGCCGGCGATGGAGGAGAGGAAGACCGAGTACGCGGAGAGGTAGGTGGTGAAGGAGTTTGTGTCCTTGAGGAGGTTCCAGGGACACATGACGAGGCCGACGAGTGCGCAGATGTAGCCGCCACGGCGGATGTTGATCCAGCGTGGCGCGAGCGCGGTGAGATCTGTACCTGCGGACACGGAGTTTGCGGCGATGTTGGTGCCGAGTTGCGCGAGGGTGAAGGCTGCGGCGATGATGAAGACGCCGAAACGTTGACCGCTGCCTTTGCCTTCGTCGAGGAATTTTTCGAGGAGGTCGAGGGGATTCCAGATTGGGTCGCCGCCGAAGATGACGGTGGATGAGGAGCCTACGATGATGCCGATGAAGGAAGTTACTGCGAAACCGAGGGGAATGGTGAAGAGTTGGGACCAAAGAGCGTCTTTTGGTTTACGGGCGAAACGGGCAAAATCTGGATCGTTCACGATAAGGGTTGCGAAGTTTGCGATGGCAGACATGACGCCGCGGACCATGAGCCAGCCCAGTTCTGAGCCTTTTGCCGTCCCAGGCTGCTTAACGATGGGACCAAGACCCTTTGCGCGGACAACGGCCCAGATGAAGAAGGCGATGCCGGCTACGGGGACGAAAAAGGCTTTGACGGTGAAAAGATGACGAATCTTGTGGACAGGGAACCAGAGAGCTGGAAGGGATCCCGCCCAAAACAGGAAGAAGGAGACGAACGCGACCGTGTTGGTGCCCGAGGAGGGAATGCCGTTCTTGATGCCGCCGCCGCCGGGTTCGGTTTCGTCGCGCCAGTTGTTCCATATGCTGCGAATCATCAGGTAGACGCAAGTGCCGCCAATCCAGCCCTGCACACCGTACCAGATGCAGGCCATGGCGGCGCGGTTGAAGACGGGCCAGAGTGCTCCCCAGATGCCGAACGAGGAGCGGTTGACGACGGGGAATGAGATGTGGTAGGTTGCGCCAATGCGACCTGTGAGGCATACGAAGCATGCTGCGATAGAGTAGCCGAGCTGGACATGGGTGCGATTAGCTTGATGTTTATTCTCTCGGCTTGATCTTGGGATAATGGGTGGAGAAGGAGCAATTGATCAGATGATGGCAGCAGGGTGAGGGGAAACGGGCATTGAAAAGGTTGGCGTGCATACCCAAACACAAATCCAGCTCTGCCACCAAGACAGGCCATCGGCGATGTTGCTGGATGAAATCATCCATGTGTTGATGTTGAACGAGTCAGCTGAGCGGTTGTGTTAGTCGCTAGTTGTTATCAATGGCATGCGATGAGGTGTGATGCGACTTACCGACCCAGAAACCCACGAAGTTCCATGGCCTTGAAGACGGTCAGTTCCAATTGCTCGATGTATGTAATGGGGAATGTTGAGTCCATACCCCCATTGACGACGCGCGGGTTCGACAGGTTTAAGATCGTGGTTACTGTCGCGTGCATGTTAGCAAGATATGGTATCAACAAGTGCGAAACGAGGGTTCATACAAGAGCATGAGCTGCGCGGTCGTCAAGCCTTGCTCGCTTTCGACGGCGAGCTTGTCGCTCCAATGGGCGACCTTTGAGTTCTTGACTTTCTCCATGATGAAGGAAGGCCACAAGAAGTAGGAGTAGTGGAAGAGAGGAAAGTCGTGGCTATGATCGACGCTGGCGGCGACGTTGTTTAATAACGCGCGCGGTGCAGCTCCGCATCGGGAGCTCTCAGGAAAAGAGGCGTGATAGTCCCCGCCCCGGTAGGCTTCGTCGTCGACTATCTGGGTGAGATGACGTGGGGGCTGCTCAGGCCCAGGCTGGCCCAAGCGGAGGTGAGGAGGATTTGATAGCAGCAGCGGTTCCCGCTCGCCCTGGTTGGGACGGGAAGCCAGTGTGGCTGGTTGGGATATTCTTTCTTGTTACAATTGGTATTACTCCTCGGGAGGGCGAATCGTTCGATGTCGCGGTGCTACTGCTTGCTTGTGGAGACCCTTGTGGATTCTCCGCGGCTGGGCAGTATACCGCGAAGATGGATGATTCAATGTGCTGATGGTGAAGGTATGATGTCACGTTCAGTGTGTATAACATCAATGGAGTTGATCATGATGCTTTGAAAACACGACTCCCTCGTTATATACTGTATGAAGGGGATTCCATGATGACCCACCCACACCCATCACATGCATACATACTGCGGGATGGTGGATGGTGGTTGGGACGTGGAATCCATAGCTACTAAGGAGCTTATCTGGTGTGGTGATAACGGTTTTGGCTATCTTTTGGTTAGCTGGAATCTGGCTAATGCTACCTGCATCCTGCATCGCCAATCTGCGATACGATATCGGACATTGCAAGTTCTTCGCTGAAGCATAGCAAGCGACTACTCGATGCGAATTGGTAACGACAGGCTGGTTGCGGCTATCTCGTTATCTCAGGCGCCGAGCAGAGGCTGTTGTGAGTACTTCCGCGCGTGATGTTGCATCCTTCAGGCGCCAAGCCTCGCGTGCTTGATAAAACGATGTGGGGAAATCGCGGCCCGCTTGACTGGGCCAATCACCGCTAAGCTAGCTCCTTTTACTCGATGACATCGAGTAACAGCCCTCTCCCAAGACACTGATACCGCAACGTCTACCATGCAATACCTGCACGATTCAATGCCACATTCTACACTACACCGGGCTTGTCACTTGTCACACCAGCAACCAGCTATCGCAATGCCATCCACGCCGCCTCGCCTCCATGGCAGGGTATTGCCTTCTTCCGTTTCTTTCCGTGCCGACCGCCTCAGCCAGCTATAGACAACCAGTCTCGAATGATCCATTCAGCTGGTCAAAATCTGCCCACTGCTCAACAAGTGAATCCAATCGACTCGCTCTCTCAACAGCCCATCTGCGTCGCTGCCTCAGCGCGTCTCCTAGCATTCTCGCCGCCTTCGTTGCCATGTGTGCCTTGCGCCCCAGATACCACAGCGCCTGTATGCAATCGTCGGCTCTTCCGAAGCTGTCCTCCTGACTTTTTTCCTCCTCGCAGTCTGCTGCTACCGCTGTCGACTCCAGCAAATGGACACTGGCGGTGGCAAAAGCACGGATCAGTACCAAAGTCCATGGCTCCGTCAACAGCGTTTCCTGCGCCAACGTGGAATCCACGTGTTGGTGCGCGTTTGCAGAGTCCCTTTCCTTTGGGCAGGCGCACCTCGCAATATCTGAAACAGACTGGCAATTCCTCTTCCGCATGTCTGCAATCACATTTTCTTGACATCTCGAACGCCGCCGTGAAGCCATCCCCAAGCCCGAATCGTCGATGATTTCCATCAGATCTGCTAACAGCAGCGTTGCCAAATGCCAGTGTCCGGCTAGGCAGATCGACCAAGCCCTCAGACGTAGCGGGAGTGCATCGTGGTTCTGGAAAGCATCTTGGAAAAAAGGTTCGTACATCTTCTGCCAGTGCTCGTACACTTGCAACGCATCTTTGATGGCATTCTCCATCTTCTTGCCCTGAACGCCGCGGGACACTTGGCTCTGCAGCAGCGTCACTTTTCGGAACAAGAGCACCTTGATTGGAGCTGCCGAGCAAAGTAAAGATTTCGCTACCTCATTCGAACACGGCCATCTTATTGACAAGCTAGCCTGATGACCGAAGAGAAAGTCGTCGTAGGTCTCTTGGCCACCCGTTTCTCGGTGGTTGATGGGAAATTCGCTATCTTCTGGGGACACTACCAGGGGTCTCTTGTGCATGGCTGACGAGAGTGTATCAAACATCATAGCAAGCCAAAACAGCAAGTCGATGGCCTCTTTGTCTGCTCCTTCGACTTGACTGGCAGAGTATGCGCCGTTTCTGCGCTTCGACGCACTTGGTTGCAATGTTCCCGCGACTGTTATGCGAGATTTTAGTGTATGGAGAAGACGTAGACCCTTCTCCAGATGAAGAGGTGGGCCTTCGCCTGCAATCAGTAGGTTTAGTTGAGAAAGCATGTCTGAGCACTCCTCAACAGCTTCACGTTCCAGTGGGGGCGGACTTGACCCAAAGTCCCGACCAAACTCGTTTTCGAGTTGTGAAGGCGAACTTTCTCCACCTTGGCAATCTGGAGCGATCTCAGGTCCATCTTCCACGGTATGTGGCTTTTGCGTCAGAGAGAATACGATAAGTGCTAGCGCAACTCGGAACGATTCGAAGCCTTCTACTTCAGCGAGAGCAAGACGCGCTTGGTTCCATATCGCTATCTGAAGGTCACGATTGAAGCAGCCGTGATTGGGTTCAAAATCACGTGAGGAAGGCGTGTCTGGTTCCTTGTTGTACTCCCTCGCCCCATATGGGAATTTGGTGTCTGCTGCCCCTGTGCTACTCATCCATTGAGACGCAAATGCAAAGATCGCTAGGTTCAAAGCTTTCGCCGTGGCCTTCTCCTCAGATCTGGACATCTCCTTGCCCCTTACCAGCGGGAGACGGTCGAGCTGAAAGACTTGATGGTATACATACTTCCAGTCTGGCCGGCTCCTTTCCAAGGACGAATTCACACTACGATTGTTTACGGGACAGGTTTTTTCGGTCAGCCAACAGCACAAGTGATTCTCGAAGCTCTCTCGGTAGATCTTCAATAGCGCTTCGGTGAGAAGGATCTTGTTCACACCCAGCATTTTATCGCTCGAGACAGAGGTGCTCGAGCTCGCAGTGAGTGAAGCAGAATCTGTACTGGAAGAGGTTTGACGTCTCCGCTTCTTAGATGAGCTTGCAACCATGTCCCTTCTTTCCTTCACGTCTTCGTTGCCTTCAGGTCCTACATGTAATACATCTTGATGGCTCTCTCTTGTGAAACCCTGGCTCGAATCACTCACACTTTCAGAGTTTTGGAGCTTCGGCGGCGACCACCATCCCACATCCAGACCAACAACCGCCGATGAACTTGAATCCGCCGCCTCTTCCGCACTGTCATGTCCCACAACTGAAGAAGCGTCGTACTCCAGTAGGCTCGGCAATAGCCCCGTGAACCAATCCGCAAGGCTTTGCTGTAAGCTTGCGAACAAGGATTGTCCAACAGGAGTGTTTGCGATTGCGTCGATGATTCCACCTCCTTGTTCTTCCGAAGAGTCAAATGCATGCATCTCTCCATCTTTTTGTATCAATCGCGGATTTTGCTCAAGTGCAGAAGACCGCGTTCGTCGTTTCTTCGGCGGGGATGGTGCGTTATTCGCTTGCTTTTGCAGCTGCTGTTGGTTTTGCAGTTGTTGTCTGGCCTGCAACACGCGCTGCGATCGCAACCATTCGAACGTACACGTCTTGCGCGTCTTCTCGCAATTACCGCAGCGCGCTAAGCTACCGTAGACATCTGTACATTGAAGATTGCGTAAGCATCTACCCATCCATCCACCCTCCTGGCGACCCCACATACTCAAACAGCCCCTTCCCATTCATCATCGAAAGAGCGGAGAATGAAAAGATAGAAGAAAACTCACCACTATAATGGAACGCCGTAACTCCTCCACGTACACCGTCTACCATTTCGCAATAACCCAGTCCATTAGCACCCTCTTCCGTCTTCTTCCCAACACTACTCCCTCCCAATAGCGCATCCTCCAGAATCGCCGCATTGCATGCGCGTTTCCCCTTTCGGCATTGATCACAGCTGCGGTTCTGTTTCCTCGTTGCCGTCGTTTTGTGTTCTCGAGTTTGCTTGCGTGGGTACGTTGACAACGAACCAGCCGTTTGGAGCGAAGGCGGCGTCGGACACGTCCAAGCATAATCTAGAAAAGAATGTGGGTGTGTATCGGTGAAGTTCATCTTTTCCAACTTTTCCGGGCGATTGCGTAATGGAAATAGAAATGCGATGATGCTACAATAGACCTGGTAGCCAGAATTGTAGTTTTTCTCCTTCTTTCTCGCCTCTCCTCGTTTCCACCGTGTTTCTTGCTCGGGGGGAGCGGGGCGACGTTTACGGAGATGCTGTTCGTTGATTCCAGGGTGTCTCCGTCTCTGATGCTTCCGGTGCCAAACACGCGCGCACAGGTGGGTTAGTAGTTGTATAGGCGCGTGCGCGGATACTCTCGAATGAATCCCTCACGAAGCAGGTGAATGAACACAAAAAAGCAGGTGTCAGGACCTTCCCCCCAAAGAACCCACCCAGATAGCTCTCCGATTATTCCCAGCTTACTAGTGGACAATGATGTACTTTGTCTTCCACGCGTTCTGCAGCCGCCCCAATCGAACCCTCTCTTCCCTAGACCTAGTCAAGTACAGGTTACCTAGACTAGGCGCTGCATTACCAATGGTATTCCCCATGATTGTGGACTGTTGTGTACACTGTATAGGTACTAGGTACTTACCCCGCACCCAGTTAGTTGCTAGGTAGGGTGCGATTTACCGGGGGTGGGCAAAGGTGGGAAGAGGGAAGCTCCACATTTCTTCCGTGTTGCCGTTGCCGTGATGGGGTGTGGTGGGTAAGTACATAATGTGGGGACGTTGGGTCTGCATGTACCTGAGCGGGGTGAGGCAGTTATAGGTATTCGTATCTAAAGATAGTCTTTTGAGGGCTGCCATCTCTAGAATGTGTTTTCTGACACGGTGGGAGAGATTCGGGGGGTGATTGAGGGGTCTGATTCGAGAGCGCGGAATCTTTGGGGGGATTGGGGAGTGCTTTTGTGTGAAGGCTGAGATGGTCGTGGTGGTCGTGAAGTGGCTGGGGGCGATCTTGGAGACGAGGTGTGTGGGATGGGTGTATGGCGATTCTTTGGAGTATTTCCTTTTCGGTCTTTCTACCTACCGGGAATTAATTTTGAGGAAATTGAGATTATTTTTTTGGTGAAGTTTTGTTTTGTAGGTTGATGTTATGATACAGTTCATGACTTGGTGTTGATTGTTCGATTAGGACCACCACCGAGGCGAGATTGGTCCATCTATATGATAGTTGGTTTGTATTATTTGGCCTGTTGCTGAATGTTTCCCGGGACGTAAAGTCAGATCACGCGCAGTCGTCAGTGACAACATTTGAATGTAGTGAAAGTTATATGGAAACCCCGGTGTCGGCCTGTTAGGGCGAGCATATCTGTTCTTCTCAATGTTCATAGATCGGGTCTACAAAGTTTAAGCAAAATACCATCTCTACTATTAGCATCAGCCTTTTTTTCCAGATTTTTTTATTAGAAGCTACATTGTTTCCTACACTTAAAAAAGCTAATTAAAGTAATTTGATAAAAAGCAAGTAAAGATAAAAAAGTTTACAAAAAGTGTATACTTTTGGCACTAGGCTAGGGTGCAACCTCAAAAAAATGCTAAGACAAAAAGGACGCTAGCGCCCATTCACAAAAAAAAAGGGGGGGGGTTTCTTTGAGCGCATTTGACGTAGTGACGTATACGACGTCCCAACGATCCAGTGGAGATGTACGGATTTGTAGTGTTGAGGTGTTGAGGAACAGAACTATGGTACGCTCGTCGCCCTCTGCTATAAGAGCTACAGCAGAGTTCGCACAAGGTTTTCACCTCCATCTTCCATTCCATCAACTCTGTCCTACCTACCCTACCGGGGGGGGTTTCTATTGTGCAAGCACGAAACATTATCACCGACTTCTCTATCTACCTAGGCAGTTCCCAATGACCACGTTCCCTAGCCAGCGACACCAGAATTCCAGCCAACATACCGAGCGAAGCACGAGAAACCGCAGGTCAATATATTTGGCCTCACTTGATGGATCGATCGCTGCGTTTAATTACAAGCATACCTTAAACTTGTCTCTGTTGTTTAAGACCTAGGAATTATGGCGCTGTCCTGTCCTTTCTATAACGTCTTCTTTATCAGCTGCTTGTTCTGTTGGAGTAGGCATTGTTGTTGCCCAGGTATTATTTACCATGTATAAGACGTGAGGACCTGTGATACATACTTCCTGATCAATGTGCTGAAAATGTACGGCGAACGTCCGCAACTTTGCTTAGGTAGTACGTAGTTAAGTGTTGAACCCGTTGTGGGGGGCAACACGAAAGCATTGTATGCACAGACCCACAGACTGACCGAGGTTCTAGCGTCTGTTGCCTTCGCTTCAATTCGGATCCTCTTTCAAAACCACAACAATTCACCACCTGTGTACGATGGGATCAGACAATTATTGCATATTTTGCTTCGGCCCGTTCGCCTCCACCCTGTACTACGGTTCGTCGAGACCCAAGCACTTGGCAATCAGGCGTCGAAGGCTGGGGTTCAAGACGGGTTATGAACAGAGTGATAGCGAATCTCCAGAAAAATATACGAGCGATAAAGATGAAGGAAGCTTAACTCTCGAAGCCCATTCGTCACAGGGCAGGACATCTGAACAAGACTTCTGGCAACCACACGATTCGGCGACATCCAGAGACCCAAACGCATGGGCTGAGGAGAGGAGTTACGATCCCACTGCAGTGAACAGCCCTGACGATATCAGTTGGCTTAGGCTGGCAAGATGTCTGGCTATCAATCCCAGATCTACAAACTTTCCGAAGGCTTTCATCTCTGGACTCGGCACCACGGATGACCAACGCTTTTTCGAGGAGATGTCCCCAAGCTCGGACCCAAATGCCGAAGTAGGTGTGAGGCGATGGCTGACCTACTATTCTAACCAAGGAGACGACATAGATGCCGCCTATCCCTTTCATGAAGAGTGTTATAAGCTCTTAGCTATCTATCTGTTTGGCCAGCCACGCATTGAAGAAATCAACAAAGACGCACTATACGCGGCGTATGGGTACTTAAGGTGAATCGCACCTGAAGATTCACCTCTAGACTATGGAGGAATCCAAGGACCGGAGTAAGTAACTATCAGTCAATGCTATAGATGGCTAGCTTGTTCTAACATTAACGGCTCTTAGCCAGTTTTGGGATTCTGTTTCGGGCGAAGAATATACAATCATTGACCCTAGAGTGAGGCTAGACATCAGTGTACATCTCCAAACGATGTGGCCCGCACAAGTCATGGAGACCCAGGATACATGCAGAGCTCGTGACCTTTCAACTAAAATACAGCCTGATCCTTTCGAAACGCTACCCTACGATGTGACCTGGATGATATTCTCAAATCTTAGTATCGAAGATACTCTGGCTCTCATGAAAGCGTCGTACCACGTCAGCCACGTAATGCATACCGATGTATGGAGAGCTCTCATTTGGAGCAAGTTCCTTCCGTGGTTTCCGGAATTCAGGAAATTATACCAGGAACTGTTGGTCCCAGGTAACATCAACTGTAAAAAGGTGTTCCTTTGGCTTGAAAATATCACAAAACCAAGAATTGGTATTCGAGGTCCTCTGATGGGCATTGCGAACCGTCGCCGTATTTGGCGTGTTTGCGAGCAAATCGGCATGGTATACAATCATTACGCGATGTCAAACGAGTTGGAGACCAACGAGATCTTGGAACAGGCTACGACGCTCACGATGGCACCGGTTATGTATCCGCTACCCGTCAATTCAGAGCCGTCAGTGATCTCACAGTGGATCAAATCTTGGGACGAGATCGAACAGAAGTCTTGCGACTTCATAACATATTGGCATGACACCGGTAGTTCAAAAGCAGGTGGCTTAGTTGGCCTAGGTGTTGCGTTTGGTGACGATGAACGAGTCTTTAATCATCCGAGAGGAGCTTCGACAACCGTCGCAAAGGTCACGCTTGAAAATTCGGACTGGATCCAGGTAGTTGTACTCCATATCGAGGACATATTCGAGCCCGAGCCGCCGGCCTCAAAAGGTCGCCATGCATTGATCGATGTTCGTGAGCAAATTTTAATCAGGGGTGTCACGGTAAGTGCCTCGGTTCTACAGGTCACACTTCGGATTGCTCACAATGCATACAGATCACCATGCGCTCGGGCATTCAGTATGATCTTTGCGCCGCTGGAACTATTCCATTCGGGCTTACCAAGCGAATTCTCACTGCTTCTAAAAGCCATGAGATAGTTGGATTAAAAGGGCGAATCGCTAGTGTAATATAACAGTCTCTTCCAGAGAGGACTGCAGCTAATGCGACGTGTAGGAATTCGAACTTGTAAGCCTAACAGTTTTGCAATGTCCTCGGCGCTTGCCCACAACCGAGAGCTCTCCGTCGTTCCAGAGCGACATTATTCTTGAGAATGTTTTGTGGGCTCACCAAGCAGCTCAACTACCTAGCCCTGAATCCTCACCATCCTCCACAAAAACTGTTCCCGCTTGGCTTCATCCATCCATGGCTGTACAGCCTTTTCCCTATCCGGGCTTTGACCGCTCTCCAATGCCTATGGTGAAGCGCGAAATTCTTCTTTGGGCTAATGAGCCTGCTGCATATCGAAACCTTGTCGCGATCTCCGCATGCCGTGTCAAGACAGGCCTCCCATTTGGAGTTCACGTATATAATGACATTATCGGTCTCCGTGCAGAGTTCATCGAAAACGGAGAGCTGAATTATCGCGAAATCGGAACCGGCGAGCCCGTGCCGAGCATCATCAAAGCTAAACGGGAATTGACTTTCAAAGGCCACAGAAGACTCTGGGATCGTATGTCCTATCTCGGGCCCTGGCATGCGGATAATACAGAAAGGTTCGAAATTGATGGCAAGAACGGGGAAGTCGTAACAGCAATGTATGTAGGGCAAAGTGGGAATGACCTCAGATTGAAAACGAACAAAGGCAGGCAATGCACGTGGAGGGCTTCAGATGACAAGGTTTATGAGGAGTGGTACGGGTCCTTTCCGGAAGAGGACCGCATGATTGTGGGCATTATGGCATGCTTTGCGACAGGGTCTAACGATTTCTCTGAAAAAAAGGGGCATTCTCATCTCATGCTGTCAGCGGCGACAATCGTTACGATGCCTGTTGATCAGGAGTTGTAAGCTTTTATCACGGAATCGGATCGGAATAATTTGTCTCCTGATATCCCTCTGCGCGGGTCGCTCGACCTAGCCTGTGGAATCTGGTGAATGTGGCGCCTGGAATGAAAATTGGAATCATAAGATAGATGTGTGACCCTGTCGTTGGCTGCCCTCCTGATAACCACGGAACATGCGTGTCTTGGAGCTCGAATACAGATTTATCGTGGGATATGCAACGATCAAATGATAGACTTGGTCATTGGTTGCCTAGCTACATAGAAGTTTTTGATCAATTCTAGATACAGGGTGGCTACAAGCTGGATGAATATACCTCATGATATGTCTCATGAAACAGGTAGCACCGACAAGTGAGAAAAAACGGTGTATTTGGCATTGTGTGCATAGTAAATGATTGCGCAAAAGATGTTGATGATCCAGCTTTCGTGACAAACATCTATTAAATCAAGTGAAGCAATTTCACACCCGGATTCAATGGGCATGAATTTAGAAAGGGGTTTTTCTGAGAGCCCTGAATTATACAACGATCTCTAGAAGTAGGAGCCTGTTAAATTTTCAATATCGATCAAAACAGTTGAAGAAATACGGAGACAAGACTTAAGACATTGTAAATGCTAGACCGGGGAAGATCTATCTGAGACTCGATACACATCTCGTGCTATCTCCGGCGGAATTGGAAGCAGGTCCCACCATCATCGCTCTTATTATTTATCTACTAAATGGGCCATATTAAATTTAGAAAGTCATAATGAAAGTTGAAATAACATCATATTTAGTTCCATGTGCATAGGACCATATAACTAAACATGAGTAACTCCAGGATAAATTATAGAGCAGTTCTCAAATTGGCTATCAGAGTTGTTGTGTAAGTGCAATGCCATTGTATATTAGTAGAGACTTAACACTAGACATTTGATTGCAGAGTTCTCAGCGCTCAGTACCAGCAATGACTCCGCAATCCCTCCAGTAGTCCAAGTATTTGTCCAATAGATCAGGACCCACGGAATCCATTCCGCCCAACATCTCTGGACAAGCATATATTGCACGGTCCATACCCAATACAACCGTCCCACACCCTATTCGCTCGAAAAAGGTTTCGAAGAAATGCAGAAGCGGTTCATGGGAGGCAAGGTCGTCTGTTTTGTCGTTTCCCGTACTGTCATCAGGACGTTCGTGGCCTTGAGACGGGTGAGAGCGCAGCAAGTCTACCCACTCGCGAAATTCGACAAGAGGTAGGTTGAGATTCTTGGATAAAGGGGTAAGGACCGACTCCCACTTTTGGCGTTGTGGATTCTCAATGTGATAGACTATATGGTTGTCGCGGGGTGAGAAGGGGTTGTTGGAGGGAGGGAGGAGGAGGATGGTAGATACGCTGCGAGCAGCGAGGTCGAGAGGGATCCACGACAGAGTCTGATGAGTATTAGTGTGCAATTCCTTTAATATGCAATCTGTTCTACTCGAAGACAACTGGAAAAACAGGAAAGTCACGAACGCAGACCGCCATAATAACTGTTGCTTGAAAACCACGAATTGATCGTCAGAGTAGAGTGGCTTACCCCTTCAATTTTAGGCAGAGCTCTCATTTTTACTGACGAGCGTATCATCATGGGAATATGCTCAGCCTTGTTCCAGTACCCGTTTTCCAATGCGCCAGCAATCTGGCCCATTCGGGTGATAACGCCATCGACGATACCGGCGTTTGTGGCGTTGCGCACTAACCTCTCGCACACGAGCTTCGCTTCTGCGTAACCTACCGGGAGGGTGTGAGAAGCCTCGATGGATGCATCTTCTGGGATCAGGAAAGTAGAGCTATTATGAAAAGCGCCAGTGTCTTTGGTACAGCTTTTTTCGTTGCCGTTGTAGAATCCAACGACGGATATTGATGAGACGAAGAGCAATCGCACCTTGAAGCCTTCCTTGTTAAGGTGCAGTTCCTTCGCGTCCAAGCAAAAGCGAAGCAGGTTGGACATTGTTTGAAACTGAGGGCGGAACGAATGGAGCCGACGATTGAGGTCCATAGGCCAAGCATTGTGTACGACGTGCGTGACGGTAGCCACGAGGCTTGCGTAGTAGAAGTCTTGCAATCCAAGATGCATATCATATGTTCTTGTGTTCAGTATTGTAATCTTGTTTTGAAACTGTGGGGGTATGTCGGCGCCTTTCTCGCTGCTGCAGGTGTACTGTCTAGTATAAGCGTCGACATAACCAGAGGCAGCACGGTCCAAACAGATAACCTGCTTGACAGAGTTATCTTTGACCAGCTCTCGCAGAATATGAGAGCCCAGGCCTCCACTCGCACCGGTCAGAAGAACTACGGCCCCTTGGGGAGGCTGTTTTGCACCCCACAGGCGCGGTGGGACATCGTGTTCGCGGACATATTTTTGGATAGCGTCTTCCTTCGAGGAATTCGACTCATCAGCTCTCGATTCTCCCTTTAGAGCCTCTGCCATTTTTGATATAGTGGAATTTAGGTAAACAAATCCACGCGGTACGATGCGCTCAGCAGCAGCGCGATCCCCCAATTCCAGTGACAGACTGGAAAGCAAGATTCGGTGCAGTTGTCCGACTTGCAACGAGTCAATACCCAGCTCGAAGAGATCTGTTAATCGAGTGAGTTCAGTCGGTTGTCCAGAACGCAGGATCTTTGTGCTGATCAACTTCTCAATATTGTCTTCTACGTCGCCGCGAAGAATTTTAACATCAACGTCGACGGCGCCTTTGCTTAATTCATCATATGCTTTTTCAATCTCCTGGCTATATTTTTCATAGCAGGCGCGTCTCAATACAGTGCCCTTGTCAGAGCGAAGCAAGGTTTGGCCTTCATTAAGGACGATAACAGCTTCGCGAAAGACAATATGAGCATGTGCGTCTATGGAAGTCCCTGATTCGACTAGATAACGCAATATACTGTCTTTGAACCCTGCCAGCTCCTTTGTAGAGGAAATCGATCGTGATGGCTCAATGAGAACCCCGAGTTGAGACTGACCGCTGCCAAAAACAACGGCAGCCTTTACGTCGTCTCGTTGGGCGAGAACACTTTCAACAATATATGGCGAAACCTTTTCCCCATTCTTCAAGACAATAACATCGTCTGTTCGCGCAAGAGGCCGGAGCCTTCGTTTTGTTCCATCACTGGGATCGATAGCGAACAAATCTTGCATCTCAAAATTCTGTATCCAACCTGGTGGTCGAACTGAGAGTCTGCATGTATCCGGGTCGGTGCATGCCTCATTCTCCTCAGTTATCATCTGAATCCCCATGTCATCCCGCAGCATAAACCACCGCCAGTCGTAGCCTTCTGGAGGTACGTACATGACAGAAAGAGGGCCCGCTTCCGTATTGCCATACGAGTTCAACACGTTCACGCCGGCCGCCGCTAGCATGTTGCCGACTGATTCTTTCAAGGCACCTCCAGCGCAGGCCACAAAGTCGAGAGACCGCAGCGCCTCCATGACTCTCGGATTATCCAACTCGACAAGCTCTTGTAAGATAACTGGGACAGTCATGAAAGACCCAAGCGTGAATCGTTCGAGGAGCGATACTACTTGTGCGCCCGTTTGGAGCGAGGAGGGAGGAATTACGAGGGGCTTTCCCAGGCTCAGGGAAAGTAGAGGTGCCAGTAGTCCAAATCCCTCAAAACTGATTAATTACATTCACCAATGGCACTGCTTATTCTAACGGGAACGCTTACATGGAAAAGAGGTAGACTGGTGAGATTGAGTCGATGGCTGTCTTCTTCCGACAAGTCACAACACAAGAGATAGTTGAGCACATAGCTATGAGACTGACGGATTGCCTTTGGCAGACCAGTAGTACCAGAGGAGTGCAGTATGAATACGTTTCGATCATCGTCTGCGACGTGGTGCCAATCTACGTATACACGGGTTCGATCCAGATTTCCAACATTCAAGAACTGTCTGTAAGATGTCGACGATTTGATGGAAAGGTAGTGATGCTTTCCGTTGGCAAGAAGAGAATGCGCTTCCTTGGCTAACGACATGTGTTGCTTCGAAGTGTAAATGACGGAAGCTCCGGTCTCTGAAAGCAGACTCTTGATGGCGAGTGGACTGAGGCGAATCGAAAGTAGGACCACCTACTCTTCACATCAGCCTTCGCTTTCGTGACTATTTTATCGTTTGCTATAACCACATACGGGAATGCCTAGGCCGAACAGAGAAAACAGGTACAGTAGGATACTCAGGTCACTCTCCATGAGGAGTGCGACAGGAGCGCTCTTGATAATTTGACCATCTGCATCTTGTCTTGGAAGACAGACTGGGCCAATGTCATCAAGAATGCTCGTTTGGCATGCGAGTATCGCGTTCTCGAGGCAAGCATAGTCAACGGTATGGAATATGTCGCCCCCGAGAGAGAAATCAGACTGGATGCAAAAGACATGATCCGGATTCTGGTGGGCGTGGAAGTCAATAAGCTCAGGTATCGTTTTGATGGTTGGACTCGAGATATCTGTCTGCGCAGTCCTCAGAGGTGCACTGCGGAAGTTGGACACGGATGGGGACATGGTGCCGTTGAATCGCGAATGTCCTCGCGAGGCAACTGATTAGAGCAGGGTCACTTCACTCTTGTCTGGCAAAGCCAAAATGATAAAAGCACGGAAAATCTGGGAGAATAGACTCTTGAGCCGCATGATCGTTTCGGGATGGCGAGTCTCTGAATTGCTGTATGTACCGTTACAGACGATCTTTTACGTTACATGACTAAACGATTATACATGGCTCACAAATGGATATAAAAACCCTAAACCTACCTAATTCCGAACTAGGTCTATTATATGACCATCCCCTATTGCCCATATTCTGCAATGTTCGGGAGAGCGCAAGGGGCAAACGGGGCAAATGAGCTAGATGACTGCATACACGTACATGAACTAGGCCTATTGAATCTGCAGTGTTCTAGACTGCGCAAGGCAAAGGAGCTGGATGACTGCATGAACGTACTTGCCAAGATAAGCTTGAGGATGACAAGGATACACTTCCAGCATGACAATTCATAACAAGCCGCGCCAGGCGGCGCTGGTGCCAAGTTAAAATTAACTTCTCCATTGGGACGTGCAATACGAACGCACTAGTTGCCTACTGTGGGGATGCGGTGCGGTCCGGAACCTAGCTCCGTGTACGAGCCTTCGTTTGGCTCGTGTTCGTACGAGATGCGCAACCCCTGTTAGATAATCACGTCCAAGCCGTGGCCTCTGTCGTAGGCTGTCGTGTTTGTAAGTGCAGGAGCCAAATCCCGATGGATCGGCTCGGTTGGCTGAAAAATTATCCATGGAGATTCATTGGTCAAATTGTCTGGAGGACCAATGTGCCTTGTCAACTGCATTGTCGTTCCTGGATGCCAGAGTCCTCCCTGTATGTCAGAGTCCTCCCTGTATGTCAGAGTCCTTCCTGTATGCCAGAGTCCTTCCTGAATTTCGGAGTCCGAAGCATGGATGCATGGATGCAAGATTGAGATGATCTCTGCTTACTTAGGTTTTTGGTGTGCATCCAGAACAGAAGAGAAACCATGTGGTCTTGGAGATACAGCGTAGCAGTGACAGGAGTAGCCAGAGATGGTGTCGAAGACAGATGATGAGGGCCGGCATGTAAATGAACAGAGTTGAGCGTTTGAAGTACGCTGGCTCCCGGTGTTGACTTCCTCTGAAGGTTTTTGTATACTCGTTTGTTTCATCGCGACGAAATACATCCAGAAAAAATGGATTTCACAATCTACAATCTTGCCATTCTTCTCGCAGCCGTCGTGCCCTCTGTTCTGTTACACAGAATAGTAAAATCTTACACCCGCCTCTCTCACGTTCCCGGCCCGTTTTTTTGCCACATCACCAACCTTAAACGAGTCTACTGGGTGTTGACAGGGCAAGCGCACCTCCACCACCAGAGATTGCACTCTCGTCACGGTCCCGTTGTGCGTACGGGACCCAACAGCGTCTTCATCAGCAACCCAGACGATGTCCCTGCAGTTTACCCCGTTCGTGCTGGGTTTCCAAAGGCAGACTTTTACAAAGCACTCCAGCCTTACTCACCTAACAAGGGGACACTGCCGTCCTTGTTCAGTATTCAAGATGAGGCTATCTACCGGACCATGAAGAACCCCATTGTGCCCGTCTTCGCACCGGCTAACGTGATGAAATATGAAGTGTTTGTAGATCAGATGCTTCAAGCCATGTCTGCTAAGTTTGATATCAAGGCAGCTGGTGACGAGCTTTTTGATTTGGGAGAGTGGTTGATGTATTTTGCCTTCGATGTCATGGGATTGATGACCTTTTCCAAGACGTACGGGTTTGTGGAGAGCGGCAATGACGTTGATGGGAGGCACAATACAATCTTCACATATTTCAAGGGCGCAGCCCCTGTGAGTATTCCCCAATGCCTAGGCAGAATGGGCAATATAAACTAGAATGTTGAAGTATTAACTTCGTGTTCCAGTGGACGCAGATAACTTGGCTTGATCAATGGGTCAACAAAAACCACTTCTTGATGCGATTTCGCAAGACGCCCGGCATGGCAATACTCGGTATCGTGCATAAGAGTGTGCAGGAGCGATTGAAGCACGGCAAAGGGTCCAAGTCCGAAGACTCTAAGGATATGTTGGACAATTATCTTACCATACAACAAAACAACTCGGCTGTGCCAGATTGGTGAGTGGTTTCCTTTTCTTTCGGGGGAGAGTGAAGACAGTGGGAGCGGAGACCGCATACCTAGGGAAAAAGACGATAAGTTTCTGACCTTGCAACACAGGGCTCCACAAGCTTGGGTTTACTCCAATGTAGTAGCCGGATCTGACTCAGTCGGCACCGTCATGCAAACCTTCGCCTACAACCTCCTCACCGACCCTCGTACAACTTCTGCCCTCATATCCGAACTGCGCTCAGCCTCCCTCTCGAAGCCTTTCCCCAAATACAGCGAAGTGCGCAACCTGCCCTACCTTGACGCTTGCGTGAATGAAGCCGTAAGGATGCATCCGCCATTCTGCCTGCCGCTCGAACGCGTTGTGCCCGAAGGCGGCGTAACCATTTCAGGCGTCTATTTGCCAGGTGGCACCAACGTCGGTGGAAACGGATATGTTGTCAATAGGAACGAGGAAGTATTTGGATCGAACGTGGACGAGTGGAGACCGGAACGGTGGCTGGAGTGTTCACCCGAGCAGAAGAGTAGAATGTCGTCGGGCATGCTCACGGTAAGCTTTGTCTCATCCTCATTCGTCCCCGCATGTTCGTATCGAAATGAAAAACGACAAAGAATAAAATTGCTGACGCGAGATACAGTTTGGTGCTGGAAGGCGCTCATGCATGGGTAAATACATTGCTGTAATGGAGATTAAAAAGTTGATGCCGTTCCTACTGTTGAACTACGAGGTCAGTCGAGTGTTGCTTACCTAATTAAGTATTCAAGTGATTCAAGCTAACCAGTCGCAAAGATGAAGATTCCAGATCCGAAAACACACTCAGTCGAGTGCGCGTGGTTCTTCAAGCATAAGGGAATACTTGCGCAAATCCGCAAGCGGACAGAAGAAGAAATCGAGTAGAGGGGAAGATCACCACCAGGAGTAGACATTACATTACAAAGTATAAATAAATAGTACTTCCGACGACTACCATGCACATATTTCGCATCATTGGCTTTTTCTATAACGTTGATTCAACGGGAGACAGAAGGATTCATTAACGTCCTCCCTTCATGTCTTCTGCGACTTTTTCCGCCAACATATCTGTTTTGTGTCAGCTAACGGTCGTCCAAGAATGGAGATTGAATAAACTTACAGACTGTAGCTTGGGGAAGCCCTGGAGGCAGGAAGGGAAATGCGGATGCATCTACAACACGGAGACCAGAGACACCGTAGACACGGCCCGATGAGTCCACCACCGCATTCTTATCGCTAGACTTGCCCATCTTGTTCGATGCCGCAGCGTGAAACATGGTCTGGAAGCTGCGCTTGATCTGCTCGTGAATCTGCGTATCCGTCTGGACGTTGGCCTCGGAGCCAGGGAAGTATTCGGGTCCGATGGTGATGGGGGCTATAGCGGGCGACCCAAAAATCTGGCGCAGACGCTTGAAACCAGCAGTGACAAGGTCAATGTCCCTCTGCGTGGTAAGCCAGTTGGGGTTGATGAGGGGTTGGTCTCTAGGGTTCGATGATGAGATGGAGACATTTCCAACAGACGAGGGCGCGTTCAAGGCTGCGAGCAACGTCGCATACTGGTAACCATCTGGTGGAGACCCGGCGGATGAACTTTCAAGATTCCCAGCAAAAGCGGGTAGAGAAACGTATTGAATCTCGGGCCAATCGGACGGCAGCGCCGCCAGTTCCGTGAGCGTTTGCTCTGCAAAGGAGGTACGCAAGCTTTCAGGGACCTTTTCAAAAGCAAAGTAATCGCCTCCTGGGCTCGACAGCAGACCAGAAGCATTGGTAGCCCACTGAGAGTTCGCATCTGCAGACGTGTTGCCGTATTGAAGCGAAGATGTGGTCTGGACATTGACACGGTAGGAGACGCCGAAGTAGACATGGTCCAACAAGTTTTGGCCCACACCCGGGCGGTCAGCTACGACGGGGATGGAATACTTGTCGAGTGTGTCTTTGGGCCCAATACCCGAAAGTAGCAGCAGCTGGGGCGACTGGAAAACCCCGCCAGAGATGATGACCTCCTTGGAGGCGTTCAGAGTATAGGTGCTGTTGGCGTTGGCAGCGGGGCTAACCCTCACACCAGTAGCCTTCTTTTCAGCATTGAACAAGACGCGCTCAGCCAACGTGCCGTTCAAGATCTTGAGGTTGGAGATGGGCGGGTTACCAAAGGCTGTCGCGGAAGAGTCGCGGTGAGCATTTCGCGGGTCAATGGTCGCTGTTATGTAGGCCGATCCCATGAGCTTCCCATTTACAAAAGATGGTACGTTGGCAATGCCAGAGGCCTGCATAGCCTTGGCTATCCAGGTCGCGAACGGCTGCCCGTAATTGGCATACCCGACGTCCAGCGGCCCCCCGGCATTGGGAGCATCAGGCGTAAAGTCGTATTGCGGAGTGGCATTGGCAAAGCGCTTTGTGTTGTCGGGAGCCCACATGTGGACGCTTTTGCGATACAGGCGCTGAGCATTGCTATACTCGAAGGCCGAATCGCCCACGTCGCTGGCCCACTTAGAAAGGGCGCCCTGGTTGGTGTGGGCATATGCCATGTAGTTGAGGTTGCTTGAACCGCCGACGGATTTTCCTCTTGCATAATGTGTGGAGCGGTCGTTGTTGCCCTTTTGCGGGGTTGTGACGAAGCCCCATTCCACGGCTGGATTGGTGTCGGCGGGGTCTTTGCCCCCGTAGAAGAAGTCGAAGGCTGGAATCTGACTCTGGGTGTCCGTTGCCGTTTCGGACCAGGGGCCAGCTTCGACTACGGCTACAGAGACGTCGGGGTCTTCTGCAAGACGACGCGCGATGGTGAGTCCGCCGGGCCCAGAGCCTACAACTACATAGTCGTAGTCATTTGGGCCTTTTGGAGGGCAATCCGACCCAGGGGGAGGCGGAGGTGGAGGCAGAGCAGACACAGGGGCGACTGCTAGGAGGCAAAACGAGGCAGCGAGATTGAGGGTTGCACCGAGCATCTTGTGTGCTTATCCTGTTCTTCACTCTGTGTATCGCAGCAGTGTTTGTGATTGGAACCCTGACCAAGTGTGACAAAGATGGTTTGATTGCATGCAATGTACTTATGTAGTATGCTCGAACGCGAACAGCGATATACATATCAAATGTGCGTACATATGTATGCATGTACATACTTGGATCAGCACGTGGCCATGGCGTGTTCAGGCTGCAGGGGGGGTGTTGACACGAGGAGAAGTGAGATCAATTGATGTTATGGTTACAGTACTTGGTCCTGATACGATGTACGGACACATGGATGTGGTGATAAGATTGAGTATCCAACCAACGCGCTAACTTGATTGGGTAACGCGTTGATGACAGCATCTGAATGTATGCGTTTTGATACAAGGATGCTTACATACAGGACCAGGGCCGGCCAATCAATCGCAGTCTCATCACGTGTTGCAATACGACGCCACGAACATGTATCCTTGCTCGACCGCCTCGCGCACCTCGCGAGGCGACGCCGAATCAAACAAATGCCTCGCGCCCTCCACCACCAACAGCTTCGATTCCACCCCGGCTTCTTGCAGCGCCGCTGCTGTGTCGCGGGCCTGTGAAACAGAGACGAGGTCATCAAGGCTTCCGTGCAACAAGCAGATTGGCGTCGTGTACGACCCTTTTACGATCTGGGCGTACGGGTTGATGCGGCTGATGGCCGCCTCTGATGGCTGCGGAAATAGCGGCACCTTCCCCTGCTTCCCCCAGTCGTTGCTGTCGTTGTTATTTTGGCCATGCTCGAGTGCGAACGCACCCAAGAGTATGGGGAGTGTCTGGGCCTTCCAATTCATGTGTAGCGCAATCCTCGACCGCACGTCCCCAGTGGCCATCCAACCGCCTGTGATTTGCTTTGCCAGTGCTTTCGGATGGTATGCAGTGAGTGGCTTCTCGGACAATCCTTCCGCTACCACGTACTCCATCGTACTGGCCAACTTGTCAGTACCGTTTGGGAAAATTGGCCGCCTCCACGATTCGTCCGCATAGTTCGTTGGGCTGTAAAAGGCGAGAACGGCATCGGGAGCTTGTACTCCGCGAGTGGCTGCGGTCCAACCCAAGCTCATGGCGAGCATGCCTCCCGTGGACCAGCCTACGGCCACCACGTGCCTACCATTGGGACGTATATAGCCATGCGAGAGCGCCTGGAAAGGAAGACTACGGCGTATCCACTGCAATGCAGTCAGGACGTCGGACATGGCTCCGTGTTCCAAGGCCACTTCGGGACACAGACGATAGTCGATGCTTATGGGCAGAAAGCCTTTGTCGAGTAGAATTCGGAGCTGCGATGGTGGGATCGAGGTACGCGAGAGCATGATGTGCCCACCGCCGTGGATAAGGAGAGCTGGCGAATAGAATCATTCTCAATCAGCAACTTTTCCCACTCAATTAGCGTCATGACGTTCACTCACCGACCGGTCGTTTCTCTACATCCATAAGCGTTTTCGTGTTTCTTCTCCCTTCTTCTTTTTCTTTGGGATAGTAGATATCCGCAAACAGCTCCACACCACCTACGCATGCGAACCGTATCGTCTCCATAACTGCATCCCTACAACCCTCCACCGGCCTCAGCCTCAAATTCTCCACGGATTCTTGCTCTTCCACACATCCCAGCAGAACCCGTATTTGCGTACTTTCCAATCCCTCCCCTCCCCTCCCGCTCCAGTCTACGTGCTTAAATCCGGCCTCACGGAGCACATTCCTCCAGTACACCTCGCTAACAAGTGGATATTGTCTCTCGTCACTGAACCGCCACCAACCATCCAGTGGCCCATAGACTAAGTCTAGCCAACCCAGGGGACGCATGAGTTCAATCAAACACATGATTCCTTTGGACCGCAACATCATGCGAATATGACTGCATGACTCGTGCAGGGATCGTGTGGCGTGAATACAGTTCGATGCAAAAATGATATCAAATGACGAGCGCAGGGACGCTGGAGGTTCGGTCTCGATATCGACGATGGAGTATACAATGTTGGAACTTAGACTGTGCGAGGAGAACCGACGCTTGGCGTGGTGCAGAAAGGATGGCGATAGGTCGGTGAAAGTGTATTCAAAGACGACATTTTCGATCTTCTCCAACATGTCTAACACGACGGCCGTCGTGCCACCTGTTCCAGCACCAAGTTCAAGAATGCGTATGACTGGCTTAGTACTCCCGTGACTTATGCTCCTCACTTGGCCAAACAAGGCAGCCAGATATGTCGAAAGAATGTGTGTGGGTGTCGCAAACAGTGGTGAAGCCGCGTACACGTCTGCACTCAGTTGCTTGTTTTCACTGAAAAGTACATGTAGTGGATCGGTTTGACCTGTCAGGAACGGGCCTAACTTGCTACCCATGGCGTTCAGAAGACGATGTTCGAGCGCAAAAGCAGGGAATGCGCTCAATAGCTCTTGATACAGATCTGATGAATGTGTAACCGAAACCAGCTTTTGTGACCGTGACAACCCACTAGAGGATTTATAAACCAACCCAGCCTCCTCGAGTATCTTCATCAAGCGTGGGACTAGTCGAGAGTGCTTCGACTCAGAAACCACTCTGGGTATTTCCACTTGTGTATCGGGGGGCATTGTAGTCAGGGAGCACCCCAGATCTGACAGTGCTTCCACGACATAGCTGACCACCAGATCGCGTTGAGCGGGATAGACGCTCTCAAAGAAAGCTGCAAATTTTGTTTGTTCGGCGAGCTGAGGGAAAGATGGTTGCATAGAGGCGAAGATCTTGCCAGGTGAGGCAATCAAAGATGGGGTTGTTTCGTGGGCGTTAGCTTCCTTTGAAAATACGGGAACAATAGTGTGTGTGGATTCCAATTGAGTTTGACCGTTTGAAAGCTGCGTATGAATGATTGAGGATGTTATTTCGACGCTGTCATCTCGATCTGGGCCGTTGGATAGAGTTCGGTCTTGTACAAGCTTCACGAGGTCACTCAACAAAATCACAGAAACGAGCTCGCTGCTGTGAATTTTGACATCGAGTTTTCTTTCGATTTCCGAAAACAGTTCGATGGAAAGGAGCGAGTCAAGTCCTGCGTTTTCCAGATGTAGAGATAGCGTCATAGCATCAGGAGCGAGATCGAGAAGCTCTGAGAGAATCATCGAGATCGTTTGGCTCACTCTCTCGTGCTGATTGGGTTTGCAATCCTCATTCGTGCTTGTGCCGTTGGTGAGGGGAGCAGTAGCAGATTCCCACTGTACAGGACGCTTGAAATATTCATCCACAAGGGGTTTCAGTGTTATTTCCTTGTCTGCGCATGTGGACTTGATGATCGAGATCAAGTCTCCTACTGTTCCGAGGCTAGCGAAATCGACAGTCGATAGCGTAGTTCCGATCTTGATTGATATCTCGGTCAAGAGCTCGATGCCGACGAGGGAGTCAATTCCTAGCTCAATCAAATCAGATGTCATTAGGATATCGACTAGTGGCACCTGCATGACCTCCGCGATGATATCTTGCACTATTTTGAAATAGTGAATTCCCAGTTGGCTGTCTCTTGTGTTGGATCGATCATGAAACGAGGACCCCTTGAGAGATTCAGTCTTGATTTCGGTGTTCGTCACTACATGCAAGGTATTTCCATGCGAATTGAGGCCGTTAGGGGCCGGTTTCTTGGCTTGAACATGAGGACCTCGCGGTTCTAATAGCCGGCGGAACGATGAGCACCGTACTTTGGCGAATTGAACACCAAACAGGATTGCGTCCACCATTCCCGTTTCTGAATTGAGCACGTAGATGTCCGACTCCAGCCCAGTCGTCTCCGGTGTTGCTTCGACGGTGCAGAATACTAACCATCCTGCAGCTGGCGCATTCTGTCTAAGGTCGCTATACATGGAAATGCGACCAATAGCGGTGCACAGAAACATGTATTCCTTGTCTCGGTTCTGGATTATATTGGCATAGAAGCCCGCTACTTGGGTGAAATTGTCAACAGCGAGTGGATGGGTGACTGCTTCCTTCGCGACGCGACTGAAATGCATGTGAACCAAACCGGCCACATTCCCATCAAGCGAAGCCACGCGTCGAAGGCCCCGATAACAAGGATTGTAGTCGACCAAAGGACCAAACTGATCATAGATAAAATGACCCTGAATCGACTCGGCGTCTTTGGTGTTGTCAAGGAGCTCCTGGCAACGCTTGAGGTCGACAAGGCGCTTGTATCGCCGACTCTCAGTCAGAAGCTCTTGAAGAGAGCAATTACGGAGGGCTACTGTACCTTGAGCGAAATCGACCTGTTTATCGGTCGGTGCAAATGCGTTACCAAAGATTCGAAACGTATATGCTGAGCTCTGTTTGGTGTCGCGCGTCAAATGAAGTTCGACGGGCTGCGCGCTGGTTATACTGAGCGGAGAAGACATTTGCAAATCCTCAATCTGTGGGACCATATTCTCACGTGTCGTATCTCTTAAAAGTAGCTTTGCGGCTCGGGTTGCCATTTCGATGTAGAGAGAAGCAGGACATAGTGCATTACCCAGAACGGCGTGGCCTGTTGTACACGCTACAAAGTCATCCGCATTGGTGTTGATGCCAAATCGTGCACCTTGTTCATTATTGCTGGAAATGAGCTGTACAATTTCCCCATCCTGAAACTTTTCATCTGTATGTCTGTCTGAAGAAGCAGGCGTGGACCGGCTTTTATACTCCAGCCAGTGTCGCGGTCTCTCAAACTGATAGCAAGGAAGATTGAGGTAGTCATACTGTTGATTTTGCAGCGTGTGGTGTGCCCAATGTCGCACGTGTACACCTTCTTGAAGAAGCGAAACAACTGAATCAGAAATCACATCCAGTGTCGCTTCGCTGTGAAGCGGCATCGGTATGCAGACGTGATGCGACTTCGGGCTCTCTGTGGCCAGATTGCGTTTCACCAAAGTCATGATTCCCGAATCGGAACCAGCTTCAATCCAACAGGCAGAGGAGAAGCGTTTGGCAAGCCGAGAAATGGCATTTGTGAAGAAAACGGGTCGCTGGGAGTGGCTTGCAAGTTCTTCCGGCGTCATGATACCCTGGAACTGTTTCTCATTACAGAGTTCCACCGGTATGGTAGGAGTGTGAAAGTGAAGGGTTTTGGCCAAGGCAACAATTTCGGGCGTTATAGCGCCTACCAGTTGAGAATGATACCCATGTGTAACAGACAACATCCGACACGAGATTTTTGTTCCATTGGCCTGCATGCCGTGAATGAACTTTTCGGTAGACATGATGGCTTCGCGAGCGCCGGAGAGCACGTGCGTGCTAGGGGTATTGTAGCATGCGACTTGAACATCAAGACCTTGCTTGGAGATGGCAGACATAACTTGAGTCATCAAAACCTTGTCCGTCTCCACGGAAAGCATGGTGCCTTTTTCTGGGCCCCATCGGCTATTAATTAACTCTGCGCGCTTGCAGATGTATAAGAGTGTGTCTTGCAAGCTCATGACACCTGATATACAGAGCGCGCTGAGCTGACCAAAGCTATGGCCCACCAAAGCATCGACTGTTAGGCCTGAGTCAAGCCATGCTCTCGCACAGGAGTATTGTACTGCAAAGAGACAGCAGTGCAGGTCGACTAGGTTGGAAATGGGGGTCTTATCGAAGATGTGAGGGAAGATTCGGCCATAGCCAATACGCGTACATGCCTTCTCGCAACAACGGAGATGGTGCCGGAGTAGAGCACAATTTTCGTACACACTCTTGCTTAGCGCGATGTAATCTTTTCTCTGTCCACCGAAACAGAGAACAACCGGCCTCCGTTGATTGATACTGCGAACAATGGAGTCTTGCTTACTTGAAGCAATTTCTCTAAGTTTGTCTTGAAGATCCGCGATTGAGGGAGCAGCTACTGTGACTGAATATGGCTGGTCTGGGTTGTGGCGGTACGCTAGATTGAAAGCGAGATTCGACATGAAGTGTTCCGTGGGTCCATCGTGGTTGGCGACATATGTGTTCAGCGTTCGGCAGTATGCCTTGAGTGATTCTTTTGTTCGCGCAGAGATATGAAATACTTCTTTCGTCTGCGTTCTGCTGCTATTAGCCTTTATGTAAATCGCAGGCTCTTGTACAGAGGGAGGCGGCTGGCAAATAAGAACACATGCGTTGCTTCCAGCTGCACCATAATTGCTGATACATGCTGCTCGCCAGATCGTGTTCCAAGGTCTCGATCGGACGGCAATCTCGATATTTTGCTCGTGTAACGAACCAATATAGGGGTTCAGTTTTTTGAAGCTTGCCAGTGGGGGAATCGTCTTTTCTTGTATCATCAACACCGTTTTGATCAACGCAGCAGCTCCCGATGCAGCTTCCAAGTGTCCGATGTTACCTTTGACTGAGCCGACCACAAGCGGAGAATTCGGAACTCGGTTGACACCAAAGACACGTCGAATACTCTCCATCTCGATCGGATCCCCCTTTGGTGTGCCAGTCCCATGAGCCTCCAGATACGACACTTGGTTTGGAGCTACTCCCGCGCGGTTCACCACTTGCTGGAACAGTCTTACTTGAGAATCGCTATGTGGAACCGTTATTGGTGAACCATTTTCGCTCTGATTGATAGCAGAACTCGGTATGACGGCGAGCACTTTGTCATTTTGTTCCAATGCGAGAGAAAGGCGCTTGAGGACTATGAGACCGCACCCTTCACCGCGGCAATATCCGTCTGCCTTCTCGTCGAAAGGCTTACATTGTCCAGAAGTGCGACTGGTGAAATTTGCAGCTCCTAGCGCGTTGAAGAGAAACGGGCTGGTAATGACATTTACACCGCCCGCGAGCGCCATATCACAGTCCCCAGATCTGATATCTTTACAAGCTTGATGTATCGCAACCAAGGACGAGGAACATGCTGTGTCGAGTGTCAAAGATGGACCTGTCCAGCCGAAGTGGTGACTGACTCTTGCAGAAATGAACGCTCGAACAGTTCCAACTAAAGAGAATGCCCCAGGACGATTCGAATCAACGTTATCTTGGTAGTCGACTGCTGCAACTCCCAGGTAACAGCCTGTATTCTTGGAAGCGGGGTTTTCATGTCTAAAATATCCGGAAGATTGCAAAGCCTCGTAGGCAACTTGGAGTGCCAGCCGCTGTTGAGGATCCATAGACGCTGCTTCGCGCGGCGATATGTTGAAAAACTTGTGATCGAAGATTTCGGGCTCACGGATGAAATTTCCCGCTAGTTCTCCCTTTCCAATTACTTGAGAGTGCTGAAATCTGGCTTCAGGAAAAGGCGAAAGGGTTGAAATGCCGCTTTTGATCACCTCCCAGAATTCATCGACCGAGTTCGACCCAGGAAATCGACAGCCCATTCCGATGATGGCAATTGCGTCATCACTGTATGTTTGCTCTTGAGCGATGTCTTCCGGTACCTTCGCTTTCATTCCGTGGGAAGCAGTCATTTCAGCACGCTTGAACAAGACTCCAGGGATTACGTTGAGGCTGTATTTATTCGCGAGTTGAGTGGGAACACAGCGATGAAGGCCAATCTCAAGAACCGTATGCGAAGTGTCATTTGGGAGTTTCAACACGGCTTTCGTTATCGAAGATGCCCAGTCGCACCTCGAAATTAGAATGGCGTCGAGGACATCACAATTGGAGAATCCAATCTCGATTTCAGGCCAGGAATCAGTTTCAGCTGATCGGTGTCTGTGAAGTTTTGTGGGCGGCAAATCAAACTCCTCGCGTTTATCGCAAAGAGATTTCAGTGTGTCGTATATGCCTCGATTTGCTGATGTGTGAAATTGACCCCTCAAGCTGATCCGGCTGGCTTTGATGTTGGCAGCACGAGATTTCGAGATAAAATCTCCCTCCATACTCTCTGGGACTGTAATAGTCATACTACACTCGTCTTTGATGACTGATACATAAGCCTAAACCCGATTAGTTGAGAAGTACAGTTCGTGAGGATGCTATTACATTTGGTATACTTGCAACAATCTCCCGCAAGCGCTCTTTCTCCCCCGGAGAAGACCATCTTGCAACAAATACACTTGTTTTGTGGGGCGTGGCCTGCCAGATACCATCCAGGTCAATCAGCGCACCCATTCCTGCAGCGAGTCGCAAAGCGCGACTTGCCATCTTGAGAAGAACATCTTCACTTGAAGAAAGTGCTACTGCCTGTGCAGCGATTTGGCCCGTACAAAATCCTTCGATCACAATGGAAGAGCTTCTGACGTGCGATCTGGACCCCGAATCTCTCCAGAGTTGAAGAAACTCAAAGTATTGGACAATATGAATGATTACTGTCAACGGCGATAGCAGCGTGTTGGGTGGGATTGAATCCCATGCATCTGCCGATTCGTATTTTTGAAAATTGGCAGGCGAAAGAATTCCAGTTTTAACCCACTGAGATAAAGATTCCAGATATTTCAGTCCTGGTGTATTCGAAAGAGCAGGTTCAATTTCAACCAATGAGAGCCACGCATTTGGGAGATCGCGGATCGCTTCCGCGAACTTGTATAATCTCTGATCCCCCAACAAAACACGCCGAATATATTTGAGAAAATCTTTGCTAGGCCATGAGGTAGATGGGCCAAATGCAATCAACGAGGGGACTGGAAAAGATGCCATTGATTTCCGTGCGGTCATGCTTGATGGTCATGGATAGTGGAAGCACGACTGTGGTGGTAGGAATATGTACAATTTGTTGGAAGGTGTGGCAAGGGACGATATATTTACAGATACCAATAGGTGGTTTGTGCCACCAAAATAATCATAATAGCACTTCAATACTTCGTTTCGACATGGTTATGATATTTAAATCGCTCAAGAGGACCTCTACTCTCCTCTACTCTACGAAATCTCACAAGGCAAATCATGGAAGCAGAGCACACCTTCCCATCGAGCGTCTCCAACCATGTCTGTGAGGTGGAAAAATTTGTAATAGACATCAATTGGGCAATTGATATCCCCGTAAGGAATGGGCCACATTTGCTTTGCCGCCAAGGAAAGGCCCGGAAGGCTCTACGCCTCGTACTCACAGAGCAGTATTCGAGCTGCACGATCAAAATTTCTGGGTCAGCAAGACTTGTGAGTGTGACTTCGGGGACTTAAGGGTGCGTTCCCCCGTTTTCTGGGTAAGATGTACGAGCCGGAGTAGGAATATTGTGCATATTCAGCCTTCAGGAGGAACTCTTGGTTGTTTGAGTGCAACCTCTTTGGATTACTACAACGTGACCAATGTGATACTTCACCCGCATCTGTGGGCGAGGAGCAAGAGCAATTCCGAATCCCGAGACATCCAAGAATTGCCTTGGTGAATTTTGTTGTCCACGCAGTCAGATCGAGTAATATGCGTACGAAGCAAATTCACGAAGCACAGATGACATTGTAAACTGGGATCATAATGCACAGAGTTCGGGGACCGAAGAAATACCTTGCTTCGCATCAGCAGCTCTGGATCTTTTCCCTGTAATCTGCACTACTCTTTTGACATGCCAGACGTGGACGCAGGTAAGACGCACTTATGTTCATGAATGCGCGTGTAAAGTGCGGCACAATGCATTGCATACAAGTTCCGCGTGAACATTGGTGGTGCGGGAGCCAAATGCAATATTCAACATGCTGTTGAAGACATGTCAGCCGGCATGAACCGAAAAGTGTAAATTCTTATATTGACATTATATGGAGGCACAGCTGCAGTTCAAGGACTAGCCACACAGAGCATAGGATTGGATTGAACACCTGTACTACGGCAGAACCGAGGCTAACCAACACCGTTCATTTGTTTCCCAAGATTATGTCGGCAATCCTTTCTGCGATTGCATATACCCCGGCCTGATAATGAGAGGCTATAGAAACTGGAATAATACTAGCATCGGCAACTCTCAAACCTTGAATGCCCTTTACTCTGCAATCAGTGTCCACGACAGTGCCCATAGATGCCGTGCCAGCGTTTTGGAACATACTCGCGCCCACATGGGCGAGTCGAGCATCAATTTCCTCATCAGTGCAAGAACTTGTTAGTCGTGGATAGCCTGGTGGAGGTGTTTCGTGCTCCACATAGGTCAATGCCTCTGGAGTTTCCATGATTCGTATTGCTGCTCTGAATCCCTGCCGCATGATAGTCCGGTCGATCTCAGTTGCGAGATAGTTCGGGTCCAGAATAGGATCATCAGCGACGTTCGTTGAAGCGAGAGTGATGGAGCCTCGGCTAGTGGGAAGCAAAATGACTACGGGCGTAGCAACGTGAGTTCCATCTGGTGGAATCCGATAGGGTGTGCCTGCGCTGGCGATAGGCGCATAGGGCATCAGGATCTCGACATGGCCACGAAGTCCGGACCCATATGTTGCATTGATTGACGTACCGTCAACAGTCGCTGCAGGTGACAATACCTCGTCAGGTAGTGCGAGAGTAATGATCCAATCAAAAGGCATGCCCGTGCGGAAGCTGGGATCATTGAAGTTTGGAGATCCCATTGCGAGACCCTGCTCAGGATTCCTGAGTTTCCAGAACATGGAGCCCGAAATGTGATCGTGAAAATTCTGCCCCACGGGCAAGTCGACAATAGTAGTAATACCCAAGGATTGCAAATGGTCCCTGGGGCCAATACCGGAGAGCATCAGAATTTGCGGGGTTTTGATTGCACCGGCGCAGACGAGGACTTCCTTAGCTTTGAAAGTTCGACCATCGTCCAACGTAATTCCAGTAGCTGACTTGGTCTGTTGATCAATGTCCACCCTTGCAACAACGGCGTTCGTAAAGACGGTGGCTTGAGATAAGTCGTAAGCAAGACCGGCTGGCTGCCTAAGCGCGTTTTTGACATTATCAGTGAAAGGCGCCACACCCAGCGGATTGCCGTCATTTCCGTCGGAAGTATATTCTATGCCGCTCTGTATGACAGCTTTCAAAGTCTTCTCCTTCAGAGGGTACTTTCTGAGGCCAGAGAAGTTGGCGATGGGTCCGTCATAGCCGTGCTGATCAACTGAGGCAGTGGCGCCACGATCATGGAACGTCTCCGATCTTTTGAAATACTTCAGAAGATTGGCATAATTCCACCGGTCATCACCCACTATGCGGGCCCAGTCGTCGAAGTCCACGGAGTGTCCACGCGCCCACAATCCATAATTCACGGCGGAACTACCAGAGAGGATTTTCCCGCCATAATTTGCAATTTCACGGTTGCCAAGATGGGCCTGCTTGACAGACTTCCATCCATACTCCCACTCGGTCGCATGGAGTAGAGGACCGCCAGTGGGGCTCATGATTTGGTCTGAATAGTTTTCAGGGCCCGCCTCGAATACGGCCACTCTGTGGCCAGCACGGGATAGGCGTGAGGCAAGGACGCAGCCCACCGTGCCCCCGCCCACAATGATGTACTCGTACTCAGATGCCATCTTTCCAATGAACGATGTGTGACTGTTGAAGAATAGGTGTGCTTGGATATTTAGAAATGTAACTACACTTGGAGCTTCAGATGCATGTGTGGGATGTTTTATATCATCTAGACAGGTCGACGAAATGGTAGAGGACTTGTCACGCCCCAGTAGGCAACGTTCAACCAACCTTGTGGTACGAACGGGGTGCAGGTCTTACTTCGGGCAGCGAGAATACTGGAGAGGTTGGCTTCTCTGGGTTGAGTGTAATCTGTGTGTCGCATTGGGTATAGCCTGATCGCCTGCGCCGCTTGAGCCTGCGGCACGGTATCGTAAGTAATGAAAGAAATCGTGTTAGATTACGATACGTCCACATGCCAAGTCTAACGGCGACAACCCTTGCACTGCACTCGTGTTCTCTACAGTATATAGTATGTATGTATGCGAGCTCCCCAATGGACGCTTCCGCTTGGCCCAGGGTCTGCGGAGCTGGCACTGTCTCGCCCAAACTAGCTGCATTCCTACAAACCTGCATCCATGTCTATTATCTTGTGCAGGAATTCATCCCTTGCTTACATGGTGCACGTATGCCTTTTATTATATTGCACAGGGACTCGTTCCATGCTTACATGGTGCATGGTGCATGATATGTACCTGTACATGCTGGGTCTAACGTCGATTCCTTTTGTATGTATGCCGCAAGCTGCCTAATGAAGACTTCAGCTCAGTCTAGGGTCCGCAAAAATGGCACCGTCTCATTCAACATAGCTGCATACATGCTATGTGTCGTATCATATCTTCCAGGAACACTAGAAGTCGAAACCGCTTGTGAATCATACGTTACTTATCCTTGAGCACTTATCTTTAGCTACGTATGTTAGTCGCCGTCTCGCCCTCTGTTCTGCTTAAACTTTAGCGCATCATACTGTAATCCACTTGATCGAACTATGCCAGAAGGTGGAGAACTCATAAACGGCCTTCCGGCTGAGTATTGGAATGAAAGTAGGGTGGATGTCTTGATTGGGGCTTCTACCTTCCTCATCATTCTCACTGTCGTTACAATTGTCCTGCGCTTTTACGCTCGTATATCATCGCGCGCGCCGCTATGGTGGGATGACTGGTTTGCTCTGGCGACTGTGGTGAGTTCCTCAATCATCATCCCAATTCTTCGCTTCTCTACTCGTCGAAGATCGCATTGCTAACGCGACTCGCACCGTCCCTACAGCCCTTTGCGCTCCTAAATCCCGTTTATGATCTTGTTCAAATCCACTATGGCTTTGGGAGACATCAAGCCGTCATGGTCAAGACCGATCCTCATCGGGCGGAAATCTTCTTTTTCAACTTGTACATCATTCTCATATTCTACAATGTCGGTCTGGCCATCTTCAAATACTCCTTCCTGGCGCTGTACATTCGCTTGTTTCGCGTTTCGACCAAACTTCGCTACAGCTGCTACGTGCTCGGTGTCTTGATCACCATGTGGTCAGTCTCCTGCGTGTTTGCTATTGTCTTCCGCTGCCGCCCCGTTCAAGCAAACTGGGATCCAACAGCTGGGAAATGTATTCCTATGCGACCCGTCTTTCTGGGCCAAGCTATACCGACTATCATTTTCGACATCATAATTCTGCTACTTCCCGTACGCCTTGTTTGGGCGATCCAAATGCCGCGTCCGGCCAAGATTGGTGTCTTGGTGGTCTTTGTTTTGGGTGGACTTGTCGCAGTTATCAGCATTGTCAGACTTTACGTGGTTTTAAACACCACCGAAGCAGACGTTCCGTGTAAGTTCATGTTCTGCTATGAAAACCGTAGTCCCAAACCAAACCAACCTCTAACTTGTACGCGAAAGGGGACTATCCCACTATTGGTCTATGGTCTGCCGGAGAACCAATTACCGGTCTTGTCTGCTGCTCGCTACCAGCATACACGCCTGTTCTCCGAAGAGTCCTCGCACATTTCAAGATCGGTTGGTCGAGCATGTCGCAAAGGACCAGCCGCAATAAGTCTAAGGGCCCAGTTTCCCTAATTCCCTCCTCCGTTCGCACAGGACGCTACCAACGCTCAGGCAAGGGTTCGGACACGTTTGAGCTCACAGAGACGGGGCATGGAGATGAGAGTCTTGAGACTCGCGTAGACTACGGCGGTCATGGTACAAATCATGGGAATGGGGGGATCCGTGTTTTGCAGGAAGTGGATGTTCAGAGCCATACCAAGAGCACAAGCTGAGGTATGCCTTTGTCTCTCATGATATCTAATGTGTAATCCATCCTGGCTTTTCATGTACCTCAAAATGATTCTGTACTCTCGACTGGAATTGCCACCGGTGGTATCTCGAGATCGTGGTCATGAGCCTCAAGTGTGTTTTTCGGGGTTCGCATTGAGATAGGCCCTCAGTCGGAGGGCGACCAGCGTACCATGGTTCTTTAACCTCAACACCACACATATTCCAAATCCGTACATCTCCACTGGTTCGTTGGGATGTCACATACGTCAAATGCGCAGTCAATAGGCTCCCAGTGCTGATGGTGATGACTTTAATTGACATTCTGCTCCCCAGATCAGGTTAACAATCTTATAATCGTCTCGATCATCAAATCTATCCGCAGAATAAACATGTCTTGTGTCATTACCCCATATCTGGAACAGATTTATTTGATTACCTATCTAACCTCATTCTTATCAACTTGGCGTCGGTCCTTATCTTAAGTTATGTAACTATAGGCATGCCATCTCATAGTTTAAATTGGGACCTAGGAAAGGCATAAGTTAGCACGTAAAAGAAAATACAGTTCTTAAGAAACTCTGTTCTTGGTGTATCTTAAGCAAGTGGCTAAATAACATTGAAGCCTTAAATAATTCGGCAGACGCGTTGACTGGAATGGGCGGGCTACGACTCCCGCGAAGTATCGGTTGGATCAAAGTAATTTTTTGTTGTGACTGACCACATGCATGAGCGCAAGAAATGTGGTAGTATTTGAAGCTACATTGTTTCCATACTACCGATGCAGACGTAGGTTGCTTGCGATAGACGCAGTAACGCTGCGCTTTAGTTGGTAAATCTAAACAGTCCTAACGAGAAGTGAAAGAATCTAATGCTCAGTCATGACTGAAGGGGACTGATCACTGCTGGACTGAAGGTCGACGGCTTCAGGATGAGGTATAGAGCGACAATCGAACGGGCCATCCGAGGTGTGTGAATTCAATGTGAAGCTTATTAGTTTCGTGATAACTACGGAAAATGTGTCCTGTCTGGAGCTCGAGGGCAGATCGATTGTGTTTTACATTACCAGGTGTTTTTTTTTTGATTGGAAGTTACAGTGATTCCTACACTTAAAAATGATGATAAAAAAATTACCAAGTGTTTGTGCCGCGTAGAAATGCGATGAATCACGATTCTGCTTAGTTATACCAACAACCAAGCATGATGCTCTAAATATCTCCCCCATTCTGCATTTGTACTGTACGTACGAGTGAAAACGCGACGTGTTGCTCACTACACCCTAACGCGATTGCCCTGGTTACCTTGCGAACGCAACGCCCAAGAAGATTATAGGCAGTTTCCCCGAAGCATATTGAGCATAACTGTTTTACGAGAACTGCTAAAATGACCAAGCGGGCCTCAACTACTCGATGATTTTGCGATTCGCTATTGGCACACTCCCGCGCTGCTTTGGTGTTTCTGTGTTCGTTTCGTAGAAGTTGGAACTCGAAATCTGGAAGACAACTATTACGCAAAATTCCCGAGTGTTGGTTGTGTTTTATGGATGTTTGGACGGACAGTACGAGTAGTAAGACGTTTCGTACAAAATTTCGATATCGATGCCAATTTACAGACATTCAACAGCATTATGGTAGGTGTCTTCAACTTGACTAGAGAGCATGAGGTACACTTGCAGGTAAAGTCGCTCGTGGCTATCGTATACTTTTTGAGCATTTTAAGGATGCATGATGTCATCTTTGGGGGCCATTAACTGCAGATGGGTTAGAGTACTAACAATGCTGTCCTGTAGTGAGCAATTGAGTTCTGCATAAGGTGGTGGAATTCTGATTCCATTGCCCGTAGAAGGCTAGTGCATTCTGTACGGTGCGTTCGTGGATGACAAAGTCAGGCATTAATTTTGCCACACCAAGAAGTATCAGATATTAGTAACGGAGTGTGCAGAAACTATGCAGTTTACATAAGGCTTTTCAATAAGCTGCGATGATCTCGCGGAAATCCACTGTATGTGAAACTCTTAATTCAGTAAGAATTCGGGGAATGGAATTCGTGATCAACCGTTTTGAGGGCGGAGTTCCGCGACTATATACGAGCTTGATCCACATGTGCACTTACCCGGTATGCACGTGACAACTCTTGATGCGACCCTATGAAGTATATAATTGCCTTTCCCAAGCATTTTGATGAACACAAACATCAAATTCATTTGCCTATAATACCAGCAATCAAGTAATTAAGCAATCGCCACACAATTGAACGCAACACTTGTTCGACCATGGCCTACCCAAAAACCTACCGCGCTTTCCGTAGGACCAAAACACCATACCCTCGCACAATCGAGCTGCATGAGGAGACTTTGCCCGATTCTTTGTCTTCGCATGATGTTGTCATTCGCATTCATGCAGTCTCCTTGAATTATCGCGACAAAGCTATGCTAGAGGAGGGACGCTACCCAGCACATGTGCGAGACGGCGGCATACCTGCGTGTGATTGTGCGGCAGAAGTCGTAGCAACTGGTCCACAAGTCTCAGAATTTGCAGTCGGAGACCGAGTATCTGTGACTCCGGCTCTTTCTCTGATAACAGGCGCGGAAAGGGATCAAGAGGCAACAGCTATGGGTGGAGATTCGACTGGCGTTTTGAGGGAGTATGCTGTGTTCGAAGAAAAACACCTGGTCAAGATTCCGGATCACCTCTCATGGGAGGAAGCAGCTACAGTCAGTGATTCCTTAGATTCAACTTCAATAGCTAACACATGTAAACAGATTCCAGGTGCTGGTATATCCGCTTGGCGCAGCTTGGATAGCCTGAAGGGACTGACAGAAGGTGCAACTGCCGTCTTACAAGGTAGTTCGAGCCCACCATATATTGGGACGTAGAACTGACCGTGATACAGGTACTGGTGGAGTCAGCATGTACGCGCTTCTCATCTGTCTAAGCGCAGGTATTAGGCCAATCATCACGTCTTCCTCGGACGAAAAATTGGCAAACATCCTGAAGCTAGACCCCAGAATTGCGGGAATAAACTACAAGACGCACCCAGACATCACTGCCGAGGTTTTGCGGATCACACAAGGCAATGGTGTCGATTACGTTGTGAACAATGTCGGCCTCTCGTCCGTCCCTGAGGACATCAAGTCACTGCGCAAGTGGGGCGGGTCAATTGCCTTAGTCGGATTTCTGGAAGGGTTCAAAGCTGGCTGGCCATCCGAAGTTCTCTTCCAGTTGCTCGAGAAAGCAGCTAAGCTTCAGTATGTTAACAACTCTTTCTTCTATAGCGTGCTCGGAAATGATTGCTAACCTTACACAGGGGTATTATGATAGGCTCCAGAATCGATCTTCAAGAGCTGAACACATTCATCGGGGAGAAGAAGATTCGCCTCGACACTTTGATTGATCGTACATTTGCATTCGAAGACTCGGCAGCTGCCTTAGACTATCTCTGGACAGGATCGCACGTCGGGAAGATCGTAATCAAGATTCCTTAGATTCGTGGGTGATGTGATCTGCTTGTGGTAATGCAAAGGCGATGTTTTCAATATCTTGCAGAGATGAGACATTGCCACACTGGATAATCAAACGACGAATTGCACCCCCCTCATGATTGGTTTATAGGTTGGACTAGAATACAATATAAAAGACCGTTTGGCCAAAAATTGACACTGCAGCAGGCTTGTGAGTTCTCTCACACAGTGCTCACGATCAAGATATTCAGGGAAGGCCAACATCACTAAAGGCCATGATCATGACATCCTCAAGGGCTTACCCCGCATTTTGGCCCTTGGTCCGTATTAACGGAAGCTTGCACCGTATGGAGGAGAATAAATCTTAATCTCCCGCTACGTGACACTAAGCCACTACGCGAGTCCATCGCCGGCTTAGTATAATCCTATTCGCGGATATAAAGAAAGGATGTTGCTGCATTGCTAAGTGGCTGTAATTCTAGATTGCATCTTCTAAAGTTTTCTATGATGAGCGGCACCCCCTCTAATGTTTGTCCCTTGGGGCATCATAAAATTCAGAGTATCAACAATGGAAAGATTGCGAACGGGACTATCAAAGCCGGCGGAGGGAATAAGCTTGCTCCCGGGAGCTACATAAACTGGAATGCTAAAGGGGTTGAAAAGATATCTGAGGGAGAGGCAAAAGACATACAGGAAGCTGCGGACCAGTTCAATCGATTTCAGATGATGAACTTCAATGAGCACATGCACTGCTTGAGAGGCACACACCTCAAGACACAAGGGGTATGTTCCAACAGCATGGAAATCGACTATTCTGTGCTGACCTCCTCCATGTGCGTGATGGGGAAGTTTATAGTTCATGGAAATCTTCCATCGCACCTCGCACAGGGAATGTTTGCAAAGCCGGGAACGTACGACATGATCATGCGTTACTCTTCGCTCACCCCGAAAATAGTCCCTGATAACGTGCCTGCACCGCGCGGTATTGGAATGAAGATTTTCGGAGTAGAGGGCGAAAAATTGTGGGGCGAAGACAAGAAAACACAGGACTGGACGTTCAACAATTATCCTATTCTTGAATTGCGGAACCCAAAGACGACCCTTGAGATCGCAGATGCCCTGGAAAGGAACTGGAATGACATACCGAAATTTGCCGAAGAGCAAGCCAAACGCGTTGATGCCGATGTTGCAACTCTTGGGTCACAGCTGCCCCGCCAACACAGTAAGTAAAATGCCAGCCTCAAGTAACACATGATGAGATCGACAGTGGTCGCCATGCCCGAATATTCTCAATCCGCCTACCGATTTGGAGAATATGTTGCGAAGTTCGGCGTCTTCCCGCTCGGCGAATCCCAACTCAAGCTTGAAGACAGCGAGATTGAAGATTCGGATCCAATCAACATCATATCGCAAGAGTTACGGGAATTTCATTTGAAGCAAAAAGTCACGTATTCTTTCTGTGCGCAGCTTTTGCAAGATCTCGATGAGCAGCCGGTCGAAGATATTGGTACGTATTCTCAACAATAACACTTTTTCGATAAACACACTCTAGCGGTGTAGCACTCCGACAGCATAATTCATGCTGCCTCTGCTGAAATTGACTTCTAGGTATTGAGTGGGATCCCGAGAAGTATCCATTTGAGCAGATTGCAACGCTCGAGTTTCCTCCCCAGGATAGTTGGCTGCCAGAATTCAGAACATGGTTAGTAGTTCTCATCTCAAATGCCACCTCAAAGACCGAGCACGACTGATTGTGTGCATTAACAGGTGGGATGACCGAATCACCGTTAATAGCTGGCATGGCTTGAAAACACATCAGCCACTTGGAAGTACGAATAGGATGCGGAGAGTTGTTTATGCAGAGAGCAGAAAACTGAGACTGAGAGTTAATGGTTATAAGGACTACGTGGAACCTGCAAATCTCAACGACGTGCCATGCCCAGTCCCTGCTCCAACTCTGCAACTCAGGTACCCAGACGCCACGCAGACCGTTGCAGTGTTGTGAAATCATCTACTCTCGGGCAAATCAGATTTTACTCTGGCTAGGACTGTGACTTTGGTTTACTCCATGTAGCATATCGAAATATAGTTTGTGTTCATCAATCCATGAATCGCATCGTGGGTGTGGGCGTGGGTGTCATAGTGAGGTGGGTAGGAGTTGATGGAAGATTGAAGTGGAAAGCCTTGTAAGAACTCTGCTGTAGCTTTTTTTATAGCAAGGGGAACAAGCGTACTATAGTTCTATTCTTTAACCTTAACACCACATATATCTAAATCTTTTGCATCTCTACAAGGTTGTTGGGACGTCGTATACGTCACTACGTCGCATGCGCAGTCAATGGATCGCATGTGTGAGACTAATCACGTGATCGGAATCCTGTACTTGTATCAGAGGTACAGCTATCATCAGCCCCACGGATTAGTATAACCAGTATGTACATACTAAAAACATGGCTATTATAGTCGGCATTATCTCATCAAGTTAGACTGCACTCGAATCTGGTACGGAGCGGCTCGATAATCGCCCAGCATGATGTTAGGCACTGGCTATGGTACGTGCACCAGGCAGCCGTCCACCGAGCGGCCGTCCACTATTTTGCGCCCTTCCGACGCCGCCATCTCATTGCCAGATCCACCCCACAACAGCAGCAGTCTTACTGCGGCGTCACTACGCCCTCGATGATTCGATCTCCTACACTGTATCCAGCGAGCACTATATGCCATTTAAGCCCACAATTCTGCAGGATCAACCGCGCCGCCTACTTTTAGGCGGCGATCCGCTACCAGTACAATAAGGGCGCACCGCCATTGTACTCTGATCGACAAAGGGCTGCAGCCACGAGCTGCAAATGTATAAATTTGTTCGGCATCCACCCATCATGTTGCGCACCAATACCTTGTATTCCTCCTCATCCATCAATCGGCATTGGCGGCTCCCCACGACTGCCTCACTACAAGTCCCGATTGTCTTTCGGCCGCCGATTCATCTTAGATCAAATAACTTCGTGCTCAGCATATCGCGCCAGAGTCATTCGTCCGCCCAGAAAAACATGCCTGTACCTGCATTATCCACCCTTCAACATGTTACCGAGAAGAAGCTAAACAAGCTTGCGCGCCACCAACAAAACTTTGAATCGGAAAAACAGTCAATCCTGAGGGATGTAGCGGCGACCGATGATCCTAGAGGCAAGGTGCAGGCGCTTCTGGAAGGCTTCAAGAGGTACGGTGTGAAGCCAAGATCGCCCACTCTTTCTACAAAAAATCTCGAGATCTTTGTCCGTCAAGCGGAGCACGACCCATCCGTATCGGCAACTCTTTTGAGCGATTGGCAACGCAGGCTCGAGCATGAACTGGATATATCCAGCGCCAAGTACGATTACACGGCCTTGTTTGGAAGACTCGTCATGGAATGGATCAAAAACCCCAACCCAGCAACTTCAGGGCATGGAGAACGTTCTACGACTAGCGACTCAGACTCTGAGACTAGCGGAAGTTTCGATACAATCGGACGCAAGGAAATGCATGAGCAGCGAAAAGAGTGGGAAAGTTATGCATTTGTGGAGCGCAAGGTCGATGAAGCCAAGATCGAGTCTTACCTCACAGACATTTTCACATCCAAACGAGAGTACATTGTTGAAAAGTCCCCTCTAGAGAAGATAAGACATCAGCTACGATATGTTATGGACTTCAAATCCGATCTGAAAACTCCGGAACCAAACGACGGAACAAAACCTCCAGTCCCGGCTGAGAATGAGTACCGATTTACGACAGAGAAACTCAAGTCTTGCATCAAGGGTGTTCTGAACTCGGACCTCCTCGCTGGAAAAAAAAGGCAGGCGTTGGTCGACCTTCAAAGTCAACCCGAAGTGCTAAAAGAACTTGTTGTTGTCTTGAATATGGATTTGGAGGAGTTGGACGAATGGGAATGGGAACCAACACCCGTTCCACTCTTTATGAGGCGCCAACTCAACGGGAAGTACCGTGTCTACATGGACGAGGAAACCCACCAAGCAATACTATTGCACTTTATCGGCAAAATCTGGAGTACCGCAGTGAAGAGTGCATTCACCTCATTCGCTCATTCCAGCGAGTGGAAATATGCCGCCCGTTCGATCATGGGAGTGCAGTCTCGAGAACGACGAAAGTATTTCCTGGATGAATCCCAGAGCACTCGTGACCCGACCCGAATCATTCGACGTAAACAGTACTGGGATGAGTACTTCATGTTGCAGTTGCCTGAGCACAGCTTTGAGGATGTTCGAGACTATAATGCCGAGGACCAGAAGTCTCAACCGGAGAAATCGCCTTTCACAACAAAGCAGAATATGCTGCGTCTCCTCACCACCGAGATGCTCCTCAACAAGAAGTTGTACGGTGAATTCACAGTTGTACAGTCCGACTTCAAGTGGTTCGGGCCCTCGTTTCCTCATGCGACGATCTTCACGGTGTTGAAATTTTTCGGCGTTCCAGAAAAATGGCTGCGCTTCTTCAAGAAGTTCTTAGAGGCCCCCGTAGTTTTCGCGCAGGACGGACCGAATGCTGAAAGCCACGTACGAAAGTGTGGAATCCCAATGTCTTACGTCTTGAGTGACGTGCTTAGCGAGGCTGTCCTGTTCTGCCTTGATTTTGCCGTCAACAAGCGAACACAAGGAGCAAACATTTATCGATTCCATGACGACCTATGGGTCTGGGGTCAAGAGACAACCTGTGTTGAAGCATGGGATGCCATTCGCCTTTTCACCCATATAATGGGTTTGAACCTAAACGAGGAGAAGACCGGGGCAGCATTGGTATTATCACGAGCAGAAAAGCGGGACGTACACCCCAGCCTCCCCCAAGGAAAAATAAAATGGGGATTTCTATACCTCGATGCTGCCGCCGGTCGCTGGGTAATCGATCGCGCTCAAGTCGATGAGCACATTGAAGAACTACGGCGTCAACTCTCAGCCTGCCGCAGTGTAATGGCATGGGTTCAAGCATGGAACAGCTATGTTAGCCGTTTTTTCCGGGCCAACTTTGCTGATCCAGCGAATTGCTTCGGGCCAAAACACAACGAGATGATCATTGCAACATTCAAACATATACAAAAGAGATTATTCACGGAAATGGGCGCTACCAATGTCACCGACCATCTCCGCAGCCTTCTCAAGCAGCGGTTCGACACAGACGACTTTGTGCCTGATGGATTTTTTTACTTTCCAGTTCAACTCGGTGGCCTTGGAGTGCGCAATCCGTTTATTGATGCCTTCGCGACATCCAAAAAATCATTTCGCAACGGCGAGGACCAGATCGAACGTGCCTATGAGCTGGAACACGAACGCTACAAACAACTCGAAGAACTTTGGAAAGAGGGCAAACTTGGACAGAACCAGATCACCCGCAAAAATCTACCCAAAGATGCGTCTAACATCGAGAATGAACCGTTTATGAGTTTCGAGGAGTACATCAGATATCCAGAGGAGACATCGTCATATGTCGCTTTAGCTTACGAGCGGCTCATGAGGTCTCCAGAGGAAGAGATTATTGAAGCGTCCGCAGAAATGCTCACAGCTATTCGGAACCTGGGTTTGACTGACACAACGTACTGGAGATGGATCCACAACTTGTATGTGGGTGACATGAAGCAGCGCTTTGGAGACCAGGGGCTTCAACTCGGAGAACGTGATCTATTGCCTCTGGGGCTAGTAGATATGTTGAAAAGTGAAAAGGTCCGCTGGGAAGGTTGACGAGAGAACGAACACAAATCGAGCCTCATGAATTTGTAATACACAGCAGGTGTGATGAAAGTGAATTTTAGAAACTCAACTTCTGTACAAAACTGTTAGATACCCCACTTAGCATTACTATAGAAACAATAAACCCCTATCTTCAATATAGAGATACGTTTTGTTCAATTTCCCACTTACTCATATAAGAAGAGTTATTCATACTCAGACTAACTAGAGGTATAGAATTTCCGTTGCTAAAACTAGATAAGTTCAACTGTATACTATCATAGGTGCAATGCATTACATGTATGCAGCAAAGTCCCTTCGGCATCACACATGACCACCTGTCGTGGTGAGTCTATACAGTGCAGCGTGTGCGTCCTGGGCACAGTCTATGGGATACCGTTATCGAAATGATAAAGCGCAGCTCGGATGACGGACTGGGCGGCGTGTGCTTTATTCAGGATAGCAGATGACGAGATGAAATGTCGACGAAATGGAAGAGTGACATTTTACATACACAACAGTGAATTTCGATCGAATGCGCTGACATGGGGCTCCCGGCGCGTACCGGGACCTCTTGGAACATGCATCATTGCTTTCGGACTAGCATGGATAGTACTGGCAATCTTTTTTTATCTTTGACCCGGATAGACTGTCGTAAACGCAAAAACTATGAGCTTCAGCCCACTAATAGCGGGATATTGGTTCATGTTTGGCGTTGTGGTTTATGTTACTTTGGGAAGAAGGTACGTATGCTAGTTTATCTATCCAATTACAATCTTGATTAATACAGAGCATTTATAGCACTGAAAAGGTCCAATTCTTGAGACATGGAGAATCATAAAGAATTTTTATGAGATAATGCAAGTCGTTTGTCTGCTGTGGGAGGATCTATGGATCTAAGAACCTGTTTTAGAGGCATGCCTCCATTGTAAAAAAATGAATAGCTAGCAGAGTACATGAATTTACTCGGATTAGATTACTTTTACGAGACTATGATTGACTCACCCAAGCTAAAAGCTCGCTTATTTACGCTAAACCTATTTAAAGAAATTCAAAAAAATTTAACTTTGTACGTAGTAAGTAAAGAAAAAAATATATATTATAACTCTTTTAAATAGATTTTTAATAACTCTAACTTTAGCCCTAACTTTAGGCTCTAACCCTAGGCCCTAACCCTACTATTATATATAAAAAAAATTCTATATTATAAATAGTTTATTATTATTAAAATAATATTTAAATAATACTGCTGTAACATCGCCGCATAAGAGTTAGTATTAAAGAGGATTAATATTGCTAAGGCGCTACTAGTTAGTGTAGGCAGCTTAGTAAAAGCACATAAAAGGCGCACCTAAGGCACTAAATAAGGATAAGTGTTATTCTAAACTATTAGAAGAAAATACTTTTTAAAAAAAGCTATTTTTTACTATTACTAGTAGTGTAAAGCAAGTACTATTGCCTATAACTACGCCTTACATAATAACACTTCTTAGTAAATAGCTAGAGATAGCTTCTTTAACCTAATCTTAGTAGCAGGCTTTTAACTGTAGAAGCCTAGAGCTTAAAAGAAGAGACTTTATAATAGTTACTACTGCTATAGATGCTCTTAACCTTATAGGCGCACTTACTATAATAGAGTAGCATATTTAGGCTGCTAAAAAAAAAAGAAATGCTTTTTTAGCAGCCTATTACCTCTAAGAGCTAAAAAACAAGATTGCCCTTTTAAAGGGTGCTACGCTAGCTCTATTTATAATAAACTTTACTATAAGAAAGATACTTAAAGTAAAGGTAACAGGTTAGCGCAAGCAAAATGCAAGCAGCTTATTACACTACGCGCTAGCAAAGTAAAGTCTAAAAATAAAAAACTTTGCAGACTATAAGAAAAAGAATTATAAAAAATATTAGAAGTTCTTTTACTTTTATAAACTAGCGTTTAGACTTACTCTTTATAAATTTGTATAAAAAGGTAATTAGATTGCTTAGGCTATGCAGTACTTATAAAGAGACCTAAAAAAGCTTTAGTACGCATATTATAAGTATATATTAAAAAAAAACAAGGCAGCGTTAACTTAGAAGTACTTTTAGACATTTATGCTAGACATACTTTTAAACTCTATTAACTAAAGCTTAAAAGCATTTATAGCGCACGCGTAGGCTATGCAATATAAAAACTAAAGCGTTTACTCTTTTGCAACCTACCTTAGCATTCTAAAAAATTAACTTACTCTTTATATAAAAGCTTAAAAGGTGTAATATTTATTTATAAAACTAAAACTAGAGTTGCAGCGCTCTATTACTAACTATTACTAAATTTTTTTAACATAAAAAGGCCTTATCTTATTAAGTTTAATGCTAAAATAAAATAACTAGCGCATAAGCAACGCGCACTTGTAAAACAACTATAATAAAGAAAAGAAAATTATATAAAAAAAAATAAAGGAAAAAAAGCTCTATTACCTAATATTAGCTTTAAAAAATAAGTTTTAAATTACCTGCTATAAGTGCAAGAAGCAAAGTTATTATGCTAATAAGTATTAAAATAGTAACTTAAACTGCAAGCCTATAGAAATTAATTAGGCAGAAAAAAGACACGCTTTACTAAAACTCTAGCTACAGTAAAGCGTGTGCTACTAGATATTTTACTAGGCATAAAGCGCAGGTGTTACGCAATAAAAGCAACATTAAAAGAATAAAAACTACTTTTTATTCTAGACCCTTAAGCTAATGTTAGCCTTATTAGTTAATAAGTAGCTATTAAGATAGAACTGCAACTAATAGAAAGAGCAGATCTTTTATAGTTAGGCTAGATTAAGTTATAGTATTAAAGCACCTACGCTGCTTATGCGCTTTAGTTATAACTTTTAAATAACTAGTAGGTGCAATGCTAAACCTATGCTATAGTTTATAAAGTTAATAAAAAAAAGGTACTTCTTCTTTTAAGTAACCTATTTTTAAAAAAAAAGCAATTAGCTTTAACTGCAGCACTTAAACATAGAGGTAGAAGTATATAGCTAGAAATATCTAGCTTATTTCTATTAAAGAATATTTAGAAAACGTTAAGTAGGCTAGCATAGAGCTATATTTACTAGAGGTGTTATAAATAATAGTTATATATATAGAGTACACTGCTAGCATCTACACTGCAGGTATAGCGCACACTTTTTACATCTCTAAGCTACTTTAAAACTATATAGATGTTTTTAATAAAGTTAAAGCATTAGAGCTCTTATTATTTAAAAGCTCTAATTATAAGATTTTTATTATAGAAGAGAAGGAGCCTCTTTATAGCCTGCTATACAGCTTGTTAGAACGTAAGCTCTAGGTGCTCTGTAAATACTTAGAAACTGCTTTATAAAAAGAATAGATTTAGTATAGCACTAGCCTAGCAGGGGCACTTATTCTTTTTATTTTTAAAAAAGATAGAAAATTACAACTGTGTGTAGACTACTAGGGTCTTAATATAGTAACAGTAAAAGATTGTTGCCTGCTACTACTTATTAGAGAGATATTAAACTGCTTGTTAGGCGTATGTTACTATATAACTCTAAATCTTAAAGACGCTTACTATTAATTGCAGATTAAGGCGGGGAATAAGTAGAAGACAGCGTTCTAAATAAAATATAGCTATTTTAAATATCTTATAATGCTTTTTAGCCTTACTAACGCTTTTACTAGTTTTTAAGCTTATATTAATAATGCTTTAAGAGAATATTTAGACTATATTTGCGTAGTATATTTTAATAATATACTTATTTACACTTATAATATAAATATTGCAATTTACTAGCACGCAGTATATGCTATACTTTAATCTTTTAAAAAAGCAAAATTATTTATAAATCTAAATAAGTGCACCTTTGCTATAGATAAGGTTTATTTTTTAAGTTTTATAGTTACTATGCGCGGTATATGCGCTAATCTTAAGCGCGTATAGATAATTACTAAATAGCTGCTGCTAACAAATATTAAGCAGCTACAGTTGTTTTTTAGCTTTGCTAACTTTTATAGAAGGTTTATTACAAAGTATGTAGTAAAGACAATACTTTTTATAAAACTATTAAAAAAAAGCTAAAAATTTAAATAAGGTAAAGAAGCTTAAGAGTATTTTAAATTGCTTAAAACGCTTTTTACAAGTGCGCTTATTCTGCACTATTTTAAATTAAAGCGCTAAATACGCATTAAAATAGATGCTTTAAATTTTGCTATATTAGGCATTCTTTCTTAACTTTTTAAAGACGCTAAGTAGCATCTAGTTGCTTTTACTTTTAAAAAGCTTTAAAAAGTAGAGCTTAACTACAAGGTCTATAACTAAGAACTTTTAGTAATTATATTTAGCTTTAAATAATAGTAATATTACTTAGAAGGTGCGCAGCACACTATTAAAGTTCTATTTAATTATAATAACTTACGCAGCATACGCGCTATATAAAAACTAAACTCTTATTAAGCACGCTAGGCAATATACCTAAGTACTTTTAACTTTAAAGTTAAATATTAGTAAGAGAAGAATAACCTTGCTAATAGCCTATTGCAAAGGGCAGACTACAAGTAGTAAAATAAGTTCTTAACTTGCTTGCTTCTAATACTCTAGAATAAAATACTTGTAAAAGTAAATTAAAGTAAAGTTGCTAGAATTACGCGTAGGTAAAGCTTAAAAAGCGTAGGTGTAAAGCATATACTCTAGAGCAGTATTACAGAACGCAAATGTGCTACTAGTACTATAGAAAGCCTTTTATGCGTACTACGCTTACTAGCTAGAGTTTTAGTTAGTAGTAAACTTATAATAGTAAAAAAAAATTTAATATCTAAAGTACTATATTAGCTCTAACAAGGGAACGCTTTTACATAAAAGTAAATAGCAGCCTTAAAGTAAAGAAAAAACACTTAAAGCTATAGAGAGGCGTAAGCATAGCGCTTTAATAAAAATAAAGTTCTAAGGTATAATAGCAGAATGTACATTTTAAAAGATATAGCTATTAGGCAAAAAATTATAATACAGTATTATAATACGTATATAGCTAGCTACTTTAGCGCACGCTAAACGTAAGAGTCTATTAGCTAGGTCTATTATTAGCTATTTTTAAACTAAGATGTTAAGAAGTACGTTAAGACTTGCGTAATTTATTAAAAAAGTAAAGCTTTAAGACACTAAAAATATAAAAAGCTAAGTTCTTTACCTATTTTGCAAAATATATTTAAAGAAGTTTCTTTAAATTTTGTTACAGAGTTTTCTTTAGCAAAGTAAAAAGAGTATAGAAGCTGCGCTTATAATGCAGTTTTAGTAATTATAAACTATTTTTTAAAGATAGCTATCTATATTTCTACTTTAAAAACATAGAACGCTAAGCAATTTGCTAGCGCATACTTTAAAAACGTAATACTTATATACAGCGTCTAGAAAGAAATTATATTAAACAGGGGCACAATTTTTACTTCTTAATTTTAGATAAAAATCTACTATTAGCTTTAGGTAAAGCGCAAGTTAAGCACAAGCTTCTATTTTTAAACTAATAGCTAAACTAAACGCTAAAACTAGACTTTAGAACAATACTTATAAACCTTTATAATAGACGCCTAAACAGACTAGGTAAATTAGCTAAAGCTAGCTTAATTTGCGTATAATAACTTAATTTATAACTTTATAAAAATAACCCCCTTTTACGCTGTATATAAAAAGTATCTACTTTTTAACAACTCTCTTAGGGACAGCAGAGCTAAGAAAAAGATACTAAAGGTAAAAAATAGAGTAAAGCGCATGCATAATATAAAAAAAAAGCTAGTAGAGCAGCTTTAAAAAGTGTAACAGTACTAAGCTAAGTACTATAATAAAAAGCACAGACTAGAAATCTTCTACTAAAGTAACCTAGTATTACTTAGTATAAAAAACATTAACTTTACCTATTAACTAAGTAAAAAACTATCTAGTAAGTTTATAAAGCCTTTTAGAGTAAAACGCGTAATTAAAACGCAGGCTTACTGCTTAATGCTTCTACCTTACTATTATATTTATAATGTCTTTTACATTTTTCTTCTAGAACGCTAAAAACCTAGGCCTAGTTAAAAAGAATTAAATACCTAACTACTTAATATTAATTTAAAAGAAGAAGAACTTTAAAAGGCAGAAAAAATCCTAGAAAAAAGAACTTATAAAGAGAAAATTTAGTACCTTATCTATTAGAAAGAATATAATAAAACTTAAAATAGCTAGGTACTAGAGTTAGATTTTAGAAATATGTAAAAGTTAGTAAAAAAATTTAAAAAAGAGAAAAGAGCACTATAGCAAAAGCGCAAGTAGAAAGCATAAAAGACATTTTTGTTATTAAAGAGAAGAGCAAGCCCTAGAAAAGCTATTATATATAGATAGGAAAAAATCCTCTACTCTTTATTCTTGCCTACAATTTTATTCTTGCCTACATTTTTATTATTATTATCTTTATTTTTACTTTTAGCTAGAAAAGAAACACGCGCTATAGCTGCGCTATTAGCGCAACTGCTATAAGCTAAACTACTGCTATTATGCCGTGCTATGGCTCTTTTCCAACTCGTAAGCTATCAACAGGTTCAATCACTCACTCACCTCAAATACCCTCTGAGAACTGTCTCCTTACAGGTCCGTAGCGATAAATAGGCTGAGCAAGCTGACAACTCTTGTCACCGTGCTACGCAGATAGGAAGCAAAGACCACAACTAGTGTCACAATAGATCTCAAACGTAGGATGGTTTTTCACACTCTGTATATTCGACATCTCTCTATGTTAGGTGCTTCTCCTCCTTATATACCACATAAGAAGCAGCTATCCTAGGTTGCCCTGCACTCCTGTTGCTTCAGCTCATCAAACTGAGACCGGAGAGAGCTCTTCCTTTGTCTCAATACCTAGCTTCTTCCTTGTACATAGGAAAAGCAATGGCGACAGCCAGGTAGGTGCCTGTGGGCACGTACAACTATCATTCAGTACACCTAAACAATCAGTCTATCTAATGGCAACTGAGTGCCCGCAGAGTAACAAAAGAAAATTTTGTAATGGGTGTCCTGCCACGGCACACTATAACTACTATAAGCACTACCTTAATTTTTTTAAAAACCTCTAGTAGAGGCGGCAGTCTAGTTAGCATTGCTATTATTATTATTAGAAGAAAAAGAAAAAGAAAAAGAAGATTTATTTAAAGATAAATCCTTATTATCTATACTAGAATAATTTATCTATAAAGCAATTAGCATGCGTTTAAAGTGCGCACTAAAGGTAAATATATAATAAAGCTTATAAAACTAGTAAGCTGCTTTAAAGCAGCAGTAATATAGCGCTGCTTAATAAGAACTAAACTTAAGTAATTAGTAGTAAAAGTAGAAACTTAAGTAGGTAAACTTATAAAGGTACTAGAGTAAGCAGCTTAATAGTAGAAAGCTAAAAGCTTTAAATTAAATTAACGCTGCGCAAGCGCAAGCTTTATACTATAATAGTGTACTATAACATTTGTGCAAAAGGCAGCAGCAGCTTTAATAGCTTTATTATATTAATAATAAAGCTAATATAGATAATTAACATAGCTGTTAAAGCGTATAAGCTTATAATAATTAGTAAAAGCGCAGGTAAAGCAGACGTCTAAGAATCTTACTAAAGTGCACTAGCTCTAGTTGTTTTTAAAGCAATAGCTATAATAATAATATTTTTTCTTCTAGTAAAGTTTCTTTTAGCTAGTAATGTTCTAAGCGCAGCGTAGGCAAGTTGCTACTTAAGTAATATAGTTAGCACGCTTATTTTTATTACTCTAAGTAAAGAGAGCTGCATTATAGAAGTAAGATTTTTTAATATACTTAAAAAGCAAATAGTAAACTATATTAGTAAGTGTTAATAGTGCAAGAGAGGTGCGCTAAGCAAAAAAAAGTAGAAAGTAAAAAAGATAATAAGTAATAAGGCAAAACAACTAATAATAGAAATATAAATAACTTAAGCAGGCTAGCACTAAAACTGCGTAATTTAACTTTATATTAGATTTTTTAAAGTAGTAAATAATAATAAGTAGCTATACTTGTTATACGCTACGTGCACTAACTATATACTTAAATAATAACTAGCGCTACACACATGCGCACGTACGCATACTATATAAATAAGTTTTATATAAAGGGACTATAAGGTAAGGCTGCTAGAAACGTTAGCTAAAAGGAAAGGTTTTATAACATTACTGCATAAGAGTTAGTATTAAAAGAGATTAATATTACTAAAGTGCTACTAGTTAGTGTAGGCAGCTTAGCAAAAGCACACAAAAGGCGCACCTAAAGCACTAAATAGAGACAAGTGTTATTCTAAACTATTAGAAGGGGATACCTTCTAAGAAGAGCTATCTTTTACTATTACTAGTAGTGTGAAGCAAGTACTATTGCCTATAACTACGCCTTACAACTGCGATGGGATGTAGTTCGCATTTAAATAAAAATAGAATAAAAAAATCAGCTTATAAGGGTGTAGCCGAGGTTAATTTTGCTAAGCGAGATTTTAGCTTGGGTGAGTTAGGTAAACCCTCTACTTTTACGCTTTGAAAGAAGTATTCGGTGCAGCAAAATTGTAAACGAGTAAACGAGTAAACGAAGAAGCCTTAAAATACTAATTGCTGCCTTGGTGAGCTGGAATTGGCAAGTTTCGGGCCAAGAGGGTGAGATCTCATATAGTACTAGCGTCCCCGACGCACCTGCTGCCCATAATAAACGCCGTCTTTCTCCACCTCGCCTCAACGAATATGCCGAATCTGAATATGCCGAGCAACAGAACTCGTGCTGTGCGCGTTTGCGAGTACTGCCACAGCCATAAAATCCGATGTGATCTGGACACAAAACATGACGAATGCTCCAATTGTAGTGAACGTGGCGAGTTGTGCAAGATTCGCACAAGGAAGCTCTACAGGTAAACCTCGTATTCCCTCGCGATACGTTCGCGCATTACTAACCATGGGCCTAGCTCGCGCGTTCGAACTGCTCGCCGCGACAATGATATAGAGCATGTGAATCATGAGGAGGGGTTGGAGGGAGCCCCCACACCCACGGGGTAAGTATATTGAGATGCGGTGAGATTGAAGCGTAGGCTTTGCTGACTTTATCAACCTCTTATAGGTCAACTGTGAATCCCGTCGAATTAGTCGCAACATGTTTCCCGGCACCGAGTTCAAGGGTCATACCCATATTCGTCGGCAACGGTGATTACGGTGCGATAATCTCAAGCACGGCCAAAACCAATGAGCGACACTTCCACGTCCCTGTGCCAGCAGAAAACACTCTTGCCCCCGAAGATCTCCAATATCTTAAGCTGAAAGGATGTTTCACGCTGCCCCCCGAAAGCTCGGAACTGATCACCGCCTACTTTCGATTCGTGCATCCAATCTTCCCAGTCATAGACGGGACCTCCTTCCTGCATGAATACAATGCGCACGGCGTTAGCGGTGTGAATTTGCTTCTTCTCTGGAGCATGTTTTCTGTCAGTGCGAGTTTCATTCCGACACTAGACAGAAAACAGTGCAAGGTGAAATATTCGTATCGCGCGAAGCTACTTTTCGACCTCAGCGAGGAAAGAGACAAAATCGTTCTAATACAGTCTGCCCTTTTGCTGAGCTTCTGGTTTGCCGACTTTGAGGATGTGAAACAGTCGTGGTACTGGACGGGCGTGGCCTTCGCAATCGGGCAGACTCTGGGCATGCACCGTGATGCCAAACAGGTCCTAGGAACAACTGGATCTGAAAGGAGCTCGGCTTTATGGCGCATCGTATGGAAATGCTGTATGATCCGCGATGTTTGGCTGGCTTTCACCATGGGCAGACCAATTCGTATCAACAGTGCTGATTGCGATCCGTTTCCACGCGAGGATCCTTCGATACATTTCAAAGACCTAACGTTGCATGGCGAAGTACTCTACACTCCCGAAGAAGCAGTAAAGATAGGAAGATTGTGGCAGAGTTTCTGTACAGCTGCCGACGTTTTACGCGAGAGTTCCACCAAAATATTGTCACCGTCGCGAGTCAAGCTTTTAAAACTGAGGTTGGAGGACGAGATCAAAGTTACCACATCGGCTGATTTTACGCATATCAGTTGGCATTGCCGGCTTCATCATTACGTTGCACTGATCGCCCTTGCGCGTAACTCGAAAGCACAAGGCGACATAAGAAACCTGTCGGACAGCATCACAGCTACTATACAGGAGTATTCTGCAGAATCGCCACTGATTATGCCCGCACCTTTCATCATACCACTCGTGGTTCCTGCGTTGATATCGTATTTTCACGGCTTATCATCAGCTGACCCGGGAAAGATGGAGGCATACGGCCAAATTGACATATTGCTTTCTTTCTTCGATGCGAATAAGGACAATTACCCTGCGGCAGGAAATCTCCATCGCGTGTTCACCACATGGCGAAATACCATGCAAGCTCAAACAACGAGTCTGCCGGCGCGGGATGTGCTGCACTCTATCCCAACGAATCAAATGCAGTTTCCTGAGAACTCGCCTTGGTTTGGGAGTCAATTGTCGTGGCCTGGACAAGGATCATCGCCGGCTTCCAACGGATCTAGTGATATACAGTAAAATCATATTTGATTTCTCCTAAATTGTCTAGAACAATCTCAAAATCGCTTGTGATATAAAGCAATGATCTGTGCGCAAGCCAATCGCGGGGCTGTTTACTCGGTGCTCGGTACATTCGGAACATTCGAATGCCACAATCAAACGCGCGTTAAATGATTTGCACCTAAGAGCAGCACCGCGTCATCCAACATAGACTAGAAATTGTCAGACGTCAAGCGTGGATGGTTTTAGTGACTCAATCTCCGTCGTTTATTTCGCATTGCAGGCTACCCAGGATGGCGCAGTGTTTGCTAGACGCGAATTCTCGATAGTAAGCTATCAATATGAGTCTACTTATATACAGCAAGTAGACAAATCCAGATCATCTCTGCCTTAGAATCGAATCGTTCACAAATTCTTCTTCTGAGAAATCAATTGACATGAAATTCCATAATTTGCTAGGACGGTGTATCGTCCCAAGCATTGTCCTGCTTCCAGCGTCCGCACAATCAGCTCATGATCTTCTTGATGCTGTACTAAACCCCTCCCCAGAGTCACTACACTATTCGTCCTACTCTTCCGCAATCTATTTCAACGCTACGCTTTTCAACCAAACGCCAGTAGCTCCCACGAACTACGACAGACTCGAAGCATCTGCTAAGGAGATCCTGCCTCGAAATGCTTATGACTACGCAGCAGGAGGAGCTGGTCTTGAAAAGACAGTTGCGTCCAACCGTCAAGCCTTCGACCAGGTAACGTATTCCACATCTCCCACCTCTCTACATCATATTAACTGTCCTTTGAAGTGGAATATACTTCCACGCGTGATGCGCCCCGTTCTTCCCGCCCGCAACCTTAGCAGAGTAATCTTCAATCGCACGCTTCCAGCGCCAATCGTTATGGCACCCGTGGGAGTCCAAACGCTCTTCCATCCAGACGGCGAACGCGCTACATCCAAAGTTTTCGGTGAAGAAGGGCTTCCATTCACCTTAAGCACGGCTTCTAGCACCGGTTTCGCCGACGCCGCAACTTCAAACGGTGAGGGCAACCCGCGGTGGTACCAGCTATATTGGCCATCTGACGATGACCTCACACGCTCGTACCTTCGCACCGCCCTCGCAGAGGGGTACGAAGTTCTTGTCCTCACAGTGGATACGTGGGACTTGGGCTGGCGAACACGGGATTTAGATCGTGGGTATTTTCCATTTGCTGGAGGTGTTGGGGTGCAGATTGGGTTGGAAGATCCCGTCGCACACGAGCAACTTGGGTTCAATGCGCTTGCGCCCAATGCGACTGCAGAGCAGCTGCAGATGGCTTCGCTTTATCACGTTATCGTCACTTCAAGAGGGATCAGTCCGGTCTGGGAGAATTTGTGGAAGTTGAGGGAGGTTTGGGGGGACAAGCCGATTGTATTGAAGGGTGTGCAGAGTGTTGAGGATGCAGAATTGGCGGTTAAGTGGGGGCTTGATGGCGTCATTGTCAGTAATGTGAGTTCGAACATTTCCCTCTGGCGCTTATTTGTTTGGGCTTGCTGACGAAAAATAGCATGGTGGTCGCCAGATTGATGGTGCGGTGGGCTCACTGACCACACTTCCCGCTATTGTCGAAGCGGTGAAGGGTAAACTGACGGTTGGATTCGATGGCGGCATTCGGACAGGTGCTGACATGTAAGTCGATGCTCCCGCGTTGTGACATGGAACAAAAAGAAGCTCATTGTTATTGCAGCTTTAAGGCCCTTGCGCTCGGCGCAGATTTTGTACAACTTGGTCGCCCAATACTTTGGGGACTAGCTCATGAGGGGGAGCGAGGTGCAAGACACGTGCTCAAAAGTCTGCTCGCTGAATTTGAGCTCACGGTCGGATTGAGTGGATGCCAAAGTCTGACAGAGGTCACGAAGGACCTCATAGTTAAGACTGAGGGATAATAAGGGTGGTGTCGATCTTTGTGTCCGCGAACCGCAAACCTTACTAGTTGTAATACTTCTTAGAATAAGCCGAGCTCTTTAGGGCTGATATTTAGACTTTATCCTAGCGCAAGCGTGTGGTCATTTGATATATTTGCATTGTATACCACCAAAAGTCCGCAGAATGTGCTGTGTATCTGATAGAAAAGATCGCCACAATAGGTCAGTTCATTCATCTGGCAAGTGCCGCCCTCCACGCAATTAAACACACCGTATAAATCAGTCCCTCCCTCACTGTCCTACCTTTTCCAGACCATCACTCATCTGCTGGCTATGCACATATCAACATCTGTAACTTGACTTGGTGTTAACTGTTTTGCAGGAAAGAAACCCGAGAGCAAACGAATCCTGTATCGAAAAAGCTTATTAACAATTCAAATTTTGATTTCGATCGGTCAGAGTCGCGCGTTGTGTCTTTCCATAATAAGCTGCGATTTCAGATCGTTCGAATACATAATATTCTGACAAAGGACTATCAAACCAAATGCGTAGTTTACGTCACACCGCCTTGGACTGTCGAAAATTCCGGCGTGTTGCCTACAAAGAGCTATTATCTGAGTGGGCTGCTCTCTCGGGGAAAATGAGGTGTCGTGTGCAAACACACACACTCGCAAACCTGATCTTACTCCATGTAAGATTTACAGGCACTACTTTTGCAGTTAGGACAGGGTAGCTTATAACATATAGTTTACTAGATAAAGCTACGTACTGTACTTATTTGCTCTTTCTCGTAATATCTCCGCACACTCTTTTCTTTCTTTCTTTCTTTCTTGTTTTTTCTCTTTTCCTTTCCTCCTCCCTCTTCTCCTCATCTTCTCCCCTTTTTTTTTCTTTGTTTACTTATTATACGTACGCATGTTCTGCTGCTCTTAGCGTGTTAAGTTTAGAACGCTGCGTTTAATTGCGTTGTGTTTCGTTGTATTGCGTTGCGTATATACTCAATTAAGATTCTGTAGTTAGGTATGCGGTAGGTAGGTAGATAGTTAGGGTAGAATAGGTTGCGCTAGATGAATATATATATATATATGTGTGTGTGTGTGTGTGTGTGTGTGTGTGTGTAGTCTTGGGGGTTAAGATCGCGCGCGGTAGGGTATACTCACATAGCCTAACAGTCTACTAAAGCACTTGAACTAAGCTCAAGATTTAAGATAGTGTGCACGACGCCACACACGCACACACACATACAAATAGATAGAGAGATGACCACCACGCTATCAATGGCATCTCACACACATCACGCTCACGACAACCATGTTCCCATACTCTGCATTTAGACAATCAGATCATTGATTCTCATTAATCCTAAAATGGATACATAAAACTCAGAGAAGTAGAAGACGCCCAAGAAAAATGTAAACCCGCACGCTTAAATACACGCACGCTGGAAACCACACGTCCAAAACAGCAAACCCAAAAGATGAAAACAAACAGCAGGGGTATTTCCGTGAGTGACATGAAGTACAGCCGTTGATGTTTCGTGAGCCATGAGTCGAGAGCCGTGAAATACGATCTTTGAGCCTCGAAATCTCGTGCCATGTCGTGTCGTTATTATTGGAAACATGGGTATTGGGGATGGGGGTATATCCGATCAACCAAGTAAGAAAAGAAAACAATCCCCGCGAGAAAGGGGGGACGAACAACAAAGGAGGCAAAATGAGTCGATGTCGAAGTTGAAGTGAAGGAAAATTCCAGCGTAAAGCCCGCAACGTACCAACATTTCCACTATATCCATGGTATCGGTGCGCTGTGTTGGTGCGAGGTTTTTTGTAGTTTGTTTGTGCGGTCGGTCGGTCTAGCGCCATCTGCGGCTTTTCTTTCCTTTGACGAGGATAAGTTAGAGAGGCAGGTGCATGTAGTGTTCAGGACCCGTCTCGTGTTGTTTTGTGTCTTGTATCGTGCGAGGAAATGTCGGGGTGGTGATGCACAAATGAGCAAAAGAGGGAAGGAGAGAGAAAGAGACAGGCTAGTGTAGAAACAAAGTGGAGAACGGTTTGTCGGATATGCAAGATAACAATTCCCAGCGAGACCCCTAGATCGCCTGAACCACCTGAGATAGTAAAAAAAAGCATTTATTTACTATACAGTATAGCTATATAAATTTCAATCTAATTTTTATTACTAAGCTTGCTCGAATCAGGTAGTTCTAATATTTCTTCTTGTGTCTGTACTAACATACAGACACTAAGGCATGTACAACAACCGCAGCTAACTCACAGGAAGAATTACTGACCGGACTAATCACATTTGGGTGAAATATCTTATTCACTCTTCAATCTAGATTGTTTGCTAACAAAAAATTAGTAAGTGCTAAGCACTGGTTCAGTGAGTGAATGCGTAGTTGGTGAGTAGAACATTACTATAAATACTGTGTAAAGTATGCTCCCCCGCAACACCATATCCGACCACGTCACAGCTGTTCAGTATCTTCATTTGACCTGCAGCTCAATCAACTTTTGAGCTTTCCACATAATGACAGCTTATACTTTTCGAAAACGCCATCGAGCCCCCAGTGAGAACTCCCTGTCCAGACATCCCCGAAAACAACGTCGAATCTCTTCTGCGGGCTCAAAGCAACAGTCACCGTCTACAAAACTCCTCTCTCTTCCAGATGAGCTCTTACTAAACGTCGCCGCTCTTATGTACCCAGAAGACACACTGTATGCTTCACGAGAAGATCGAAATCGAGACCTCTGCTCGCTGGCGCTAACATGCCGCCGTTTGCGACCGATTGCACAAGAAACTCTAGTTGAGATCTGCCAACCTCATGGAAGGATAGTGCCCCTTACCCGCACAATCCTCAAACGACCAGAGCTGGCCATAAGGATTAAGCAGCTCTATATCGGCAGAGTGTCCCAGGATCGTCAAGATGTACTCCAAGACACTTTGACTAGTGAAGAGATGTTGGAATGGGGAAGGGAAATCATGGAAGAATTCACACTTCGCGAAGCGTCCGTGTTTAGTAAATGGCTTTACAGGCCTTATGATTTTTACTTTGGCACATTGGCCTTGATGGTGTCCAAAATGCCCCGCCTCAGGACTCTATATGTAACCGATGCCAACGGTATGGATACTTACACTTTCAACTTCCAAAAACAACACTATGTACTACGAGTTGTGACGCTACGAGGCATCATGCGAAAATTTGCTGCGCGGATCGAGGAAGTGCACATCGCCGCTGGACCTGACCATTCTAGACTGAGCGTGTCGAAGTTCAATTCCTTCCCGCGCCTGAGGAAGGTCCATTTGGAAGCATTCTATATTGTCTTGTTGTTCATGATTCACAACAACCCGATTATCTGGCAGAAGAACCATGATGGCATCACTTGGAATGTTCTGCCAGCATCCATAGAAACTCTTTCAATCACATTCAACCAGAAATCAGCGGAGGAAGACGAATATGCATTCGTATTTCTAAAATACCTAATGATAAACACTGGGTATTTCAAGCACTTACGTTTTGTGGAAATTATTCACGAACAACCGTTACCCTCTTGCATCGAGCGTATGCTAGGAGCCTTGATGCCGACATTACGCTTGCCAGCTCCAGCAAAGAAGACACTCGAAGACTGGTTGAAATCGCCAGTTTCTTTCACTTTCTATTTCCCGGGACAAAAGGGTATACAGCAATGTATCTCCTTAAAAGAGCTCATGACGAAGATTTATCGCCCCAATGCTGGGTATGTAAGTGAGGCCAAAGCGCAGCAGACAGATGAGGCAACCTAGATGGTATTATATGCTGCAGAGAGTATTTCCTTGGACTCAATAGCATTCCGATATGGTATTAGACTTGCATATCAAGGGGTTACCAATTATCGAAGGAAAGCGAGATTTGATATAGCAAATTTGGGATATTCAAGGCACGGAAATAGGAGATGTAGCGAATCTGAGAACCAGTTGTTTGGGTCTTCATCCGCCAGATATTATCAAGAACTTCAACCCTGTGTTGATGGCAAGTGTGACATCAACTCAACTACCCAAATCTCTTCTTTGCTCATTATGGGCGAATAAGCTCCTAGATAGAATGAATATAAGTTTTTTTTTTCTTAAAAAACAGGCTAGAAGTTAGAGTGTCTCCCACACTTGAAAGGCTTATAAAGAAGATTTTACAAAAAGTCAGGCGGTAACAGAAGGTTTCACGCAAAGAATGTTGATTCCGGCACCAGGCCAGGGTGCAACTACACGAATATAATATCGCATCACAAATTTGGATTCCAGGTACACCGAATTTCTCTGTACCGCCCACCATGCGCTTATTATGGTCAATGTACACGTAAGCCTATACTCATAGGGAGGTGATCCCAGCCAATGCTTCTGACGTTTTGCGATCAACTATAATTCCTATTTTGGAAATCGAGGTCAGTTGTTATTGGTGATCAGTCGAGATCACTTGCAATTACTGCCAGATCTCATTGATCTTGATGGCCTTCAATCACGAAAGAACCGCAAGTACACAATGTAATTCTCAATAGTGAAAACAATACATTCCACCCAGCACATAGCCTGTAAGGATTCGATGTGTAAGAGCGTAAACAATGATTGTGTTGTAAGTGCAGGGTGTGAAAGATGTATAAAAATTATTCAATACTTCTTTCGTTCGATCACATCCACACAAACCACGTTTACAACTTCGGTCCCAAATATCAGACAAAAACACTTGCCAGATATCTAGAACATTATTGCAATCATGCCACCCCCAGCAAACGGGAAGACCAATCTTCTCTCGCTGCCTGCTGAAGTCCTCCTTGGGGTCGCTCAGTCCCTCACTGACAATGAGCCGTCGAAATTCGCTATCCCGCCTCGAGAAGATCTCCGAGAAGATCGTCGTACTGATCTAAGAAATCTTTCGCTCACATGCCGCGAAATTCGACCGATCGCTCAAGAAGCACTGATGATTTCGTGCAAGGTACATCGATCAAAGCTCTTCCTCCTGGTTCGTACTATGATTGAGAAACCCGAACTGTACGAGAAGGTTCAAGAACTGTCCATCGATTAAGACGACCCGTACTCGTATGACATCGGCTTCATCGACGCAGACACAAAATTATGGGAAACCGCTCTAAGAGATGAGTACGGTGACTCTTCGAACGATTTGATCGATCGCCTGACCAACACACCATCTGGGCCCTACTTTGCTGCCATTGCTCTGCTTTTCGCTAAGGCCCCTGCCTTCAGGCGACTGCATGTTACGAACGGGTTCCCTGAGTTTTTTGAGGGCCGTGAATGGATATATAGGGATTATATGGTTCCCAGGGGACCGATTGGATGGATCCAATCCAATTTCTGCCGTATCTTCTTTCCCGAATACAACGATACATCAAAATGGGGTGAATCCTCATTCGAACCTTCAGAAGAACGAAAGGCGAATCTACTAGAAATCCACCCGTACGAGCCTGTCGAGCCTCCACCATGGCTTAATAAGCTAAGAGAAAACTTTTGCTCGAAAGCCGAGGATATAAAGATCACATCTGCCCCCTTGTGGCGTAATCGAAACCTTTACGGCAGGGAGTCTTTCCAAGAGTGTCATAAGTTGAGAATTCTACGGATCGATGTCGAGAGAGTGTCGATAAACGTGCTCCCGCAACTCCCACAGAGCCTAGAGTTCCTGTCGCTAGAGTGTGATGTAAGTGGAGACCCTTGTTCTGTCATCGATTTGCAAGAACGCTACGAAGGAATGTCGGCTCGTCGACAGTTTGACTGGTTGGACAGAATCATCAAGAATACTGAATCTTTTCCCAACCTGCAAGTGATCGAAGTGCATTGGCCAAAAAGGGCTGCCTCATTTATGGACTGTCTGGCCCTTCATAGGGACCAAATCAGAATGCGGGATTCTATGGAACATATTGCGAAAGTCAGAGATCGAGTCCAGAAATGGTGTGCTTCTCCAATTGCCATCAAGTTTCAGTTCCAGAACTATAGCAACATCGATGAGAAAAAACACCCTGTCACTCGCGATTGCTCCGAGATCTCGGAGTGGCTGCAGCGCCTTGATTGGTAGCAAGGCCTGAGTTTGCCCATGTATCTTTTCTAGCCGTTCAACGTTACTGTGGCGTTTAGGTTTACAATAAATTGTCAATATGTCCCTTTAGCTAAAATTCCTTGGTAAAATGTCCCTTGATACGTGACTTCACCCATTTTCTCATTTACAATACTTTTGTGCAGTCCAAAGAACGATGACCCTCCCTGGATAGTCTACCACCTAGTACTTGATATCTCGGACGGATACACATGTTTATATACGGTATTGCGGCAGTCCTACCGATTCGCGTTTGTAGTGATTGTACATAAGTATGAATAAATTATAGAGTTGGAGTTTAGTTGCTCCCACATGCGAGGATGTTCACAGCGATAAAGCACCAGACAACAGATGATTACCATAAAAGAAATCCATAGTTTATGATTAATCGTGAGCCTTTTTAGTATTGCCCAATTATGTGATTTTGCGATTAGTTTGGGACCATTGGAATGGATGCTTTGTACATAAGTAACTATCGTGTGTACTAGAAACACGCAAAACCTTAACATAGAAACTGAAATATCCTTGTCTAGCAGTATATCACCCTTCAGAAGTATAGACAGTTCACATCTAGAACAATTCTAGACGTACGGCATATAAAACGTGTTTTTGTTGCAACGAGAGGATTTCTGTTCACGCAGTGTCGTCTGTTGTTTCACCGTTCTCACAGATTTCCTGTTGCAATGCAAATTTATGCTATTTGCTTAAGCAAGACTCGCTCTCTCAAAATTAAAATGCTGAAACATTTTTGTACAACAATCTGAGTGTACCCGCTCACCTTAAGGACGATGAATACCATGTGGGGAAAGTGGGGGCTCCTCCTACAGTACCCCAGACCTAAACTAGTTACCCCGCATAGAGTGGCATGTCACCTCCCAATCCTCTCTCCCGCAACATCGGATAACAAGCTCCATCACCCGCTAACTCTCCAATTCTCAACTGCCGAACATCCTGACAGAGCTACGCTAACCACCAAGTTCCTCCTTCGATCGCCAGAATCCTCAAATCCGAAAGAACAATATGTAAATCCATTCCATCGTCCCTCTTCTCTTTCTTCCTCTTCCACACCCACTTCTTCTTTCCCACCTCCCATAGAAATCTATCGCTGCATCATGGCCTTGGACTCCCTCCTCAACTTCCCCCCATATATATGGCTCTGCCTGATCCTAGCCCTCCCAACATACACCCTTCTCTACGATATTTACACATGGTCCCGCATGCCCCCAGGCCCCCTCCCAGTCCCTTTCCTCGGAACCCTCACACTGCCCCGGACGCAACCATGGCTGCAATTCGAAAAATGGAGCAAAATCTACGGCCCCATCTTCACAATCTGGATCGGACGGAAACCCACCATTGTCATCTCAGACCCCATTATAGCAGCCGAGTTGCTGGAGAAGAGAAGCAACAAGTATTCCTCGCGCCCGCGCATGGTCGCCATGGGCGAGATCCTGTGGGATAACGCCAGCGTGCTGGTGCAGCCGTATGGGAAAGAATGGAGTATCCGTAGGAAGCTGCTGCATCAGGCGCTCACGCCCAAATCGCTGCGGCTGTACAAACCCGTCCAGGAGGCCGAAGCGACGCGTCTGTGCAACGAACTCTTGCTATCGCCGATGCGCTGGGAGAAGCTGCTGGAGCGCTTCACATCGAGCGTCGTGTTCTGTGTGGCATATGGCCATCGCATCGATTCTCTCGACGCCGGAGTGATTGGGCAACGGTTCAAATTCATGCAGTACTCGGCCTCGCTAAACGTCCCGGGGAAATACAAAGTCGAGTCGTTCCCGATACTAAAGTACATCCCGGATGCGCTGGCGCCGTGGAAAGCGGAAATCAAAGCCCACGGCCGCGAAGAAGCAGCCGCGAATATGGCGCTGGTAGATCTAGTCCGGAGCGACATGGCGAACGCGCAAGCGAGCAAATCCTCGATCACAGACTCGCTGTGTAAACAGCTCCTGGAGCTGCGCGAGAAGGAAGATATCCCGCTTTCCGACCGCGATTTCTCCTTCATCCCCGCGTCGCTGTTCGGCGCGGGATCGGATACTACGGCGTCGACGCTGTGTTCTGCGTTTCTGGCGCTCGTCACGCATCCTCACATACTTGGAGTTGCTCATGCTGTACGTTCCCCCTTTTCCATTCCACGTCGTCCCCCTCTTTTCCCTCACCCTAACTGACATCGATGGCAAAGGAACTCGATGCTGTCATCCCCCTATCCGCTTCCCGCACCCCAACATTCGCCGACGCCCCCTCCCTCCCCTACCTAACCGCCCTAGTCAAAGAAGTCCTCCGCTGGCGGCCCGTCGCAGTCCTAGGCGGGACCCCACACGCCACGACAGCGCCAGACATATACAACGGGTACCACATCCCCTCCGGCACGACCATCCTAGGGAACTCGTGGTCCATCAACCTCAACGAGAAATACTACGCGAACCCGCATGACTTCAATCCGAGCCGCTTCCTTGGCTCTTCCGCCGAGCTAGAGAAATCTAGAAGAGGAGGAGAGAAGGGTGAGGAGCCCGAGTTGATGCAGCATCCTTCGAAAGCTGGTCACTCGTCATTCGGTTGGGGAAGGCGTATTTGCCCCGGGGCTGATCTTGCGTCGAATAGTCTCTTCATTGCTCTTGCCAAGATGCTTTGGGCGTTTGATATTGAGGCGTTGGAGGGGGAGGAGTACGATATTTTTAGGTATACCGATGGGTTTAATATTCGGCCGCAGAGCTTTAGGTGTAAGATCAGCGTGAGAAGTGAGGCGCATAGGGAGGTGTTGGAGAGGGAGTTGGTGGGAGAAGGGGTTGAAGGAGTCTTGAGAAGATTTACGGCTTTTGAGTAGGGGGCGCATGGTGGCATAATACAACGTGCTCCTGGACTTGCTATACTCTATGCGATGATTCGGAATACGCAAGGTTGCACAAAGGAAACAAGTAATAATCGTAGATTTAGTTAGAACACATTACGGATTAGCCACATATGAGCTTCATAGACGCTTATTATTCATGAACTTATTCATTGATATTCGATACACGAAGAGGACTCAATGTCAGCCTATAGGACGCATAGACAACGATGGTAAAACTAAAAAGAAGAACAAAAGAGAAGAAAAACATGACCCCTCCAAGCCAGTTTCCCTTCTACATCTGTCTTCTGTACGAATCGCAAAAACCAAATTCTCGTCAAGCTCCGAGCAACCCAGAAACACGGAACCAAAAGCAACATTTTCAACAACGCCTGCGTGTTTCCCAAACACAGACGACCTACTCCAAAAAGAAAAGACGCCGAGCTATTGTTACAGTCTATCTTCTCCGAGGTCATACTCTCTACGCCTTGCTTAGCATCTTGAGTACCTCCTCCTTCTCCGTCGTCGGGAGCGTAGACAAGAGAGCCATGACACCCTTCAGGCCACCCTCTCTATCCTTGCGCATGAGCTGAGCAATCTCCATGGCGATACCGTCACGCTTGAGCAGCTCGACCCGGTCGTGTACGAGTTTTCTGTTCTCCTCGTACCACACCGCGACACTCATGTCATCCTGATCGAATTTGGGAACCGCCGACCAGGCTTTGAGCATCTCGATGCCCTTGACGCGGGTGATGGCGTCGGGCTTGGCTCCATCGACGGAAGGAGCGGCGGCAGATGCCATCTTCTTGAGAATGTACTCCTCATTCAATCTACGGCGTAGACGCCAGTAGAAGAATCGTCGAGCGTTCTGCCAGCGGAGCGAGGAACGAATGACACCCTTGGCCTCCATGCGACCGGAGCGATCGTGGAGATCGGCGAATTGAAGCGCGATTTGGCTGTAAACAGGGAGAAGGTTTTGCTCCCGCTCGGTCATCTCCGCCTTGATCTTCAGAAGGTCTTCCTTGGCTGTTGATGGGTCCACCAACTTGCGCTTTAGTGCGCCGTAGGTTGGGTCCAAGCGGGCCATGGTCTCGAGTTGCTTGTCTTTGCGATATTTGATACCGACAATACCTTCTGGCTCTAGGACACCACCGCGCGAATCTTCATCGGCGTACATCTCCATGAATTGAGAGTTGATGGTAGGATCCACGACGACCCACGATCCTCCACGGAGTTCTCCGTACGGGGGAATGTATACGAAGATGGGCTGTTCGTACTTGACAAGTGCATCGACAATGTACGATCCGTATTTGAGCACTTCGTTATACATGTCACGCTGACCACCAGAGAAACCACGCCAGTTGGCAAGGATCATCAGCGGTAGTTGCTCACCGTTGTTGAAGTCCTTGATGGCCTGAGCTGTCTTGAAAGCGGAGTTGGGGTACCAGACACCACCAGCCTCTGAAGCGACTTGCTCGATAGAGTCGGGGTTGGCAGGATCGGCAGGTGTGACGTTTTCGACCGAACGGGTTTCCACACCGATGACACCGACAGGAATACCGCCAAGACGGGCGCGACCAACAACGACGGTCTTGGCCCATCCACCGAGAGCTTCCTCGAAAGAGTCACGGTCGAATAGACCAGACTGGAAACCGTCGGCATCTTCCTTGCCACCAATGAGGTGCCTAACGTCGTAGGCCGCTTTGCCAGGGGGATAGTAAGTCACATCGCGGTCCCAGTCATCAGCGGTGGGCGAAATGGGAACAGGGTTGCCCTTCTTGTCAGGTACGAACGAGAGCCACTTGACAATCTTGGAAACGCCCTCGAAGTCATCGGCTGCGGTCATGTGCGAGACACCGTTCCTGTACATGATCTGAGTACCACCGAGCTGCAAGTTGGAAGTGTAGACCTCGCGACCGAGCAGCTTGTTGATAGCCTGAGCACCGGTGAGGATGATAGGCTGGCCTTCAATCTGAATGGCACGCTGGCCGAGGCGGACGAGGTAAGCACCGATACCTAGGCATTGTTAGTTGAGTTCTTCAACAGCATATCAGAAAATTAACGTACCAACAGAGCGGCAGGTAACCAAGGTAATGGTAAAAATATCTTCATAGGCCCTTGATGTCTCACCAGCGATCAAACCGGAACCACGGAGAGACTCAACACCGAGACCATCTTCCTGACCGACAACAGTGGTGATCTTGTAACGCTCTTCGCCATCCACAATGATCTTGTCGCAGATGACATCGTTACGCTTGCCATCTACAAAGTGCTTGTACTTGGCAGGCGTCAGGTAGAGGTATTCGAAGCCCTGCTCAGGCTTGGATTCGTCTTTCCAGGCGACGGAAAAGTGAGGAATGAGCTCCTCAGCAAGACCGATACGAGCACCAGAGTTGGCAGAAAGGTAGATGCGGGGAATGCCAAGTTTGCGAGCCAACTCTGAGCATTTGTGGAAGAAACCATCTTCTTGGGGACCAAAACTGCCAATCTTGAAGGTGATATCGTTGGCAATAATGATGAAACGACGGCCACGAGGGTACTCGGGCGTCTTCGCTGTGATGATCCATCCAACCATGCCGATGGTGTTGGATCCAGGATCACGGTTGACCTCAGCCAGGTTGTCGTTGTCGTCAAGAACCAACTCGTAGTATTCTATACATTCTCCCTTGGGCGGCTGCTTCTCGCGCAGGTGAGGATGCTTGGCGACAGCGGCATTCCAGCTATTTTCAGTGGCCTGGCGGAACAACTCGGGGAAGTCATAGACATATTGCGTGCCCATGAGATGAGCCTTGTAACGCTTCGGCTGGAGAGCGCCCTTGGTCGGGTAGGGAGTGGAGACTGGCTGAAGGTGCAGGGAACCAATCTTGGATGTACCGCCAATGCTGTGGAACACCCACTTACCAGCCTTCTCCGACTTCTTCTCGGCGTACATGTCCACGTTGATGACATATCCAGAGGTGTTGGTAATGACAACACGAAGAGGGCACGGGGCACCAGTGTTGGGATCAGTGACAATGATGCGAATTTCGGCACCAGTAACACGGAGACGCCAGAGTCGTCGGCCGAAACGATCCAGGAACCCACCAATGGCCTCTTCGATCTCCGAAGACGTGAGAGGGAAGACGTGGGAGAAGTTGATGAAGATGTGGTTCATATCGGCTTGAGAGGTACCGACGATCTCCAGAGCATCCAAAATATCAGTCATCAACCTGTCAGTCTCAGAGATCATGTACTCGGCAGTGGGGATGTCTTCCCGGAGGCGGCCGGAGCGAACAACAGCCCTCAAGAAGTAACGCTTGTCACTCTCAGCACCCTTGCCTACGGCTTCGTAGACATGGATGTTGCGATTTTCCGTGAAGACAGGTTTGATGTTGAACTTGGACAGACGCCCAAGTTCAAGCTGGAAAGCAAGAGCCGGCTCGACGTGACGGATGCTGTCGTCCTCTTCATAGCTGGGTCCGCGGAAGGTGTAGTATCCGGGGTAAGTCCCATCCTTGTGGCCACAGACGAAAGTAAGACGGCGAACGCGGCGCGCCAAGAGCTCCTCTTTGTAGTCCTTGACAATTGGGAGAATGCGTTCCATGATCTCTTGATCATCGAAACCCTCAACGTCACGTACAGCAACGTTGAGAACACCGGTAAGCTCGTCGGAGCTGGAAGCAGACGCACCGCTAGTCGGTGTGCGCTTCAAGGTCATGCTCGCCTTCAGGTTCAAAGTGCTGGCCTTTTTGGAAGGACCGACCGATGGGAACAGATCAAGGGCTTTGCCCAATGATTCATCGGCATCGTCAAGATACTCAACGGGGACAACAACACCCTTCCTGGAAGGTTCGCCTGCCTCAATGCGGGAGTCGAGGTACGACATGTCACTGATAGAGTGAATACGGGGAGGTCGCTCGAAGCCAGGAGTGCCGGGAGTAGCGGGCTGCGATGCATCAGCGGGCAAGCCGTACTCAGACTCACCAACCTTTCGAAGAACAAAGTCCCACGAGAGCATATAGGGTTGCTCGCCGTCGGTGTGATAGTTGATCTCCTTTAGCTGGTAAGCACGGTATGCACGACGAGTGTATACTTCTAGAGCAGCAAGGGCAACCCATGGGTCCGGGTGAACGAAGAATTGCGGCAGGACATCGAAAACGGTGAACCGAGAGTCAACAACTTCCTTGATGACATCGAAATTGGGCTCACGATGCTCCCACCCAGTCTCACCGTAACGCGATTCAACGACTGCGGATCGGAGGATGTGTTCCATCTGAGATGTGCGCTCCTCGAGAGAAGGCATGGCGCATTGGATAAGAACCTCGCGGGCCTTGAGCGAGACCTTGGCAGTCTGCCTTGACTCAAGCTCGGTGAGCTTTGTCAACGCGCTCTTGAAGTATTTGCCGACATTTCCAGCGCCTGGCTTGTTGGGACGATACAGGTCGAGAATAGCGAGGATCAAGTTGTTCTTTGCGCTAACCCGAGTGTGGGACAGAACGGTGTGTACGACATTGGTGATGGTGTCGCGGTTCTCGTCACGGAGCTTCAAAACGACCTCCTCGTCACGGCCAGCACTGTTGGAAAAGAGATTCTCTACCTTCAGGTACAAGTCAAGGAGCTTGATCGCAACAGAATACTCATGCGCTTTGAGGCCGTCGGCGTAACGGCCGATCACATCGGTCAACGGAGTAAGGCCGGCTTTGAGAAGTTCTGCGTCGTTCTTGGTAAGGTTATCGTCCAAGAAGCGCTGGAAAGCCTTGTTGAGCTGTTTAGCAGGGAACTCGAGGTTACGGCTGTGAGCACGCTCGACGATCTGTGCAAGAGTAGTGTCGAGTTTCTGGGGCATGCGTGCATGGAGGGCAGACGCCTGCGCATTCCATTCGCCATAGGGCAATTCTTGATCGCGCAAAACCTCAACAAGCTCCCTAAGGGTGCTCTGCATGATGACTTGGTTGTCGAAACCCTGCAAAATATTTTCGAGAATTCCGAAGAGGTAGGCGAATCTCTGGGGCGGCTTGTTACCCATCACTTGTGGTGGGCCTAGATCGGGGAGGAGGTCCAAGAACGGCTGAGCAGATTTGACCTTGGAAGGATCATCCAGTGCAAGTATACCCAGAATGTCTCCAGCCTCGAGGGTTGCTCCGGGCTGCTTGATGAGGTTCACAAAACCGTCTTCTTGGGCAATCAGAGGCATGTACATCTTCATGACCTCGACTTCGGCGAAAGCCTGACCCTTCTTGATGTGGTCGCCGTTCTCCACGGTGAACTTGACCAACTTTCCGGGAGAAGGTGTGCGCAACTGAGTAGGGTCGTTTTCTTGCTCGAGCAAGCAGGTCTTTCCATCTACAGAGAGACGGGTGGCGCCCACCTCTTCCTTCCAGTAAATGTTGTGGGACTTGCCGCCGAGCAGTACGAGCAGACCACCGTCAGCAAGGGCGCGGATGCCGATGGAGCACTTGGAACCGTTGATGAAAAGCGTGAAGCTGTCGATACTGGATCGGGTGGCGGTGAATTTGTAGCGGTAACCCTCGTAGATGAAATCAATGGGGAAGACGGTCTTGAGTACCTCTTTGGATGGGACCTGGCCCTTCTCCAAGCTTGTCTTGTACTCGTTGATGCAGGCTTCGCTGGCGACATGGGCCTTGGTCACGGCACCGCAGATGACAGCGATGATGGGGTCAGGGCGTTCGGCGGTCAACTTCTTAGAAATGAGCTCGTCGAGCCAGCCAGTCGTGATGGTGTTGTCCTCGAAGGCGGGGGTCTCGAGCAGCTTGATCAGATATTCGACAGTCGTTCGGAAATCACCACGGATACTCAATTCTTTGAGCGCAACAACCATGTGTTTCCTCGAGGCCTGTCGGTTCTCGCCGTACGCGAAAATGTGACCGAACTGAGAATCCGAGTAGCTGTGGATGCCACCAGCGGTACCGACGGAGAAATAACCCCATACATTGGAGCTACTCCTGAAGTTCAAATCTTGCAAAGTACCTCCGGAAGGCTTGAAGCCCTCGTCGGGATCTTCTGAAGTGATACGGCAAGCTGTGCAGTGGCCCTTGGGGGTCGGTCGGCGCTGGTTCTGGGCGCTGCCCTCTTGAGAGAAATCGAAGTCAATCGGTCCGCTCGTGTGGGGGTCGGCACCGTACAACAACCGAATGTCACGGATTCTGTGCAGAGGAAGACCCATGGCAATCTGAAGCTGCGCAGCTGGCAGGTTGACTCCAGTGACCATCTCAGTGGTAGGATGCTCGACCTGGAGACGGGGGTTAAGTTCGAGGAAGTAGAACTTGTCGTCAGCGTGCGAGTACAGGTATTCAACTGTACCAGCAGAGACGTAGCCCACGAGCCTGCCGAGGGATACGGCAGCCTTTTCCATTTCACGGAAAGTGTGGGATTGGGCCACCGTCACGGGGGCCTCTTCGATAATCTTCTGGTGACGTCGCTGGACGGAGCAGTCACGGCCAAAGAGCGAAATGTTGTTACCATACTGATCGGCCAAAAGCTGCACTTCCAAATGACGGGCGCTTCCCGCCAGCTTCATGATGAAGATGGGCGAGCCAGGAATCTCGGAGGCGGCGGCGCGGTAGAGTTGAACAAAATCCTCTTCATTCTCCACCTTTCGGATACCCTTACCACCACCACCTTCGGAGGCCTTCACCATGACGGGGAAACCAATCTTCTTGGCCACCTCAAGACCCTCTTCAGGTGTCTTTGTGCAACCCTTGTCATAAATGTGATCTTCGACAGTGACGATTCCATTGTTGTCCACCTTGACTTGGTCTACACCCTCTCCCGACCACGGGATACAGGGAACTTTGGCGTGTTGTGCGACGATTGTGGAAGAGATTTTGTCTCCTAGCGACCGCATAGCGGAGCCTGGGGGACCAATGAAGACGATCTTCTTGGGCGATGCGGCGAGGGACTCGGGTAGCTTAGGGTTTTCTGAGGCGTGGCCCCTGCATATGCAGTCAGTATACTAGCTATCATACTTGTGATTTAGTGGGCTCCAAACGTACCACCCTGCCCATACGGCGTGTACATTCATACGCTCAGCCACGTCCACAATGAGTTCGACGTTGGCGTAGTTGTTGTTGTTGGTACCTCCAGGTACCTGTAGATTTTTGTGTCAGCCTTTCCGAACTTCGCCAAACGCTGAAACTTTTACAAATGGACTCGACGTACCTCAACATATTGGTCTGCCATACGGATGTACTCGGCGTTGGCCTGCAAATCTTCTGGCGTCGCCATGACAGTGAACAAGATAGCTCGCTCATCGCCAAAAGTCTCGTATGCCCATTTCCGTACGGAACGGATTTCCTTGACGGCAGCAATACCGTTATTGGCAATGAGGACATTTGTGATGACGGTGTGACCGTCGTGGGCCGCAACAAAGTCCCTCACCTTGCTGGGAGCAGCGTGGTTGAGGGAGTTTCCGCCGATGAAATGCGGCGCGAGATTGTACTTGGCGGCCATGGAGCTGGGAGCGCCGTTGGAGGAGCCATTAGCTCCGTTCTGCTGGACTCCGACCATTTTGTGTGTGTATATCTCCACAGGAAACGCTACGCACTCGGGAGTGGAGGTGAGGAGGAATTGAAATTTATTCGGTGGATCGGCGGCCGGGTGACGGGTAGAGGGCTCGGGAGTCGGGGATTACTCTGCTGGAGGAGAGAGAATACGACGACGACGAGGGGAGGGAGCAAGAGATGGAGGAATCAATTGCTCAGAATCGATGGAACCAGCGGCGGCTGCCAGATTAGATGGCGGGCAGGCACACAGTACTGGGTTTCGGGGAAGCGGCCGGTGGGGAGGCCGGAAAGTCGAAGGTATCAACTGGCGGAGGAGCACAGAAGGTACCGGACGGTGTGAAATTTTGATTGGGCGGGTCAGCGCAGAAGGATTAGCGGAACCCTCAATCACAAACTCGGCATCAAAAACCACTGGAAAGCGGCAATGATGAGAATTGATGAAGGGATAGATAAATAGGTGGGAGGGTAGGTAAATAGCAAAAAGCACGGCTAATAGAGAGGCGAGGGGTGAAGTGGCTCGCGGGTATATAGTAGAGGCAGTGGTCGTCTATTAAGATAGATGGAGTAAGAGATGATGATGCAGGTGAAGAGCAATCACAATGTCGGAGGGGGGATGGAGGGAGGGAGGAGGGAGAGGAGGGCAGGGAGGGCAGGTGGGGAGCAGAAGGGTGATGAAGTATTTATTTGGTGGTGGTCAGTAGTAAGGAAGTGGATAGAGCATGTATGGTAGTGTTTGATTTTTCTGGAGCCATTGGGCTGGCTGGCGACGATCCAACCCCAAGGCTTTTTTTTTCCTGGCCTCGTTCGCTGGTGTTCCGCTTCCGCTTCCGAGAGGTTGTTTGAGCGTCAGTCAGTATGTACATAATGTGGATAGTACACGACAAGGCCTAGCTAGCTCCCTGGCTGTCTGTTGAGCTGAGGCCCGGCGTGCGTGCACACGCCCTGCGCTAGTCATTCGCCCTCCCCCTCAACCCACCGCCCACCATTTTCCACACTGCCGCATCCTGGCATCGTTGACAGCGAATGGACCCGACGGTGCTCACGGCGCCACGATGGTTGAAATGAACAGAGCAAGAGAGAACGTGGAAGAAAGACAAGAAGAAGAAGAAGACACCTCCGTGGCGGGCCCCCCCTTGCTCGAGCAAGCATCCTTCGGATATCTCACAATCGTCGACCGGCTAACTGACACGAGAGATGGGACAAGGCGTGGATGACGATGGATAGATACACAACGCACTGCCGGGCCAATTCACGGCGGGATCCGAGGGGGTGCGCCACCCCTTGGCTAGCAGGCAGCCATTGCATCAACAGCCAGACTTTGGACATGCAGTTGACGGATTGATTCCAACAAGAAGACGACCGACTGATTCCATATCAGAGGGTTGATGGATGGCAGATGGTAAGCGAGCGAGTGTTGAGCGCTAGGCCCGCTCGCTCCCTGCAGACGGGCCAGGGTGCTTCGCGTTGGGACCTCCATCACCTCAACCGCATCCAACATGATGGCTAACGTGCAGGCCAACGGAACAACTCAAGAGACGATGCCTCCTGTCTGTCTGTCACCATGACTATCAATTGGCTCGGTCCGGTTTCATCCATCTATCCATCCATCCATCCTCAACCATCAACAGCAATTCATCACATCACTTGAGCTAATCCAACTTACCACTGTCTTCTGTCCTCCTCCCATCCCGCTCCGACCATCTAGACAAATCCATACTTGAAAAGTACATTATAGCCTTTGACCCCATCTTGATTCTTATTCTTATTCTTATTTCCCCTTTTTCACATTGTCTGTTCCCCCCATTTCCACTGTCCCATCTACCGCTCAAGTCTCCCCAGCCGATGCATCATCTACCTGTACATACACAGACACCCCCATTTCCATTCCCCGAACAACACTCCCTCAGCCTCACAATGCCCAAAATATACACACCTGTCATAGATTATTCTCAATCTCCAACCCGAAACCAACAAAACTAATAGCCAGTTCCCTCCCCTCTCCCCATGTCCGACTCCACCTCATCTGCGACCTCGATGTCTGTCCTCCGTCGGCCGTCGGCTTTCCCCCATTCCCCGTTACCGACGGCATGGCACACGTCAAAAAAGCCTTGGCCTTTTTCCCTCTGCTCTTCGGTCCTCCGAATCCCACTCGCCCAAATCTTGCAACCCGCGATGCTCCATTTCAATAACAATTTAGACGTTAATAATAGCTCTCATGTATCTGCTCGTGTCCTGCATGTGCAGCGCAGTTGCATATAGGAACGTGGAGTCTGTTTTTCCTTTTTATTTATGGGGTGGCGCGCGCGCTGTGTTCCTGCCCCCTGCGCAAGTACACCTTTGGCAGCCAGCAGCCTGCCAGCCGGCAAATCCACTTGGGTTACCCGAAGAAATTTCCATTGGACAGGGTCGCCGTCTGTGTGTGCGCCGGAGGAGACCCGAGATCCCATCCCTTCCCGTCAATCTCATCCATGCACCCGTCATCTGTATACAGATGTCCAAACCAGATCCCATATAATTATCAGCTCGATCTCGTGGACATCGAACCCCGATAACAAAGAAGAAATAGTATTCATGAGTGATAGTCGTGCGCTACCTCCTACCTCCCCAACTTCCTTGCCCATCGTGTTGCGCAGTATATACACTACATAAACCCCTCATCTCACACTCCCACACCCATCTACAAAACCCTCCCTCCATCCACAACACCACCTCCCCCAAATCAAACCCATAAAAAGAACAAACAGAATCCCACAATAAGATCTGCCGCCCAGCCATTAAAAGAAAATCTCCGATCGCTTCTCATCCAAACGGGTCTATCCAGGCGGCGGGACGACCCATCGCTCCCCCCCAGCATGTGCACTTTCACATGTCAATCCATTTCCCCCCCCCCCCAAAAATGCCGTCACAATCGTACGATTTTTACCCCGGATTTCTTCAGGATCTAATGCACGTGGAACGAACCGATTCATTGATTATTTACATTAGGACGCGGCTGGCCCGGGAGAGCTTTTCTGTTTTTGTAGCTGCTTGTAGTTTGTTGTTGTTGTTGTTGTTTGTTTGTTTGTTTTGCTTGCCATCAGTGTATGGGTGAGTGGAGTGACTGAGCGAGTGCCTATGTAGGTCTTTTCTAACAATGATTGCTGTAATAAATACATTGTCGCAATCGGTACGCTGACATTGAAGTAGAATTTTGCATTCGATCAATTTCGCAGGCGGCCGTCAACTACAACTCCACTACACTGCATTGCACTGTATAACGTTACGGGTATATCCATCCAAACATGCCTTTGCGCAAGAAACAAAACACAAACCAAAGAAAATACTCAAAGTGAGAGGAAAGGTAACAAACGAAAATATAGTCTACCTAAGGAGTAAACTGGCTTAGCTGTAGTGGTAGCTGCAATAGCTAGGTATAGTCTCTCTCAGATCCCGTGAAGAAGAATGCAAATATCGCTTCTTTTCTCTTCATCGCTCTTTCTCGCTGCGTGCTCGCTCAATCTCCACGCAAAATAAAAACGAGGATTATCCCTTTCCCATCCCTCCCCCACTCCATTCCATGCCTCCAGCCCTCTCGTGAATAAAACAAAGAAAAAGAAATGAATGTGCAAACTCAATACCTGGAGTCTGGTTCTGTACCCGCATCCATGCTTGTCGAATCATGTACCAAGAAGTGAATCAAAGAAAGGAAAAGATCAGATCTGCGTAGCGCCATGCAATCAGGAAATCAGAACCCCACCCCAAATAAGTTATCATCATGAACCTGACGCCCAAATAAAGAGCAATCAAAACTCCTCCACCTCGCTCATCTTCCGTGGTCGCGCAGGAGGCCCCATCCCACCGTCCGCCAGACTGGTACTTGTCCTCCGTCCTTGGCTCTGTCGCCGAGGGAGACCGCTAGGCGTGGGAATGGACGTGATCTTGTCCAGTGTCATGCGCCGAGGCACAGGGGTTGCTGCTGCGCTGCCGTCGCTGTTGTTATCTGCGTCGCCATCTTCGCGGACGCTGCTCGATAGGGACATCGAGTGGGAGTGGTGTGAGCTCATTGGGCCACTCATGGAGCTTCGTGGGCGCGGGATTCGTCCTTCCACGCCGCTGATAGAAGACGCCGAGTAGTGTCCCATCGGCGTGCGGATGCTGCTTCTGCTACCCGGTCGTGAGGCACGGCTGCTAGGCCGGCTATTGCTGCTTTCCCGTGATGCGCCAAAGGACAGTCTGCTCATGCCTGATTCACTGGCAGTTGGAATCGATGAAGCCGCCGAAGCCTGGGATGACCGTTTGCGGTTGCTTCTTATGGTGACGGTGCTTGGTATTTGTCCCAGTGCGCTTGCGGTTCGCGGGCTGGCACGCGGCGGGGTGCTCGTCGGCGCCGGCAGCTTCGACCTCGCGTGATAGACTCGTTCCTCAAGCTTCTGCATCTTGCCAATCAGCCCACGGATTTGATACAATGAGCCAGATCTAGGCAAACCAGCCGCTGCTGCCGTTGTGCCGACACTTGGTCGCGAGCCCCTCTGCCCTGGCGCGGTAGTACGGATCGAAGGAGTCGCACGGCCACTTGCGCTGGGCGTTTTCGCTGATACAGGGATGCTAGGTCCTCTCGAGTGTCGGGGAGGCCGAGAAGTGTATAGACTTGGGCGGGGAGTAGCAGAAGGGTCCAGGGCAATCGACTTCTTCCGAGCAGAAGGCATGGGCGTGGTGGGGATGGCTTTGGCTGTGACTGAAGCTTCTGATAACGGAGGTGACGGAGGTGTGAGATCGGGGCGTTCCGCATCGGATTTGCTCTGTGGGGGAGTCGAGGCTGTGGTGGGCGAAGACAGTGCGGTAGCGACGGTGGAGGTCTCAGATACAGGAGAACGTGGACGCAGCGCATCTCCAGCCAACAGATTGGAGGTTTTGCGCTGGTGGTGCCGCTCAATAGTCTCTTCGGCGAGACGCAATTTCTCCTGGACAATTTCGGTCTCGATGCGTAGATCGGACAGCTCGTCGCGCACTCGTTGGTTCTCTATTCGAAGAGTTTCTCGCTCCTTCTCGCCGAGTTTCATTTCCTCCTCCAGCATGACTGAGCGTTCGATCGCTACATTGTACTTGGACTCCAAGTCCTCCAGCGATGAGTTTTGATTTCGTGCTTGTCGCTCGAAATCGTCGTTCTGTACCTCAATGTCCCTAAGCTGGAGTTGCAGCGATCGCTGGGACTCGCGCAGGCTGGTGATTTCTTTTTGAAGTGTGTTTTGGGCGTTGTTGGCCTCTGTCTTGCTCTGCTTGTATTTTGTCTGTGGTATCATGGGTTAGCTTCCTGTCGTGCGATATAGAAGACAGATTAAGTGACAGAGTAAAATGCAGCATACCTTCCATTCATCAACTTCAAACCCCAGCTTTTCGGCCTTTTCCTGTAGCTTGCGCTCACGTTTCTCGCTCTCTTCCACGTCCTTCTCGAGTTCGGCCTCGAGCTCCTTGCTTGAAGCTTGAAATTCCTGAAGCTCTACCTCAAGCGTCTCATACTGAGTTTTGTAATAGGAAAGTTCCTCCTCCATGCTGCTCCACTCGCCGCGCGGGGGCGATGAAGGGGTGTCTGCCATAGCAGCGGAGCGTCGTCAAAAGATGTGACTCCCCTGCTGCTGGTGTCTGCTGCTGGTGTCGCTGTCTTCGGCGGCGGAATTCAGGAGAGATTGCGACTTGTCGCAGGTGGGGTGCAACGGGCCAGGGGTGGTAGGAATGTGCTGTGCTGGTGAGAGGAGGATCAGGCGATGTCGCGCATTCAAAGCAAACAAGTTTGAATGTTCAAACTGATTCGGAAGTCGTTCCTTCCTCTCTGCTTTGTGGGTGTCTTAGGTGCTCCTGTGTTTGTCCACATGTATCGCTGGCGGAAGTGGGTGGTCTGTTGACAGTCGGAACGGATCAATCATGTGCGTGCAAGGCACTACCCGGTTCCCTTCTGCCCCTTTGCAGTGTGCGCGGCGCAAGATGTGGCTCTTGTAGGGGGTCGCAGTAAGTCGCTCGACGGTTTTGCGCTGTTCCTGTAGGTTAGTAGTTAGTACACCGGGCGACGGTGGCCGGTGGGCGGTTTGTTGTGCTGTTGGGAGGTGGTGTTGTTCCCAGCCGCCTTCACGTTTGGGTGGCTGAAGTCAGAGGGCACGCACGGTTGCTCGGGAAGCGACGCACCATCCCGCACTAAGCCCAAAGCGCACGTCATCACCCATCACCTCTCTTCACCGTCTTCGCTACACCTCACTAGAATACATCACGAACACAGTCGAACCCTTCCTTTTGCTACAATTACGAGTATTACCGCTGGAGTTCTGCCAGAATTTTTTTCGAATGACTGGGAACATGACTGATACGCGTGAAGCACGTGTCCGGCAGCAGCCAATTCGACTTGAAACCTGCCAGCAGCAACCTTGCAAGTTAATCTCGCCCTCATTCCAAATCTCCAATTCCTAGCAAGCTGCCGCTTTATTTATGGACACATATGTACAGCACAGATGAAAGAAAAAAATGACCCCCGTCGCAATACCAATCCTCGCCGAGCAGCCTCATGATATACATCACTTTCTCCCACGCGACATTGGCCCTTAATCATCAATCTTTACCGGTCTTGTGATCTACGCGAGCGTCCATCAACTTCTCCTTTAGCTCGCCGGTCGCATTACTAGCCACCTCCTTGCCTTTGACAAGCAGTTCCTCTGCCCGATGTGACCCAGCCGAGACAGCATCTTGCAACTTCGCGGTAGCAGTTCCAGCAGCATCAGCCCCTTGTGCATATACACCCTCGGCCCCCTCTTTTCCTCGCTCGTATGCCTCTTTCGCCTGCTCCGAGGCCAACTTTGCCAGCTCTTCCGGGCTAGGATACTCTTTGAGTGATTTCAACACCAGATAATACAGGTTGATGATCATGGTATGAATACGATCTTTCATGAGCATGGTGATGCCATGTGAGAAAAAACCTTTCAATACTTCAGCACCCAGACCTTGATAGAGAGCAGCCAGGCCCTCAGTCTGAGCTATGCGCAAGATGGTGCTGAAGACGGTTCGCTGTCTGGCTCGCGCTGCACGTGTCTTGCTGGCATCGTTCATCTTTTCGGTTTCTGAAGTCTGCCCAAACTTCTGGGACGGCTTCTGCGATGACACTTGTGCACGTGTCTTTGCGAGCGAGAAGGGATATGTTATCGTAGATGCCATAGCCTTGCTGATGGCAGCTATAAGAAAGGTAGTCTGCGCGCCTGGGTCCGATCTCCGGTCTCTAGACACGAGCAATCGAAGAAGCACCTTGTGTAGAAGGAAGGTAATGGAAGGATTGAGTGTGAGAACCAAACTCGCTGAATATCCGGACCAGAAACCCTGCAGCCCTTTCTCGTCGCGAATCTGCAGTGCGATGTCTTTGAGGGTGATGTTGCGGGACGTTGCAGACGCAGGGTCTCGTGCTGCCATGAGTGCAGCCGTCTGTTTCCGTGTCACAACATTTTGCACGGGCGTCGTAAACAGCTTGGATATAGCGCCTGCTACCACGCCAATGCCGATTTCATCCAGAGCTGACAGTTTTGTTGACCCCAATGCATTCCTTCTCTTCTGCCCAATGTATGTGTATCCGAGGAAAAATAGGAAGCTGTCTGCAACGCCTTTCAGAGTCTCGGGCACCACCCCTGAGTAGAATGCGCGAACGCCACCTTCCCGTGAATATATCTTCTCGACTGCATCCAGTATGCCCTTGTATTGCGCTTCTTCATCGTCGGTCTGGAACTGCTTTTGCACCTGCAGCCGGGTTATAACGAGATCCAAAGGATATGTTACGAGCTTCGAAATGGCAGTCCCACTCGCGCCGGACAAGGCATGCCCGAGTGCAGGCAGAGCAGGGCCTATTATGCTTTTGCGCGGTTCTTCCCGCTCGTTTACGATGTGGTATAGAGTAAATGCATCCTGATGATAATACAAGCGTCAGTGGAAAACTACAGTTTAGCTGGGCCGAGGCTTACAAGCTGCGAGTTGTAGATGAAAGCCGCCATGGCGACTGAGTCTATGGCCTACAATGCAAGTGCAATAGCCGTTACATATGATACAAGACAAAAATCAGGATATCTAGGTCACGAAGCCGTGCAGGCGCGGGGTCGGTGGTGATGGCGTTGTCGCGCGACCGTTCATTTTCTAAACGTCATCTGGGAGCTCGGATGTTGTTTGTTTGTTCGTTCGCATGCCGATTAGCTTGTGAAAGCTGGGGCACGATGTCAGCCAGCATTTTGACAAAGGGAACTTTGAGAAATGCATATTGCGGCAGCTTCTTCACCAATCCATCTCTGTGGTCATCGCCAATTTACACAATTTCGGAGATGCAATCAGAGCAGATGTCTGGCTTTGAGCTCAACCCGAGGTACTTTTCTTGCGACCTTCTTCTTCGGGTTCGAGTGCCTACTGTTACCCCTTCCAGCTTGTCTCCCCCAGGTTTTCCCCACACTATCGATGACTTTTCTCTCCGACAAAACTGCCGCCAATGGGTGACGACACAAGACACGGCCAAGTATGGGGTACAAGGGTAACTAGACATCAAAGAGACTTAGACTGTGTGCATTTCCCGGATTCCACCCGTTTTGCCAACATGAAGACTCGCCGAATTGCGGTTTCTGGCAGCTTATAAAATAGTTCCTAGGCAGGCCTCAAAGTGTTTCTTAGTTATCTGCCAGTGATCTCAAAATGACTTCGAACTTCTTATACAGCTTAGGAACCATTGCGACTTCGCTGTCGCTTCTCGTGACAGCTGCTCCCACGCAGACGTCGCAATGCCAGCCATGGACAATACACAAACCAGATCGCATCTTCGTTCTCAGCGACATATCCAATGAACCGGACGACTCTATGTCTCTAGTGCGCCTTCTCTCCCATTCCGACATGTACACTGTCGAGGGCTTGGTTGCTACCACGTCCTTCTGGCTACCCAACGGCACTCGACCGGACGAAATCCATAAAGCAGTCGATGCATATGGGAAAGTGCGCGACAATCTCCAATCACACAGCAACCTCACCTTCCCAACAGCAGAAGATCTGAGCGCAAAAATCGCAAGCGGGCCCACGGTATACGGAATGGAGGCGATAGAGGCTTTGGAGGCAGGGGAAGACCTCCCGCCAGGCTCTGCAGCACTTATTGAAGCTGTCGACGCAAGTGAAGAGCCTCTCTACGTTCAGTTATGGGGCGGCGCCAATGCACTAGCTGCCGCTCTCTGGTCGGTGAATCAAACTCGTTCCGCCCACGAGATTGCTGTTTTTACGTCTAGACTACGCATCTATTCGATTTCGGATCAAGACGATGCGGGTCCATGGGCACGATAGCACTTTCCAGATATGCGATGGATAGCTAGCCGTGCAGCTTTCAACAACTACGGTACAGCGACATGGCCGGGGATTAGCGGAAACTCAGGCGCTGTCGACGCAGGTGGTCCTAACGATACAATCGTGCAGAATGAATGGCTCGATGAGAACGTTCGACTCGGTCCTCTCGGTGAGCACTATCCACAAATCGAATACATCATGGAAGGCGACACACCCTCTCTCATGTACAACTTTGCAAATGGCCTTGGAAACCCCGAGTTCCCAAGCTGGGGTAGTTGGGGAGGCCGATACGGGGCCAACCCCCCAAACTCATACGCTCAGTATGCCGACGCAACCGATACTGTGGTTGGTCTCAATAACCTCACGATAACAAGCAACAAGGCCACCATTTGGCGATGGCGCGAGGCGTTCCAGAATGAATTCGCTGCCCGGATGCACTGGACTCTTGCACCCAACTCGCCAAACTCAACTGTAGCGCATCCTCCTATCGTCGTAGTCAATGCTTCATGCGGCGCCGACTATCTTGAATACAACGTCAATGTAGGTGATACCGTTACCCTTGACGCATCTTCATCCTACTCTGTGGACAGCGGCGCAGACCTCGCTTTCGAATGGTGGCAGTACAAAGAACCATCTACTTGGTCAAACAATGTTGGTGTAGTGCCGAGTATAAACTTATCACCTTCCAACGGCAGCACGAGTGATGTAGTCCGCTTCGAAGTCCCTGCTCCACCTGGGGGCTTCTGTTTATCGCCGGAAAGCGTCAAGGGCAGCGGACAATTCAAAGAGAAAACCAAGTGCCAGACTCTACACGTTTTGGTGAAGGTGTGGGATCGTGCGACCAAGTACCCCATCGAGAGGTATCGTAGAGTCCTGCTGCATGTGCAGCCTTATGGGACACCATCTACATAAATACGTAATCATATAGTTATCGAACCGAAAAATGCACCATTTTCGATTTTCACCCTCCATCTAATCTGTCGACTGATTATCTCACCGGCTTATTCAAGATGTCAACTCCGCTCATTTCATGTATTCACGTAGGTATTGGATACTCCTCTTGCTTTGAAAGATGGTCGCATTTAGGTAAGACACCAAGTAAGAAGCGCCACCATGCAAGATAACCCCACAACCTCTTTCTCAACAAAGCCATTGACCCAGCAACGATTTTCTCGGTCCGCTGCGGAAGGCGCACCCACCCTCGCGATAGTTTTCTGCGGGGGTGAAGCAGCAAAAGAAGAAAAAATATGGAACTGTGACGTAAACCTAGTACTAGTCTAGAATAAAAGGCGCGTTTAGTGCACACATACCCCTCCACAGCAGACAAAAGTTGGCAAAAGCTTGAAAAAGAAGAATTCGGGATTGTAAAGGGGACAAAAAGCGACGGCTGGATATAACCATCGTCGAGAACCACATCACCAATTTCATCGAAAACGACAAGAGCGTAGCATCATCAAAGGATTGTTCCTACGACCTCAAAAGACCTAAGCTACTCTACCTAGCGCGGCCACTATCTTCATCACTGCCCCCAACACCATCAAAAAACAACTACTCATCCCCAACCCAAACAAATCTCAAACCCCGCAAAAATGGTCTACACAATCGTCGTTCACCTCTACGCCAAAGCCGACAGCGCATCCATCTCGAAGCTCAAGGCCAAGCTTGTCGAGGCCAGCGGCGTGTACAGCAAGGACCGCGAGACGCTGAGCTGGTTCGTTATGCAGGATGTCCATGATGAGCGCAAGTTCACGATTGTGGAGCGCTATCTGAAGGAGAGTAGTCAAAAGTATCATCTTGAGGTATGTCAATCTCTTTTCTTTTTCCTCTTCGGAGAATTAGTTGAGGGGTGGTGGATGTTTGGTTGTAAGAAGGTTATAGGAGCGAGAAAGGAATGAATGATCAGAAAGACAATAGAAGGATAGATGATTCAATATGAGTTTGCTAACGTTGAGTATAGAACCGTAGGTTAAATCCATTTTCACCATCCACAACATAACCATTGCACACCTCACATGCAAATATTTATCATCACGTGCTATACCTCTCTTCCTCCTCCCCCTTATTTCCTCAACCAATAGAGAAACAACTCCGAAAAAAAAAAGATCCCAACTAACTTCCTCTAGCATACTGGCAAACCTTCGACCCCTACGTCCTCCCCCTCCTCGACGCGCCCATGGATCTGCGCAGGTTCGAGGAAATGGATACGAGCGGCACCGCCGCAAGCGCGCATTACAGTGAAGAAGCCAAGGGAGATCCCAGTGTGGGTGACATGTACAGGGAGTCGTAAAAAGCAAGTTCCTTTCGAGTGTTGATGCTGTGATATGGTGAAAGTTCTACCCCAGATGCTAGATAGTGGAAATCTAGGATATAACTATACAAAGAAAGGTGCATACACAAACCATACAACGCTTTTTCGTTCTTTCCTCAATTGAAACGATATCAAACAGCGTCCCAGTACTCTGTATGCTTCTAGTGTGGCGCGTATGGATGGAGAACATGTCAATCGTGGTTACACATCTAATATAATAGTCCAAGAACCAACTATCAACACTTCGTTATCTGAACCGTCATCTCGCACGAGGGCTACAGGGATATCAGAGGAAATATTACAGAGCCTCCCGAAAAGTTCAATGTATCCGTCTTGAGCACATAGTAGTCATCAAAAGCCTTGAGTATTGATAAATTTATTGATTCTGCCCTAAGTCCACATTACCACCAACGCGCCGAGTCGCCCCAGTTCGTTCATCACCAGATTCACCACCATCAACGCCTGAATCGCCCGCCTGTCCGTCCATTCACCACCGCCCATCCCCATCGACGCGCCAAATTGCCCAAGCGTCCATTTGAGTTGTGATATCCGTGTCCGTTCATTGTTATAAGGTTGGAGCTAGCAATAACCAATCGGGAAGACGCGCAAAGGCAAAGGCATTAAAAACAATCAGTGCCTCCCGACAGTACTTTCCTTGGATACATCCAGTGACCCGGGTTCGTATGTGCTTCAGTGTTGATACCACCTCGGCATCCATGTCTAACTTTGGGATAATGGCAGAGAACAAGCGTAGGCAATCATTAAACATGTCCTAGAGAAGCCTCTTAGTATTCAATTAACTCCTTATTTCCATACCTGTGCCCAAATAACAATGTGGCGACTGTGATTTTCTTCAAGTTTCTGCACGTAGTTTTCGAGTCGCTTCTCAAAATCTGCGAGGCGAGGAGATTTCGAAGTTCATGAATCTGAGCGTAAGTGTTGTATCGCCTGACTTTGATCTGAAAGTAGTCTTGTTGATCCAATAAGGGTGACCAGCTCTTTGCAGGAGGGACATAACATTTCTGATCTGCTACCAAGCACTCTTCTGTATATCTGACTAACTCGTTTCGGAGATAAAGTGTGCGATAAGATGTGGTTCTTTCCGAATTGTTGTCTGCCCGATATCCTGCAGTGGGGGGACTTGCTGACAAATCAGCCTGACAATGAGATGCTCAGCAGCATATCGTAGGAGAGCGAATAGAAATGTACTATAAACAAGTCTTGTTATCACATAGCCCATTGCTCACCATGGGCACAGCTCTGTCGAGAGATAGTTGGATAGTTGGATGAGCTGGGAGTTACTGTTTTCTCGGTTCTAATAGCAATATTCTGACTATAGTGGAACCTTACACACATAATGTCTTTTTCAAGAATCAGGTTACATTGTTTTATGGCTGTTCAGTCTCTTTGCACATGCTGAGCATCAGTGGACCTGTCGCAGCACGGTATCGGAAGCATTCATCCGAAACACTGCAAATAGTGTGTAAAATGTCAGTCTGTATGCCATGTCGCCGCGAGTGTAAGGCGTGGGCAACCACACACGAACTGAAATAAGCAGTGAACTGTATCTTCTTTGCTCTGACGTCGCAGTCCATAAGCCCCCCGACAACATTTTTCTCGGGTCTGGTGAGATGATTTTGTCGAACACAGCGAGTCATACCTCGGTCCATATCCGGCTCAAAGTCGATATGGATATTGATCTGACCATGTTGAATATATTGCTTATCTTGATATCTCCAGAAATGAGGCTGTGTTGCTTTGAAATACAATTGGAACTAGGAAGGGAAAATTGTGCGATTGTGCCTGGTGATGTCTACTTAGCTTAATTTTGTCATCGTCCTGCGAAGATTACTTGGTGGCATTATTAGCTGAACTGAGAAGTGTTATTTGCTCTTTTTACGGCTGACAACCACGATAAGAACCACGAAGATATTCTCGTTTCCAGGAAATACAACAACATCGTATGATGAGGGTGGTGAATTGAAACATTGAGCGGGAAGAACACTCGATAACGTACTCAGTGCCCAGAATGTGAAAGCATTCGTCACGTGGTCGGCTGCAGGATAGCAATCCCAACGTCTTTTTGAACCGTTTGCCTGAACGAGTAATTTTTGATCTTGTCGCGTTCTTTTGCGCTCGAACGAGAATCTCCTCTTTAGGAATGCAGTATCCACTCACAGCCAGGAATGCCATCGCTTAGCCAACATATAAATTGAATCCCCATATTTCCGTAGTTAATATACAACGTCCAGTTCAAAGATGCACGGCATTTTCCGGCAAGCATGGGGAATGAAGGCTGGAGGTGGCGATGAATATTGAATTCGATCCTCGCTATGAATCGGCTGATCTGTCCAAGAACCAAACCCCTACACAAAATTCGACGAACCTCGGGCATCCAGGTGTACGGAGTCGGCTTAAGGTTGAGCCGTGGGGGACTTGCAATATAATAATATAGCGATCGCCGTTTGATTCGTCCGCTGCTAACGTACATCCGTACCCGATCAACCAGAAACACTATCAGCATATTAACAAAAAATGAAAGGGTGGACACAATCTTCCATCACAACGTGGAAGGCAAAGCATCGGGGTACCAGGGAGTGCAAGGAATTTGAATATGTTTAAATATTCATCATCGCCATCAGCAACCCTGAATTCACGGCACAAGTGATCTCATCAAGCGCACCCTCCCATCGCAAAGTCACACATAAAGCAAAACACAAGATGCTCACTACGCTCTCCACTCTCGCCGTTCTGGCTCCTGCTGTTCTCGGCCACGGCATCATCACCAACCCAGCCCCTCGCGCCCTTGGTCCCGCATACACCGCAGCCTGCGGTGAAGCCATCACCACCGCCGTAAAGCAAGACAACACCTCCTATGTAGAGCAGCTCACCAAGATCGCAACCTCTGCCGCCGACTACGACGCAAGCGCATGCCCTCTCTTCCTCTGCAAGGGCTTGCAGTACGCCGACAACACCGATAGGGTACAAACGTACACTGCCGGACAAGTCGTTCCCATCAGTGTTTCCATGCGCATTCCTCATCTTGGCAGCGCGAACGTCACCATTGTCGATACGCGCACTGATACGATTGTTAGCGACCTCTTGAAGAACTGGCCCTCTGGCTACAGCCCGGGCAAGAAGGAGGAGGATATTCCTATCGAGCAGCGCGAGTTCAGCGTCACGATCCCTGAGGGACTTGAGGAGACGTGCGCCGAGGCTGGCAACTGTGTAAGTTATGCTCTCTGTTTATCTCTTCAAGTTAATTTCGTTGCAATGTGTGCTGACGCTGTGATATAGGTTATTCAATGGTGGTGGTTGTATGATGCCAGCCCCATCATCATCGAGACTTTCGAGTCTTGCATTGACTTCAAGATCGCATCCAATGCCACTCGCGCTGTGAGCTTCAAGGCTTAGATGATGACCCCACCAGCTCGTTTCAAAGACAGTGAAATTCGGAAACAACGAATATAACTGGGGCTTTTAGTTAGTTGTGCAAGATAATTCTCATATGTAAAGAGATGTGGCCGAAATAGAGCAAGTAGTGTTTTTTCAAAGTTAATGATCATCTAACGTTATGACCTGGAATTAATTCAGCTTCTCGCCGTTTTCTCCTCGCCTCTCAGAGCTACCATCTCTTCGGTATCATGCTGTTCCTGCATTGCACTGTATTTTCCATTCGATCTTCGCCTACAGAAACCCTTGCATATACCCCCGCACCATCGGAAAGTTGAATGATCGACAGCCGCCTCCAGCCAATCACGCGCCTGCCGATCTGTACGATGTATATTGCATGCCCCATAATAAAGCAATCTACGCCTCGTGCTGCCGCGTCGCCCAAAGTGCTTCTTCGGGAATCTCACAATTTGAAATCATTCTTTTTCTTTGCTGTTGTGTGGTTTTATCGTCTGGGGAAAGCTTAGCGTATACGTCAATTGTGAACAGTGTCAGTGACGTATGCGGATAGTTCAAGAAGAATGCCTGGTTTGAGCTACTTGCTCATGACATTCTGAATAAATGGAGGCTCAGATCTGTGCATATTAAGCGGATGACAAGAAATGGGACTTTGGTCGTTCATCTTCTTTGGAGTTTAGGTGTTGCTACACACAGCGATGGCTTAAAGCGATAAAAGGTACAATGGAAATAATTTACGCGCCCAAATAAAGGGCAGCCAAAGACTCACCAGGAAAAATTCAATCGTGATGGGATCGACCATGCTTTTACAAATGTAGCATGACATGTTTCGTTGTGAGATACTTGATGCGGGGTCTGACACTTGCACAGCCTCTTCCTTCAGGGAACTACCTCGACGTGCTATCCAAACAAAGATCAGAGCAGTTGATGTAACACACAAAAACATCGTATTTCAAGGTTAAACTCCTCGCAATGCCCTCAGGATACGAATGCCTCGATACAGCGAGTCCGAGATCGCTCCTCTTCTACATCGTCGCCAACGTCGGCCTTGGGGGGAGTAGCCGGCCACTTGCGGTCGCCTACCGCCAAGGCAACGATTTCCATAAATCATTCCTGCCACGCGTGGAGAATCTCGTCAACGACATCCTAAGCGCAATCAAAATCTTCTCAAAACCTGAAGATCGCTCTGCTCTCGAGGCCGAGCGCTGGCGAGCAACGGAATGGTATAACCAGCAACTTCAGGATGATGCTGACGGGGGAGAAGGACAAAGATATGCCACGCTGCCAGACTCGCTACAGCCACCTTGGTCTGGTTATAAAATGAAAAATTGGAGGCCTGCCTTGCAGCCTGAGATGTCGCCGCGCAAAGATGCCTCTCCTCGCATGGAGTTTTCCTTGGCCAGTGACTATCTTGTGAAAGCTTTGTTGTGCAGTAACAGCAACACACGCGAGGGTGATGTGCAGCTCCAGCCGCTTTCACTCCCTTTCTATGGCAACTGCCTCGAGTACGGCATGGTGGTGATTGATATTTCTAATCTTTCGCGCATTACCTACGGCATCGCATGTTTCCCTGTCTGCTACATGGCCTACGTGGAGTATCACTCCTACACCGGAGGATGGGACCCCGTTGAAGACGATCCGCCTAAGAAAGAACCTGACGTTGTGCTTGTGAATGAGCGACCCCGCCTACTCTCATCTATCCTCTGCTATGTGCGCAAAAATTTTCCATTTTTAGAAGATGATGCCAAGGTTCGTGAGCTCGAGGAATCTTATTCACTTGTTGATGATGCTGGCATGTTGGACTGTAAGTTTGACCGAAACATGTTTCATCGGTCTTCAAGCAAGCGAATTATCTGACCTGATATGGTAGACATATGGCCTTTGAGTGATGATGTGTCACAGGAGTGCTTGGAGCCAAGCCAGGAAGAGCTACCTAAAATCGCGAGGCAAAGATGTAGTATCATGTAGCCTTATGCACAATCTTATTGTCTCTTAATTTAGGACACGATTTGGTCGGTGAGAAATTTGCCACTAAGTGGCCATTGATCAACTTGAAGGAGTAGATCATTCATTTTTTATTTGACAACCAACAAGTTTTCCCGTTGACCATAGCAATAAGAGCCAATTAGTTAACCGTAGTCTGGAAAACCCTATAGATGTCGCTTCGGCACCTCGCTAAATGCCGCGGCGACAGAAAGCAGACTGTGCACCCTGAATCAAGTGATAATTAGAACAGGAATTGAACGATACTATGTAGTCCATTTGTGCTATCGATAAAATATTCTAACTGAGCTTCTTGCTCCACGCCAAGAACGAGCAATTGACAATAGATACTATAGATAACCACCCTAGAAAATAAACCCACAGTAAATTTACCGGCAATCCCTCACGAAATCCTGTGAGGCCCAGTACAAAAATTAGAGATGCGAGAAACTTGAATAGCATGAAGGATGTGAAGTCTTTCATCGTACGTGATCGGTAAATATGCGCCGTCACTGGATCCAACGAAAGATTGTCTGATTTCTCGGCTGCTGTTAATAGTTGAACAGTTGGATCGCGAAGGAGATCGCTAAGCGTGGAGTAATATGTGATCGGAGGGTGTGGTGAACCTGCTACAGGCAATATCCTCGGCTCTGTATAAGATTTTCTTGTTTGTTTGATACCTATTTCTTCCATTCGCAAGGTCAATGCAAGGCTTCAAACTTTGAGTAAGAGCACGAAGAAAGGCAAAGCTTACCAACAATAAAACATACTACAGCTAAAGCCGGCTGCAACAGTAACGAACACATCACAATCTGACCAAAAGGTTCTTGTTCCCCACCCCCCACTGTATCAACTGGGGATGTTCCGCTCTTTCTAGCCCCAGCAAATAAGTCGAGAGCACTAGGCCCAATCGCTCTACTCAGAATCAAAAGCATTATTGTCGCCGTAGAAGATTCCATCATGTCCATTATGGTGATCAAATGGGCATGTATAACCATTAAAGCTTTGAACCGGATTCGAATAGCGATACTGAAAGGTTGCCGTCGAGACAAGTTCTGCATAGTGTGTTCCCAGCAAGCTTCAAGGGGATTTCGACACCGACGCCGGTAGTAGGTAACCATGTAGTTGGATGTATGACCGATGAAAAACGCGAATGCGCTCGTCGATGTCATATATCCTGCAATGAAAATGGCGTCGAATTTCCCGCGTAAGAGAGTGGATCCGGGTCTTCCGTCATCACATGTATTGTTGTTGATGGGGTCCGTATCAACACTTCCACCATCACGACTGTGTACATACTTTCCTATCAGAGCGAAAACTGCAGTAACGCTGAGTAGTCCGAAGGAGAGGAGCATGATCCACGGACGTATACTACTCCACCTTCGTTTCAGGGAAAAGTAGTGTTGCTGAGAGCGTGATACCACATGTACAGTTGCTCCTACCCACCCTACGTAAACTACATAGTTCCAAAGGGAAAGTGATAGTTCTCCAACGGAGAAATGCCAGAACGCGACTCCGAAGATGCCGAGACTTGTGAGAAGGATTTGGTCCGCGAGGAGGATGCCGAGCTCTTTGGCAGAATATGGGTTGCCGGTTGCAGATGGTTTCTCCGTGAATATATTTTTTGGGTCGCGTGAGAGTAACTTGTAGAGGGGGGAAACGAGGATGAGAATTATGCAGATGACGGTCGTGATGAGGTATGCTGTGATGGGCTGTAGTTATAAATCATTAGGAAAGGACTACAAAAGAAAGGAAGGGCGGAAGGAGCAGCTATAGAGACTTGCCTGGTAACTGCCTGGGTCAAGAGTTGGTTGAGAGGGCTGGTAGCAGGTAAAATTTGATCCTAGAGTTGCCATTGTGACTGTGACTAACATGTGTGGATAACCAGGAGATTCGATTGTCTTGAGGGACGGGAGAATCTGTGAAATATTAACTCTTAACTAAGAATCGCACAGTAAAACCCTTGAAGAACCAGTGTAAAAATAAACCAGCCATTGTTGCCTTCAATCGTCCCCAAACTTAAATGCCTTTACACGTTGCCTCTTGCCTGATCTGCATGAGAATGTAAGACAGATACGATACGATATCGCAGGCAGTGTATGCAAGGCGGCCACGGAGCTGACTGGTGATGGGGGCGGAGAATTTGTATGGAGCATGACAGGATGGATGTAGGCAAAAAACAACATATTGTCGGGGAATACGGCATTCGTGAGCCCCGATTTAATTGGAGAGGTTTATTGTTCCTGCAAAGCAGATCATACGCGATGATAAATTTAGGATAACTTGTTGCCTCGTGTACAAGTTTCAGCCTTGATGCTGCCCAGTGCAAAGTGGTACAAGTGGGGTTTGCCTCTCGCCGATCGGCGTTCAATAGTAAATGTCCAATGAGTACCGCGCAAAAGCTTGGATGTGCTCATGTATGCATACGCAAGTACAAAACAAGCGCAACTGGAGGTTTCTCTAATTCTCTGGTGGACTCGCATGTATGCTTTGCTTGAATAGACATCTTCGAACCCTTGGTTTCATCAAACCATTTTTGCAGATTCATATTCATTCATTTCTTGAACTTGGCAAAACCATTTGAAACTTCTTTTCTAAATATGGCCACTCCTCTTCGCTTTGCCCGCCTTGTTGGCGATCACGATTCCCAAGATCATGATGCAAAAGATCAGTGTCATGAACACCGCAGCGACCATCGCACAGCAGTGTCGTTGGTTGGCGCGTCGCTCGCGCCTCTCAGTCAAGATATCGCATGCCTCGCAGTGTACATGCGGTTGTTTTTTGAAGACACCCGCGATGGTTTGCGCGAAGGTTTCGGGTTGTTGAGAGAGGGGCGCAGAACTTGCTGAACTGTGATTGTGGTCGTGCGCAGGGATATCATTCTCGATATCTTCTTCTTGAGGCACGGAGGCATACTGCAAGTCTTCTGTTAACTCGTGATTGATCTAATGATTGAAGCTTGGTGATGCTTGCGTGCTTTACTTACGCCTGAAGATGACGATGCGGGGGTGAATTGGTTCATGGACAGATTGCCCATCACTTCCTCGTAGGCCGGTGCAGGCTCCTGGGATGTTGTGAGCTTGCCCATTATTGTGCGTTTTCTTTTGGGTTCTGGAGTTGAGAAAAGTGAGATGGGTTCCGAGAGGAGAAGATCTGTGGGTCTATATCTATGCTAGGTCCTTAGTTTCCCGCCAGCTGATGATGTTGTGGATGGCGCTTGTGATGAATGGCGATGATGCAGTGGCTGTGCAAATCGGTTACGCGGCACCGGTCAGGTTTAGAGCTGAGCCCTGGATCCTACAAAACTTGCGCCATATACTTTTGTAGTTAGATGGGTGTGTTAAGATTTGCGAGACTCCCTTGGCTTGGTGATGGTAATAGGCCGGCGTGGAGCCAGCCACAGCAAAACCAGCATGGCGGCCCCGAGTTTGTTCCCAGCCGTCGTTTTCTTCGTATCCGCAAGTTGGGGGCTCAGACGCTAGATGTGAGGACTGGTTCGCTCGTCTTTAATCAGGCATGTATTTGCTACCTGTAGTGAAGAGGAAAGGGTTCAGGCGACCATGATTCCTCTATCAACGAGGCTTCCTAATTGAAGGATTCAAGTATAACTCCCGGATACCATTGCATCGCACGACTACTAACACTTTGCAAACTGAATGTCTAACTGGCAAACATGCTCGGTAAAATCAAACAAGACCTTTTCGCAACCAAAACAATCAGGTCTGAGAATGGTATCTGGCTCATCAACTCAAAGATCTCCACCTGTGCCTCGAGTGCTGTCAGAAGCCAGTTCCGAAGCTCAATCGCAATGAGAGAATCAATACCATAACTCGCAACCGATCGGTCCAGTCGAATGTCTTCGGCAGGAATCGCTAAGAGGCGAGTGAGTTTAAGTTTTACTGTCTCGGTGACGATCTCAAGAGCCTGCTCAGACGTCGAGCACACACTCAGAGCATCCCGCACATTTACCTGCCCAAGCGACTTCTTCTCTCGAACTTCATGGGTGGCTTCCTTGCCACAGATGTGAGAGAATTTCGCATCGTCTCGCTGCATTCCTGCACCTTCTGCTGTGGACCCCTTCACCAATCTGCGTATTCCACAGACAAGCTGCGACTGACTGGGGACGCTCGCCAAAGGGTTCTGTATAGCCATTTCTATTATGGCCATGAACTCTTCCAGTGTGTAAGAGGTGAGTCCTTGACGTCGAGCAAATTCTGCAGCGACATCGTTTTCCGCACTGTAGCCTTCGCCTTCCACCAATCCGATGTCAATGGCATACCCTAGGTTACGTCAATAAAGTTCAGAATGGAAAGGGGAAATAGCCTAACCTGGAAGTCCAATGCTCGCCCGATAACGAGCGAAGGCATCTTGGAAGGTGTTTCCAGCAGCATAATTGCCCTGGCCAATCGAACCGATGACCCCAGCGCTACTGGAAAGCAACAGAAAGAAGTCCAGGGAGTTTCCAAACACTTCATGCAGATTCCACGTTCCTTGAACTTTGGGATCGATTGCCATTCGCCAGTCCTGATACCTCATGCTCTCGATTCGCGCGTCACGCAAGACCATCGCACCTTGCACAACGCCGCGTATGGGATGATCGGCGCATGATTCTTTCAGTCTTTGGATCATGTCTCTATCCGAAACACTGCCTTTGTAGACATTAAGAGCGACACCCCTCGAAGCCATTTCTGCGACAATCTCTTGTGATGCTTGGCTATCCAGGCCCGACCGAGAGAGTGTCGCGAGGTTCTTAGCTCCGAGATCAGCGAAACGCCGAAGTATAACTTTCCCGAGACCACTCGTTCCTCCCACAACAAGATACGTGCTCTCTGGATCGAGTTTTGGTGCCTTCGGCTTCTCTGGTTGCACCTGGATCAATAGTCAGTTATATCATACTCAAGTTGTATGTGAGCAGGCCAAGTACAGATAACATACCTTTATGGTTGCACGATGATCAACCTCTATGAGAATCTTGCCGATATGCTTCCCAGTTTGCATTAATCTAAAGCCCTCCTCTGCCTCGGATATTGGCTTTGTAGTGACGGGACTGATGGCTGCAACGTTGTCCTGAGAAATGAGTTCCAAAACAGTGCGTAAAATGTCCTGCATAAGTTCTGGACGTCGCTTCGCGACCAATGGCAAATCGACCGAACAAAATTGCACATTGTGCCGAAGGGATCGCATCTCTAAAAATGCATCCATGGAAAGTAGGTCCTTCTTTCCAATTTCTACGAACCTACCTAGTGGCGCCAAAAGCTGCACACTTTTATGTAATGCTTCGCCACTGAGCGAGTTCAGCACAACGTCGACACCATCGCCGCGCGTCCGACTGAGTATCGCATCATAGAACTCCAGTCCTCTGCTGGAAAATATGTTTTCTTCCGCGATACCAAACTTTTCTTTGACAAAGTTGCGTTTCTCTTCATTGCCAACTGTGACGAAGATGTTCTGGACTCGGAAGACCTTTTGTGCCAGTGTGATTGCCGCTTGTCCAACCGCACCGGCTCCAGAATGAATCAGCAAGCTTTCCGTGTCTTGAAGTTGAGCGACGGTCTTTAGTGCGTATAGTGCCGTAGCAAAGGCGGTACCGGTAGCGGCAGCAAGCTCCAAATTCATGCCCTGTGGTAAACGCCTGGCCCTTGTCTTGTGGATTATTGACGTCGTCGCAAGGCCATCAAAGTCATAAACGTAGACCAGGTCACCAATAGCGAATTGGTCGGAGGCGCCTTCTCCTATCTCCATCACACGTCCACTTCCTTCCACAAGCAAAGCAGTAAACTCATCAAGCTGGCCCATTGCGACCATCATATCTCGGAAGTTGAGAGAGAGGTGGGATAGCTGAACTCGAATCTCCTCTCGGCCCAGACTGCTGGAGTGTCTTGCAGAATCCATCCAATATAGCGTGTCCAATAGTCCGGGCACTTGGATGTTGAGGCTGAGGGGGCGTCCCAAGACCAGTGCATGCTCATCAATCGGGTGGAACTCGGAGACACTATTCTTGACGTACGTGTTCGTGTTATGATCCTCAACAACGCGTGGAATCAGAATTGCGCCAGATCGCATTGCGAATTCCCACTCTGTGGACGTATCGACGTACTCTGGGTTAAGAAGGCGTTGAGAAACATCGCAGATGTGTCTTGCTAGGTTATGTTCCCATTCCAAGGTTGTCTCGAGTTGCGATTGGCTCTCCAAATCAAGCGTTCTAAACTTGATCGCATGGTTTTCGGATTGTACGCAGCGGGCGAGGCCGGTGACTAGAGACCTCATTGGACTTGCGCATTCGATTGCAGCTCCCGATGTCACCCAGAGAATCATCCTAGCGTGCTGACAAATTTGGCTCACCTTCTCCCACTGTTCATCTTTACAATTCATTAGATACGGTTTTAGGAGCTCCAGGAGAACCACCACGATACTGCCTTTCGGTAAAGCGTACTGGGGCAGAGAGGATTTAGCATTGACTCCGTTAATACCGAAGAGCTTGACTAGTAATTCCGCAATGTTCTTCTCCGATGTCTCGTGTACGATGTAGACCGTTTGGCCTATGGAGCTATTCTGGGAAACATCATCTGATTGTTGCTCCATCGCTCCATTCGTATCTTCCACTTCGCTTTGAGAATCTCCATTGGTCTCATGTCGCCCGTTTGTTATGATTCTGGGGATCCGCGGTTTATTTACTCGCATTTGGGCCAGATCGTGTTGGTATCGTTTCGAATAGGCTACCGAGGATATGATAACGCTGATCTCGTGGTACGCGTTCTCATAGTCTGGCATATGAACATCCAGACCAGTGAATGCGCTATTCCGGAGCTTCTTGTTCCAAAGAGTAGGGTTCATGAGCGGCCCATCTTTTCTACCATCCGTTGAAAGCCACCATCCCGGTAACGTACCGAAGGTCAGGCCGGTATGCAGCATTGGAACAGTAATCTCCATGAGCGCAAGATGGCCCTGTGGCTTTAGTAAACTCCGAATCGACTTAAGAGTATTTTCAATGTCTCGAGTCGCGTGGACTACATTGACAGCAATGACAAGATCATATGAAGCAAGTTCAATGCTTTGTTCTCCGGGCGGGTATTCGATATCAAGTTTCTTGAATTCGACCAGATCACCAAAACGGTCAAGTTTCTTCATTGCCTTTTCGAAGAAGCCGGTTGAGATATCAGTGAACGTGTATCGATCTACCAGGGGGCGTCCATTGCTGTCCGATCTTGCAGCGAGAGCGTTGAGAACTGGCAACGTGGTGCTTGCCGTACCTGCTCCTATTTCGAGAATGCGCATGTTTGGATTCTTGAATTGTAGTAATTGAACATATTTTGCGAGCTGTCGATGACCTCTTTCGTGATTATCATAGCTGTACATCTTGTCAAGAAGTCCATCTTGCATGAGTAGCTCCAAACCATCCGTCTTGCCCAGGAGAATAGCACGAAGATGCGGAGCTAGACGAGCAAGTGCCTCTCCTTGTACCCCGACTGCTTTGACACGCGATTCCAAATTAACATCAGGGAACACCCCTGCTACTTTTTCAAATTCGGCAACTTTGTTCTTCATCCACTGGAGTAATTTCACAAGGTGTCCCTTGACGTTAAGCTCGTCATCTGGCGTGAGCGAGGCTAAAGTTGACTGCAACAACACTCGAGTGTATTCTTCGCATATCCTATTTTGACCAACAGAGCTAAGCTCTTTTTGCGGCAACTTGCAATGAGACTCGATCGCTTCTGGGTTGGGAAATGTCGGGTCGATTGACCATTGGATTCGGTGAGTCAAAGACTGCCCAGTAGATCTAGATGACTCTATTACCCGCTTTGAACCTCCGGGGTTTACCATTGTCAGTCCCTCAATCTTGATGAATGTGCGGGCTGTTGATTCATGAGAGTCCTGAACAACCACATCTAAAACAGTCTTAAACTGGCGTTGTTGGAGCAGGTCTGCGAAGACACAAAGTTCTTGTCCCGGTTTAGAGGATATGTTACTGTGTAGTACCAGACTTTTGATGGAACTAGGAACCACAAGATTTCCGAGAGCACCTGCTAATTTCATCGCCGGAAACGAGGCTTGTAAGCAAAGATCAAGGGTTGAGGGATGTATGCAGTGTGGCTGTTGATGTTTCTCAGGCATAATAGACTTGACATCCGGAATATTGAAGGAGCACACTGATGTATATTGGGAGGCTCGCATATCCTTGTTGTTTGCGAAGACGCCAGTGTAGTCTAGCCCAACTTTCCGGAGTTGACGATAGAAGTTGATAGGATCCATTCGGGTGTGGGAATGTTCCGAAATTGCCTTAATACGTTGCAAAGATCCGGGAATAGCCAAACTGCGCTGTTTATCAACTTGATGGACTGCGTTCGCGGAACCTCGACAGTGCCTCACTGAGTCACCTTGAACTGAGACAGAGAAAACACAAAATTCGAACCATGAGTCTTTAACCGAATGAGGTCTAAGAGAAGTGACAGTTTCCACGGTTGAATCTTCGGCTATGATCAGGGCACTCTCAAATCTTATATCACTGAAATTGACCACCATGTTTTTCCAGGCGTTGCCACTGTGTAGGGTCTTTTGCTTGACAGCCTCCAACGCCATGGATAAAAATCCAGCTGCCGGGAAGGTTATTGAACCACCAACCACGTGACCAGCGAGCCACGGCTGTTCTTTGAGACTGAAATAGTTTCTCCACGTTGGCTCTGAGGGAACATTGTCGAATGTTGGAGTTCCTAGTATATCATGCCTATTCAATTCACGTCGCCGGTAACAAAGACTCCTCCTCGATTCACTCCAAAGTGGGGCCTTGTGCGTCCACGTGTATGCAGGAAGATCGGGTAGGAGCCTCTTTTCGACGTTGTTGCAAGGGTTATTGATCACTTCGAGATTGAGGTTTTGGGCACCACTTTGGAATAGCTGCCCGGCAGCGGAGGTGGTGGTAGTGCTGGCGTTTTGATCTCGTTTCAATATCGATAAATATTCGACTGATTGCTGGTTCGTCGCTCTGATAATCTGTGCGATCGGTCCTGCAAGAGCAGAGTGAGGACCTATCTCCATGATAGCGACGGTGTCTTTCTTGTTGATCCGAGCTGCATGTAGCATTGATGTTACGGCATCAACAAATCGAACAGGTGAGGTCAAGTTGTCGCACCAGTAAACAGGGCCCAATTGAGGGATTTTGACTTCTTCACCATCGATCGACGAAAACATATGAATGCCGGGTTTTGGTGCACTACAAACAATGTCTTTGATCGAGGAAAAGTAATCTTCCCGAATTAGTGCCATATGATGTGAGTGATAGGCCGAATCAACCAGCAATGCTCGATTAAAAACACGATCCTTAGCAAGCTGCTTCTGAATGGCCGCGATTGCGCTTGCGTCGCCTGAAAGTGTCACACTGTGAGGCGAATTTTCGCAGGCCACGACAGCAGTGCCTGCGCCTGAAAAACTGGTGAGATAATCTTCGATATCCGTAGCAGAGAGTCCCACTGCAAGCATTGAGCCTTTGAGCTTCGGGTATCTTTCCTTAAGCTTCATCGCACACCGACCACGATGGTATGCGACCTGCATCGCAGCTTCAGCCGAGAGCATACCAACAACATAAGCGGCTGCGATTTCACCAGAGCTGTGCCCGCAGACGCTGGTCGGGTGAACATTCCATGATTGTAGCAAGTCCACCAGCGCTATCTGGATTGCTGTGCAAGCCGGCTGCGACAATGCTGCTTCATTTATTCTTGAGCTTTTCGGTGGTTTGCACACCTCCTGAATTAGGTGCCATTCTGCACCTAACTGCAAAAGTATTTCTTCTGATCTTCTCATTGACTCCGCAAAAACAGGGCTTGTGGCGAGCAACTCGCTAGCCATCCCAGGCCATTGGGCTCCTTGGCCACTGAAGACGAAGCAGATCCGAGGGGCCGTGATATAACCGGTGATTCGATCCTTGTCCTGCTGTTGTCTCTGTAGCTCGTCGAGAAGCTCCTGCCGGGTGCTGGCGATGAAGAAAAGCCGATATTCTAAGTGGGAGCGGCGACTAAGTGTCCAGGCTAGATTGTTCAAGGTTTCCAGCGAATCGTCTAGCCTACTAACGTATGACTTCAGATTGGCCACAGCTGTACTGAGCCCTGATTCAGTCGCATGTGAGAGCACAAAGAGCCGAGGCGTAGCTGATGTCTTCATTACTTCAATACTTCGATTTGGCTTGCTCGGAGGGTAAACGGTGGTCGCTTCTAGGATGACATGGCCATTTGTTCCACCGTACCCGAAGTTGTTCACTGAAGCTCGACGTTTCGCATGTGCCGGCCATTCGGTCAGTTGGACTGGAATCTAATCAATGTGAGAAAACGGCGGCATATACTGCGATACGCCTCTTTCACATACCTTCAAGCTCCAGTTACTTTTCGCAATTTCGTCATTCGGTTGCGAAAAGTTTGGGTTTGAGGGGATCATTCCCCGCTCAAGCATCATGACAGTCTTGATCACAGCTGCCAAACCAGAAACGCTTTCCGTATGACCTAAGTTTGCTTTCACACTCCCAACCAAAACATTCCGACCATCACTGCTTTTGCAGAATGTGGCCGCTAACGCGCGGGCTTCGATTTGATCGCCCAGTATCGTTCCAGTGCCTGCCAACGCGGTTAGCAGCAGCTTGGTATTATGAAGAACCCTGATTACCATGAGATTCTACGTAAGGCGTATCACTCGGTCTCAACTTAGCCTTTGCGTACACTTGTTCTATCAATCTCACTTGCGCTTCATACGAAGGCATAGTTATACCGGGGGTATATCCATCCTGATTGACTCCACTAGCGCGTATAACTGCCCTGACTGTGTCTCCATCTCGCAAAGCTTGACTAAGTGGTTTGAGAAGAACTGCAGCAACTCCGTCGCCCCTTCCATATCCATTGGCGCGCTTGTCGAAAGAGTAACAACGTCCATGCGATGAGAGCATTCTATTTCTGTAAGTAGGGTCATTCCGCATGCAATGGAAAGACGCTTACGACAAGGTTGACATAACTGTCATTTGATCAGGGTCAAGAATGAGATTGGCTCCGCCAACAAGGGCTTGTGTCGCTTCTCCTTCACGGATCGCTTTACAGGCCTCGTTCAAAGCAACCAGACCGCTGGAGCAGGCAGTGTCGAGCGTCACACTGGGTCCTCTTAAGTCAAAGCTGTGTGAAACCCGATTGGCCAACATTGATGGACCCTAATTCCAATAAGCCAGTGTATGCGTCGCCTTGTTCCAAGCACTCACAGTCCCCGTAAAGCGATACCTTTTCTAGTCAGCATTGATCCTGCCTTTGTAGTAACGCGTTCTTACATTGGAGATGCTTCAACATCTCTCCCCAGAATCTTTTCGTAGTCATGGTTCGATGCGGCACAATAGACTGCGGTATCAGAGCCTGCTAACCTGTCCATTGAGACTCCGGCGCTCTCGAATGTTTCGTACGCGATTTCCAGCATCATGCGATGCTGCGGATCCATAGCTTTGGCCTCCATATTCGAAATTCCGAAAAAGCTGTTGTCAAACAAAGCCGGATCCTGCCTGAGAAGGTGAAGGCCACGGGCATTAAACTTATGGAATATCAATAGGCATTATTCGATATATGCAAACTCAACTTACTGAGCCCGATATATCAGCTTGAGGATGTCTGAAAGCCTCCATTCGAAATCTTTCGCCCGCTTCATTGGTCCATCCGGTGAGACCATTCTCAAGCATATTCCAAAGGGAGTTTGGAGACGTGGCGATGCCGGAAAATCGGCATCCCATTCCCACAATCGCGACCGGTTCTTGAGTCTCCTGCTTGGACAACATCGTTATCAATTGGGAACAAAATAATTTTGGTATACAATTCGACAAGGGATGATGTGCCGTATCATGACATTCCTCGACTTTGCTCATTTGACAGTCTCTTCCGTAGTTCAACCTTATCACATTCACACGTGGCCACTATTCTAGGGGAATGATGAGATGGCTAGAACTCAGTTTCTGTGCAAACTCAAAAAAAAACTTCAAAAAAGCCTGCAACCATCTTGATCTGCGTCAGTGACGTCGCTCGTTGGATCATTCTCTTTAAGGTTTGTGATCGTGGACTATTTAATCCAATCACGTTGTCTTCCCAAAGCTCGCTTCACTTCGGTTATCGATACTGTGTCTGTCACTGACATGATGCTCACCGACAATCCAGACTTTGTGTGAGCTGAATAGATGTGGTGGCTAAGACTCAAATTAAGTCGTTTCGAAAACTCGCTTCTTTAAGGTACCTGTTCTGCTGTTCAAAGGATCAGCATCTGACTCATACATTTCCAGCAATGAATCTTGCCCGCGCTGCGCAATCTTCGTAATCTCATTGAAATACGACGATTTTCACTCAAGTATATGGGGCCTGTGCAGTTCCAACACGCTACGTTCATCAACATCCGAACACAGCCCATACTCCCGCCTCTCACCCAAGGAAATGAAATATTTATAGAATGAAGGGTGGAAAATACGAAACCTTTTCCCGCTCTTCTACACCCCTCTCGATTTCTGCCTGTAACATTCCTTGCTGCTTGTCTCGCATTCCGGAATCAACCACATGGTACAACTCCTAATACAAAACCACCTGTATCAGGCGAGCCAGAGTGGCGCGGAACGCTTCCTCTGATGTACGCAAGACGGAACGATTTTTTCACACTCTATCCTTTTCAAACAGTAGTATCGAAAGTATGTCGTCGGAATTGGTCACGCCCTCGGTCCCGTTGGTTCCTGGATTCACCAAGCTCACCCCTCTTGACCAAGTCGAACCTCGATGGCTCTCTCAACTAATCTTTGTCTTCGAAGTTGAATCTCCAGACTATCAAGATGTGATTGAACAAGATCTGAAAGATGGACTTGCTGCGACGATAGACGAGATGCCATTTCTAGCAGCGCAAGTAGTGCCCAGCGATGAAGCTCGTGGCTCAGTTCAGATGGAGATTTCCGAGGACAGCGGCGTCTGGTTTTACACACAGAATATCCCGGAACTTAATTACAGCACCCTTAGTCACCGAGGGTTCCCGCCATCTTGTCTTTCGGTGGTTGATCTGATACCAGAGCCGAGAATGTATGACTGGAATTGCAGTCCTGTTCTTGTGATGCAGGCAACCTTTATATCCGGCGGACTACTACTGGTATTGAATCGGCCATGTCGAATCTAGCAAGATTTATTCTAACTCATTCTTAGGGCGTGAGTTTGCACCATTCCGTGGTTGGTGGTAGAGGTGTGTCCGTATTCGCAAATGCGCTCAGCAAAAACGTGGGGGCTATATCGGAGGGCAAGCCTGTCTCACAAATTTCGAAGCAGAATTCATCTTTCGATATACATGGTTTTGGAAGCGTGGAAATGAATATCTCTGAGTTTCCCAGTTGTCGCAAAATAGAACACGGCTGGCGTGTTGACTTCCAGCGGGAACTCCTCAGGATTGATCTGACGGGCGACAGCGAACACCCCAAGTTTAATATCTTACAGAAGATGACGATTTCGTGTTGGTCAATTTCTCTGCCAGTGTTGAGAAGTTTGGGTCAGAGTGCTCCGACGCCCGACGAGCCTGTCCTTACCACCAGCGCCATGATCAGTGCATTGATCTGGCGTCATTTCACGCGCGCCCGGAATTTATCATCACGCGGATTCAAGTCAACGAGAATTGTGAACATTGTCGATATCTCGAAGCGATTACAACCCCCCCTTTCAGACAGTTATCCAGGAAATTCAGTTGTGTGGGCCTCTTCAACTAAAGATGTCTTGAAAGTGGAGTCTGGAGCGCCGTTATATGAACTGGCGAAAACCATTACGGACTCCATCCAGTGGTGGAACTCTGAGAGGATCCGGGGTTTTTTCGGAGCTGTAGACACACTGCCTCATGTTGCAAAGCTGTAAGTATCAGCTGACAATGGTGAATACTATGTGCTTACATATTGCTCCCAGAGAACCAGCAGTCGATACCAATCTCGGTCCTGATGTGAGTATCACTGATAACTCCTCGTATGGCGGCATGTATGATATGGAATGGGGCCCCGACCTGGGAAAAGCAACGTGCCTAAGGTTTCCAAATATCCGCATACAAGATGGTCAGGTCAGTATACTGCCTTCTATTGAGACTGAGCAGATAGACTTAATGATCTCGCTGGAAGAAACCACCCTGGCACGTCTACGCCAAGATGAAGAGTGGAGGGCGATTGCAAAAGAGCAGATTTAGGCTGCATTCGTCTTTAGATTGCTTTATCTAGAACCAAAGCCCTCTTTTAGAGAACAAAGTTCACGCTCCAACTTGAATATAAAAAAAAAGGAATCTGGGCGCCCGTGTTTAAAGAGTGAAATCTCCTGCTCACGTGACCAATATCATGTATTATACCTAGGTACCTACATAAGTATGTACCTTATAAGAACTGTTGCGCGCTGTGATGGTGCAAGCCTAGTGACCTAGCACAATATTCCGGACCGAGAAAAGTCTAGAATGCGACGAGCTCACAAGACACTTCGGTAGGACACATAGAAGGTACAAAAACGCAAAGCATTGCACGACGTAATGAGATGTAAGATTGGGTAAAGAGAAACTGATACCCAAAAAAGTGAGACTGGTGCTTAAATGAGCAAAGAATTGTGAATTCCCACCACGAATATGTTGACGAATCATGCCGGGTTCACCAACGTGCCCAAGTTTCGGTTAATGCTGTCGTACACAAAACCTTGTGGTCTTCCTCCGCGTGCCCCCTAAAAGAAAAAGGTATTACTCTCGTCAACGTGTAAAGGCGACGGGTCTTGTTTTTGAACTTCGGTACACAGTCTTGACTCGTGCAAGAGCGCAGTCCCCCCTTTGTGCTAAATCTAACTCAGATAAGGCAATTCACGCGTCCTGGCGATCGGCGGCGCAGGCCTCGTAACACCCCGCTTCGCCGAGCAAGCTTTGGCCCGCGCGATATTGGCCATTTACACATGATATCATACATACAAGCTGGCGGAACAACGGCAAGCTCGTCTTCCTTTATTGCGCCGCTATCAGTTGCTATCACCTTCCTCTTTGCGATTAATGTGCGAAGCACCCCCTGGATGACGCGGGAGAACAAGCAATGATAAGCTCCATAGCCGAGGCTTGACTTTGCTTAAATCCTTTATTGCTTGTCAGTTTATTCTCGCACAATTCTATGCGTGAAGGCAGACGAATATGTCGTGATCGAAACCGCATGCTGTGTTGCGCGATAACGCGCGCCATGCTAAGGGGTAACACAGTGTTGTGACATGTGTTGAGTCGTCATCGCACAGGTTCTTAGCTTTCAAGCTCAACTCAATCTCAGTTAAATCAAGATCAGTTCTCTATCGAACGTGCGGCCTTGATTCACAGCCCCAATGAGCAAATCGAAGCGATCTGTATGTGCTTTTTTAGCGCACGCTGACCCTGTGTGGACAGGGCTGTACGTATGCTCGCTCAGGTTCACCTGCTATATCTGGTAAGGAGCTCGATGGCTCCAACGCTCAATGCTGTCACTCCAATGCTCAATGCTGTCATTTGAAAAGTATACAAATAGTCTTCCTCATCCATATTTTTGAATCCCAGCTCGGATCTGCTTGAGTGACTGCTTGTGCCCATCATGAAGTTCTCGCTATCGTTAAGCACTTCGCTCCTATACGCGTCCACAGCGTTGGCCATACACCCCTTTCATCCACGCAGTGTTCACAACAGAGTGCAGCCAAAAGTGGAGAAGCGTGTCGCAGGCCAAAACTTCCAGCACCCGGAGTTGCAGAAGAGAGCCTCCCGTTTCTTGACAGAGAAGACCAAAGGTATGACAAGCAGCTTACTTATCTCTAGCGAGACAAACCCTAATAAATTGCAGAGTTCTCCGTCAACGGTACAGGGATACCTGAAGTCCCATTCGACGTTGGCGAGTCGTATGCTGGGTTACTTCCAATCTCAGACAGTCCCGACGAGAGTCGCAAACTGTTCTTCTGGTAGAAAACTCTTATTCGTCTTGCAATGGTAGAAGATGGCTAATATCGAATAGGTTCTTCCCTTCTACGGCCGCTACTAATCCCGATGAGATTGTAGTTTGGCTCAATGGTGGCCCAGGCTGCAGCTCATTAAGCGGCTTGCTCACCGAGAATGGACCTTTCACGTGGGAAGCGGGCACGCTTGCGCCAGTTCAAAACTCGTACAGTTGGACCAATCTCACCAACATGATATGGTAAGATTCTTCCCTCATTAAATTTCAATGCATTCGACTGACTATAGAAACAAGGGTTGAACAGCCTGTTGGTGTTGGTTACTCGCAGGGTACTCCGAACATCACAAACGAAGTTGAGCTCGCTACCGAATTTCGTGGATTCTGGAAGAATTTCATCTCCACGTTTGGGATGAATGGATTTGATATGTACATCACAGGTGAATCGTACGTCGTTGCTATCTTCCTAGTAATGGCTGAAGTCTTACTCATTTATTAGTTATGCTGGCGCATACGTTCCATACATTGCAGACGGCTTCATCTCCACCAACGACAACGAGTACTTCAACTTGAAGGGGATCTCTATCAATGATCCCATTATCGGCAATGACGTTATTCAGGAACAAGGTACGTTCCTACGATCGCATGGTCAATGATTACAGCTAACACCAACAAGTTGTGATATTGCCCTTTATTGAATATTGGGAAAAGCTCGCTTTTCTCAACGACACATTCCTAGAACAAATGCGCCAGAACCAAGCGGACTGCGGCTATGACACATACTTCACAAAGTATCTCCAGTTCCCTCCGCCGGAAGGTCCATTCCCAGTATTGCCCGATCCCTACGAAACCCAGAACGCCACCTGTGACCAATTCGACAACATCCTCGCTGGACTCCTCGATGTAAACCCTTGCTTCAACCTCTACCACATCACAGAGACATGCCCTCATCCCTTCTCTCAACTCGGCATAATCAACCCGGGGGATTACCAGCCACCAGGCGCAGAGGTCTACTTCAACCGCACCGATGTCGCAGAAGCCCTACACGCCGTCGTGCCGACTAACTGGGAACAATGTTCATCCAAAAACGTCTTCGGGAACGGTACGGACCGTGGTTCGGATTCATCCCCGAAACCAGCGACCAACGGCGTCTTACAGCGTGTCATTGAACACACGAACAACACCATCATTGGCTCGGGTGATCTCGATATGATTCTCACCACCAACGGAACTCTTCTCGCTATCCAGAATATGACGTGGAATGGTGTTCAAGGCTTGCAAAAGGCTCCGACCACTCCTGCATATGCGCCGTTCCACCCAGAGTACAATGGTGGATCGCTTGCGGGCTCGGGGATCCAGGGAGTGTGGACTCAGGAACGTGGGCTTACGTTTTACACGGGTCATTTGGCTGGTCATGAGTTGCCGGGGTATACGCCTGGCCTTGCATTCCGGATGCTGGAGATTTTGTTGGGGCGTATTGATAATTTTAATAGCACGGCTGGGTTTACAACGCAGGCTGGGAACTCCACGGCATGAGGAGGTGATTAAGGTAGCTTAGGATCGCGAACTGCTATACTATTGTTCAATCTGGTGCTATCTTTGCTTTCACTTTTTCCGTGTTCTTCGTTTCTGTTTCTGATTGAAATGAAAGATTTGTCAAGATCGCAAATCACCCAAATCCAGAATTATTGCATACATTTGCGCTACAGAAGCTGGAGCGATAGATCGGCCATGTATTGGAGAATTAGTTACAAAATAATAGTACATATCATCAGAATCATTCCACGCCCACTAACATCCGCGCCGCCACATCAAATTAACGAGGGACTGTAACTTGGTTCTCCTAATGTTGAGCCATGATCCTATCATCCACAAGTAACCCTTGCCCACATCCACCCCTCTCACAGGTTCCGCACCAGTCTGAACTGTTCAATAGCTTATCCTTTGGTCGTAGTGCTACACCACATTCAGAAGCCTATTCGTCTCCGTGACCTATGTACAATCTTGTCAATATATGCTTGTTTATCTAGTATCAGGGTGCCTTACTAGCTGCGAAATTTGTAGCATCGACTGAACACTACAGCGTTGAACTGAGAATTTCCGTCCGTAGAGTACTACATAATTATGCATCCGAAGTCTGATGAGTGGACTACCATGTATTCTACTACATGCGCAACTCTTACGAAAGTTTTATACTCACACTGACTGCATGCAGACCTGCCCGCTACAATCGGATTGGAACAGTTGCGGCTCAAGCAAACGTGCTGACGGCAAAAGCGAAGTTTTTCGTGGATCACAGCTTTTTTGCACTCTCCGTTTGCATCGCCTTGAAAAGTGCAAATGTCTATGCAGCATTAGCCAGAGAATAGGGAAGTAATGTGGGAAATGAAGCTACGATTATTGCAGTATGAGCTTTCAACGCAGGCTCCTCTCTCGCATCCTCGCCAGCAAAAGTAAGCTCCAGCGACTGGCATTTTGTATGGAATAATCTTGTTTGGGGGAAGTCCTTTGTGGGTATGGATAGAGAAGGTGATGGTTGGCGTTTATCAAGATCAGACGAGGAATGGAGAATGAGGAGACGAGATCGATTTTGAGAGGCAAGACCCGTATTAAGTACTTACATGAAGACTCTCGCGAGCCATGTAATATCATAGATGGGATGATTCATCTGCTGTCTTGCTCACGTCTTACTATGAAAGAAAGCAGTAAGACAGGGTTTCATTGTATGCTACCATTGCGCATGTCGGTGTGTTTGTAAAATTCCCCACTCTGTAATTCTACGATTGCTTGAAAGTTATTATCTCTCTAATATATGAAAAGCTATCTTGTCTGATAGATAGTTCTTGAAAATCGAACATAATGTCGAAAAATGAACTTGGTCCAAGTGTTTGAAGGGAGTGCGGTGGTGGGGCTGGAGGGACGTCTAAATGCTATGATCCGAACCTTCTAGAATATATATAGAACACTGAACGAATAGGAGTCAAAAGCAGTATGTAAATCACGTGAAAGTTTGGTAGAAGGTCTTGGCACGCTCAGTGTTTGTTTGTCTCGGTGCGCGTCCAAATAAACGAACTCGCTCAGACAGTCACGGTTTGACCGCAGATTCATCCATTGATCACAGCACGACATTACATCTGTACTCTACCAGTTTGTTTTCCAGACAGGAATTGCCGTACTAACGTCTGTGGACAATAGGCAACCACGATCATTCTCTCCAAAACTTATCCAACCACTCGAGACGACCAGCGCGATGGACACTCAGAGCGGCACAAAACCTTTCAATAGCACAGAAGACCAGCAAACCACCGCAACTAATCCTTCGCATCTTCTCAGGCTTCCAGATGAAGTCTTGTTAAACATGACCAATCTTCTGGGCAGCAAAGATCTATGCCGGCTAGCACAGGCTAACAAGAGACTAGGAGCGGTGGCGCAAGACACTATCTATAGGGAGATCACCCTTCCGCAGAATACGGTTGTTGGCCTGCTGAATGTTTTGCGTGAATCGTACGTATATCCCAGATACATGGTCGCATGAGAAACTGCGGGTCGCCGTGTTTAACGATCGTCAAGTTCCTTTTAATTTTTTTTCGATCCATACTAAATCAATTCTACAATCAGGACTACACTAGCCGAAATGACTACCACCCTTGATGTTTCATGGCGGAATCATCCGGTAGCAAGGCTAAACAGCATGTTCATACCGGGTGGATTGGAACAGCTTGAATCTTGGGCGTTGGCTGTCGATTCCCGCCAAAACAACAACTTCTTCGAAACTCTCATGGGAACTAGCGTGCGGGAGTTCTATACTTCGGTATGGAGCAACCCATCCTTTGAGCGTATTTTAATACTCGTGATCGGAATGTTGCCGAAGCTGAAGAAGTTGACGGTTAAGTTCCCTCCGCGAGGATATCGAGCCCTTCCTATTTCCCACGATCGACTGCTACCGCTCTTTCATGGAATAGGAGAACAGTTACTTCAACAAAGATTGGAAGAACTAAATATCCGCATCTCATCGCCCATGAGCCTTTCAATGGAAAATGTCACACTTCGAAACCTAGTCAACCTGAGAAGGCTGAGCATACCCATGGATGCGCTTACATTTCAGTCACATGGGTCATTAGTCGCCAAGGCGGTACTTCCTCCTAATCTGGAGCTGCTCCAGATAAAACCTTGCAACCAGCACATCATTGTCTGGATCGGCCAATTCACCATAAACTGGTTAGATGGTGAATTCAAAAAGCTGAAGACGACAGAGCTGTTTTTCGACCAGCCATGCTTTCGATCCGGCCTACTATCCGCTGCTCAGGGCGATGACTCTGACCTAAACTTCCTGAGAAGCATGGTGGGCATATTGAGAAGATTCAGTTTGACTCTCGAAGCCCACACTAGAAACAAAGCAAAGCCTGGAAGGCTGAGAGAAGAGTTGGACGCTTGGTACCACATGTCTGATAGTGAGCGGTGGATGGCATCAACTAGAGAGATGGAATTCTCCGAAGCAGTAGCGAAGAACGATGCTGGTGAACCACGATTCCGAACAAAGGCCGAGATTCGCGCCTTTCTCGTGGATATCAAGTCAAACCTGAGCTTCAGCAGCCCCAATGACGAGAGCAATGGTCGCGATATCTATCATTTCGGCGTGCAAGGATGGGGGAAGAAGACTCCTAAATATGAACTCTCAGCGTCTTTGTCGGATGCTGCCACGAATTGGATCATCGAGCAGGGAGACAGAAGTGCCGAGTCGATTGCATTCTTGACCTTCGATCCTTCACGCTTCACCTCCGGGCAGGGTAGCCACCTGACATTCAACGCCGAGAAGTGGTTGAGTGTAGACTTCTTTGCCCTTGGTGACAAGAAGACACAACCCATCAAATTCAAACCGGAAACCTCAGCTTCAAGTCCTCATACATCGAGCCAACAGACAGATCGTCATCCAACAAAAGTGAGACGGTGTTAGCTGCGTGAATACTCAACTTCCACATTCTGCAACCCTCACCTCGGCAAGTACATGATAAAATGAGTGCTCCTATCTTCTCCCACAACGTCGGCGGCTGTCATTTAGCGAGGAACGGGCTAATGGATGGTATAATCTTTGTCCTCTAAAGACGATCGATGGCCAGCCACCCTTATGCGATTGCAAAGTCATCCTGACATCAAACAGGTCAATTGGTTGTCCAACCGAAAAGTGTTTCACACACCTTAATTTACATAGCACACTCCCATTCCTTCCCCCTCCTCCTACCAACTTAAATGTCTTAGAAAGACAGTGCCACACAGGCCTTTGTGTAAAGGACATCGCTCTCAGTCGATACTACCGACACATGACTCCAAACACACAGTTTACTCTCAAATTATGGGGCTTAGCGCACTTGAAAATAGGGTGTTGACGGCATGTCCTACTTTTGAAAAGTACTTTGAGGCGTGGCTAGTTAGAGTTTTGTCGCAAATCGAAAGCTTACGAGAGTGTCGGTAGCTAGGTATCTACACGATGCGCCTTCCTCCGTACTGTATACTATGTACACATATCCCCTCGTTTCAATAATATCACACAATGTGCGCAAAAAACATCAAATGCTCATGTCTGATCCGAGTGACCATGGATACGGGTGCACATGGAGAACATTCACTATATGACTAAGCCAGTTTGTTTACCTGGCTAGGGTCCAAGGTGAGAGTGCTAGAGGGTAGGCAGCAACACGTGACACTGCAAACGTGTGTGCGAGATCGCGTTTGTCTACCACGCCAAGTATATATGAACAAAGCTTTGTAAACACACTAACAATCATACAAACGCTCAGCCAACCCATTTCTAGTGCGTCCATAAGCTGTAACTTCTTCACTGCTGGCGACTGGCGACTTGGCGCACATATCCTACCCACGAACACACACGGAACATCTCTAGCAAACAGTTCCACCCGCGCATTCACAATTGATAGCCGCGAATCGCTCGCCAGCGTCTTATACCGAGATGGAGATTCCGCCCGACATAATCCCCTGTCTGCAGCTTATCCGTGGGATGGAAGTTCTACCTGAATCCCCGGCAAAGTTGCCAGTCACGCTTCACAACCTTCCCACCGAGCTTCTTCTACACATCGCCTCCTATCTTGTTCACACCCGCCACTGGAATGCAAGCTTGCGCAGCCTTTCACTCGTATGTCGCTCTTTGCGACCAATCGCGCAAGAGATTCTGATAATCAATCCGCAACTGCATACTTCTTACATCCCCCTTTACATCCACAACGTACTGGAGTATGGCCATAGGTTACGTTATCAGGTCAAGACTGTTGAACTCGAAAGCAGCCTGCACGAAGATGTACGTGAGCGATGTGGGGGTCATCGTACAGATCCGCCAGCGACATCTCGACGTGATGCTGCGCTTCTTTCCTGGATTGAGGCGATTCAAGACCCCGACCGGATAAAAAACCCACAACGTCAATTTCACCTGTTGATGAAAGGTTGTATAGAACGAGATCGCGTTGATAATCTGTCGACGAACAGTATCTTAATGGATGATAGGAGCAACCGGGGGAAGAACATAGATACATTCATTGTTCCAATTCTTGTGCTTTTCCTCATCAACATGTTCGACAATCTGAGGGAGCTGAAATTGGCTGGATGTGTCGTACAGCATTTTCCGTTTATACTTGAGTTTGAACCAAATATAGACAGGGGTGGTAGGATTCTTCGTACAGAAGTTTTCCGGAAAATGAAAAAGCTTGAAAACCTCGAGTGGCCTGGGAAACTGGGCTTTCGAACTTCAATTGACGCTCGAACGAGGCAGATTTATCACAGATTCAACATTTGGACATCGGTCAAGGTTTTCAGCGTGCCTATGTGGATGCTTCGGGTGTGGGGTTCGCCGATAGCGAATTGGCTGCCTGGAGTACCATTGCAAAATATCTTACCTGCTGGGCTGGTGTGTCTACGAATTACAGAGGCAGAATGTGTCATCGGCAGACTTGTGACTAATCTGTGTATTGCCTGCAAGAACGGGCATCTCTCTCAGCTTCGACGCCTGGAAATTTACTTCAAAGGATGCATCGACAGGGAGCGCTTTTTGGCTTCTGTTTTACGATATCCAGACCCATGGATCAGCATTCCCCAAATGTGCGCTGATGCAAATCTGGAACTACTTCTGTGCTCCCCAGGTCCCTGGAAGCCGTGCGATATCCAATACGATGTATTGGGAGGTACGGTCTGGTCGCTGAGAGAGCAAGGAGAACTAGGGCCTGCTGTAGTTCCAGAGGAAGTTTTTCGGGCGAACTCTTTCTGCAAAGCGGATTATGTAACGGGGTGGGGATATACCGGCATAGACTTGAGGATTGAGCGAGAATGGGACGCGGACGGAGACATCGTGATGCAATCATGAGGAACACGGCGACAGGACCACTATCCGACGATTCGATTTTTATCAAAATACAGCGCAGGAACTATTCCAGTAAAAATGATCAAGGTCAGCCACTTGAAAGACTTCTCAGGGTAGATGGATCATGGTCAAGACTCAATGGTATCGTCAAGGCGAGAATCGTACCCAGCGAGACGATGTGAGATCACTCTATGAGAAAGACTTTTGGGACCCTCATTTCTGAACCATTAGTTGCCAACTTTCTAGCTTCATTATCATCATTGTTGTTAAAAATGTGTTATAATTCAATTAATACATCTCTGTTGCTTTCGAATGAACAGTTCGTGTAATCACTTTACATAATCACTGACCGGTGGAAGTCTATATGTGTAAGCTCAATACAGCTGATCGACTTGTATTCTCTCAATATCGAAAATACGCGATCTTCATTTTTCTAACAACCAACTCATCCCTCTGACCGTATCCTCCACAAATTTCTTACTCCGCTCCAACTCCGGCCAGTTCGTCCAAAACATATGTCCGACCCCACCATACAACTCAAACCTCGTCAAGACCCCACTCGCCCGCAATTTCTGATCATACAACACTGCCTCATCTCTCAACGGATCCAAGCCACAAACCTGAAAGAAAGCTTTTGCAACCCCTTTATGGCCATCTACATGATTGAATGGATCCCACAATGGACTATTCTTTTCAGGCTCGTATATCTGCGAGATCCTAGAATCATCGCCCATATCGCGGAGGACAGGATCAGAGTTGTTATCGAAGCGGGAAGTGTAAAGGTGAGAGAAATGTGACGGTACGTTCTGGCTGGGAAGGACGACAGGAACACTGAGGAACTGGCCAGTAATTGGGGGAGAAAAATTGCTGTCGCGAGAGAGCAGGGCAAGAACTGCTGCGATGTTTCCTCCGGCAGAGGATCCGCCTACTACGAGTCCCTGGGAAGGCGTTGCGCGAAGTGTCGAAGAATTTTTGGTAGCCCATTCGAGAGCATCCCAGCAATCGTTAACTCCAATGGGGAATTTATGCTCTGGAGCTAGCCTATATGGAAGACGTGTCAGTTTTGGCAATCATTTTCACTTGTCAGTAGAGGTTGATAAAGAAATACGCACCTATATTCTACATTCACACAGACGGCCTTCAAGTCTCGAGCAAACATTCTACAGTTCAAATCCTCGTCTGTAAGATCCCCCATGCACCACCCTCCTTCGTGATACATCATAATTAGCGGGCTGCCTCCTTCAGGAGGTCCATTAGCCGGTTGGTAGACGCGTACACGAATGTTTTCCCCATCCCGCATAGGAATATCTTGCATTGTCTCAATGACTTCGGGAATGGGTCCGGGTATCGAGTACAAATGTCTGAGCCTTTGAAGGTGTTCGGCCCGTAAAGCACGAGACTCAAGGAAAGTGGATCCATTCATGATAAGCGGTCGGGCTTCAAAAGCCTGCACATGTCTTGTTAGCAGCGATCTCTGGTATGGAGAGGGAGAGCAAATGGAAATGACTTGAGCTACCTTCCGAAATTCCGGATCCACTTCACCAGATGCTAAAACTTCTGCTCTTGTAAGGTGAGCCATTGTTTCTTTCGATCACTCCGTACAATGTATGAATGCCAATTAGAAATTTAATATCTGGCTTTTCGGTACTGAAAAGTCGCAATGATATGTTCGCTATCAATTGTTACTGGATATGGTTGCACTGATGACGTCGTCTGTTCTTCTTTACACGATATACATGCGAAGAGGACGACCAATCCGCTTACTTTCTTCTAATATTCGAAAGATATTTGCTCGAAACTCTAAGCTTTAGTAGCCAGCACTTGAGCGATAAGATAATGTTGGATCGACTTAGCTCGTTGCAACCTTCAGCGTGAAGTAGAGTGGGGTAAAATGCTCATGTGACCATCTCCGAGTTAGATCCGAGATGCCATTTGCATATACGAAGGCGTGTAGATAAATCTGCATCTTAGAACAATCGATGCTAGTACCACAGACACTGGGATTATATATATGGCTTACGCCAATATGTAACTTTTGTAGCGCATGGGTGTGCCTTACAAGGAAGCTTGCATATCTTCGAAAAGGAAACATAATTTTGGGACGACTGTGTTCTTCCTATATATCACAATCCATGCGCATTGTTTTTTGGTGGCAACACTCAAGCTACCACTGGAATACCCAAGATGTCTATTGAGAACGGCGAGATCACAGAATAACACTCGGTTGGGATTTCAAATTCTAAGATGTGTGACATTAGAACTTGTATCATAGGACTTAGAAGGGGGGACAGTCAGAGAGGAGTACAGCTAACAAGGTATTATTAATGCAACAAAGATATGGCAAACAGATTTACTTGCTGAAAGATTTCAGGGATTTCATATAGCAGATTCGCCGTTCCTTTTAAGTTGGTATTTCCCTTACTAGGTTGGCCCTGCGCTACTTAGGTGCATGTGGGATTGCCCCACCCACGAACAAAGACGGGGAGAAAGAAAAATTTTGACGGAATGCAGAACGACCATTTTTTTTGGGTTTCGACCGAACCACTTCCAAACGAAAGACGATTACATGCCTGGGCTCAAGAATCTGGCTATATATTGCAACTTAGCTTCCTGGTTTTCATCAAATCACAACAACGGACGTGTGGCCCAATGGCAAGGCGCTTGACTACGATTACAACAGCAATCAAGAGATTCCAGGTTCGACCCCTGGCACGTTCATTAGAAGCTTTCTTTTTGCCAATGCATTGGCCTGGAGAGAGTTCTGGCAAACGTGGTGGATCCTCGACTGTCTTTTTGGGTCCTGTGGCGCACTGCTACGCGCCTATGGCATACGAGGATCAGATTTGTCGACGACCATTACAATAGTTAGAGGGAGTGATACGGTAGGAAATCACAGCAAGTTGAGATCTAAACATTCTGCTGTTGAATAGATCTGTAAGTCCCGCATCGAGTTGTTATGTTTTTTGCTGTACAAGCCAACATCTTTTTACTGTTGTGAATTTCTAGGTTCAGTGCATAACCGATTCATGCCATATTTATAGAGTTAGGGTACCATACGAGTCTTCTCAATTACTGTATGATATTGTAACTGGATTCCAGTCTCATAAGAATTAGAAAGCGCAACGCGGGTATGTATCACTTGTACATACGTATTTAAAAGTGCTTCGCAACGTGAACACCTAATACATATTACACCCCTCAACATGGCTACAAGTGCAATGGAATTAGCAGCAGACCCAAGAACGTACAAGTTCAAACGTGAATGCGAATAGAATCCGAAAGACATCCACTTTCTCCAATCCAAAGTAAGGGATTGCCATTCCCCACTCCTCGGTCGTCTAGGACCTTTATCAGATTGGCATAGTATATTGTAAAATAAGAGGCATATGCTGTTCACTAAGAAGCACGGGTCATATAGTAGAGAGTAGGGCAGTTAAGCTATTACTGTAGTATCAAGTGCACTTATCCAAGTAAATTCCAGCGCATCACTACCAGACACTGATCCATCACACTGTAAGCCTCCTAAAGTACAAAAATGTCTCCATTGACTGCAAACATATCCGTAGTACAGACTAAAAATGTACTTCATATCGTATACTTCTTTGCAATCGCCAGGATTCTTATGAGGACTACCAGCAAAAGACGCGTTTCTTGCGAGTGAGACATGTCGATCACCTTTGCTAAGTACCGAATATGACTAGGTTCCAAGAACTTTCAGAACGCCCTTGTTCATCAACACATGGCGCTGCTGCGTCAACTGCGATCAATTGATGAAACGCTGCGCAGGTTCAATAGATAGCTTTAGCTTAGCCATTCAAGCAACAATACCCTATCCATCATCTCATCAACCAAACGGCAAGAAAAAAACGCGCGCCTCCATAGCAAAAAAAGAATACACAAACACGTCGCACTGCATATATGTCTTATCAGACAATATTGTCAAAAAGAAATGAACGTGCCAGGGGTCGAACCTGGAATCTCTTGATTACTGTTGTAATCGTAGTCAAGCGCCTTGCCATTGGGCCACACGTCCTTCTGATCCATCTTCAGATGGAAAATTTCTCCATTACAATCAATATATATACAAAAACAGATAAGACAATCAGAACAGCTCGAAGTTCCTTCATATAAGGTATGTCTGTGAGTTGAAAAAAGTGAGGCGTGAGCTGGTGGGATGGTGGGGTAGAATGGAATGGCCGAAGTGGGGCTGTTTTCATGGGTTTTTTTGCTAGTTGGGAATGAATAGCGAACGTCAAGGGTGTTGGCCGCATGCGGATCCAATTGCGGATTCAATTGAATGGACAGGATGCTATAAGAGGATAAAGAGTGCTATGTGATGGTTGACTCATTGAACATCGCAGTGAGAAGTTGATTTCTATCACAATGCAAGCCTCGTTATCTCCAAGACATGCGCGAGGAAACGCACTGAAGCATTATTCTATTCATGTTTAATGCACACATCACCATAATCTCACTGCTGGAGCATCATCATGTGAACTTCATGTATTCAAACACTCACAAAGTTTACCGATTTACTCCAATGATGCAACTGAAAAAGTATAGCTAAATGACAATGCGCTCGAAACTGTACTTGGGCACACGCTGACTGATCAACATACCCATCTCACGCGCACTCCTCTCCTTCCTCTTGCCATTCGACCTCGATTTCTCCACACCCATATCCGGCTTCGCACCAACCGGCAGCATAGGTAGCTCATCCGGTTTAAGCGCGAGCGCATACGGCTGGTTTTTAGCCTGGAGCGCCTGTTGACTAGGCTTCTTTGACTTGGGCACTTTAGAGGAGTAGCGGAGCAATTCGCTGACGAGACCGCGAATGTAGGTCGCTTCCCAGAAACCGTTCAGCGCGATCGAGGTGTCTTCGAGCAAATCGAAGATCAACTCTTCCGTGCTTTCGTTCGCAGCAGAACCGCCGATTGCGGTGAGCCAGGTGGCAGGGCCTATAGCATCGAGAGTGCAGCTGAGTAGAGATGCAACGATCGCGACGGCGCTGTCGTCGGCTTGGTCGGGTTGTGGGTTGCCATTCAAAGCCTCGGAGTCTGTGAAATGGTACGGTGATGTCCAGCCGCCATTCCGGAACTCGTGGTGGAGTAGTCGTATTAAGGATTCAAGATCGTGTCTGGGCAGCATGGAGCGCAATGTGGAACTGATCACTGGAGTTGGGAATGTGTGTAAGCGAATGAGTGCGGGGCGTAGTGTGCTACTACGGACGGTCAAGCCGTTTTCGAGCATTGCTTGTGCACGTATGATCTCCTTCGAGGCAGCTTCCATCTCAGATGCGATATCGACATCCATGGCATCAGTCGCTGTGCTTTCGCCATTAGTGAGCAGCCGTGTTCCCTCGTCATTTTCTGGTTGATCATCAAGACTCTGCATGAGCAGCTTGATAGCTTGGACCACTTCGCCAATGGGAAGATAATGGCTGTGGTTGAGGATAGCAGACAGAATATGCAGCTCGGGGTCAAAGTCTACCATGGCTCGTACAATTTCCCCATCCCTGATTGGGGTCGTAAGACTTAGGCTGGACGTAGGATCATCGAGCATGGCACGTCGTATCGAGTCTTTAGTCAGGTAACCGGACTGAAGGATCCACTGGAAGACATTAGGAGGGAAGAAATCCACGCCCAGAGTTCCCCGTAGATCTTCTACAGAAGGGGAGTCGATCCAACGAAAGATCCTGCTCAATGCATACAAAGCGTATCGCTTATATCGAAGACGTTGTCCTTCAGGGATAGATCTTGGCAGTTTCCATTTACGAGGCAATTCGTCAACAGAGTCGTGTTCTGCCTGTGATGCTGTATCTGCAGTAGAGTCTTTAGCGCTAGCTTGTCCATTGACCAATTCGCTGGTGTCGAGAAGTGATGAATTGTCTTCAGCTTTGTCTTCACCCTTCTCAAGCTCAATACCCAGATCACTAGCAATAAGACTCTCGAATCTGGCAATCTTCCCTTTGGAGGCATACTTGTCGAGTTTGGACATTCGGTCTTGCCATTTTTGTTTCTCATGCTCAGACAGCTTTGTGTCGTCGGCCGAAGATTTGATTCCTTTCCCAATTGAATCAATTAGACGCGTGCCTTCTGTCTTTACCCTCTTCCGCGAAGTATTGATTTCGAGCTGAATTCCTATGATCTCTGAATCTCGAGTACCGACCACCAAGCCAAGATCAGCATAGTACGAGATCGTTGTTGGCGTAATCGGGCTGTTGTCTGTGGCATCGGGCTCCGCATGTTTTCTCTTCCTTGAGTCTTTCGAAGGAGTGGGTAAACTGGAAGTCAAGGGTAGTTCGGCTTGTACTGAAGAGTATTTTGAGTCCAATACTTGACAAGCCTTCGGAGAGGTTGTAAAAAGCAGGTCTTGGGAAATGCGTAGGAAGGTCCTCACATCGGATACAGCAAGCACGGAAGTCAATTTTGGCAGTGTCCCAGCGAGATCAAAGGACAAAAGGTCGCTGCCGTATAGTACATGCAAGGCGCCAGTGTTGGCATGCAGGACATAGGATATCGCGGAATCTTCCTTTTGTGTTATAGAAGAGGGGAATGGCAGGTTCCATGAAGTCAGATGTTTGACGGGGGACATTTGACTTGTGGTGATATCCGGAGATCGAGGTGATATCCGAAAGAGGCCCATAGTTCGAAAGCTATCTGGTTGCTTACACACGACAGAGAGGACTTGTGTAAGATCCAGGAGATCCGACTGTTCGTCGAGAGCAGGGTTGAGTACAGCAGCAATGTCCTGGCGATTGCGCAGCAAACCATGGGTGATGGACTTGGCGGTACTGAGAGACACATGCTCAATCCTGAGATCGGCCCCGTGTGATGGCGATAATGTTTTCAAATTGGCGACCCAGCGTACAACCTCGAGGTTGAAAGATAGGCAAATGACATCGCCGTTTTCGAAAACCACGAGAACATCATGCGACGCATCCTGTTGGGAGCCACCGGCTTTTACAGGAAGTGAGTCAATGGCCACTACTTGGTGGTTTGAACCTGAGAGTGTGTATGAGGTCTTGACAATGTCGGAAGTGTTGTCTTTGCGGATTTCCTCGGTGAAACAAACAAGTTGTGCTTTGGCGCCGGGTGTTGATTCTTGTACGAATGCATACGTGAAGCGGCACGGTGAGGATTTAGAATTGCCTTTCCGGTATATAGAGTAGGGCGCAAATATGAACGAGGTCTGGGGTGGTAGAGCATACGAGGTCGCGAGGTGCGGATTTTGGATCTTTTGTCAGAGTTAACGATGGATTACAGCGCGGAGAGGGAGAGAGAGGCCTACGCTATAGATGGAAATGCCTTCTCCGTCGAGTCCAACGGCGATCTCGGTGCGCTTTTTTTTCTTGATGCCGCTGCTGATACTGCAGACACAGGCGGCATGCGGACGTCCACCGCTCTTGCCAATCGCATGCGGGAGGGTCGCAAGCGTGTAAGGTGCACCGATTGCCTGGTGGGAGGCCATTTCTCAATATGGTAGAGCCGAAACCGCAAGACTTCTTTTTTCCTCGGAAGCTGGGTGAGAGGTCTTTGAAGTTGAAAGTTGAGTTTGCTATTATCACTCGGCAAGCTCCGCAAAAAAAGTTTGGGCGCGGGCAGAATTTGGCGGTGTCAAAGTCTTGGCGCAGGCGGCTCAGGCTAAGCTAAGTGCTTTGCTCAGTGCCCGGCGCGTCACGTCGGCGCGTTTGCGAGCTCCGTTTACTACTTCATTACCAGCAGCCAGCAGCCCTCACCTTCACCTTCGCTCCAACGCCACGAAAACCCTCACCCCTCGATTAGCGATTAATTTCTCCTAGACTTGCGCTGCGAGTTCCTTTGTCTTTCCCTGGGGTTCATTTGTATATATTATCTTCCTCGCGACTCTAGTTACTACCCATCTTGACATGCTCCGGCTCATTGCCTCCACCCAAAGATAGATGGCTCTCGCTGCTGTGCAGCCTGTAATGGATACGGATCAGAATAAGGGCCTGCATCCCTTTTTTGCTAAACCTTCCAGTGATTATATTTGCCATATCCCTTTCGTTGACCTTCACTAACTCATACACAGAAACTCAACCACCTAATTCAGATAGCACCGCACGCCTCCCCGCTACTGAAACAAGCCACGAAACAGAGATTGAGCCGCAAGAGTCATCCGAATCGAAAGCCCCGAAAAAAAGAGGGAGGAAGCTTGGTTCCAAAAATGTGAAGAAGAGGGAAGATGCGTTAGGGAATAATAAGCAACCCTCGTTGGAGCTATTCACACGTCGATTAAATAAAGAGGATGTCGGCACTGGAGCTACGCACATTGACGATAAAGACACTATGATCATACCGGCGGAACAAGACAGCATTGAATCGCCCAGAAAGAGGAGAAGAACAGCCTCACCATCGGCTCGAGTCTCGGAGACCCTTGTTAACCCAGAAAACCGGGCCATTGGCGAGATCAAGGAAGGTTCCATACAGAGCCCGATACCGGCCGGTGAATCTTTTCCCCAAGCTCTGCTCCGAGATATCACGCCACCAATAGATATCCCCAATTCCGACTTACATACCCAAGCACCTGCGAAGGAACCCAACCCGTCAAGCATGCCAAACCCGGGTCCTAAGAGACTACTCACGGTCACCAAGAACGGGAAGCTTCTATCTTCCCCTCCCCCGGAATCTGACCAAGACTCGACTACCCCAAGAAAGAGGCGGACACGCCGTGCTGTAAATGCGAAACCCTTGAAAATGATGGTTGTCATCAACTATGGTCGAGACCCAATCAGGAGAGAAACGCTGGGCGAAAGCATTACTGCCATACTCGAAGGCAAAAAGTCATCGCCTGGTATGTCAATCTCAACTAAACCATCGATTCAACCTCCTGCGAAACCCCCCGCGAAATCTGCTGGGCCTCCAAAATCAACGCATCCATTCTTTCTGGGAAAGCCTGCACAGAAACAGGTTGCCAACGGCGCAAATAATGACCGGCGCCCTGATCCTCCATCTCAGCTACCTAATGTCCATCGAAAGAGCGCCGTGACCCCTGGAAAAATCAGGACTGAATGTCGTAATGAAAAGCCGGATTTTCCAGCACCTGGCGCTACTTTTGGAAATGTCCGGAACGTGTCTAAAAATTCTAAAAATGCAGACACGGAAGAGGCTCCTTGGCCCTCGAAAGGAACTGCTCATATTCGCAATCTGGATGCGGACGCTGCGCAATGCCTGCCATCATACGCGAAGCATTGCTTACTTAAGGATCCGAAGTTGAAGAAAAAGTTCTTTGCAATTCCTGACGACCAACAACTAATAACAAAGCTGTCACACCAGCTCCAACCATTCATGGGGGATGCACTAAATCATTCGCACGGCCATTCACAATCGGACTTTCAGCCTCCACCCGACGTACGACTGCCTACTCGACTGCTTACGACTGGGGCGATTATACAAGAAAAAGTACGCGGCCAGGTTTATGCTTCGTTGCACACCTTCAACCATCATGAAACTAATCGCTCGCCTACGCATCCGGCCATTCAATCTCTTTTCTCGAAAATTGAGCATACTCTCACTCCGTTCGATCTTGGTCAATGTGAATCACAGTCGTGGATTCAAAAACACGCCCCCAGGCAGACTTCTCACGTTTTGCAGTTAGGCCAAGAAGCCCTTATTCTTCAGGACTGGCTGAGAAATCTGACGGTTCTCACTGTTGGAGGCGCACAAAGCGGATCGAAAACTTCGGATGCCAAAAAGCCCCCCAAGAAGAAGCGAAAAAAGGCAAAGGATGACTTTATTGTGGACAGCGACGACGAAGAAGAGGAAGAGATGATTGAAGTCTACGGCGGCCGGGACATGCCCACTACTTCACACTTCAAGTCAACACGGAGGGCGCGCTGGACTCGGGACAAGAATGTCGTGATTTTGAGCGGACCTTCTGGATGTGGAAAAAGTGCTATGGTGTATGCCGTTGCCAAAGAAATGGGCTTTGAAGTCTTCGAGATAAATTCGGGGAGTCGGCGTTCAGGAAAGGACATATTCGACAAAGTTGGTGACATGTCTGAGAACCACCTCGTGAATCACAGACAAAAGGATCCGACGGAGAAACTGGAAGCAGCTTCCGCCGATGACACCGAGACTGATCGACATAGCGAAGCCTTCCAAAAGGACGTGGATAGTGGGCGACAGCGCACTATGGCATCGTTTTTCAAGCCCAAAAACCCATCAAAGACAAGTCCAAAAGTCACAAAGGCGAAAACTAAAGCTGTCTCTGCAAAAACATCGCACCAAGCCACCCTAGCAGCTGAAAAAGTACAACGAATAACCCAGAAACAATCGTTGATTCTTTTCGAGGAGGCCGATATACTATTTGAGGAAGACCAGCAGTTTTGGAGTTCTGTCACCAAGCTGGCATCTCTTTCCAAACGGCCCATTATCGTTACTTGCAATGAAGAGTCGATGATTCCTTCCGCTCAATTACCTCTGGCTGCTATTCTTCGTCTGTCCCCTCCTTCGTCCGAACTCGCTGTGGACTACATGCTGGTCTTGGCTGGCTACGAGGGCCATGTCATCAAACGAGACGCTATATCCTCACTCTATGAATACAAGCGTCACGACCTCCGAGCGAGTATCACGGAACTTGACCTTTGGTGCCAGATGTCAGTAGGAGACCGAAAAGGTGGATTAGAGTGGATGTATCAGAGGTGGCCACCTGGCAAAGATGTTGACGAGAACGGTCATATCTTAAGAGTCGCCAGCGAAGACACGTATATGTCTGGCATGGGTTGTATCTCTCACAACATCTCTGAGAGTATGAACAATGTTGCTTTTGACAGACAAAACGAATTACTCAAAGAAACTTGGAATGAATGGGCCATTGCTCCTACAGACTGGAGTTTTGGTAGAACCGAGACTGGCTGCCGTCCACCATCACAGGAAGCCACATCGCTCGGTCTGCTTAAGGAGCTCGAAGCGATGACGGAGAGTGCCAGCGCTGCCGCCCTTTACAGTCGCGTGGATCTTCCTTCCTATGCACGGGACTACGATCAACCCATTGATCCGTCACTCCCACCAATTCCCGGGCAAGAATATCTCAATTACACAACTTCTTTGCCTGTTCGGCAGATTGACAGTGTAATCGATTACAGCAAAATGGACGCCGACTTGTTGACCCAGACCTATCTACTTATTCAAAGGGTGTACGGCGACCAGCTAAGTTTCACCTCAAAAGGATCTCCTCTTCCGACTACTGAAGCAGACTTCGCTGAAGGCATCGTGCACCGGTTGCAGAAGTCGCAGCTAAAGAAACCTTTAGCCAGGGAAGACTTCTCCGTAGCCTTTGATATTCTGGGATATCAACCTGATGCCACGCCAGCAGTAAATGCAACATATAATCTCCTTGCATCATCCCTCGACCGACAATTTCGCGTAGTTGTCGAGGATATCGCGCCATACATTCGCAGTATAGTTTCGTACGAAACTTTCCTTGATGCTCAGCGTGTTCGACTTGGAAATCTGCTATCCGAGGGCGGACAAGGTACCAAGCGTTCGAGGACGACTCGAGCTGCTAGGACGGCATTGGAAGGTGGCGAGAGAAGGTCCAAACGAAAAGACAGGTGGTTTAGTGAGGATCTGGATCGTGTGCTAGTAATGCATACTGGAAGCGAAACATGGCTTGGCTTGGGGCTGGCTGTCACTGCAGAGGGGACAGAGACAGGCTCCCAGAAGGCAGTGGGTAGCCCATCATCTTCCTCACCATGATTATGGGATCACGATTGCACCTTTCTGCATGGCTTTGGTTCACACTACTGGGACACGAGTAAAGGATATATGGCCAATTTAGCGGCATTTTTGGCGTGGGTATCATCTATAAGGCATGTAGCGATTACCGGTGGCCGGCGGAGTCTTGCAGATCGCCGCAATCGCAACTTCATATTTGCATCATCATATGCGGTCGCTTTCTCTTCCAAATTCCACCGTGAGTCGTGAATCGTTTCGTGGTCGAGATTTGGGCCTGCATTCCTCCGCTTTCCTCATCTCTCAACTCCTCAAATAAAACTCTCATAGAAGCTCGTCGTCAAACTTAGCAGCAAGCACGGGGGCCGTCTCGGGAACTACAGCGTTCATCTCCTTGACCTCACCACCCACAGCAACAGGCGTCTCTTCCAGCGCACCTCCGTCCTCCATCTCTTCATCCAATTCCCACCTCCTCTCACTCTTACTAACGGCCTCATCACCATCCTCATCTACCTCTCCATTTGTCTTCTTTCCTTTCTTTCCTTTCCCTGGCAGAGCATTCACTTCTTCCCACCCCTTCGCCCTCTCCTTCACCTTCCTCTCCCTGCCTACACTTTTGGCAACCTTCAATTCCAACTTATCCATGTTCTGCTCCGCACGCTCCATACCTTTCAACTGGCGCTGGCGCTGCGCGCGGGTCATCTGCTTCCCTTTTGACCGTTTTTGGATTCCAGCATTTTGTGCGGCGAGGACATGGGGCTTTTGCGAACCAGCGTCGGGTGGGGGGCTTGCGGAGGTTGTTCGTGTGGTGATTGCAGTGGTGGCTTTGATTATGGAGGGGTCGGTGGGCGAGACGGCGCGGCGGGCGGCGCGGGAGTGTTGAGTTGATTCTGGAGAGATGGTTAGGGAGGTGGGTTTAGTACTAATTTTGGGGAGGCCTCACGCTTCTTCTTGAGCTTTGCGGTTTTGGCCATTTTGGCTGTGGGTAGGTAGTGAAAGATGGGGATGGAGTCAAGATGTTTCTCCGATAGTAGTTTCGTAGACTATGGAAACCCAAATTATCGGTTCAACTCCTAGCAGCGCGTATGTTGCGTCAAAATTTGAATTTTTTCAAATAGATTGAGTAGTATCACAGAGTGGTTACGCAGAATGGCAGCATGCATGTGTTGATGATAGCAGACCAAAAAAAATAAATGTTCCCGCCAAGCGTTCGCAGCCCCGCTAAATCCGGCCGCCATCAACCCTGTCGATCTCTTTGCACAGATCCACCATCTTAAGTCATCCTTTCTACTTCACGTGCGCCCTCGCCCTCGCTCCGCCCTCTCACCTCGCCTAACCTCACCTCTCCATGTCGCCTAGAAGGCGCTGTTCATTCTGTGAACGAAGTTTCTCCATAATACCCATGCCCTGGCCTGAAAGCTCGATACGCCAGCGATCGCGCTCACGATAAGACATTCACAGTCAAACGCAATCACGCCGAGACAACGCCCTCGTTGTTTGTCTCAACAAATTTCTAGGAAATATTTCTAGACAGGAATCAGGCTTGCCTGTGCCTGAAGCTATGGGCGATTTATACGGCGACGACGACAATGGGAATCGCGCTTTCCAAGCATTCAATAGCCGCCGATCTGCTTTCGAGAACAACGCAACGGCCATAGGTTCCCAGGTGCTCACGGCTCTCCTTGGGGTTTATATTGTGTTTAAGGTTTTGGAATTCTTTGGATATCCAGTCTGGCTCATGGCGACCTCGTGGTTTGGCTCATTCCTACGCGCGGCGCAAACATCGCCAGAAACTACGGCTGCAGAGGAACCGCCGACTACAGTCATGCAAAAGGGAGGGCATATTTTTAGAAAGGTGTTTGGCCTGAACAGCACAAGTCTGTTGCAACAGGGAGTACGAGGAGTGGCAGGCCTATCTGGAGGCGTGGGGTCTAGCCGTCCGCCAGGACTGGGCAACTGGGATAACTCATGTTTCCAGAACAGTGTCATACAGGGCCTCTCTGCGCTACCTTCCCTTCGCGAATACCTATCAAAAACAACCTCCGAAAACCGATCCTTCAATATCGATACCACCAACGGCGCGCTTTTCGATATTATTTCTAAACTAGGAGATCCGAACCATCCCGGTGGCTGTTTCTGGATACGAGGGAAGCTGAAGAGTATGAGCACATTCCAGCAGCAAGACGCCCAAGAATACTATTCCAAGATCATGGACGCGTTGGATAAAGAGGTAAAAGCTGCGTCTGGGGATAAAAAGAAATCGAGCGCATCTTTGCTGGAGGCTACAAAGAGCTTGGGAACCCCACTAAAAGCCGGTATGGATGTGAATATGGACCCCGATTCCAAACAAGAAGGCGAAGAAGAAAATCAGTCTTCGGAGCAACCTGCCGTGCTGCCTAATCCTTTGGACGGGTTACTTGCGCAGCGAGTCGGATGCATAAAATGTGGATATTCGGAAGGCCTCCAACTGATTCCCTTCAATTGCTTGACTGTCTCATTGGGAAACGGGAGCATGTACGATATCCGGGACTGCTTAACTTCGTACACGGAACTGGAACACATCGAAGGCGTTGAGTGCGCCAAATGTACTTTGCTTAAGAACAGGGACGCTCTCTCCAAGGTTGCAGCGACAAACGAAGCATTCAAAAAGAGACTTGCGCAAGTCGAAGAAGCGTTGGAAGATGATGATTTTAACGATAAAACACTCGTCAAGAAATTCAACATCCCAAAGAAGAATTGGGCGACAACTACGAAATCCCGACAAGCGGTCATTGCGCGTGCTCCAAAAGCTCTCGTTATGCATGTCAATCGCAGCATTTTCAACGAGTGGACTGGTCAGCTACAAAAGAACGACGCGGCGGTGTTGTATCCGCACATTCTTGACCTGGGAAACTGGTGTTTGGGTACAAATCCAAGCGAAACTAATGCGCCTGACGATGCGGTTGAAGAATGGCCGAGAGATCCAGTCAAATCGATGTTGGGAGATCCCAATGCTGAACCTATTACGGACTCACCGTTCCAATACCGACTCAGAGCTGCAGTGACACACTTTGGTACTCACGGAAGTGGACATTATGTTTGTTTCCGGCCACACCCAAAGAGGCGTGATGATGCAGAGGATCAATCCGGAAAAGCTGACGAGGCAAACGTGGAAGAACAGTGGTGGCGTTTTAGCGATGAATCGGTTTACGCAGTGGCGGAAGAACAAGCACACCAGGGCAATGTGTTCATGCTCTTCTATGAACGCATCGCGGAGCCTATGGCGCTTGATGAAATACCTGCAGCGTCTCCAAATGCCGCCACAATCCCCGCAGACCTACCTTTACCTCCAGTCAACGCCGACCCTGCGTATACCGCTCTGGATGATACAGCCATCCAGACTCCTCTACCAGAGGACTCTGATGCCGAATCCCTTACTGAGCTCTCAGGGTCCGAGCCCTTGACACCGCCCACTATCGCAGAAACTCCCACTCGTTCGACATCGGCCACGCTGCCTCCATATAACCACGTGAGTGGTCGCGCTACGTACCCTACACCACCTCCCGAGCAATCTCCTACCGCCCCTTCCGAGGCCGATTCCGAGGATACCCAAGATACGCAATCTACGATGCTCACCTCAGAGGACGAGACTCCGGTTCCACCAATTGACACGGCACATCTAAAAGCCTCCCACAGTCCGCACCACATGCGTACAGCAGGCAATACGCCGGGAAGACGGGGACAGAGGAGGAGTTTACCGATGGTATCAGCACTATAGGGAGTGTTTCGTATGCCAAAAAAGGCAAGGAGAATCCGGATATTGGTTAATCGGGGTGTCAGACTCGGTCTTCTTTCTTCTACGCCATAGGCGCTCTGGATGGGATAGGGCTTGGATGGCAGGATTTACAGGTGCATTGCTATTAGGCGTTCAGAGTATTGCAGGTTTTCGGGACAGAGGTAATTTGGGCTCTGCTTTCATGCAAGGATAACAAATGCATTGATTTTTGGTTCAATTATTATCGCATCCGTGTGTATTGTGTTTGGTTTGTGGTGCAGAAGCCGTGATGAACCTTAGACCCAGCAGCTTTGACAAGGGGTGTACGAGAACAGCGTATGTATGCAGAAACCTCCAGACGACGTTTCGATGCAAGACAAAATTGATGGAAGATCCCAACTCATGCCACCGCAAAGACATCCTTTATAAGACAAGCCCGGTCATGCTTACATACTGTAATTGGGCAAGGCTGACGAAAATCAAGGGATGGTTAGGTGAAACCAGTGCACAGATGAATCCTCGCCCAATCACGATCTATAAAGGACAACTCGGTGCCCGTCTTTTGATATCTTATACGATAATCTTTGCAAAGCTCCGATGGCTCCATGAAACTGAGCACAATGTTGAATCCAGATATAAATATGATGGAGCAGAAAAACTAGTAAGCAACTTGTGATACGTTCCCCTCGTCGCGTAATCACTATGTGGCGCGATTATTCATCCCGCATACATCTGTAGCTCTCGATACCAAAACCCGAATACCTCCCCTATTCTCGACTGTTTTATTCTCTGTCATTCAGTCAGTCCTCAAGGCATAAATTTGGTCGAAGCCCTTCAATTTCCTCGCCTCGCGAACGTTGTCTAATAGCTCGGCCGGAGGCGGACCGACTAGCATCAGCCCAACATTTAGCTGGTCCACTTGCAATCGCCAGGCCCACCAGTGACGAAATATAGTGTTCTGGATCCCGCGCGACATTTGGTACGTCTTCGGAGAATGCGCGGAGGGTCGTTTTTGGGATATCAATGCTAGATGAAAGCCCGCCTATCGTAAATCATTCGAGTATAGGTCGCACGCGCTTCACATTTTATGTAATCTGCGGCGCGCAACTATCCAACGGGAGATTTGAGATCAGAATACACGAAGGAAGAACGAAGTGAAGAGATTGTTGGTGCGCGACGGGTGAAAGTGATGGAGCGCTCGCAGTCTTCGAGTAACGCGACGCAGAGGGGCGAGACGATTGCAGACGACAGCATCAAGAGGGAAGAGACACAACACGACGATACGAATGGAACGAGTCGGGATGAACCGGCCACCCCGAAAAGTGCGAAGAAACCGTCTTTCTTCGCGACATTATGGAAGAAAATTGATCTCGACTTACCAACCGCCCTTATGATGATGAAGTATGTATAGCACCAACCCAAAAAAGAAAACGGCGCAATTTAGCAAAAAAAGAAACATGGAACTGATGAGAATGTGTTCAGGGCTGGTCTTCCTCCGACAATTTCTATTGCAATGTTCCAAAGCGCTGCGGTGGCCAATCACTACACGACATTGGGCTACCTCATAGCCATTGTCAGTATCATCGGCTTCTGCATCATGCCCCGAGCCAAGTTCATTCAAACAATGAGCATGAATATTCTGTCTTGCTGTATAGGTGCTGCCGTCTGCATGCTGATGCTCTGGTCTGGTCTCAAAGCTCGTGAGCATACGACGTCACCAGATGCACCCCCAAAACGATACAACTCTTCTCAATCTACGGTGTTGGGTGTATGGCTATTCTTTCAGATCTGGTTCGTTAACACCGTGAAGGCAAAATATGTCCAGCTTGCGTTCCCTACTTTGTTGTACTCGATCTTCGTGAATGTGGCGGCTACTTTTGGGACGCAGTTTCAGACGTACGCTCAGGTTGCTGGTTTCGTCCGGAAGTTGCTTGAGAGCTTTTTGACTGGATTTGCCATCACGACGGGCGTCTCGCTTTTCATCATTCCTGTGAGTTGCAGGAAAGTAGTGACCAAAGAGATGACGGGCTACATCGGCATACTCAGAGGAGCGCTCAAGGCCCACAAAGGCTATTTCCAGAGCATGGAGACGAAGGATATGTTTCGAAACACGACATGGACACCGGAACCTGGCCACAGCAAACTCAAGAAACCGAAAATGAAGCCTGAAGTGGAAGCGGTGAAGAAAGCAATGACCGCTATTGTCACGATACATGGGAAACTAAGTGGCGATTTGCCGTTTGCGAAACGAGAATTTGCGTACGGCAAGCTGACGCCCGATGATTACGAAGGAATTTTCAAGCACATGCGCGCTATTATGATGCCTATGACTGGACTTGGTTCGCTTATCGATCTTTTCGAACGTATCGCCGATATTTATCACTGGGATCAAGATGAGGAAGACACCGAGTTGAAGGAGAAAGTTGTGGGCGAATGGAACGAACTCATGAGCTTCGTTCACGAGCCATTCGCTCACGCCATCGATACCATGGACCAAGGACTCGAACATGTAGCTTTACGTCTCGCTTTTGTCAACCCACCCAAGAAACAGAAGAAGAAGAAGGGGAATGACGCAGACGACACTGAAGCCAAGGGCGACCTAGTCAAGCCAGGCGATAAACATTTCAGTCAATACATGAAACAACAAACCGAAGAGTTTTACAGAGGCAAGGAAAAGACTCTGAGTCACTGGCTGGAAAGAAAAGGCATAAAGGTCCGGGAGGACTTTTTCACCCAAATAAACGAGGCTCCCGACTTCAATGCGACTTTTGGCTCTGCGAAAAGCCGATATCAACGCCAACTGTACTTGGTGTTGTACGTCATCTTTCTGTTGCATTCCACGAGCCTCGCTATCCTTGCCCTTGTCGAATTCGCCGACGAGAAAGATCAAGCTATCATGAAGAAACAACTCATTACACCAGGGAAGCGTCGGTTACGAAAATGGGTCGGCACGATATTTAGTGTTGGGCAAGATCGTATTCACGACGATGAAACGACAGCAGCAGGTTTGGATCACAATAACAGCGTGGTCTACATGGGCGAGGCCTTCAGCCATCAAAAAGATCCTGAACATCTACCTCCCGCCAATGCCTTCGAGAAATTTGGTAACATGCTCCGCGGCGCCACTGGGTTCTTGAAAAGTTCCGAGTCGTCGTTTGGGTTCAGAGTTGCTTGCGCGACCATGTCAATAGCCATCGTTGCTTACCTTGAATCCACTCAAATATGGTTCATCCGACAACGAGTTGTTTGGGCTATGATCATGGTTGCGCTCAGCATGGTTCCTACGTCTGGCCAATCCGTCTTTTCATTCATGCTGCGCATAGCAGGAACAGTAGCAGCTATGCTAGTTAGCTTCTTGATCTGGTACATTCCCGCACAGAAAACAGCCGGCATAATCGTCTTCCTCTGGGTCTTCGTCAGTCTAGGATTCTACGTTCCCCTAAAGCGCATCGACCTCGTCGTCATGGGTCTCATCAGCATCGTCACGGCCACCATGATCATAGGCTACGAGCTGCAAGTCCGGCAGCTCGGTGAAGCCGCCGCAACTGCAAACGGCCAACCCTTCTACGCTATCGACATCCTCGCGCCGTACCGCCTCGCATGCGTAGTAGCAGGTCTCGGCGTTGCGTTCTTCTGGACCTTCTTTCCCTTTCCTATCACTGAGCATTCCGCGCTCCGCCAGCGTCTGGGAGGCGCACTCTACCTCTCCGCAAACTTCTACAGCATCATGCACGAGACGGTAATGGCGCGGATCCGCGGGGACGAGGGCGACATGACCGATAAGCAGTGTCCTGGATACAAGCTCGCAAAAGCGCGGAACAAGGTATTTGCGAAGCAAATGCTGACGCTGCAGGGTCTACGCATGCATTCGGAGATGGTGAAGTGGGAGTTCCCTCTTGGGGGTAAATTTCCGAAGAAGGAATACGACGAGATCATTGAGCTTGTCACGAAGTGAGTTTGAATCTCCCTACACGCTCATTCCAATCATACTACATACTAACATGCATGATTATAGCATAACAAACTACACGGCACTCTTGGGCTACGCATCCGCGACCTTCACAGACCCAAGCCTAACCGGTGTCGACAACGACCCGTCAACCATAACCTGGTTCCACGACTTCCGTCGCATAATCCTCTCCTCGAACATCACTTCCCACGAAATAACCTCGCTCCTCTCGCTCCTCTCCTCCTCCATCACAAACGGCCAATCTCTCCCGCCCTACCTAACCCCACCGCGCAGATTCCAGCTCACGCAGCGTCTGGAAGCGCTCGATCGCGATATCTTGAGTCTGAAACATATCGCGGAGCCTGGGTATGCGGCTTTCGCGGTACTGCAGATCGGGACTCGATGCGTGGGAATGGATGTTGAGAAGTTGTTGAAGTGAGTCTTTTCCCTTCCCCCTCCCCCTTCTTTGTCTACTCTTTATTTAAGAGGTGGGGCCCACTCATACGCATAAAGAAACTAACAGTCTTCAACAGGGCCGTCAAAAAGTTAGTCGGGGAACTCGATTTCTCGTTCCACGTCGTGAGTACACGGAACGATTCGTCTTCGTCGTCATCCAGTAACAGCGTTACTGAGACGCTTGGGAAAGAGAGGCTTGATTGAAACTATCAACTTCATCTAGAACTATCTTATATTCTTTGCATGTTATTCTTTTTTCTTGCTTTCCCGCGTTTTCTAAAATGTATATATCTTCTATTCGCAGGAACAAACAAAGTTGGGTTTTAGTATTCGTAATTGGCGTTGATTTGAACTTGCTATACGTTAGGGCGCTTAGGTTCACTCGTACTGTCTGATATTGTATAGTCACTGTACATTGTTATCTATCGATCTATATACACTATTCTAAACTAGCTAATGGTATTTATGTACATGATGATGATCGTTTGATGGTCAGGTGGATTGTGATGGCTGGGTGGATTTAGCGATGCTGCGAAGGAACTCACCTAGAGCAGGATGGGCATCTATCTTATATTTGGGGGGGCGGCACTAGCGCCCCTTTTCGGTGGCGCGTGCACGTCTGCCAGCCACCTCTTTTCTGTTGTCGCGTTACCAACCTCGTGCCATATCGCCACACTGCTTTTAGACTTTTTCTTTTTTATCGATCATAACCTATATATTTCTGCCTAACTACTTATTAGAATCCTCTGATGTAGAAAATACCTAAACTTTGGGACTCGAAAAAAAAATTAGTTTTTTTGTTAGAAAGAATCCACTGCGAGCGAAACGTCCCCACTCCCTTTAAGATCAGAAAAATCCATATCCATACAACCACAGCTCATTCAGGATATCTTCGTAACTTTGATATTCTGACGATGATGGAGAAGAGGACTGTGGAGCGTACTCCGCTCTTTCGCGATCTGACACTGGGATACAGTGAATTACAGAGTGGATATGTATAGTAATTCGTCGTTCATGCTCGGGTTCAAAATAAGGTTCAGGTCTGGGTTCAGGATCGAGGGTGGGTTCGAGGGTATTTTGAGGGGCTAGGGGCGGCGTAGGAGAAGATGGTGAATGAGAACGGGAAGGAGATGGGGAGGGAGAGGTGGGATTTTCTTCTCTTGAAGACATACTGTTTTCTTCTCGGTGGCAAATATCAGATGCCCGTGGCTTTGGGGGCTGAAAAGTGGGAGAGAGAGGTTATTGTAGGTAAATTTAAATAATGCTGGGGTTATTATTGTTGACTTGGACCACGTGGCATTATGATTGCTGGATATCATGTATATGTGTTGTCGATCAGTCAACTATTCCGTCGGCAGGGACACGTGTGCGAAGAATATTCGTGGCATAATGGCCCCATGTACGTGCATAGTTGGGAGATAGATGGTGTTGGCCACACGATGTCGATGCTACACAAGTGAAGTGGGGTCTGGGCGTATACAGTACTGTACATACACACGTACCTCTGCTTCATATCTAAAATATCTGAGCATATATGTGTGAGGGGATCTAAGATCGATCCTTCATCTCTCGCAGAGCTTTCATGACTGCCACCGGCTCAGTCTGGCCAACCAAGTCATGAATGTTCTTATCGTTGACACGCATGAAGACATTGTGTTTCTGCAAGGAAGTGATTAGCATTCTTGCGCCGTGTCTATTTCACTGCATTTCTGAGAGCTTATGCGATCTGACTTACCTTCTCATCACCAATGGTGAACTTCCCCTGGGTCTCCTTGTTCGCTTGGCTATACTCATCCAACTTCCTGATAGCCTCGTCGTCCAAAACTTTCTTCGCAAATCGCACGTTGCCCTTCGTGTACTCGTGTCCAGGATACACTTTGGTGTCATCTGGGAGAGCAGCAAGTGTTTCGTTGAGCGCTTTGTGCATTTCCGTGGCGTTGCCTTCGAAGAAACGCCCGCAGCCACCGATGAAGAGGGTATCACCGGTAAAAACGACGCGTTCAGAGCCATCCTCGAAGAAATAACAGATGCTGTCCTGGGTGTGGCAGGGTGTGTGGAGAGCAGTTACCTTGATGCTCTCGCCGATTGTGAACTGTGATTTGTGGTCCGGGGTGGTGGTCACTTCGGTGCAGTCTTTGCCGCCAACGATGGGCAGGTTAAAGTGCTTGAGCTAGAAGAGTGTCAGCATATTTATTCGATGGGGAGACGTGAGAAACCACATACGATTTCGACATTGCCTCCAGCGTGATCATGATGGCTGTGAGAATTTGTGAGCAGAGATGAATGGAATGTATTGGACGAGCAGCGTACTGGTGGGTATTGATGATCTTTGTCAACTTGATTGCACCGCTTTCGGTTTTCTCATTCAACACGGGAAGTACTCTAGAGTGACAGTCAATTGCAGTTTCTTGCCCAATGCTCGTCTGCAACTCACTCTGGCGGGTTGGCAGGGTCAATGACAACTGCTTCTTTAGACTTGTCGTCGGTGACCAGATATGCGTAATTGTTCCCCGTGCCCTCCCCTGGAATCAGCCATTAGTATATGTTTCAGAGGGAACTTTCCGCCCCAACATACACATCGGAATGGATTGGACGTGCATGGCGCGTGACGTTTTTGGCTAATGACGTTAGTCGAGTTCCCTTCTGGAAGCGCTCGGGGTAACTGCGCATAGTACACATACTTTGGCAATAGATCTAGATGTGAATGCTGAAGAAAATCGCTTTGCTGTAGCAGCTAATAGGGTCATAACAACGATGATGAGAATGGTGCGCGATTGTGTTGGAATCATGCAAGTGGAGTTGCTTGGAAGCGAGCCGCTCATGACGAGATTGTGTAATCGAGAAAAGCGGATTTAAGCTAGACTTATATCCGATCAGTACCAAGCATCATGGTCACCATTGAAGAGATAGACAACCATGTACGCAAAGATAAATATTCTAAACACAACATAAATTTGAATATTTCACACTTTTAGGGTGACCATTAAACGCCAGTGCAATGCTACACTATACACAAGCTTCACAAACTACTCTTCTTCTCTCTTCTCATTCCACTCGATCTCCGCCGCACGCGCTTTCTTCACGCCCTCTTTGCTCCCAATCTTCTCCTCCCACTCTCGCCATTTCTTGAAGACAGTATCCGCTCTTCTCTTCTTCAACCCCTTCGCCTTCACCATCCGTTCGAGCAATGCTCTCACGTTCTCCTCACTGCCGTGACTCATTTCCAGCGCTAGATATACATCCCAGAGATCCCACTTCTTAGGCCATGTGCTTACTAGGCCTTCGAAAATGGTACGTCCACGCTCAGCATCTCCGTTGGGAGACTTGAACTCCAGAGACGCGAATTTCTGCGTAAGATGTTGATGCTGCTGCGAGGGTACTGATTGCGTGGCTCGAGACAGGAGCGCGCGGGCTCGTGATGGTGAAGGAGGGCTGAGAGTGCCCATCAGGAAGCTAGCGTATGATAGCCAAAGCGCAGGGTCCGGGGTGAACGACTTGTTCTTTGTCATGGCTTGATAGAGTGTGTCTGCTTTCTATAGAATTGGTTAGCGACTGAAATATTTCGACAGGTCCATACATAAGCACTTACATCAAGCTTGTCCGATGAGATGTAAATCTTGATCATGCGCTCATGCATTTCGCGGGCATCATTGTTCTGGCAGGCCTCCTTGAAGGTCTCATCAACAACATCATCGCCACCGAAATCGTTCTCAAGATGTAGCAGCGCAGTCCACACATCCAATCTCTCCTTTTCTTCGCGTGGGTTCATGGTGGCTAGAGCGCGCCTAGCAATCTGTCGGGCCTTCTCGATCTCGTTCAACTCGCGCTGGAACACCATGTAACGGACCCAAAGCTCGGCACTGTTGGGTTGTCCAAGTAGAAGTCGTTCATAATCAGCAACAGACTGCGGGCCATATGCGTCGAGATCCCCAGTACGATCCTCTTTGATGGTGGCCCTCTTGCTTTTCTTCTTCTTTTTGCCGGCATTATCCTCAGAGTCTTCCTCCGCAGCAGCTTTGTGGCCATCAAATTGCAAGTCAGCACCGGTCCAGTCAAAACCAGATGTGGTTAGGCCTTTCGCTGAAGGCTCGTCAGAATCGGAGTCGGCATTCTCTTCATCCTCGTCAATGGAATCGCTATCGTCATCAACGCTCTTCACACTTCGCATATCCTCGTCCTCATCTTCGTCCATTTCAACGTCAATTCCACCTTCGCTTGAATCGTCGGAGTCATCCGCAGAATCATCTGAGAGGTCCACCATCTCTTCATCTTCATCAACAGCATCGCCCGACACATCCGAGTACTTCATGCTAAAACTGATCTTCCTCTTTCCTACATCAACGCGGATAATTTTAGCCTTGACGGCGTCTCCCTTTTTGTATAGTTCCTTGATCTTCTCCGGGGAGACTGGCTTGTCTGCCAATTGCGATATGTGGCAAATGCCGCTAACGTTCTCCGAGTTGTCTATCACGAGGAACACCCCGTAATCTTCTACATGGCGTACCTTGGCAGTAATGACTTCTCCTGCCTTGACGTCTTTGAAGGTAATAGGCTTGACGTAATCGCCTTTAATAACCGATTTCTTGAAACTCATTTGAGGGTTCTTCTGGTCCTTGTCGTTTGAAATGATCTTTCCGGTCACCAGTTGGTCCACCTCAAATGAGTCCTTCCAATCTTTCAGATAGTCATCGGACAAATGAGCCACGCGAACCATTGCATCGATCTGGGTCCCTAGACGAACATAGACGGCATTGTCAGAGATACTCTTGACGAATCCTCGAACGACTTGGCCGACCTTCAGATCTGCTTTTCCTTTGATTTCGGGATCTTTGACCGGCAGGGACGAACTGAGTGTACGAGAAGGACGAGCTGACAGCGTGACCTTTTTGTTAGGGGCGTCGATGTGAACGACGCAAACACGAATGATTTCCCCAACCTTAAAGTCAGAAGGTATCGCTTTCTCATAGTCATCGGCTAGCTGCTCGAAGTATATGGGGCCAGCAATATGCTCGTTAATCTGGACAACAATGTGCGAATCGTGGAGCTTCGTTACACGGGCTGGCAAGACCAAACCTTCCCTTAGATCTTTAATGGTAAGGGACTGGGCTGAAGGGTTGGTTGCTGCAGTGAAGCTGAGTCGACCGGTGGCTGGGTCGACTGCCTTGACACGTACTTTCAGTGCAGAGCCTTCGGGGAAGTTTTCCGAAACATTGCCAAGCAGAGAGAGATCGTCGGTGAGGTCGAGGAAGTCAATGCGGCCCCGAACATTGGAAGAGACGTTGACCCAAACGTATCGTTCCGCGATGTTATTGATGTAGGCGACGAAGGAATCCCCCTCTTTGATTTTTTCCGTGGTCAACAAATCGGCTTCGCTTGTGGTACCAGTCTTCTTGGTAAGCTCGTAGAGCTGGTTTTTACCCTGTCGATGGCTGATAGGAAGGAATCGGAAGTTTCTCGCATCATGCACGCCAATAACCTTCACCTGGAGAATGTCGCCAGTATTGAATTGACCAGTGGGATCTTTCTTGTCTTTGATGTCGTCCCAGCTGTCGAATAATTCGGCAACGTGAATTCGACCCCCAACATTGTCCGAGATGCGTACGTTCACTTGCGTGCTTTTGGCGGATCGTACTCGAACAGACAAAGTGGTACCGAACTCTAGGTCAGCAGTGCTGTTGATCTTGTCATCGATCGGGTTGACCAGATCTTCCGCCGCCGCCGTAGACTTTGCCTTCTTCTCTTCCTTGACTACCTCATCGTCCCTCATAGAGAGCCAAAAAAGCCTCTTGCCAGAATCAACGTGTGTTACTCGTGCTGTGAGTGACTGATCTTTGCGTAGACCAAAGTTGAGAGCCGCAAGCATTTCGTCGGTGAGTTGCGACTTGAAAAGAGCAGCGCTTACGTTGCCACCGAATTCGATGAAAATCTTGTCAGGCATGATCGCTCGGACGAATCCGTGAACCGTGTTGCCGGGTTTGACGTCTTCGAATTGTTTGATCAGAAGTCCTGCTTGTGCATCTTTCCGAAGACTAGGTTTGTTCGTAAGAACGACAGTACGGGACTTTGCATGTTTGTAGAGAACGACCAGATCATCCAACGTGCCACCGACACGTATACGGGCGAAAGTGGATCGGTCTTTCTTCTCAGATCCATCGGTCAACTGGCCAATCCGAAGTATACCCTTCACGCCATGGCCCAGATCTACAGTAGCACTTTCTTCCCCCTTCTCCACCACTGAGCCCTTCACAACGTCTCCTAGATTGAGGGACTGGAAATGAGCTTCCTTGCCAGCATCGACAGCCGTGGGGTCTTTGCACGAAACCACCATACGATCCTCTTCCTGATTCAAAGATATGATGCGGACGGTGACTGTTTGACCCTTTGTAAAATGACGCGTTGCATCGGCAATGAAGGCCTCGCTCATCTCTGCTGCTGGTAACCAAGCTTTCAAGTTGCCGTAAAATTGAACTAATGCACCGGAAGGCTTTACATCTACAAGCGTACCCGGGCTAGATGCACCTTGCGAAAGCTTGGACATGTCGTGCCAAGGCTCTACATCAGAGTTGACAAGCGATTTTTTGAGCGTGAGAATGACTTGGTGTTTCTCGGTGTTGGTTGACAAGACACGGGCGTTTACGGAGGCTCCCTCTCTGAATTTTCGTTCCGGGTGCTGCAGTCGGACGTCTGCGAGATGGGTCTCGTTCACAAAGCCGCTGATTCCGTCCGCAAGTTGAACAATAACAGCAGTTGATCCGCTCTTATCTGCTATAAGCTTGCTGACTTTGCCTTTGACGATTGATCCGAGCTTGATATCCTCGATGCGCAGAAATGGTTGGTCCAGCACCTTCTGCTGCAAAGAGAGCTGGAACATGCCATCCAACGTATTATACCCAATGACACGAGCTTTGTGTTTCGAGGCTAATTGGAATGGGCCAGAAAGCTCCGAAGGGGTATCGACTCGATCATCAGCAAGCTTAGAAACGTGCGCAAAGCCGACCACGTCACGAATTCCCATCTCAAAGAATGCGCCCAAGACTGGCTCAACTTTGATGACCTTGGCTTCTTGGATAAGGGATGATATGGGAGCCACATCCAGCGGAAGTTTCCTGTCCTTGGGTTTACCGGACATCTTATTGGATAAGGACAGTACATGATCCAAGACAGACATACCGAATCGCTTGGTATCCGAATCCTCGTAGGTGAATATGATTCTTGCTTTGATCTTGTTTCCGGCTTGATACTTCTCGGTGAGATCTGTCGCCTTCTCCGCGGCACCCGAGTGGATGACATCGGCAGTAGCATCGACCAAACCAAGGAGCTTTCCGGTGATTGTGCTGGGCGAAAGGTCGGTAATGAGCAGGTCGACGGCCGTGCCGGGAAGGAACACATCGATCGTAGGCGCTTCAGTAAGCATGTTGCCCTTCTTGAGGTTTCCGACTTTCAGGGGATCTGCGCACAGTTTGACCACTCTCCCGTCTGCACCTAGCCCAGAGACCTGACACATGAATACAGCACCTTCCTGAACTTTGGAATGGTCGACAGTGGAAGCCAAATCTTTCTTGCCGAGAAAGCCCTTCAACTCTGGCTCGTCAACTCCCAAATCCATGACCAAGCCATGGTCCTCGTTGCTGATCACTGAGGCTTGGATCATGGTATTTGCGACCAAGTTGGATTTAGAAATTCCTCGATTGACCATATTTGGGTGTAGGGACAATTCTATCCTCCGCTTTGATTTGGTCGCAGCACGGGAGCCAGAATCATCAGAAGTTGACGTGACACAAGCCCGGAGGTACTGGCCAACCGTGAACATGTCTGTTAAAGCAACATCCTCGAAGTCTGGATCCTCTTCATTCTCCTCGCCCTCCTCCTCTTTGAGCAGCTTCTCGATGCGCTCGTTCAGTTTGTCCGAGATGGCGGTAATGGGCGCATACCCAAGGAGATTGTTGGGTAGAGCGAGCACAACGTCTTGCGGGGTGACTTCAACGACCTGGCCGAGAACAAGGGTGCCTATAGCAAGGTTCTGTTGCTGTTAAAATTCTGCACATATGTTGCTAGGAAGGGAGGGGATATACCTTCAAGCTCAAGCCGTCTGCCTTGATCTTGTGTTCTTTAACAGCGTCGTCCTGCGCGGATTTGTTCTTCTTCGATTTGCGCTTCTTGGAAGTTTTCGGCGCATCGTCTCCCCCATTGTCGGAGCCTTGGTCACTCAGATCATCGTCGCCGCTGCGTTTAAGCCCCGCCTGCTCGAACAGAACATCCTGGTTGGCTTTGATTTGGATTTGTTTATGTTCCAAGGGAGTAAGAACGCTGGCGCCACCTCGAGGGAAAGATTTTTCTTCGTCCTTGAAAACACTCTTCTGGCTCGAGCTCTCCGGCTTCACTTGGGACGGTGCAGGTGCATTCTCGGCGGTAGCATCAGACTTTCGTTGGCGTTTTGCAGAGCGATCGGTCGCGGTTCCTTTCTCTTTTTTAGTCGAGCTGCCTTGCTCGGCTTTTCGTTTTATCGGGCCCATTGTGAACGGGTGTGGTGGTGTCTCTAGTCGCAACCCGAAATTTTCTGGAGCTTCGCGCTGATCACAGAAAAAAAAAGAGCCTAAAACATGCACCCTCCGGCTAGGGCAGGGTCGGCGATTGGAGATTCTCCGGCGCCGACCATTCTAACTGGTCGGAGGGAAACGAGCAGCATCATGGAGAGCACCGATACACCTGGACATGCCTCCCAACATCCAAATATTTTCGTAACAAAATGTGGATTCGAATCCAATGATACCCAAGGATATTCTTTTTTTCAAGGATTTATCAAACTTCAATTTCATGCTTAGCAGGCTGCTCTGACATCTACCTCGGCATTCTCTTATTCCCGAGCCAGGCACTTTAGCACGGTCTGGCACGAAAACTCGCGTTCTGCGCGTTCTGGCCCGTGCGACGACTGCACCTAATCCAACGCCCAACGCCAACCAACCTCTTCTCCGCCTCTTCTTATCCACACTTCTTCGTCGCTCTTCTCTTCTTTCCCTTCATTATTTCAGCATCGGAGCAGCTCTACTTCTGTATTATACGGCCAGGTTCTCTGTTACCAACACCCACAAATTAATTTCCTGTATCATACCTCACATGTGTCGCTAGAAACCAAAGTCACTATGTCATCCTCACCGTGTGCGCCCCGCAGCACGCTCTGCAGCGAGCCCTTCCCAGATATCTCCAGTTCGCCGCCTCCAATGCCTTCAACTACCTCTGGTACCCGAAAGCAGAAGAAGCCGCCGCCCATCACCCCCAGACGCTTAACACGCTTCTTCACTCCACGGACATCAACCCACGGATCCAGCTCTCTTTCCAAATCCGGTCGCCAACTCCAGGATATCACTCGAACTGCTGTAAATCGAAGCGGCAATGCTACCAAGAAGACTACACCTCGCAAATCGGTCAATTTTGCTGATGTCACCCCTCAAAACCCCGTCGAGACGCCCAAGATGAGCTCGCGCAAACGCAAGTCCCTGTACATGTCGCCCGAAACCTCTCCAGCTCAGTCTTCACCCACGAAACGGTCCAAATACGTTGACTCCCCTCCCTTCACGATCCTCGAAGATCCTCTTTTCGATGGATCTGCCGTTTATCCCACCCCAATTCGCAAACTTAGGAGCTTAGGCAGTGCTTCACGGAACTTACAACGGTCTTTCGGCGGCATATTGGGTACAGGGCGTGGCTTCATCAGGGATCATTGCACATCATGGCAAGACCAAACTGCAGATTTCTATAGCAGCGCAGAGGATTATCATGAGCTACCCCCCAACGCTCCTCCGTTCTGTACAGCAGCGTGTAACACCAACCCCATGGTTGCTGTCGGCGACGAAGACGGATGGCTTCATCTTCTGGATACTGATGAGGCCTCCCCATCCAACTTCGGCAAAGCATTTATATCATGGAGAGCCCACACCAATGCTGTAATGGATGTGCAATTCTCAGCCGATGACTCGTACATAGCCACAGGCTCTGGCGATCAAACTGCTCAGATCATTGATGCCCGGACTCAGCGAACTGTCAGTGTTCTTGCTGGGCACAAATCGTCTGTCAAGCAGGTGCGCTTTCAGCCTGGTACTGACAAGGTCGTGGCTACATCCAGCCGCGATGGCGCAGTTCAAATTTGGGATTTGAGATACAAAGGCGGCCAAGTTCATATCCACTCCGCTTGGGGTGAGGATGCGCCATACGCGAGATCAATACGCAAATTTGCCGCAGCCCATGCCGATACCAATATATCGCCTCTCTCTACCAAAAATGCTGTCCGTGGAAAGAGTGAGGTACAGAGCCGGCGAAACGACATATCAGTCACTGCTCTATCCTTCATGTCCACTGGCCGTGAGCACCTACTGTTGACTGCATCTGATGCTTCAACGAGCATAAAATTATGGGATATCCGCGGTAGTCGATATTCATTGCGTGCCCCCGACGCACCAATCGCTACTACCAGGATACCCGAGTCACACACCCGACATCGTAATTTTGCAATCAATTCTCTAACTATGGGTGGTGATGCATCACGCCTGTACGCGCTGAGCAAAGACAATACTGTCTATGCTTATTCTACGAGCCATCTCGTCCTCGGAACTTCACCTGATCTATCGTTGTCCTCAACCTCCTCAAACCAATGCCAAACGGGCAAGGAAGGCCTCGGTCCGATGTATGGCTTCCGACATCAAAAATTCCACGCCGGTTCGTTCTATGTAAAGGGGGCTCTTCGGAAGGCCACTGGTGATATGCCCGAGATGCTTGCTGTCGGCAGCACCGACGGATGTCCTGTCTTGTTTCCTACCGATGAAACATTCCTGAAGCGCGAAAGCCGCCATGAGGATGAAGATGACCTGCCCGGACTGCGTCCAACACTCTCTCGGTCTTCGAGCAGTGGAAGATACCCAAGCATGCTCGCGGACACTATTCCCATCTATGAACACGGCACATCTTTAATCCGGGGGCATGAGCACGAAGTCACTGGTGTTTCTTGGGCTCAGAACGGTTCGCTGATTAGTGTGAGCGACGATCATATTGTACGAAGGTGGAAACAAGGGCCAACGGCCCGAACACTGAGGATGAATGGTGAAGCTGAGGGTCGACGCTGGCAATGCGGATGGGCTGATGTGCCTGCCGGCTATGATGATGACGAATGATGGGACGGATATCTTTGTGTTTGGATTTTTTCTTTCTGATTTGGGTAGCGTGGCGTTCATGAAGCCAATGTACTACGGGTTGGCAGGCCGTCTGTGAGCTTTTATTTGTATCAACGATACGAAAAGCTCAGATCATGTTTTATAAACCCTATCATCACTATCACAAGCATGGAAATTTTACATTTCATCACTTGCGCTTTTCACCAATCAACAAATAATAGTCATGACGCAGTCTTCAAGACGAAAGAATGTCGAGTGTAAGCTACCGTGTTTATAGGGTGGTTCACCTCTTGCAGTTCATTCCAGATTTAACACAATCGCAGGAAGATCCACAAGCAAATCCATGCCACATCTGAATAAATATCATTGATCCTGTCCACGCTGCGCTTGAGACAACATGTACAAGGACACAATGAACGCATGAAACCAAGTTTGTGCTTTTAGCAATCACTCGTTACGCAGTGTGCAAACAAGCAAACAAGCCAGGGAAGATTATAAGACCGACCTTCGCCTGCCTTTCACTGGTTCAGTAAACAGCCTGGTCAATCACTCTTCATCTGATACGATTGAACTTGACGTTCATCGTAGATAGAACAGCATGGCGAAGAATTACTGGACGAAGAAACAGATCTACGAGGATAGGAGAATAAGAGAAGAGAAATATCACAGCTGTCAGGGGGGAAACAACCGGACAGATTCTTGGGAAACCCAATCTGTGGATCTCATTGAACTCTACAGTCAAATCCCGTGTGTTTTCAAGCGGCAGGACTTAGAACAGCTCAGATTGGATCGTAACCTCATTTTAAACGGCACACACTCCCAGAAGGGTGAGATTGAGGACTTGCGGGTCGATCGCTCTCCACGAAACATATGGCAGTCAGAATCCCAGAACATTGCACTCGATAAAGCGGTTAGCATCGATTATTTCACAGCTGTCGAGATGCATCCAAATATACACTGGCTCAATGACAGAGGTGCAAGGCTTAAAGAGCTATACAGACTCAATCCCGAAGTACATCTCCCCGAGTGTCTTTCAGTACCGTATCTACTCCAGGAATATTTTCCCTGTATCTATCGAGGAACGTTACATAAAGACGACAAACATGTTGCGGAGATCGAATCGCAATATGAAAAACTTGAATACTATTGGAGACAAAGCCTGGACACAACTATAGAAGATGCGCCTGCGCAAACGCGAGTCATTGACGAAATTCTGGAATCGACGTTGAAATCCAATGTTCCCATAAAGAAGATAGTATGCTTCGGCTTGGGTGAATTTGATACGGAATCATTGGAGGATGGGTGGCGAGACCACATAACGCAATATCTGTTAATCTTCCACATTGCCAACATGTTGAGGGATCTAGACCCCTCACACGAACCAGTCCCAATACTCATGCAGGACCCTCTTTACACGACCATCGATTATGTACTAATCAGGCGCTTATACAACCGTCACTACAACCAAGAGGCACAGAAACAAGGCATCAACCACAACCGCCTCTCCCATCTTAGATTCGTGAGCGATCCAGACGGTCTACTCGCAATCGACGAGAACACTCTTGTAGTAGGCCCCTATCTGCCCGTAGATTTTCCACTCATCCAGATCCTTGCCGATCTAGTACATCCAGCTGCTTTTCTTGGGAACACCATCTCACATGAGCTCAAACCGGACGAAAATGGGAATCCGCGCAGGATGTGGAGCTACCGAGATCGCGCTTCCCCGCGCGTCGTCGACATGCTTCAAGAGTACAAATGCTTCGCATTCGACAATGTCGTAGTTTCCAAGGATCTATACAAAGAGATAATTCCCTGCGACCCTATTATCGGCCTTCCCTACTGGCTCTGGAACATGGAATTGTGGATGCGGCGGAGGCCCGAAAGGTACATCATGAAGATTCCTGAGAAATCAGAGATCGATGAACAGTGGAATAGCTTGGATCAAACGTTTCTGAGGAATTTGATCTTTGATTATTGGCAGCTGAGCGATATGGGGGGAACAGACAAGATGATGCCGGAGATTCATGTTCAATTGGTGAAGCAGTGGCTGGATACCACGGCTACGAGACGGCCTGAGAGGAGAACTGAAAAGATTGCTAACTAATTGAGGGGGAATGATATTGAGCCTAGGGGCTCTGGATGAATTGAGACTTTGGTTAGATCTAGGATAGATTGGATCTATATTCTGGCGCTACACAGGCTAGAGTTTGATGATTACATGTCGGGATTCCTTGTTTGGGGATCTATCTATAGTTCTGGGTTGTTATAATTGGAAATTTCATGGGAGCCCCTTTGCGTATTTATTGGTTTGGAATACAATTCGTGCTCAGATATGGAAATGGTTTTGATTTACTAGAAGAGTACTGCGGCAAGCACATATGAGAGGGAAAGATGGCTGAACTATCTGCTGCATTGTTGTGATTGTCACAAGTTTTAGGTAGGGGACGTATCTGTTTGGTATTTGGCATCTAAAGAAAAGCTCCAGTGGTTAGCCATCAACAGATAACTCGTAACAACCTTCTTTTCTGACTAGCCGTGGGCAGAATTCTAGACTTTTGTTGATATCTAGCTGCGAATGTTGCGAAAAGCTACTACTCCTTCTGGACTTAATTGAATTACTGCTCTTTCTTCACTCTCTCTTTCCTATTGATCTTACTTTGTCTGGCCACATACTCCTCTGGACCGACAAGCACCTCCCTCCCCTTCGGAAACACATACTCAGCCAAATCAATCTCAAACCTCTCCTTCCCCTCCTGCACCCCATCAACATTCGCCACAAACTTGCGCTCCCCCGTCAACAACCCCCCCAAATTCAAACTTACCGGGAAAACAGTAAATTCACTCCTCGCCTCGACCCTCTCCTTCTGATCCTGAAACCCCCCAGACCCAGGCACCACTTCATTAGACGAACTCCTGCGATCGGAGTCCTTAGTCTCAGGCCCAATAGCGCGATACCGTCCAAACAACATCGGATACGCCCCAAGACAAAGAAAGGGATCAGAAGATGAGGCATGTCGACAAAGCGCAAGCATAGCAACATCAATAGCCTGCGCATTCGGAAGAAGCGCCTGATCATACAATAACCGCGCCGCACCGCGTAAACTGATACCGTATGCAGCTGCGCCGGTGAACTTGCTGACCTCCATCACCACACGCATCTGCTCGTCCTTGCCTTCTGCTAACGCGGGGGCGCTGAAGTCTGGTATACGACTCCATGTTCGTTTTTGTGACGGGATCACTGTGATGTCGTTTTGCGTGATCCAGTATTTTTGCACTTTGTTGGGTTTGTTGTTTGCCCCGATGTGGCCGAGGGCCAGTAGATCCCAGGTATCGCCATACGGAGAGTGCAGTGCAGGGTTTAGTAATGAGGAGTTTTGAATCGCGCGCGCACCATGCGCGAAGTCGAGCATTTGGTGGCGCAGGAGGATGTCCCAGTCTGCGTCGTCTTCGAGGATAAGCGCCGTTTGGATGTTGTGACTTAGCATGTGTTGGTAAATGTTCAAGTGGGCGCGCCAGACACCATAGTCGCCGGTTGAGGCGGTGCCTTTCCAGAACTGCTTGTTCGTTTTCAGTCAGCATGACTAGATACAATCTCTAGTTTATCAGTTTGAGAGGAATGAGAGGGAATGTACGGACCGAAGGATGCGATTTTGGGTGCATCTCACTTCCGTTCACCCCGTCTATAAAGTCTATTTGCAGGTTGGATACATAGCCCATCAGCGCTAGGTAATCCCTCTTATCCGTACGATGGGGCATCGATATGGCGTATATCTTCTGGAATCCGAGGGTTTGATTGAGGATATCGTGGATCGCATCTCGAAGTTGTACATTGTCCAGACTTGGGCTCGGGATCACTGGACTTGAAAACGGAAATTTCGACTCATGTTGATTTCTTAGCACTTGATGCTGCGTGCTGCCGCCCCCGGCCGAAGAATGGAATATCCATATGAGAAACGACAACGTCGTGATGCATATGGCAGCCACTTGATAGCAAGCACGCGAGATTACCATTTTTGGTCGTGGTCAGCAAACGCCTTGTAAGTGCGAATCCTTCAACTTTCCAAGTTGAGCTGCATGGGCGTGTTTTCCTTTTCCGGAGTATAATGTACGAACTCCGTTGTGTAAGAATTTCAATCCTTCCGTGGGGCGTGGGGCGTATAGGACCAATTTCGAGGACCCCAAATTAGATTTTTTTTGTCCGGCTTCTGCCATAATATCTCTAATTATGCATACTTCAGCTTCGGTCTTACATTGCAATTTCGTAGTCGCATATTTCTCTTTCCATCTTTCTTTGTTCAAGATAGTTTGAACCAGTCTTACATACGATGTGGGATTAGCATGGATTACTACTATTTCATAGCGCGTGCATGGTAGGACTCGCTTATCTCCAAACCCAGACCTCACGATAACCACTTAGCAAGCACCACATTAATTATCCCTTTCCAAGCCCTCATCCATCTCCCAAGAAATGCCACCCTTCAAGTTTCAGTAAAGAACAGCGCCATCAACCTGTCGCGCCCATGTCAAACACAAGCGTCTGATCGCCCAACCCCCAAAAATAAAATAAACGAGCAAGTTTCACTAGCTCCCGCGCGATGGGGTGAGTGGGTGCGATCTTGAATCTGGAAGTTCAGCGGGTCCACTTCCGGCTGAAAAGAGTGGCGTTTCGAAAAGATACGTCGTGTGGCTTGTTCTGGTTGTCCTGCACGTTTCAAGCTATTAGGCGCATTATTAGTATCTGGATTAGGCTGATGGAATCTAATAGAGTGGGCTGGCTGGCTGGCTGATCCCTTTGGTTTGTAAGAGCTGATCGTGAGCAAGGGAGGCTCTGATTCATCGAAAGCTGAGCGTCCCCCTACATTAACGCCCTGGATCCGGCGAGTTAAGTGATTCAGTGGTTGCAACACAGCAAGGTACGCGTTTTTAGCAAGGGGTAGCGGGCAGGTTTTGGTTTGATGATTTGTTTTTATTTGTGTGGTTCAATGAAATGAATGGGGCGACAGCCCCCTGACATACGTAGTATATGATGTGGGAATCTAGACAGCCATGCATAAATAAACAAAAGAAAGGAAGAAACGCCTTGCTAATAAAGATGATGCTCACGCGCAATGCAGCCAGCCATAACTCCACTTCAAGAAATGCCATCGGTGTGTTTGTTTCGAGACCAGCTAACAGGACCACTTTTCCTGCAAGGATCGCCCAAATCGTACGCTAGGCGCGTCGACCAGCTTAGACATGATGTCAGCCAGCCAGATGACTATCATAGCTGTAATGCAGAAACCGAACCCAATTCCAAATGAATACGTGAAAGTCGACTCGCTGCCGATCCGGTTCCAGATAGCTTCCACGAGTGGGTAGCCGATCATGTGGTTGATCGGACCGTGAATAATGTAAAGAGGAAAGGAAATCTTGCCCAAGTAGATGGCGGTGTTTGTCATAAAAGGTTTGCGGAACCATTCGCAGCCGCATAGCGAGAAAAGAAAAACGGCAGCACCGACGCGACGGCATTGGTCGCCGATGATTTGGCGTTGGTCAGTTTCGCTGCTGAAGTCGGTGAAGGCGTTGCTGAGGGCGATGTAACCAGGCGATGTAGCAGCGCCTTCGTAAGGCCAGGAAAGCAGATGCAACCCTGTATAGAGGAGAATGCCCCAAAGTAACGTGGGGCTGTGTTCGTCTGTAGAGGGCTTCTCTGACGATGGCAATTGTACAGCGTTCTCAGCCCGGATTTGTAAGTACTCCGCGAGACCCATGCCGGCGATGAACAGCGCGATGTCGCCCTGATCGACCTTCATGCAATATGTGAATAGCAACGCAACGAGCGTGATTCGGATGTGAGATCGTAGTTTGGAAAACCCGACCAGTACAGCGAACAGAACAATCGAGTATTGGAATTCCCGCTGGATGGTCCAGAGATGAAGGTCGTATTTCGGGTATGTGTGGAGGAATGGATTCAACAGTTCCCACATGGTGCCCAGCCAGTCCTGGATTTGCTCCCAATTTGTCGCTAGGACTTCGAACTGTGCTTCGTTCACTCCCCCAAAAGGCCATTCTTGCGCCAGTGCCCAGGCATAGTTGTAGAATCCCAGGCAAGCTGCGGTAATGACGCAGATCTGAACGAAGAACACGGGTAGGTAGAGTCGCATTCCTCGGCGGAAGATGGAAGAGAACATGGTGTCGAAAAACCTGTCCCAACTCTGTTCTCGCGCCAGCTGCACTGGCTTCAGTGATAGCGATATTCCTGATAACACCCAGAATATGGCAACATTGGCTTGGCCAGCGTATGTCATTCTAACTACCGGAAGTAGGAAGAATCTGTAGTTATCGCCACCTCTGTCTTCGCTGCCATAACCGACCAGCCACTTGTATGTGAAACAGTGGATGAAATGGAAAAGAAACACAAAGAGAGACGCGTATCCACGCACTCCATCGAGCCAGCCTGTGGGGTGTATTTTTCTGGATTTGACGTTTTGACATAGGAAACTCGGTTTGATTGCTGAGATGATGGAACGGCGGAAGGTATTACTCGCGACGGCTTCGAGAGGCTTCCACATGGTTGCGAAATCTATTTCAAATTAATGACGTGACTATTGTATCATAGAGTAGTTACTCACTGAGTTCCCTCTTCTTCTGCAATTCAGGTTGTAGAAGAGAGGCGTCGGTTACTTTCGTGTCTTGCGCCAATACCATGTCGCTCTGTGAAGTGAGTTGGTGGTGGACCCTACCCAGGATCCAAACTCAATATACAAGGAAAGTCCAAAAGGTTTCCTGTATCAAACAAGATCAAAGGCAAATATCTAATGAGTGACGAGGGGAAAGATGAAAGCTGCAAACGGTTGAGGCACAGCGGACTGGCAACTGGAATGTTTAAAATAGCGCCCGGGACATCGGCATGAGCCAAGGGCCCTTTTGCCTGGTAAGGAGCTTCCATGGAGAGCTGAGAGATCTGGCTCACGCTCGAGTCCCTATGACCGGCGCGTTTAACAAAGGTGGGTCTCCGATCCAGTGGATGAAATGACGCCCTGTAATGCAACGCCTTGCAAGGAATGTTATCCGCCACATTCAGCCCCTCAAACCCCAGTGTAAAACGCACAGGTATGATCTGCGGGTTGAAAACAAGAACTAACCCCCAACAATTCTCCCTACGGATTTCGTACGTTGCCTTTCTATCCGGTGTCTGGACGCCTCACCATGGCTGTAGAGCCTGCGCCGCATACTTGGTAAAACAATACTAGCGCCAGGAGTTCATCTACGTCTCATAAAGAAAGTGTGTTGCTTTTGCCGTGCTTGGGCATTGCCAAATACACTAAGCTTGACACGAGCTTTTCGAGTAGGCAGATGTGGGGAGATGACCATTGTCCGGAATGGAGTGTTCGCGCCATCACGAGTGAATGTAAAAGTGACAAAGCTATGACATGCCGATGATCATTACCGAGCTTGGAGTCAGCACGGACCCTCTCCCGGGCCGTTCCTCTGGGCATAGTCTTCCATTCTACACTGGGGGAGCGTACCGGAGAACCATTCGGGGCTATGTTCCAACGACTTTTCATCTTCATGCTTTCACATACTATGTAGATGCAGTACTTCAATCGCAAGCTCCTTACTCATAGTCAGTCGTTTATATCATTCATTTTCATCAAACCATCAAAACTGATGTTGATTGAGTGTTTACGCGTCCTTTTGCCTTGGCACTGGGTGTATCCAGTGTTTTTTGTTATGATCATCCTGGAGGTGGGACCTTCCCGGTTTCAAGAGCAGCATGCAATCCCAGATCGCTACGTTGATCAAAGGTCCAAGAACTGCGACAATATTTTACAAGTACTGAGGGTGTTCCCCGCGTCATGAACGCTGTCACTGCCACCCCTTTTCTACCATTCATTGGATAATGGCACCAAAACAGCCCGAGTCTCGATTCTTGTTGGGCAGGGCGCAGCACCGTTGCAGCAAAAATGCATCTAGCAGAACTATTGTCACCTTAAAAACAATGCAGAAAACTCCATGTTGACTATTTGTGTGCGGCGCGGAATAGTGCAACTTTCACTATCTTATTCTGTAAACAGGTGCCTTTACAAATAGAAAGTCGATTGTTTGTATGCAATAGATTCATGTTTGCGGACTAACAGATCGAACTCATACAATTATTCCGACAATGCTCACCGTAGCCTCAACTCCGTCAATGGCCGAACCCACCAGGTGGCCAAACCCCAAACGGCCATCGCAACTTTCTCTTCCACCTCCAGGAATCCGTTACCCCACCTCGTTAAACGCCCAAAAATGCCTTCTAAAAACATTTGTTTCAACCCTTCCGGACACGACACCTATTCTCCAGCTTACTCGCATGTGTCCTCCGTTCCCATCTCCGGTACGCACAACCTCGTCTCTTTTGCGGGTCAGATAGGCCGAGATGATGACCACAATGTGCCCGAGGACCTTGGCGCGCAAGTCAGCATCGCGCTTGCCAATGTCGACAAATGCCTTGAGTCTGTCAATGCTACCAAAGACGATATTGTGCAGGTTCGACAGTACATTGTAGATCTGCTGCATGATAGGGATGGAGAAAAGAACGTGCCGAATCCGGTGAGAGCGAAATTGTACGCGGAATGGATGGGTGGACGAAAGCCCCCAAGTAAGTTATTCATCTCAAACTCGTTGCATCCCATTGAACCCATGAAAACCACGAGGTAGGACTGACAGCTCTGGCGCTTGCTGTAGGTACGGTACTTGGGGTGCAAAGTTTGGCCAATAAGGAGCTGTTGTACGAAATCGAAGTCATTTGTGTGGTAGAGAACAAAGCCGGTTAACCGAGAGAACATTGATGATAGACGAAGAACAAAAAGATATGGCATTCAACTTCCATATCTACGGCCGGCAATAGATAATTTGACATGAAGACTTAACTCCCCGTAGTAAATATCATCATGCTGCTCCTTGACTTCTACCTTCCCCAGCTGCATGGTCATTCCTGGTCACTGCCCAACCCCTCCTTCCAATATCTCTATTAATGCTATCAAAGGCCTCGTTATTCCCGACTCTTTCCCAATACTCGGAAATCTCCTCTAGATAATTCGTCTCCCCCATCGGTTTGTTCCACTCTGGAGATCCACTTCTTGCTACTTCGCCCCACTGCGCCATCCTTTGCGGCCGCAAACCATCGCGGTTGGAAGCAAAATGAATCAGCAGTGAGCCTGCGCGCGCATGGGCAAGATTTCGATCATTCTCAATGTCGGCGTCGGGTGGGAAACCATTGAACCAGCGTTGCGGAACATAGGCCACACTGTTATTCCACCACGGCTGACAACGCATCAGTGGTGTTGGCAGATACAGCTTATGGGAAGAGAGAAACCTACTCGCTTGATTGTTTCCTCCATCCCACTCTGCTCCGTATACTTCAACACAAGCTCCGGCTGATACTCCCTTATACTCAACGCGCTCGCAAAAAGCTTCATCGCCCACTGCCCCACTCTGATCATGAACACCCCATTATTTAGCCCATTTCGGTCCTTGGTAACCAATAGATTGATATGACTGAAGTTCGCTTCTGGAGGAACGAAGATATCCAATGGAATTTGCGGGTTCATGAGTACGGTATCTCGATCGTGCCACATCAGCCATTTCAAACGCTGCTCTTCAGGTTTCGAGAGCTCTTGTCCGATGACGGTCATGATCCAGCCGTGTTTGGACCATAATCCACGGATCATGTGCTCGCGGAGGATGTAGTGAGGGTAGCCGTGGATTTGGTTATGGAGGTCGTGGGAGGCGATAGCGGCTTCGTATGGGGGATCGGGGTCGCCAAATGATGCGGTGCATTTGCCGAACTTGGGATAGAACATGCTGGGGTGGTTTGGTTGCGTAGAGATCGAGGATGATAAAGATGCTCTTTCATCCACGGGAGATTGGTCTGAGGGCGTAGGGGCGTGTCCGGAAGCTCTTGTGAATATAGTTTCTTCCTGGTATATGGCAAATGTGAGTAATAGAAGCACCACCAAAAGACAATATTTGATAAATCTTGGGGTCCTGGTAAAGTTTTGACGCCGGAATCGTTGACCTTGGTGGTCAGGTGCGTGTCTCTTCCATAACCCGGCTGCGTGTCGCTCGGTGGGATCCATATCGATTTGTATATCTTTCGACAAGAATGGTATACAATGTACAGGTGGTGATAATCGCAAATTTACATCAAGTAACGCTGAAGGAGGGTAACATAGTTCGAGCGGACCCTACAGGTCAACTTTTCGGGCCCCGCTCTGCATAATTCGAATCAATCCCATTCCAACACTGAACTCCTGAGCTGAACGATTCTGCTCAAAAAGTGAGACAATATTCTGTGCGCAAGACAGGAGGTTGTGGATGCGCTTCATGTTGCCTGATTGGGAATAGCAAGACTCATTTCGCCTACCTCTATCATGAAATGTGCGATCATCAACACTCGCATTTAGTTTCTTTTTCGACTTTGTCGGTTTCCGCCCATGTACATGATACAGCCGACAAGGGTCACTTCAAGTTCTAGAGCTGATACACTAGGGCTTTGGTTTTAGTCTGAGAGCAACTCGTTCAGCAAGCCAAACATAGCTCGCAGTAGACTTGGCATCAATTGGTACTCTCCTAAGAATCATGGAATTGTTGCCCCCGATTTCTATAGTTAGGAATACACAATTTCTATCGTCCACAATATTCGACCTTTTGCCAAATAACCACCCATTTTGAGTCCCCTACACCTATTCTCATTCTTTTTCCACCCTCCTACGTTGCTCTATAAGAAGAGGCTAGATGGTTCGCCTCCGTCATATTCACCGGCGGAATCGTTCCGTCAAACTTATGATCTTTTTGCTTGTCATCATCTCTTTTGCTTTACTGTACTCTACCTGTCTCGAGACACTACATCATGCCAGTAGTCCCTTGCAATTTATCCGTCAACCTTCGAGTGTATACAAGCCAGTTTTCGATACGGAAGCGAAGCTTTATCGCACGAGAAGCGATTCTGAGCGTCATATCTATCTCGAACATAGCCCTGTCAGAGATCCCACGTCGAAACAGCACGAATACTCGACATCGCAGAAACACAACTCGATATCGCCGAGAGACTCAATATCCGAGTTACGTACTACTCATCAGGAAGGCCTTGTACAAGATGATTCCGAAATGCACGATACCACATCGGATACGCATCCAGCGAGCAATGTTGACCATGCCCCGTATCTCGTACACGTGAACGACGACGAAGTGCTTGTCTCGAGAGGAAAACTTCCTAACAGCAACTCCCGACAAGGGGAAATTGACTCTTCGAATGCAGCACCACGTTCCAAATCCGACCCGGTCGCAATCAAATACGACGCCACCGTCGTTAACAACGTCTCCAACACCGAAGTCGATCATCTACAGCGGCCTATTGAGATCTCGAAAGGAATGATGGCATGGTCAGCGGATTACACTTTTCCGGCAAGAAGCGAGTGCGAACACGTCAAGGAGAGAGCCGATACTCTTCCGGACATGCTATTCATGCCGTTCGAGCAGTCAGTAGAAGATGTGACACTACAAGGGTGGGAAGATGATTGGGTTGCCAAAGCCGAGTATACCGGACCGAAGCTTCAGGAACCAAAGATTGACTTCGTGTATAACTGTGAGTCACTGTTTCGACATGATATGACAGCAATACTGACACAAAAAGGGGTCAACGGCTCTCAACCCGAGCTCAAAGACACGATGCATCCCTATGAGCTAAATTCATCTCTCAATGATCCAGAAGGCGTTTGGGTTGCGTCTCACGGGACGAACAGATACCGGGAGTGGGACGAGTTGCGATTCTCGATGCGCAGTGTGGAAAAATACGCCGGATCGTTTGTCAATCGTATCCAGATCCTCGTGAATGCTTTCCAGGAGACGTCACAGAATAAGAAACAGAAGATGGACAAGCAACGCCCTTCCTGGCTTAATAAGTCACAAAAGGTGCAGGTACTCTCTCAAGAGGAGTTCTTTGGACCAGAAGAGCGCAAGTGTCTTCCTTCATTCGACTCTTTGACCATCGAAAACCAGCTGTACAATACCAGGTCGGAGACAGACAGGGTAAGCTTTCTTATCGTTCTTCAATCGCAGACACTGATATTATTCAGCTGTTCGCTCTCTCCGATGATATGATTCTTGGAAAGCCCCATGCTGCTTCTGATCTGTACTCACCGCTCTTCGGTCCAACTATGGGGTTCAAAGATAATGCGTACAACACCTTGAAGCCACCCACTCAAGCCGATGCCGAGCGATTTGGCGAGAAGCCTTTTCTAATCTACACCTCGTGGCTTCTAAACCGCAGGTTCGGAGCGCGAAAGCGAAAAGGCCAAGTGCATTTCGGACACTCCCTTTCCCGCAGCATTGCAAAAGAAGCCATCACAAGTTTTCCAAGACCCGCACTTCGAAGCGCATATCAGAGATTCCGAGGCGAAACTGGCTTTCAGCTCTACTCTTGGTACGTAATGTTCCATTATACCATGGAGAGGCATCGAGAGGCATTGTTGTGGAGCTACATCATGCTGCGAAGCGATTCGGACGATGACGGATACCTCAACTGGAGCGAGCGCAAAAAGATCTTGCGAGAGGTTGCGGAAGGTCTTGGTCACGACCTACCTGAGCAATATCGAAATAGAATGTTCTACCGCACGGGCGAATCACTCCAGAAAGCTGGATTGGAAGCGCCTAAAGTCAACACCGAGGTTCTATGGACGGCAATGGACGGACCCATCATGATCAAAGGCCTAGACTGCGACGCTTTCGACACCGAAGACTGCCTTGCTCCAGGATTTTCGATGCCAGCCAGCGATACTGCTGCTCGTAACCCTGTGTTCTCCTCGGCTGCTATTTTCGATCGAGTTGCCCGCGAAACACCTCGTTGTGGCGACTGTTTAATCAAACTTCTACTCAATCGGAGACGAGCTGGACTGGGCCCATTGTTACCGCATGCTATCAAGAAGCCCCAGCAGCGAGCGACCGTGGTCAAAGCGTTGATGAAGTACCAGTATACCATCGTTCAGCCTGATGCCGCGTTTTATATGGTCACTGATGCAGAACAAGTAGATCATGCACTTTTTAAGCCTTATATAAAGCATGGCAAAAAGGTGGGTCAGATGTGTTTGAATGATGATGTGGTAACGGATGATGAGGTGGAGTTGGAGAAGTTGAGGAAGGCTATGAGCGCATTGTTCAATGGCCTACTTCCGGAGCCTTCGAGCTTTGAAAAGTGATTTTAATTGGTGATATAATCAATCTTTGACTACAAATCGTTTCAACTATCACTTCCAGATTTCCTCTGGCTTACCATATCCCACAAAATAACTTATGGGTAGCATATAGTCTCATAAAAAAATTCATCGCTCATTCACTGTGCGAATGCATATCCTGTGAATCATATCATACAAGTGATGGCATTACTTTGAATAAGATCTGCGTAACACTTAAAATAGATATGACACTAGTTCCAAATTTACGCGTTATCGAAATTTCTGTGAGATGTTCGCGGGGCTGAAGAGCTGATCTGGATCAGGTCGCGTGCCCTCGCCGAAGGCCTTTCATTCAGTGCGAGCCCCTTTTGCATAGCAAGCGAGCATCTCGTCAAAATTTGTCGGTGCCACATTATTCTATTCAAAATTTCCTCGCCCAAAGCCGAGAGCAACGATCAGTCAGCCACATCACAGAGGTCTAATTGAAGCGTGGCTTGATATGATCAGGATTTTTGACAAATTTTAGCGACTTCGGCGACCTGGTTTGGGACCTGTAGGTTATTTGCTAGCTGCCCCTATCGACAGTAATGTCATGCGAAGATCTCAAAGGTTGCAATCAACTTATATACAGATGTCGATTACCCGTTCGTCTTGCTATCACATTGAGTGCTTCTTCACTTGACGTCTCTTTTGTTCCTGCGTGTTTAATTTTCCGTCGTTCGTCGTCACCTTGCACTTCTCAGGCGTAGCCGTATAATATTGAATATCACCTAATTTTTTTATTCCCCCACCCAGCCATGGCAAGCACCGCAGCCCTTCTATTATCGAGCGCTGCTCTTGCCCATGGTTACACGTTCACTACCAGCTCCGTCCCCAAAGTTGGCTACACCACCGTCAAACCAGGCGGCACGTATGCCCCAGTCACCGTTACATCGCAGTATCAGCCAATACCTACATATATCTCTTCGGCATCAAGTTACGACACCTACCTGTATGTTTCAACTGTTATAGCCGATGCCAACAGTAAGAACATCACGGTGACAAATACCGACCAACCCATCACCTTCCACCACGAAAGGTATACCATCACGCACACCGGACCCGAGGACTCCAGCGCTTCCACAGGTCTTCCTCATCCATCTGGTAGCGGGCATTATCCATACCTCCCAAATGCTACCGTCGTTCACCAACCGCACACCTGGACAGAGCTATACGAAAAAATCGATCAAGCACCATATCGCGATCTCGGTCCATCCGCTTTGCCCGCTTACTCTGGCTCCGGACTGTGCAGCAAGTGCCGTGGAGAAGGTAGCATTATTTATCAGCCCGCACGAGTCAGCGAATACAGTAACAACCAATGGACAAAGTACAACACGACCTACACATATGGCCTCCCAGTACCCTCCGTAACAACCTACAAACAACCTGGAACATACACGATCCCAAAATACGACGTAACAGTAGAACAACCGTCCACCGTCCCCGCCGAAGCTAGCTACACAGCTCTCCCCAGCAAAACCGTAACATACGGAGGATCTCTCACTGAAGTAACAGAGCCATGCACCATCACCGCCCACTACGGCGCATACTCTGTAGCTACATCGTCTGGCAAACCAACGACAAAAACTATCATCCGAACAACGACAATTGTCGCGGGGAAACCGGGAACTTATACCATTGCGACACCGACGACTACATGGTACTCCACCAAGGAAATCTGCACGTATCCAACAATCAGCGTATACCGCCCCGGAGTATACGAGCACACACGCGAAACCGTCACTATCACGAAGACCAGCGAAGCTTACACATGCCGGTACCACAGCAGTTCGATGTACCCCCCAAGCTCCTCGTACGCTACCCTATCTAAACCAATCCAATCCACTAACAGCATGGCTTCCTCGGTCGAGGCAACTTCAACACCATCGCATGCTACAAACGAACCTACCATTCCTTCTTCTGAAGCCCAGTATACTTCTCCGTCTTCATCTTCATCTTTCACTTCTTCCCCTCCACCGTCGTATATCCAGACAATGCCGCCCCATACGAATTCTACTTCGTCGACACCGTGTCCATCTTCCACCTCCAAAACATCGCATCTTTCTTCTGGAAGTCCATCCAAACCAAGCTCCACCCCGTCATCGTCCACGACAACACCGGATAACCCTGATCCATCATCTGACCACTACGAAGAGCCGATGGAAAGCTACGGAACTGCTTCTTCGGGCGGGTATGTGAGACGTGGTGGGGTGCTTGAGCGCAGGAATGTTGGAGGCAATAAAAACGCAAAGGCTGGGGCCGGGGTTGGGGCTGCGGGACGGAAGAGGGTTATTTTTGTTTAGGGGGTGAGGGAAAGGAGGGGAAGTGTTGCGTGGTTTTTCTTCTTCTAATAATACTCGTATCTAATGATTGAGAGATGGGTTTGGGGTTATATAATTTATGGTATCTGGATATCATGCTGGACTTGCTTTGACGGTAATGGTGTGTTTCTTGTGGCTTACCTGATGTGTTTGAAATGATAACTTCATTGATGACCATAGCAATGCGATGGTTGATAAGATGACCTTATAGAATGTATATTTCGGAGAGTGCGAGCATACGAAAGCATCACTTGGCGACAAAGCATCATCTTCAAAAACATGCTAATTCTTGTAAAGCGAATGTCGTTGTATATTCAGAGTATAGACAGTGTAAACCAAAGAAACAAATATGTACAATGAAATATCTACACCGCATCCAGCATGTCTCATCTACTGCCAAAGCAGTATCTACGATCAACTCAAGGATATCTCTATAAAAAAAAATCAAAAGCCCAAAGCTTGCATCATCTAGTTACCTCCAACTGCGACAGTCCAGAGCGTGGGGTTGCTATCGAAGAGAACACCAGCAACATCGCTACCACCGTCGGGGACGACATCGTCGTAGGGGAATGCGTATCCGCGTCCGTCTTTCTGGACTTGGTGGACAATGCGCGCGTAGTGGTTCGTCGTCGCATTCTTGTAGTAGTTCCCAGGGTTGCTACCGTTAGGAGTCTGGTTGGTATCGAGCAACACACTACGGTTGAAAGCAGCAGCCAGACGGGGAATGACAGCATTGCGAGCACCATTATCGCCTGTCTGGAAGGGCCCAGTGGAGCAGGAGAAGATGTCCTTCGCATTGGGCTTGCTGAAGGTGCCTGCGGAGCCCAGGCTGAGCAGGTTGTTGCTGACACGACCTGTGAGGTTACCTGCGCCGGCTTGGGTGTTGATGGTGAGGTCTTGGGATTGGAATTTAGACCAGACTTGGTTCACGTAGGCGTCCCAGTAGTTACCCCAGGCGTTGCCGTCTGAGACCAAGAGGTTGTTAGGCGAGAGGGCGCGGAGAGGGTTTCCGCCAGGGCTGTAGATGAGGCGGTCCCAAGGTCGGCCGTCGCGGGAAGTCTGCGCTCTGAGCTCACTCACAACGGTGTTGAAGCCGTTTGCTGACATTCCTGGGGAGCTCTTGACTTGGCCAGCAGTGTTGGTGATAGCAATCGCGATGGGAATGTTGCCAATGAAGTCAACATAGGACAGGTTGACAAAGAGCTGGTAGTCATTGAATGTAAATTCAGTGAAGCACCTATTCTTTGTGTTAGTGTTTGATCTAGGTAATTGAAAATGTTGTGGGATATCTGTACCAGTTGATGTTGATGTTCGGGTCCGAAGGGTTGTTCACCGAAGGCTCCACAATTCCAGGACCTGGGTTCAATTTGAAGGTAAGTTTCGATCCAAAGGAGAACCAAATACGGCCACCTGCCAGTCTGGGAATGGTGACCTGATCATTGTTAGCCACAATTTATGTCGCAACAATATTGTTCTTACATTCTTGGTAGAACCAGGTGCGCCTAGAGGGATGGCGACATCGGCACCAAGAGGTGCACCAGTCTGGCTTGGAGAGGCTGGAGTATAAACTGTGCGCCCATCTGCTTGAATAAAACTGTAGCGATTGTTGTTGTTGATGGCCAGACCAGTAACGTAGGCGTATGCATCGCTATGACTGCTCTTATTCTGCAGAGCGATGGTGAGAGTTTGGGGCGTCGCGTCCGCGTTAATGGGTTGTTGTTCGGCCATTTTGTTTTTCTCTGCTGGAGCTGGCGTGTTTTTCAATGTGTCGTTGGCAGGGTTCTTTTCCTGGTTCTTGGTGCCGGACGAGACCGACTTGATCTTGGCCACTAGATTATCGAAGCAGCCCATGATGCAATGTCAAAATGTAGCCAAAACCTGTATGCAGGGGGTATAACAATATCAATATTGTGCTAATAGGAAGCAACAAGAGCAGGGAGGTGTGCAGAAATGTGGTAACACTTGCAGTAGTGTGCGACGAACATTACAGCGACGACATGCCTGGTATTAAATACACTTCGACCTTGCTATAGACGTAACGTTGTTGTTGATGTCACACTGGAGAGCGTTTCGAGAGGTCGACAGGGGTTGCTGGTGGCTCGAGGTCATTCAAGGAACACGCCCAATCAGGGAAAAGAGCCTTGCACCACCGGGAGATAGATTGCGCGACCGCCCCAGATTATCTCCAGGATGGCGAGCCACGAGTCCAAGGCTCGTGGCGCCTGGAACGGTGTAGGGAAGCTCGCGCATAACGTACTGTATACCCAGGTAGGTCGGGCTATAGATTAGGTATTTGGGCGACTGGCTGCGATGCCACTGTGACGTTTACAGCATCAAGAATGACTAGAAGTGTGATCAAGAGCCTGGGGCAACCATGCTCGGCGGCAAGAATAGGAAACTCGACAAATTTGAGCGACGGCGACACGAATGGAAGCTGTGTTTGCCGTGAACTGCGAGGTGATCGATGCTCGAAGTACTCGTGGGATTCCCTGGCACATCGAGATACAACCAGAGACGGGATTGCGCTACGGTTAGGAAGGTAGATGCAGTTCTCATCGCACACGCGACCCCATAATTTCCTATTCTCTTCTTGTGCCACAGTCACCCGTCTGAACCAGATGCGACGGTATAGTAGGCAAACCGCTGTTCTTGACAACTCGCAGAATCCTCCTCTTTCCGCTGGTCCACACGCGACGACGTAATGACGAAGCTCTATCCGCATGAGCGCAAATGTAGCTTGACTGTTTACCTCAAATGGAAGACGGGATGGATCCAGTGCCGGATGGGCGTTGGCTGTGCCGCGAATGTACTCGTGGAAATTGGAAGGGTAAACCGCCTGGCCATTGTTTGGCTCTCTATCAAAAAGATAGGTCAGAAGATGCTCATCTTGCTTTTGATGTCCGGAAATAATAAAGACCATTCCACCAGTCGGCGATCTGGAGTTTGAGGTTGATTTACGCTGGTACTTTGTACTCCCTTGAGGATTAGACTAGCCCGTAAATAGCTTAGTAGATTAGCATAGTTACACGACGGGACAGTCCCCTCCAACTGGGATATCTAAGACCCAATTAAGGAATTCTATGTATTGTTCGAAGCGCTAATTTGAGAGTTGGAAGCGATTCCAGTACTTCGAGCACGTGTTGATGGTGGCACTCAGGCACGTGCGGAAGCCACACCCTTTTGCGCCAATAAATACCGGATGTAACCACGCACAAAGGCCACAAGAACCTTCTATACAGTTTTCAGGCAGAACTTCTTTTACTATCAATGCGGTAGTAGTTTAGGTCCCGATAATCTTGCCTTCACGGCAGTAATGGTACATTATAATGTTTAGCCCAGCCCAGAACATTAACTCGTGTGTCTAGCATCGCTATCGACAGGCAAAATGCCTGGCTGCAAGATTGTGGAAGGGAGTATCGATGGATTGGTTCTGGATACTATGCAATGGGATGGTAATAGTATGTCGTTGATTGTCTCGCTGACGATTCCTGTTCGCATATAAGGAAGCCAGCGTAAGATTTGTCAAAGGTCATTCGTCTCGAACGCTCTCCACCATAACAGGCCGTTCAAATCTCGAAATTTTTACAAGGCCTGGAACAAACATGTCTTTGCTATCTCTGGCGCTTTATCCGGATATGTGAATAGAGACTGTCTTCAAAGCTTGATGGAAATGATGTACACCGGCAACAAACGATTCGATCGCGTGATGCGTCTGCTAGACGAACTGCAGGAGATTGTTGGTTGGTATATGGATGTGACTAGGACAGGAATATGTGCACGCACACAGCAGGCAGAATATGCAAACAAAGAAAGGGTACATCCATTTTATCTATGAAAAACTGGCGAGTGTACTAAGTGCTAACTGTCTTGTAGGCCGTGCACGAGGGAATGAAGAGTCTGTATGAAACCAGTAAACTCCTGGCAAATGGGCGGGATATCCTTCACATATAGGTGGTGAACCTGTGCACCTTCCGCCATGATTGAGCCTGAATTCTTTTCCGGTGGTGAGATGTGATAAAGAAACTCTGATCAGATATGCGCGGCGCGGTTGTATGATATTGACGCATGTGGTGTTTCCGGTCCAGTTGTGTTTAGGTAGTCGGTTGTCAAGAATGAAGCTGCCTATCATGTGTTCCACCCTCCATTCCATCTTCTGCGAGCCATAGTGCGTGCTCGCCAACAAAATCCACCAACGCCACGGTTTCTATAGCACTTGGCTCGTTTGTCAGAACTCGAGCCATCCACATCCTGAGCCATCGCCAGGATTCTCGGAGGCGTAGATTCGGTAGATTTTGCTGGAAACCTGGCATCGTGGCGAATGCTGGTCTGATTCGGGGTTTTGAGAGGGATATAACGTAATTTCCAGGCGCTAATAGTCGACACTGAGCTTGAGAGTGAAGTGTTGTGTGGGAGGAGTGTGGGTTGGAGTGTGCGGTATATTTATGTTAGGGGGGAGGGGGAGCGTGGCTTTAAATAGAGATCTACTGAGTGATTTCCTGCTGATTGATGGATCGATGAGGATGTTATTATCTTTAGGACGGTTACGATTGGAGATTCGTGCTTCGGTTTTCCATGGTATGTATATCTATGTAGCTCGCCAATCACACGATTACATTACCAATGTAGACATAATTATTCGACCTCAATGTAAAGCCGTATCGATGGGACTTCCTGGCTACCTGGTGGCATGCCGTACGTGAAATTCCAAAACTCAAATTCACTGTTCATAAGTCAGCCAAATCCCTCAACTCGCATAATATCTTGCGAGTAACACGGTAGAGAGGAAGGTAACTTACTTGATCGTATCCCCCTGACCACCAAACATACCATTGAACGTGACTTCATAATTCGTATCAACATTGCCTTCCACCGTCACTTTCACACCCTCTACATCCTCCCAGCTCGCCACATCCCTCTTTCCGTTCTTTGAGTTCGTAGCAACCAAGAGTTGGAAGGTACTCGTATCATTTCCTTGCGGATATGACAACTCAAGTACGTTCTCCTCAACTTTAACGAGTAATTCCATCACTTGCGCGTAAAGCGTCAGCCACCCAACGGTTCCATCAGCGCGCGCCCACTGTGCGACGGCGGGGTTGAAGCTGTTAGGGTTCTTTGCGGGGCCGCCAATAACGTTCTCAGAAAAGGACTCAGCGCCGATGGTGAGATTGGGAGAAATCCAGGCGGTGATGTTGCGCGGGTAGGTATCGAAAGGTGGGGAGAAAGCAGATGTATTGACGGTATGTGTTCCGGGGAAGGTGTGCAGGGAGGATAAGGCCTCGGGAGAAATGAGCGTGTTGTGGAAAGGGGCCAGAATGGCGATCAGCGGACCGATGGCGAAGTCGTCTTTGTGACCCATTGCATAGGGCTGTTTGGAGAGGTTAGCTCATCTAATTCTCCATGTCTACAGGGAGATTGGGAGGAAATTAGAACGATTTACCTTTGCGTTGATGGGAGCCTTCTCTTTACCAACCAATGTCCAGATCTGCAAAGCTAGAATACTAAGGTACCGGTTCATGTCAAATCCGTAGCTTCGATCCCATGGTCCAGCTACGTTCTTGAGGTTAGCATTATACAGCGACCCCAAAGACGACCACGTTTCCTGAATCATTCGAGCTCCGTTTTGTCCCATGACGGAGCTCTCGTCCATGTACTTCGCCCACATCGTAAGCGCATACAAGGATACACCAGCGTAAGTTCCGGAATTGAACTCGGAAAGCGTGTTTGCTCGATTGAAAAGATCAATGATTTCGTTCGCGTAGGTTTCTCCGGCAGCAGTCATGTTGGCTTCGTTTGTCCTTCGACCGACCCAGCCTGATACAAATGCTCGCATAATCGCTGGATTACTGTATGCTGGATACAAGTTGTCGTCATCAACGCCGCCAACTCGATACTAAACGCGATACAAAGTCAGTCAACTCCATACCGGGGTGTTCCAGCAGGCTGGTACGTACACTGTCGCCGATAGTCGCATTATGCAGACTTTCCATCATCCGATCCTTTGTATCCTGCGGAATCAACTCAGGAAACTCTTCCAGCATGAGCACAAACGTCGTGCCAACGAAACCTCTCCAGTTCGGATCCCACGAGTTATAAATAACAGGCGGGTATTGCTCCGTTCCTACGGTCGGCTCCTCAGGGTACTTCTGGTAGTCTCCAAACCTACATTCTCACACGTCAATGTCCCATTACGCATTTAACATTTCGCATCGAAGGTAAAGAGCAAGGGTGAAGGAGCATGACAATCGTACCATTGCGAACTCTCATTCTTAAACTGCCCCGAAATAACATTTTCTACAATCTTTACCGCTTGCTCGGCATCGTCGCCTTCGTTCCTCGCGAGCAGTCCCGCTGCATACCAAGATGAAGCTCTCGTCTCGTGCGTGAGGGCCTGCGCGCTCAAAGAATACAGATACCCGGCTTCGGAATCATAGTACATGTCCAACCAGCTCATAGACTCCCGTAACAGCTCATCCGCCCATTGTTGCGTAGTATCGTTGCGCTTCATTAGAGGGGTAGGAGTCGCGCCGACGAGTAGAGGAAGGGTCAGGGCAGCCGCCGTAGCAGAGCGCATTAGGGTGGTTGGAATCATGGCGGTGGGCACACGAGTGAGGGGACAAAAGAAAATGGACGCATCGTGGGCATTTTGTCGTATTTAACCAGGAATACTAACTTTTCCTATCGGCGCTCTTGGAAGTTGCTGGGTATATTATCGAATACCTCGGGCGAAGGCGTACGTTTTTGGGTAGCCTCTCGTGGAGAAGACCAACCCTGGTTCCGAAGACTAGGCTATCCTGTAAATGTATCGCCCGCTCCTAAAACTACTAAACTTGCTTCAAAGTACTTGGAGGTTTTACAAAACCATTGGTCATGGTTATTGATGCAAAGTTCAATTCTTTGTTTTTGGTGGATGCTGCTCCGTGAAGCTGTCAACTTCCGCTACATCATAAGCTAAGTGGTGAGCTCAGATCAGCTTTCACCTACACAGAAGAGGGAGGTGATAGGCAAATTGCGGGGGCTGCTATTCCATTGTAGGCCGCTCGGACCGAATATACCTGAGCTCTCCAGACGATCACCAAGAAAGGCTCGGGTTTAGATTCATCTCTTTTGATGCTTTCTATATGGTAGTAGACAGTTACCACCAATGGAACAGAATATACAAGACTGTTCTCCCTCGTACCCGAATTGACTCGCTGTAACCCGCTGTAACTTTTGAACTACACTGTCCCCAATACTCCATATGATACATAGCGCGGCCTCAATAGGCAATGGGAATCACTTATGTGTGTACTAGACATCACCTCCGCATGAATACACCTAAAGTACCAAAAGGCAAAACTTTCCAGAAACCTCTCGGTATAGCCTTACTGTGTCTTCTTGACACTCTTCTCCGTTGGCGCACTATACAACCACACCGCTACAAAGGCCACGAAACCACCAACGGTGACCCAGATACCTCCAATCCAGGGCCACGCTCCGTTGATCTGCCAACTCCTCGGCCACTCATCGTGCGCGAAGTGGCGCACGGTGACCTGCCTCTTCTCGTCGATGTTGGTGAGGAAAGGTCGGCGATAGTTGATGCGGAAGTTGAAGATACCGTGCTGATCAGGTGTCTTGAAAGAGACGCCGAAGATAGTCGAGTTTGCGGTCTGTCCAATAGGAGAAAGGTTTAAGCGGTGGAAAGGGGAAAGCATGCTGAATTCGAGTTGAACGGAATCATCAGAAGCCGGGAAGAAGGGAACGAGGTGGTCGTTCTGGTATTCCGAGATTTCGACTTGGAAAGCCTGCAGATGTCAGTACTTGATCATGATATTGACGGCGTTGAACCACTTACAACATCCTCTTTGATGCGGTAGATGGTGGGGTTGTTTTCTGGAACCGCAGTGCTGGTGTTGAGCTTCTTGTTCTGGCCCTCATTCTGATAATGAAGGAGCTTCCCAACTTGAAGCACACCGGTCTCCTTGAAGGTCCATTCAGTCACCTTCTTGGCAAACTCCCGGTTTGCGGTCTTCACAGCCTTGCCGTTCAACTTAGCATCTGCCAAAAACCATTGATCTTGAAGCATCTCAGCTGAGCCAACAACGGTGAAGCGCGCAGAGTTGTGAGATTGCAGAGACGAGACAATGTTCAATTGCGCGCCAGTAGCGAATGGATCTTCAACGATATCCGCCTCGTCCTTAGGGTTGTAGCTGTACGCAGTGCTCGGTGCACGAAGGATAGGAGCAAGAAGAGGAGAGTTATTTCCGAGGACCTGGCCAACGGGTTTAGGAGCAGCAAGAATACCTTCGCCAGCGAAGAAGTTCCTGACGTCTCGTCTAGGTGCGTCCGGGAAGGGTAGCAAAAGCACGTCGTGCTTATCCGCTGCGGACACACTATCATAGTTGAAGTGGTCCACCACCAATGCGCCCTTGTCGGACGGAGTGTGGATGTCGAGTTCGAGGAGAAGCGACTGAACAGAAGAAGGCACTATGTTGCTGCTAGACAACGCAACAATGACATTGCCATCGCTCTTCATGAACTCGAGGAATTGGTTGGCAGTCAGAGCAGGTCCGAGACCTTTTGACTTTCCGGGAAGAAGGATTACGTGGTCGTAGGCTCGTTCGCCATGTCTGAACAGAGAGAGCTTATCGGCTTTGGGCGATTCGACGGTAGTTTGAAAGCCACGATCTATTGCGAATAATGTCAGTAGATGCTCTAAAGACCACCCATCCCGCTTCAGCTTGATTATCCCAAGTAGCAGCAATTGGGGGTCCCAATTCAATGTGTACACCATTATATCCCTTCTTTCGGGCCATACGATCGCTAATTGGATTCGTTTGCAGACAATTGACCACTTACCATTTAGATCACCCAACAGCACACTGTACTTCTCCTTCTCACTCTGCTCTTCGAGTACGACCAAAAGTCTGGGTCCCAGGAAACTTTTGGCCTGCACCGCAACTGTTAGCACAAGCGCTAGAAATGAAAATAGCCACCTCATGATTGCTGTGAGTTGAAGAGGGAACCTTGACACGGCGTGTACATGCGGGCGGGACAGCTCCAAGTTGGAGACGTATGCAACGCCAAGACCCCGGGGAAACGTCGGAAGCGGTTGAGCTTAGCTCCCGAGCGCAATCGTCCAACCTCATCCGCAACAGCAGAGACAACCGAGTTCGAGAAGCAGCCATTGAGCACCCGAATAGCTGTGGAAAGCCTACAGTTGTTATACAGTGAGTGATTGAATGTTCTTGGATGGTACGATTTGACGGCTGACCGTGTGTGCCTAGATCAACATGGCCTCCACCCAGCCCTTCTTCTTCCAGCAACCCCTCCGCTACCTCCGATGGATCTCCATTAACAAACCCGCATACTTCTACTCGATTGTGATCGGGTCCATAGGACCTGTCATGGTCTTCACCGTTCCGCCTATTCGGAGATATCTTGGATACGAGAGGTCACCCAGAATACCACAGACATATCCGAGTATGTATTCCCCGTGAATAAACCGGGCACCACGATGAGGGAACATGATGGCGTGGGAGAAATTAGAAGATTGGGAGAAAAAGTATGGGAGTCCGGATTACTGACAGCGCTACAGTACCTCGAGGTCCCCGACCTAGGCCCAGCGGTTTCGAGGATGAGTAGGTGTACAGATGGCGAGTCAAGTTAAAGATACGATGAAAGACAACAGGAAAGATATGCATGGTCTACAGAAAGATCACCGGAAATCTGGGTTGAGGGGATGAGCAATTATATTCCAGGGTGGGCAAAGCAACCGCCGTACCATACTGTACAAAGCAAGATATTTCATTGACTTTTTGACCAATTACGCCTTGAACCATGTTCATATTCCCAGTGATCAGTTCAGTCCACGGATCGCCTTCGAACAGGGTCTCCCGCTGTTCAGCATTGATCCTCGAAGGCATTGCCTTTTCTCAGTAATGGACTAGTGCCAACCAAGCCGATAGAGAGAGTCGTAGATACCTGATCCTCAAGCACGCCTAGCCCGTTTACGGCTCTCGTCCTTGTCCCAGGCTTCCTCCTCGGATTCCTCTCCGGCACTGCCATCATCCACATCCACACCAGCCTGCTCGCGGGAAGCAGCCTGTAGATTCTGACGTGCAATCGCATTACCGCCAGGTCGAACACCACGCTTGGTTCCCGCAACCTGTTTCTGCTGCTTCTCATGCTCGAGCCATGGTAGATCATCGCGGTTAAAGTCAATGCAGGTAAGGTACGGGACCGGGTACTTATGCACATCGAGCTCACACTTGACCTCCAAAACGCCCTGCTTGTCGATGAAGTTTTTCATGCACTCCTTGATCTCCAAAAGGTGGTTCTCGCAAACGTTCAAAGCCTTCTTGGTCATGGGGAACTTGCCGTGGAACTGATTGATGACCACCTTGTCCATGTACGCTTCTCCGGCAGCACCGATCTGACGATAAAGCTCAAAACCACTGTCCTCGCCTGTATGTCCTTTTCCCATGATGAGGCGCTGGCCGACCCAGTGTCGGAACCACGTCAACGCGATCCAGATCAAGACGTCCCTAGAGTAGTCCTCGCGCTTGATGGGCAAATCTTGGGATGGGGCGCACATATCTCCCGGGTAGAGCGACATGACGCCAGTGTCTATCTTCTTGCCCTTCTTCATCAGCGCTCCGCGATGCTTCTCCACCAACTCCTTGACAGCTGGATAGTCTTTCAAGGCTGGCATCGCATGCTTCTTGACTCGCGGCCAGTTGCCGACCAAGTGGATCATGGCCTCCTTGAAGATGCTCTCGCTCTTGATGCTCATAGACATGCCTAAAGTAGCGCGCATAAAGTCAACATAATGCACGCAAACATTTTGGGGTGAGCTATGGGCGTCTCCAAACATCACGTCGCATAGTGACGCAACATGCCACTTAACTTAAGTATACGTACCAATCCAAGATCCGGGCATGGCCTGGATGCTGCGATACAAGTTTTGACCGTGCTTAAGAAGTGCGACCTCAACTGGTTTGCTGACGACGGCCAGACAACCCAAGTACTCGGCGATAGATACCATCTGCGTCACATCCTCCAGAGCAGAACGCATATCAGCGTCGCTGATGCGGATCTCCTTGTTGTAAAAAGCATATAATATAGCCTCGTAATGGTCGAAGATCTTGGTAGGTACACGTCCATTCTCGTTGGGAATGAGCCCGCTACGGCCATCAGCACGTTCACCGCTTGAGTTGAGCTCCTGTCAAAGTTGGGTGTAAACTCATGAATAGATTTGCGAAAGAGGAGGAATACTTACAACCAGTCCCATGAGACCAGCCGGGTGCTCCCGGTCAGGAAGATGCTTCAACTCGACCATCCACCTAGTGTGGACGTTCGCGTTCTTGGCCCGGTTGCTCAATTTCGCAGCGTTCTGCTCCGTGAGCATTCCGGCCAGCACGGTGCTGTTGCGCGCGAGCGTGCCGGAGTGAAACTTGTAACGCCGGGCGTGCGTGAGCACGACCTCGACGTCTTCAACTTGGTTCATTTTGGAAGTGTGTGATGCTCGTGTTGGTAGATATAGAAGGGTGGATGTGTGGGGGTAGAGTGCAGAGATGTAGTGGGGTGGAGGTGCTGGGTGGAGGGAAGATCAAGTCGAGGGCGTGAGGACCGCTTTTAAAGACGTTGGTCCAGCATTTTACCTTCTGCGTTTGACGAAAAGTGAGTGAGAGTGGTTGGAGGTGTCGTGACTTTGGATTGGCTGAGTGAAAGGTTGATTCCCATGACACGATTGATGACTCTTCTAGTGAGAGAAGGGCGGTTAGTGTAAGCTGGTAGGTGATATGTAGAATGAATCAGGGCATGAAATCAGTATGATATATAGGTATGTTAGAGGATGAAATCATTTACTGGTCGACAATTTCTTCTGTATAGCTCTCTGTATAACATCAACAATCAGTGTTGAGACCGAACACTTTGCAATGTCATTGTCTTTCGAAGTATCATGATAACACATCAAGATTTCTAATTCCATTGTCTGATATCCGTCGTGGGAACAAAAGTCTAGTGTATAGTGCGTCGAGTAGCGTCAGAAAACAGTGTATATGTGATCTCCTAACCTCTATAACTAACGACAAACACGGAAGAACAACAGCACCTTATACGATCCAGGTTACAGTCAGTTGTTTGAGTTAAATCACAATAAGCAAAATGATTCGGTTCGGACTACATATTATCAGCACATATATTTCTGAATAGCATCTCGGGTCACATTGTGGTATGACCCATATGTTTTTTATGTTGCTTATCGTACAGCCTCATGATGATTTAGGACAAAGTATCACTAGGTCGGATTTAGTGATCTGCCCTTGATGCACAGCAAAGTGAATGCGTTCAATCAATAGACCAAGATATCCAACAGTTCACGATGCACCGTTTCAGCAATATACATATAGCACAACTACAGTTCTCCTGCAAGAATAATCATAGGGGAATGCCACCACACCAAAGCCAATGACAGACAGGCCAAGGGGGTACGTGGAGGGCGAAGATGGATGGCATGGAAACGCGTGGACAAGAAAAGAAAACACGTCTGTGGCGAGCGGTGATTCAGGAATCAGGAGGGAGTGGGATGGATGGATGGATGGATGGATGGGGGGTGGGATATTACCAATCCTCCTTGGATGCTAGCGGCGCTCCGGGGCACGGGCATGCACGTCTACGTACCATGTACATACAAGCTTCCCCCCTCTGCACGCACATGAAGGAGTTGAACGTCCATCCCTCGTGTCCTTGGTGCTGAATCGCATCTTCTCCCGGTGCGGATAAATCATTCCCTCGAGCATTGAACCACCAGCCTCGTTTGGGGGAGTGCTTGATATATTAGTTTTTGGTTTTTTGGCGAGCCGAAAGCCACCTCACACACAGAGTGCCTACGTGTGCGCTTGGCGGCGAACGCATAGATCCCACCCATTGTCTTGCCGTACGTACCCTCGCTCATTTCTGACGACCCTCGAACCCAATCCACCCGTCACTCGTTGTTGCATCCATCTTTCCATCTTGGATACTTTCGAGGTACGTTGAGAAAGTCTAGCATGTCGTCGACGATGGCGGCGGCTCTTCCCGCGCCTCTGCCTTCGCTGTGCATCTGCTAATCAGTTGCGCTGCTGGCTGGCCTGCTCTTCGAGGAGGGGGGATGTTCCCGACGTCCGCTAACCAACCTGCCACCAGTCCCCTACCGCTCAGTTGGCCCACACTACCACCACCACCACCTCACCCACTGTACAAAATAGGTGCGTCACGCTCCGACTCGCCCACCCTGCTCCCCGTCCGAGTCCGATCCGGGATGTATTGAACTGCTCAACAGCCATGGACCGTGTGCACATGGGAGGATCGTGCTGATTGTCAACCCAGACTTCGGAAAGACTTGTTTCTCTAGATTTTGGCTGCGTATCTACTACATATTGGACATTGGTTGGGGGGAACACACACGGAGAATCGGCAGTGTTTTGCTTCATTGCTACCTGCTTCTTCTCGAGATAGAAACCTGCCAATATGGCAGCGGCGACTGCTGGTGAGTGCCTATCTGCTTGCCCTATCCTGCTCTGCCTGCGACTCCCCCCATGCTTCGCCACTTCCCTTCTACATGTATACCCTATTTCTTGTCGCGCTGTGAAAGCAATGCCACCCTCGTATTCACACCATGCCTTTTCTGCGCCCCATCTCCTTCTTAGTCGCATTTCTCACATTGCCCTTCCGGCTCGTAGGTTATGAGTGGAATCGCTCTTCGCCGCTGCGCTCCTCCCCCGACACGGCCTCGCCCATGTATCCCGATCGACCCATCCGCCCAATGCCCAAGCGTCGACTGCGCGATCGCATGTCCCCCGAGCAAGCCGAGCACATAGCGTTTCCTCCCCATCCTCCTTCGTCCGGGCCCCTCTTCAACTTTCCATATGCCTCGAGCGAACGAAACACCCGGAATCTGCGTTTGGGCGAGAGCGAGCATCATGCATGCCACTGTGGACACAATCACTCCGAGGTGGAGAGCGAAGAGGACGAGGATGAACGCGGCGCCCCAATGCCATCATCCCCGAGCTATCACTATAGCCGCAATACCCCTGGGAAGCTCGCGGGACCTCTGGCATATACGAAACCCGGCTCGACTGCGTCTTCAGTGGATGGCTACGAGTCGTTTGAAAATACCAATAACAAGAAGAAACGCAAAATTCCCAACATGGGCGGTGCAAATGCACACCACACCAATTTATCGGCAGAGATGGCTAGCATGGGCATATCACACCCCCACGATATGGCGACGCTCGACGATGTAGAGGGATCGGGGCGCTACTATGGGTCTGCGCCTTCGACGCCGCAGCAGCAACAGAACATGATGAATGCCAACAATGGCCCAGGAACAGGCATTTCGGGGGCGGGCAGGGGAAGATTTGGACGATCTGCTTCGGGGAGGTCGGAAAGGCGGGTGCTAGGTAATTCCACATCGCTCGCCAATGCTAAAGCAAGCACCAAACGTAGGCCTTCACGTCTGTTTCGGGAAATTGCGAGTCTGGCGCTAGTGTCCGTGCGCTGACTTTCTTTTTGTAGGACCCCCAGACCAGCAAGCCGGCATCATCTCTACCGCCATCGCCAACGCGCAAGCTACACCCCCCCATCCCGGCAACGAGAACGTGAGCCTGCTGCAGCAGGAAGCGTCCAAGACTCCCACCAACAAAACCCAATTCACCTTCACTTGCGGCTCCGACTCGGCCATCAAAATGGCTTGGCCCGGCCAGGAAAACACCATGCCCGGTGCGTATCCTCAGGGCTCCGCTCCACCTCCATCTCAGACGCGCGCTCGCCCGCCTGTCCGCCCCGAAAACCCAACGCTTGCCAACCATGGCACCCAGACGAGCCCTCGAGCCAACGGAGCGGGCACCGCCAACCCTGCATCGCAGCGAGGCCCGCCACCCAACCAGCAAGCCCCACCTCCGCCGCCCCCGCCGAAGCCCCGACGCAGTGCCACCAAGATGTACCAGTATGCCGCCCGCAAACGCCGCCTGGCTCAAGAGTACGCCAACAGCCAGAATCCACCCGACCCTGCTTGGATCTGCGAGTTCTGCGAGTACGAGGACATTTTCGGTCGCCCGCCTGAAGCCTTGATCCGACTCTACGAGAAGAAAGACTTGGCAGACCGTCGGCGGCTCGCTGAGAAACGTAGGCTGCTTGCCAAAGCTAGGATGAAGGGACGCAAGGGCAAGAAGCAAAGCAAGAAGCAGAACAACGCTGCCAATGCCCAGCAGTCTCAGAATCCTCCACCGGGAGGCTACGACAGGCGTCCGGAGGATGAACAGCTCGACGGACAGGATGATTACTACGACGACGACTACGACGATGTACCACCCAGCCATATGTCGCCTGCTAGGTGCTGCGATCATCCTGGCTGCCATTCTCACAATGTCGCTCGGGCCACTCTGGATCAGATGGACCCCCCTCGCGGCGGTACCACCAATGGTGCATGACGTGCGGGGTGGGCCGCCGTCATTGCTTTTTGCACTCTCTTTGCATTCTCTATACGCATAACTCCTGGACTTGGGAAAGCTGCGGCGTGGATGTTGGACTCTCTTTCGACTTAGGTCTTGGTCGCGGCCATGGCTTGTTTACTGTTCAAATGGTAGGTAATTCCCCTCGCTGCCAATGAGCAGCTGCCAGCCTATACACCCGATCCTTCGATCCTTCGTTGGATACTTTCCCCATCATTCCCAAGCACCCTTTCATCCTTTCAGGAGTACTTTTGTTTTCCATTTTTCGACCTTGAGCGTTCAGCATCTCGTTTCACACCCCCTTGCATTTCCTGGAGCACCTGTTTTCAGTCGTTTCTGAGCATCATCATAATAATCCCCATCACTGCGTTCCATCACCCTCCTGGCGACAGAACGGCCTGCACAAACCCATCATCCCCCATGTCCCACAACATGTACCATCACCCCACTCAAATCGAAAACCTTGGATCAACACAATCGTCTGTGGCTTTGGCGAGTGCCTCTTTTGCTTTATGCGGGCTAGCCTCACAGACCTGGTGACCAGATTACATACAATGAAAGAGGAGGAAGAGTTTCCAAGAATGTGTTTTGCCGCTATGGCCTGTCATGTACGGCGAACTAGGGCTCGGGAATAGTTCATCGGTAGCGCACGTTATCAAGACACACTACCTCTTATACTGTATTATGACGATGCTGCGTGATGTTTTTTCATTCGGTATTGTGAAGATGGATGTACTATTGATTGGTTAATCATGCCAGAGCTCCTTTCGTAGAGCTCAAATGCATGTACCCCACCATGATCCCCCCCACCAACCACCAACCTCGGCAGCATACTAACTTGAAGCTCACACAGGACGGCTCGTCTGGTCAGCAACTTCAGCTCTGATTGTAAACTTTCCCGCACTTGTGCTATATGCTTCAGGCTCTGTTCAAACTCTTTCGCAATGGCCGATAGCACCCAAGACATTCACAAGTACGGCACCGATGATGGGTGGCACGGCGTGATTGCGGAAGGAGGAGAGTTTCCACCAGAGAAAGATCGATATCATCTCTACATTGGTAAACAAGTCTTTCTGATCCTCGAGTTGACAATAGACGGCACCGACCAATTCAACGAAACCAACTCCGACCTCAATCACTAACTCCCTTCACCCAAAACAGGCCACTTCTGCCCCTTCGCGCACCGCGTGCAACTCATCCGCCACCTCAAGTCTCTCCAACCTTTCATAACCCTCTCCGTAGTCCGTCCCCACCCGAAAGAAGGCGGGGGCTGGCGATTCCCATCTGGCAGACCCTCGGCCTCGTCCGAGTTCGCAGAATACCCCGGCGCCACCGTCGACCACCTCTTCAAATCCTCCTTCCTCTCCGAAGTCTACTTCCGAGATGATAAAGAGTACAAGGGCAAATACAGCGTCCCGCTCCTCTGGGATAAGAAGAGCAACAAGATCGTCAACAACGAAAGCGCGGAGGTGTTGAGATGGTTACCTACGGCCTTTGACTCTTTACTCCCGAAGCCCAACGGTAGTGACATCGATTTTTACCCTCAAGAGCTGAAAAAGACAATCGATGAGTGGACGCCCTTCATCCAATCTAACATCAATTTGGGTGTCTACCGCGCTGGTTTCGCTACTACGCAGTCCGCGTACGACAGCGCTGTCGCTGTCCTTTTCGCTGCTCTCAACAAACTCGAGGCATTTGTTCACGCGAATGGTGGACCGTATATCCTGGGAAAAACATTGACTGAACTCGATGTTAGGGTCTTTACGACGATTGTACGCTTCGATGTCATCTATGTGCAGCATTTCAAGACGAATCTGGGAACCATCAGACATGACTACCCCGTTCTTGCGAATTGGCTCAAGGGCGTGTTTTGGAGTGATGAGTGGAAGGGTTTTCGGGAGACGTGTGACTTCAAGCATATTAAGGAGAATGTGAGTATATCTACATCTAACATGCAACTCTCTTTACTTTCCTCATCGATTTTTTTCTCCTTCTTCGCGGAATCCACCCTTGCTATTTCCTTTTTCCTCCATTCTCATCACGAAGCATCAAAGACTAACACTATTCTTCCTTTTCTCGTCGTGTGTTGTAGTACACAAAAAGCCACAGCGACATCAATCCACTAGCCATAACGCCCATGGGGCCCTTCCCAGACGTGGAATCGGGGTACGAAAGCGATTGGACGAAACTGTCGCCCGGGGAAATCAAACATCCTGCAGTTCTGGAAGCTGCTTCAAAACTATAGTGGCATAAAGAAAAGGAGGGTATAGGGGATGGAGGGTATTAAAGCGTATCAAGAGTTCCCGACAGTACCTATACTTGTACCCAAGTTGCACAGCGAAGTCTTCTGTATTACCCCTTGGATCATGCTGGTCAGATCCTGCCTCCCCATGGGATAGATGGGGCAGATGTGACAATAACACGATACAAATTTGTTGACGATCAGGGATAGACTGACATATCACATTGTGTTTGTTCACTTACAGCTCATCGGAGGCGGAACAGCGTCCAGAATTGTCGACTACAAGTCAAATAATGCATGCAATTGATAAAACCAAGGAATTTTTCAAAACTACAAAACATCCTTACTTTCCTCTAGGTTCATACCTACAGCAACAGTTTCTCTTTTCTACAGCCCACATCAAACACAGCATTTCAACGGCTCACATATCGTCCCACACGTAACTCCACACTTCTTCTCCTCCGCACCCACGGCTGTATCTTGACTCGCTCTCCCAGCCTCACTGACCAACTCAGGCTGCAGCGTAGCGCTATGAATCCCATACGCATGCAAACACTCGCCCACAACCTTCCTCTTCTCCATGAACCCACCCAACTCCTCCACAACAACATGCGCGGTAGCCACGCTCTTATTCTGATCGAGCTGCCACACATGCAACTCATGCACTGAAAGAACGCCGGGGATAGACTCGAGATCACGCTTGACGTGGTCGAGACTGACACCCGGGGGCGCGGATTGGAGAAGGATGTTTCCGGAGCGTTTGGTGAGGGGAATAGCGGTGCAGAAGATCATGATGGCGATGAAGAGGGAGATGGCTGGGTCAGCGTAGTAGCGGTGTGGAGAGCGAGTGAGCCAGATGATGAGTGCGGAGACCATGACGCCGATGTTGTTGATTACGTCGCCGCAGACGTGGATGAGCACGCCTGCTATGCCGAGATCCATGTGTCCTTTAGCGGCAGTGGTCGAGGTTGCGTGGAGGTGCGAGGCGTGGGTTGCTGGCGTGGAGAGGGTATGTGTACCGGCTTCTTCGGAAGCATGGTCGCCGTGGGAGTGGCCGTGGCCATGGCCATGGTCATGTTCGTGCAAGAATACGGCAGAGATGATGTTGAGTCCAAGGCCTATGCTGCCGACTATGAGGATGAGTTTGGGGCTTTCAACCTCTTCAATAGATACGAAACGTTCGATGGATTGTAGGGCGATAGATAGTCCGAGAGCGAGTAAGAAGACGCCGTTGACTGAGGATTGTAATATAAAGTCAGTGAATGCACTTCAAAGAGGGGGATGGCTTGTGTCGCGTTGTACAAAACATCAATAGTGCTAAGGTACAAGCAAGTTGACCCTAGAATAACACGTACAGAAAGCACCCAAAAGACTGGCACGAGACCAGCCATAAGAGAGTGACTCGGGAGGGGCGTCTTTGGATTCGGTTTTGTGGACGGCGATGAGAGCGATGATGAAGGAGATCAGGTCGTTAAAGTAGTGGAATGCATCGGCGACGAGTGCGAGGGATCCGGTGTAGAAGCCAACTGTGTTGAGTTAACATTTATACGTCTCCTAGCATGACTGATAAACAGGAAATCGTACCTCCAATCTCGGCGAGGAAAAAGGTAAAGGATATGGCGATAACGGCGCGAAGTCGGTTTTTGCGGGATATCTGAAACTTGGATTTGCCATGGGCATGGGCATGCGAATGCGAGTGACTCATGATGATGCACAGCGAACGGCAGTCGAGAATAAAAAACAATGGGTGTAGAGGTGTCGCGGTATTGGAGGGCGGATTATATAAAGTAAAAAAAAATCGGAAGGTTGCGCCTGCCCCAGGGGTGCTCAGGGATGGTGAACTCTAAATTGGAAAATGGAAGGGGGGATGGAAATAGTGAGAGAGTTGCAGTGACTGAAATTCACAGCTGCTTCATGATCTTTATATATGATTTCAGTCCTTGGGTGAGGCTATATAGTAGTTGCAACGTGAGTATGTGCTTTCGATAACATATCAAAACGATAACATATCGAAGTCAGATGGGATTGCTAGAGGCCTGAAACACAGCAGCGAAGTCGCAGCCTCTCGGGTGTATGTGTTTCATGACAACGGGTGTTGAGATATGGTACGACATGACGCTACACAGTGCAATTTTCGCAATGAAGGAATCGGCACCATGTTGGACTGTGATGAGTGAACAGTGATGGTGATGAATGGATAACAGGTGGTGTGCACGACGGGGAACTGGCAGAATTGATGTCAGCAGGACTTTCGATTGGCAACGTGGCACACAATACTACAGAAAGCGAATACACGCTGAAATTAGAGCGTGATTGAAGTAGTGGCTGAAAGAAAATAAATTGAATTAAAAAGTGCCGACGCACATGCACCTGTACATGGCAAAGCAACTAAGCACATGGAGGTTGATACCTCAGTTGCGGCATCTCGTAAACACCCGGCGCTACTGATCAAAGTGGTTTAGCGTCTCACGAGTAGAGATTGGCCAGACCGCTGCCTAGCAAGCATTGCGCCAAAAAAAACATCTCACCGTTGGTAACACGTTCCAAAGGGTCCTTGCAAGTTCTATCATACTCAGATTCCGAGCCTCCGAACAACAGGAAACTGATCATCATGGGTAACGGCAACAGGTACGCTATATTCAACCCATCAAGGGTCGCCTCTTCAGCGGGTATTCATGTGGGGGTTGCTAACCGCGGGGCAGGGCACAGCAGAAGAGAGAGCGGAACGCTGCCAAAGCGAAGGGCGGAGAACCCAAGAGTCAGCTCAAGTCGGTGAGTTCTTCTACGTGGTGAATATGGCCAGTTTCTCGTACTCATTCTCTTGAACAGAACGCCGCCGCCCTCACCATCAAGTGCAAGACGTGTTTCCAGTCCTTCCAAAGCACCACCTCCCGCAGGATGTTGACCGAGCACGCCTCCAATAAGCACACCAAGGGTTTTGAGGACTGCTTCAACGCCGACGACGGTGTCGCCAAATGATTCATCCGCCCTCGGTGCGAACACGATACCCCGGATGAGGCCTTCACATGTGCGGCTTCTCCACTTTTGCATGAGATACCACCGATATGAGACACTACGATTTGGAGTTATGGCGATTGGTGAAAGAGATATAATAGCAGCGGGAGGGACAGTTATTTGCACCAGAGAAATGCATATCTGAACCACGCATGCATAGCGTGTGCTTCCTCATCCTTGACTTCAATCATCTTGATTCAGTGTTACCCTAGTGTACTGTCCACCCAGTCGCTCTCTTATGTCCTCATCTTCAAAGGCCGCGCGAGATCGAGCTGTCAGGAATATCTTCAGGGCGGTTTTGGTCTTCTCCATCAAATCCACCAAAATTTCCATCACGTTCTCCATCCCTAGTTGCAATTTGTCTAGACGATCGATTACAATCACTAGGCACTTCACATCTAGCTCCTTTAACATGCCGCTCAGCACGTTATTTAGCTTCCGGCACCTTGCCCCTATTTGTTTCGACGAGCTTTTCTCCAACGCATCTATGCTCTGCTTGAGGAACGCGAAGCTGTCTTCATTACGGGTGATACGCTTGCCCATTTCAGATTTCAGCACCTGATGGATGATGGATGAGATGACAACGGTTGGTGCCGTTCGCTCCTGGCTCGAGCTGATAGCGTCTGGTGACCGGAACAGGTAATGACATAAGAGTGCGGAAGACTCTTTGCGGCCACCAAAAGCCGAGTCAAAGGTGCTGACCAAATGAACAGCTGCGGGGGATAGCCAACCATAAACCGTCTGCTCCGGGGCTACAGTCGCACCATGTATAAAATAGAGGGAGGAGCCAATTTTCTCTTTCCACGCAATAAAATCCGGTCGACTAAACACTTGTTCGTCAACATCCAACGGCGGGAGTTTCCTAGGATAGTGGAATGTTTCTAGGAGACTCTCTCGATATTTTACCAAGTCCGTATCACTGTCGGAAGTATCCAGGTGGAGGAGCCGACGTAGGATGTCCAATCTGTCGTTATCGCGCGCAGTTTGCAATGCGGCCAAAAATGTATTGGTCTCTTCTAGCGTCATTCTGTCCTCTTTTTGTCGACGTGCTATCTGCCATTGGGTCCGTTCCATTTGGTTAAGTCTTGCCCCATCGATAGCCCGCATCTCCCTTTCTGTTTCGCGGATCGCGTTTTTGATGTCTTCGACGATTCTTTGGACCCCTATCTAGAATGGCAAATACACAATCAGCTCAGTTCAAACAGGGCTTCGAAAAATGAGACCACGAGAAGTGATGTGCTATTACGGGTTCAAGTAAATACGTACACTAGGTGGGCGGGCGATCAGATGACCTAGCCGGCGAAATGGGCTCATCAAATAGTACCGGGCAGCTTCGTGGAGGAACTCCACGCCTAATCGATATAAAACTGCTCTGTACTTTTGCATCTCTGCTGTCGGGTAGGCCGGTTTTACCCTTTGCAATCGATCATACTGCTGGCCAAGTTCGACCAGCATCTTGTCGATAAAGTCTTCGGTCTTCTGCTTGTTGACGGCCGTCTAACGATATGTTAGAAATGCGCGACAGAAAGCAACCAATCTGAACATACTACTAAAAATAATTGTAAAGCGCCGTATGCCGCTTCTCCCTGACCAAACCCCGCTCCCTTCATGACATCTACTACTCCTTTATAAGCTTGGACATAGCCATTGAAATCATCCAAAAACTTCATGATTCCGCGCTCGGCTCTAGACCCATGAGAGGTATCATGTTTATAGCGGTCTTGTTCTCGAACAGCTTGGTCTCTGAACTTGTTCATCAGATCTTCCAGCTCTTCTACTGATGCCGTTTTGATCTTTATCTGCTCTGCCTTCGACCATTTCTTGAACGTCGCGCATTCATCGGCCTTTTTATACTCTTCTTCGACTAATCTAACCATGATATCAGTGTATCGCACACATTATGGTATACAACAGCCTCTTACTTCTTGGTATCGTCGTTCATGAAACTCCAGAATGATACCGACTCGGTTGATCCATTCTCCAAACCTAGTTCGTCTGTCTTGTCTTCTTCTATCTTGACAGTCATGGTCGTCACATATAAGATGGATCTGCAAACAAGCAAGTCCTTTCCTTGGCGAAAGATCAAGGAGACTGTGTTTAAAATCTTGCGTGGGCGGCTCTCGTTCATGATCAGATGAGTTGGGGGCGGAGTCCAATGTAGTAGGTAGTGGGTCTTGGCCGACTCAGCCTCGTGTACGCAAATGTGCAACACAACCTTTTCGTCCGTAAACCAAAACGCAATAACAAAGCTTTGATTTAATTCTTGAATAGATCTGTCCCGAAAACTTCTATTCTACTGCATAATGAAAAGCTACGTTCCATCAAGATACGCAATCATACTTCGGGGGTATGCGAATCCAACATTCGAGACACAGAAGTGACAAGCTCGAGCAACGCAATAGGTGCGGGGGAAGACAGTACGAAGAATCGATTGCGCTACCTTCCCCCGTCATCCTCAACGAGCGACTCAGTCAGGCTGACGGAGGCGTCCGCCCCTTCCCCCCAATGACAGCCTTCCATCATCCAGCCTTTATGCTGCTGTACTTCATTGATGCGGTACACCGACTCACAAAAACAGTAACCTAAAGCCCTATCTTCCCACAGGGCGAGCACCGTCTATCGACTCGGCGGTCACTGTTTTCCTATTGCCGCCCTTTCTTCGCTACACCAACTTTTTAGGGGTCGTGAGGCTGTGAGGCTGTGCTTTGCAGTGACTTTTGGCATACTGGATGTAAGAGCTGAATAGGGGATATTCTAGGCAACCACTTTGAAAGATAATCCGCTATTACATACATATTTTTTTCCCGCCGTGAGATCGGATTAGGCGCTTGAATACGATCAGATGCATATACAACGTCAGTTGCGTTACACGCATTCCCCCACCGCGAGGCTGAGGTACACTGCATGACTTTTGGCCCCCCCATACGGCCGTACATACACATCCGTGCATGTCGGCATGTATGTATGTATGCATGTGATGCTTGCTTGCTTGCTCTCATCCATTCTTCTCGAACTTAATATAGTGCCGACAGTCTAGTTCCCATTCCCCATCCCTCTCTGGAATCACAGACATTTCCTCGCGTCGCAGTTATATTGGTGCACTGTTACATCTACTGTTCTGGAGAATGGCGGACACCAACATCACCGCGAACAAGACTGGCGAGACGACGCAAGAAGCTGGTGATGATAAAGGTGGGGCGGTTGAAGTGTCACCGCTCACTATCCGTACCAAAGAAATGCAGTACATGGAGCTTTTGGAAAAACGTATTGCGGATCTAGAAGCTAGGCTGAAGGAATCTGAAAAAGTATGTTATGTTACACATCCCGGCATACCTACCTACCTCTTCCCTCCGTAGAGATAATGGGAAGTTTCAGCTTTCTAACATAAGTTTTGTTTTGTAGGGCAAGAAAGAAGATGATAAAGTAAGATTCCCACACATTCTGAGGGAGGGAGTTTGGTTGTGGGGGTTGGTTACGTGGACGGGAAAAGTGAGTCATTTGTTGACATTTGTGGTTGTGACTCTTTAGGACGAGGCAGGAAAAACGCTGGCACGCTCGCATACGCAGTTGCTTGAGTCTACTAGTATACGGTACAGACAGGTCAAGTATACGGATGATGGGTTGGAGGATGCGAGAGGTATGTTTACTTATTTCCACTTCCCCTTATGAGAGAATTAGGTGCGAAGCAAAAAACCAAATAAAAATAGAACGTGGTAGCAAAGACGGAGAAGGCACACATGAACTAATACGTTCCTCCACGCAAAGACATATCCGAGAAGGAATTTGCAAAAGTCGAACAAAGCGGTAAAGCCAAAGAAGGCGACGACATTGTCTGGACGCGGCACTTCACAAACGAAAACAAGTACGACCACACCGAAGCGCTCATCGTCGGTAGCGAGCTGCAGAACTTGCTCAAAGCGAAATTGTCGCACGACCCGCGGTTGCATTTTGCAAACGATGGCGATAACAACGATCTGACTATTCTGAGCCCGTTTGAGCCTATACTGCATATCTGGACGGAGTTGGGGAAGTTGGCGGGGAGCGAGATTGATTCGGAGGAGTGGACGGGGATACGGAGTCGGTTTGAGGAGTCTGCGAAGACGGTATGTATAGTCTAACGTTCTCGAAGTTCTTTTTATATGCATACACAGAGGTGTTGAGGTTAATTACTTGACTAACTGAGCCCAAACTCAGGCTTCCAAGAGCCGAATGTCCGTCACCGTCCGCCTAAGCACAACAGATGAGCGGCTCCGCAAAGCCAAAAAGGATTTGACTACCCTACTTGACCACATCCGCGCCACACAAGAAGTAAGTTCGTATCTCAACAGCGGGCTCGAAGCGTCGCAGACTAGCGGCACCATTCAATTCGAGTTCCTGTGGACTTTGTTCCCGCCCGGTGAGCTCGTGTACGCGACGCCGTTCATGAAACAACCGCAGCTCTTCATCGTCAAGGAGAGTCTGAGCTACATCGAGTACGAACGCGGTGATAACCGTGGCGACCGCGAGCAAGGGAAACGGCTGGCGCGATATTGGTATTTGGATTGCTGGAGTTATGATTGGGATGGGAAGAAGTATAATCGTGTTCCGCTTACGCTCAAGTTTGATAACTTCCAGGGCGCGAGGAAGATTAATACGCTGCCTTGTTATCCGCTCAAGTATAGGGATGATAGGGACGATCCGGATAATGTGAAGCTGAAGGAGAAGTTGGTGAGTAGGGGAAAGCTGTTCGTAAATTACTGTGAGAGGAAGAGGGGGAAGCAGATGCTGGATTACGAAGGCGAAGCTATCAGCCACGGGAGTGGGTTCCAGAAATTGAAAGACCCAACGCAGCAGGTATTTTTTTCACTTTGATATTGGAAGATGTAGACAGCTGACAACATGGCAGTCCGATTCGGAGATGGTGATCGCGTATCTGGGAACCATCTGGGATGTGAGGAACCGCATGAGCAGTAAACTCAAAATGAACCTCTCCAAAGCAGAAGTCCGTCATGTAAGTCTTCCACTCTCGTAAAGTCTCTTCAAATGTACCTCTCTCGCCTCACTCAGATGCGCAAATCGACAAGAACATCCACCCTCCTCATTCGTCATCACCATTTTCCCCTTCTAACCAGTCGCTCGCCCCCAGAAAACCGGCCGCGTAATGATCGACTTCGAGTCCTACCTCCAACACGCCCCCGATATCCGCACCAACGGACCAATGGGCGACATCGAGTTCCTCAGCTCCGCCGACGAATGCCACTGCGGATCCTGCCTATCCAACGAGCTCCTCAAAGACAACCAACGCCGTCACTACGACGACTTCGGCCCTACCAAATCCGGCGCGTTTCCGCACGAAGAACAGTACCTCCTCTGCCCACCCCGGGTCCTGGGCTACCATCTCGAGAGCCGCACGTGGCTCGAGCTCGATGTCGAGAAGCTGCAGAATATCTCGCAGCCCGTGAGCGATTTGGCGTTTCGCAAGTTGCAGCTGCATAAGACGCTGAAGGAGTTGATTCGGAAGCTGGTGCAGAGCCATACGAGTGGGACGGGGAAGAAGCCGCTTATGGAGGATATTGTGAAGGGAAAGGGGCAGGGGTTGGTGATTTTGTTGCACGGCCCGCCTGGTGTCGGTATGTTTCTCTCTCTCTCTCTCTCTCTCTCTCTCTCTCTCTCTCTCTCTCTCTCTCTCTCTCTCTCCCTCTTTCTGTTTCTGTTCCTTTCTTTTTCTTTTTGTATAGCTTGTCCTTGTTCTCTTGACGAATAAGGAGATTGCGGAAAGTGGAAAGAGCGAACACTCTCAACTTCACTCTCTCCCTCTATCTTTCATCTATAAGAGAAAAGAAAAACCACCTCCACCCAAAAAGCTAACTCACCGTTTTTTTTTTCTTACAAAGGCAAAACCCTAACCGCCGAATCCGTCGCCTCCCTAACCGGAAAACCCCTCTTCAGCATAACAACATCAGACATCGGACTGGCCCCCGCAGACGTCGAGCACAACCTCGAGTCGCTCTTCGAGCTCGCGGCGCGGTGGCACGCGGTGCTCCTCTTCGACGAAGCCGACGTATTCCTCGAATCGCGGTCCTCGCACACCTCTGACCTGACACGCAACGCGCTGGTGTCGGTGCTGCTCCGCGTCCTCGAGTACTACTCTGGCATCCTGATCCTGACCACGAACCGCATCAACCAATTCGACATTGCCGTGCAGTCGCGCGTCAATCTAGGGATAAAATACAACAATCTCAGCATGGAGCAGAAATCGGCGATTTTCTCGCAGTTTGTGGGGTCGATTGCGGAAGAGAAGGTGGAGAATCGCGACGAGTTGGAGAGTTGGTTTAGGGATGAGGCTGAGGAGTATTTGGAGCAGTTGAATGGGAGACAGGTTAGGAACGTGCTGTTTAGTGCGGGGAGCTTGGCGCAGAGGGAGCCGGGGGGCGTGTTGAAGAAAGAACATGTTGAGAGTATGGCGAAGCATACTGCGAGGTTTCAGGGGGATTTGAAGGCCGTTGTGCAGGCTGCTAGGCATAAGGCTGAGGCGGGGCATATGGCGGATTGATCTTGTGGGCGTAGATGGGGTGGTTTCTTTAGAGGTTATGTATAAGTTTTCTGTTTGATGTTTTCTGCGACTTGGTGATGTGTTTGGGTGCGGAGACGGCTATGTATAGATAGCATTTATATGCGCACAATGGACAAATTGATAAACAAACCAGCAAGCCATGCAAGTACTGACAGCATTTGCATACTTCTCTACTGTCACTTAACATCAAGTAACATACATACAACTTCATCGTTAACGTTATACACATGACAAAAACAAGACAGTTATCTAAGCTAAAATCCTATAAGTTGCAAAACGGCAAAGAAGCAGGCATACTTACAAAGCAGAAGCAGGCATCCTTCCCTACACATACTGAAGGAAAAGGAAAAAAAAAACAGAAAGGTATCCTTTAACAAAAAGTCTGGAACATGAATCGATGAAAGACGAAGCAGAAGTAGCTGTGGAGGTAGGTGCGTCCTACTCAGTTTCCCCTTTCTACCCTTTCCACCAAGCAACAAAGAGTATGGAAAACAAAAAAGCACATATCTACTCATCATCTCGTAGACAGACTATGGGTGGAACCAAAACAGTCCCACTTTTTTCGTTATACTTCGGCTCCTGCTTACCATATCAATTCAGTACCACCAAAATGTCCATCCAGAGTCAATATCCAAACCAAGGAAAGAGCTAAAAACTATTATCGAATCGGGCTTCTGTACATGGCTGTACGAATAAATCGCCCAGCACCCCGCACACAAATGTAGACAGCGGACTTAATCTTTCTGTCCTTCATTGAGGAGCAATTCTACAACCACTTGCGTGCGTTCCTGTTGGGGATGCTGCAAACTCAGCTTGATGGTTCGGTTATGAGACGAGCCACCACTGAGTCCATCGTCCAGGCACTTGACGTCTCGCCCCGAGATGACCTGCCGCAATCGACCGTTCTGGGCGTTGCGAATCTCCACAAAGTCTTGGTCGAAGAGCAAGACGTAGGGCCCGTACATGGCTGCGCTCAACGCTTTACCGACAAACTCCATGATGACGGACCGTGAAATATCACCATGTTTATTGACGTAGACAGCGCAATCTTCGTAGCAGAGCAGGAACTCTTGGTCTGAAAGTCGGAACATGCCCCGTGTCTTCTGATTCTCGAGCCGCGAAGCAATAGTGGCGACGTGTTGCTGCTTGAGATCTGGTACCGACCACGGTTGCTTCTTGTCCAGAGTAAGCACTTCGAACCCCTTCGAGGTTGAAATGGCAAGTGACGAATTGTACAGATTGATTCCTGTGCATTCCGTAGGGATGTAGAACTCGTCGTATTCACGGAAGAAATCTGTGCGTCCCGTCCTGAGAAACCTGGACTTCTTTTCGGTTGACTTCTGGTAGACCGGCTCCAGTACCTTGAAGGTAGATGAAAGACCCTCTCGCTTCTTGTAGAAGACCAGAGTGCGGTCTTTCATAACACCTGTAGCAAAAAAACCGATGTCTCGTGCGCCGGAGAGCTTCTGGGGTGCTCGGTGCCTCGAGTCATTCGAGGCCGCTACACCACCGACGGGGCACACAGTATCAAGATGATATGCGGTCAGTGATTTGTCCGAGATCAGTAACATGAGGCTAAACTGCTCAAGTACTGCTACTTGGGTCACTCTTGGTGTTTGAATTGCCTTTTCAATGTTAGTTTATACGGTGCATAGGAGTGAAGAAAGACGTACCTTGGTCCACCCACGAGGGTTGTCATATTCGGAGATGTAGACACCGATATCAGTGCCTACTGCAACCATCTGCTTGCCATACGGTTGGTGGAATCCAGTAGCGCAGTTGACACGCGCTCGACAGCTGGGTACTGGTCGGCCCGTGTTTTGGAACAGCTTTTCTACTTCATCGATGGATCGATCTAGTGGTGTTCCCTTGATGGTGATGCTCTTCTGCGACGGCATGGCCGACTCGTAGGCGAAGGCCGAGTCTGCCATAACGCGCAAGCGGAACGGTTCGGCATTCTGTGCAAAAAGGGCAGCTGCATGCTTTGTCTTCGCAATAATCAAGTTATCACACCATTCAGCTCTGGCTTGTGCTGACGGAGCGAATAGCGTATATGTTTCTTTTCCGAGATGCTTCACACGGAAAGGATACATAATCTTCTCATTGCTGTCCGTGTTTGCGTTCGCGTTACCGGCCAAGCTCTTTGAATCACTCGAGTTTTGTGATGTGCCAGTATTGGTGTGTTGCAACATGCCGGGCATCGGTGTGTTGAGCCCACCCCGTCCCACGGCCAAGTTGCCAGCTTTAGGGTTGACGGGATTGACTGCAGCGATACCCCTTACACCGCCACGCATGACTGGATCATCGTCTTCGCTCTCCAGCACGAGCAGATCCATGGGTATAGGAAGTCGCGACACATCGTATTTTTCGGACTTGGTGACTCCGTCTTGCTCTGTAGTTTTGATGGTCTTCGACAACACCAGATAGTGGTCGAAAAGCAGGGCATGGGTATCGAGCCAGTTGAATCGATTGCCTCCCATTCTCAGCAAATCACCTTTGAAGATGAGCTCTCGACCCAAATGATCCAGATTGAGTTCCACACGTTGCATGCCGGGTCGCAGTATAAGCCTCGCCTGGAGATCGGACAGGTCCACCTTTCTAGACATCTCTGCAACACGTGCGTCACACTCCAGTGTTACCGCCTTGATCTCTTCTCGAGCAATCAAAAGATTGCGCTTCTCTTCGTTCTCCACTTTGGATTTCTTCAAGACAGTTTCAATCAAAAGGCCATATCGTTGCAACCTGGTAATTGGGTCCTTCAGAAAACTATTCCAATCCAATCTCAGCGAAGCTGGATCTTTCTGGACGTTGTCAAGAAACGTCTTGAAGAGCATGTTCTTGTCTTTTTCCTGTCGCATCAGGAATGTTGCGTATGGAAACGCGGACGAATATTCAATATACGCTTGTTTTGCCTTTCTGATCCATTCTCGGAAGATGTCACTGAACCCGACAATCCAGGGACCTTGCTCTTGTTGCCGATATTTCATCTGCGGTAGCAAATGATCCTCGTTGGCTTTCTTGACGGCATCCACTTTTGAAAAAACGTCCTTGATGAACTTGTTCAACTTTTTGGGTGAGATGATGGGCGGCTGTGCTGCTAGTAGTCGATCACGATATAGGTGACGGAGCACATCGAGTCTCTGCATGTATTTGACTTCTCCCTGCACAATTTCGTGCAGGATGTTCTGCCGTTCAATTTCTTTTTGGTTGACATTTTCGATATCCTCCTTTTTGAGTTTGTGGAAAGTTGCCCAATCGTCAGATTGCGGTGCAGCCGATGAGGCCATCAGATCGATCTTCTTCAACGTCCGTTGGCAATGGTGAGCGTAGCAGCGTCCCGGTGTTGCGTGGGTGTGTAGTTTGGACGAATAACATCCGGCTCCAGTCAGCTGGTAAATCACACCAGTCATGGTCTGCGAGGAGAACTTGAGCCATTCTTCTTCATGCACCAAGGTGCCTGCTTTATACATCTCAGCAACAACGCGGCTAGCCAAAGTTTCAGCATCAGCAATATTCATAGTGGGAACCTTGTGCGTGAAGAGCGCAACAAGACCTTCTTGAATAGGGCCTTCCTTGAGATCGTTCTCTCCCTCGGTCATCATTCTAAGCCAGGAAATAATGGAACTCAATGCCCAAGGTTCAGCACATTTCAAAAAGTCCTTTGTCGACAGTTTGGCCGGGTTGAATCGCTTGCCAGAAGGTATAGCGGGAAGATCTATGGCGACCCCATCACCACTGCCCGGTGTTAATGTGTTACTGTCACTATCAAAGTTACCTCCGTAAAAGGTTTGGCGGTTACCGGGTTGTCTGGCGCGGTGGTTTTGCTCGGCATCGGTTTTTGACCTGGGAAGCGGTACTGCTTGTGGAGTGTTGCTATGCTGTAACAGAGAAGTAGATCTCGGGACAGCGGAGCCCCCTGGCGAGACCATGTGCATGGCGTTTGAATCTGTCGGAAATTGAGGCGTACGGGGGGATTGCTGGGCATTTCGCCAATATTCGTATGAACCAGCAGAGCTGGAGCTGTGATGATGGACCAGTCGGTTGTTGTTTGCAGGGGGTGGAGGCAGAGGTCGGTTTGTTGACATGCCGGGGTGGTAAAACATATCTGGCGGCTCTCCTGCGTTTGCTTCTGTTAACGTGACTTCATCTCCTTCGTCGTAACTACGGCGGCGAGCAGCCGGTTCCTCAAGGCCACCTGTGCCAAACGTATCCACCCGGGCATTAGCAGAGAAAGCAGGGAATGGGTGGATTGGATCGTAACCGTCGTTGGAAGTTTCGGAACGGCGTTGGGAGCCCGAAGTCGAAGGGGGCTGGGCATTAGGTTCAAATGTGCTGTGTCCCGAGGCAAGCTGATTCGGACCTCCACCATAGGTAAATTGTGGATCAAAAGTTCCGCCATACGAGCCGACATCTACCGGCACGTAGTCACTATCGCTGGCACTCTCCTCCAGACGCGGTGAAACCCCACTGGAAAGTTGGGGAGATTGAAGAGATACGTAATTGCTGAACAGCCCGGCACCTCCTGTACGTCTTCTCTCGTTGTCTGCATGCTCTTGCGCCTCAGCCATTTGCAGTGCAGCCAAACCAGCAGCTGCCTCGACGTCGCTGTCGCTGTTTGGCGAAAGATGACTGCCGTTTGTACGCCCATTTCGACCAGATACATCTGATTGACCGTAATGGTTGCCGTTTGGCTGTTCTGCGCGAACATTGAGATTGCCTACGTCAGCGGCCATACTCTCAACCTCGTCAAACAAATCATTTTGATTGTATTGCAGCCCATTCTGATTTGTCGCAAAATAATCTTCGCTGTCCGACTCGTTGGGCGGCGGAGGTGGGGGTAATGGCCTCCGGCCAAAGGGATCTTGTCGCTGCGAAGGCTGGTGCGAAGGAATCTCAGGAGTGGGAGGGAGAGGATTGGAGCGGTGGCTTGCGCTTGAGTTGTAGCGGTGAACCGGCTCTTGAGAAGCGTAGCCTGTGCTGTATGTGGGAGGAGAAGGAAGCGGGGCATGGGCGGAATCAGTCGAGCGGTGGTATTGGTGGGAGGCATTCGAGGTGTGACGACTCGGATAGCTGTTCCAGTCCTCGGTAGGAGACTGGGCGCTCGTTGGAGGCACAGGCAATGGCGGTGGGGCTGGTGTTGTATAGCCCGTCCGGGCATACTGAACGGATGGGTTCCTCGCAAACGCTGCTTGCTGATGAGCTGTGGGCGAAGGATAAGTAGCGGTCGCCTGGGGCGAAGTGGGCGAGAAGCCGTAGGGATGACCGCTCGATTGATTGGTAGGGGTCCCGCTGTCGGCGTAGAGGGCTGGATTGTAGGGCTGATGCAGCGGAGCAAAGTTCCTGGCCACGCCACCGTAATGTTGGGGGTTTGGCAGGCTCACGACGGACGATCCGTAGCTCTGCGGGTTGTACTGTTGCGACTGCGACTGGGTAGGCGAGTGTGTTTGGTAACGATAGTTGGCACTGTAACCTGTAGCGGGAGGCGAAGCGGCTGTGTTGGATTCGGCAATGAAGAGCTCGTCATTGTTGCGCGACGAATACGAGTGGGCAGAGGAGTGGTTCTGACGGGGTTGGTCCGAGTATGGGTATGCATTGTTTGTGCCGTCGGGGTTGTCGTAGGAGGACTGGTACTGGGAGTGATGGTGGCCCGAGGAGTGAGGGATATTGGGATTGTAGTAGCTGTTGCCGTTCCCGTAGTTGGACATGGCGAAGGTAGGCTGTTATGGACGGACAGCTAGAGGGATGTTGCGGTGTTGCTGTATCAGAAGGATCGTCTTCTTCATTCACGAGGCTGCGTCGCGAGCACTAGTTGGCAGCATGGCCGGCGGGGCGTCGTGAGCGGAGATGGGCAGGTATTCGAGGTTGTTTGGTTAGGAGGGGCAGCTGTGCAGCCGGGTCTCCAGGGGGCAGGTACACAGGGCAGGCAGAGGTGTGTGTCGGGTGCGAGGGGATGGTGGTGGGTATGCGCCGGGAAAATTGGGAGCGATGGCGGCGGCGGCGTTGGTGGTGGTGGAGGTGAAAGAGGAGGTGCTTGGTGGTAGTGTGCTGCGTCGTTCTCGCAAGGTCGGGGTTTCGGGGTGGGCACTAAATCCTGCGCTCGCTGTTGGCAGCTGGGCGATTACACCTATCGAGTAGTTAGGCGGGGTGTTTACGGGAAGCTGGGCAGCACATTGCCGGTGTGGAGTAGACAGAGCGAGGGACAGCAACGGCGAGGTAAACATACACAGCACGAGCACGAGTGTCGGCACAGTGGGTTTTGATGATTGAACGAATGCGCAAACTTCTGGTACGTCTGTATGTAGAAGAATAATCGTCGGTCTGTAGGGACGTTAGGCATCGGAACTACTAGAGATGTATATGAGTCTTGGGCAGCTCAGGCCAGTGGTTGGCCAGTTCATTGACTACATATGTACTGAGTAACCAAGCACGAGTGGTCCAGGGACATGTATACACATGTACTCATTCCTCCACACTTACGTCATGTACCTGTATAGGATACATGGCCTTTTTTTTTTGCCCTGACATCCCAGGGATACACGGATCAACGGAGGTCCCGGAAACATCATCAGTGTCTATATATTTATTCTCCGTCCATGTGTCTTTGAATGCCCGACTGACATAGACCTGTCGCTCGCTCTGCACGGGCCTTTGCTAGATCCACGAACCCACATTCCATCTCCGTTTCATACACCATCATCTCTTTTTCATCTCGGCATTTCTCCATCAAAACCAAACAATTCGAAACGTCTCCTCTTTGAAAATTCGCCCCTTTCTGTCTTGTCATTCTCTCCGTGTCGAATCCGCGCCTTGGTCGTGGGCAGTACTCGAGGTCATAATCTCTCTGATTGTAGCCCCCACTGGCAGGTTGTGAGCAGTTGTCAATCCGGATAAAAGAGTGCAAGAAAAATTGGAGTGATATCATCTATTGGCTTTGCCGCTCGCAATGCCTGGAACTAGGCAGTCAATCAGTCATGTGTTAACATATCCGCAACATACTTGTAGTTGTTAGATTTTGAAACCTGCTTGGGTGATTCTGATACTCGGTGCTCGAGGCCATACTTTGCGGGGAAGTGGCACTCTTCATTCAGCGTCAGTTTTTATTCGCAGGCTCCGGATGCAATTGATCGTTGATCAGACCATATATTTCTGGTTCTGCAATCTGTGAAGAGAGTTGAACGAGGTATCCAGTCGCTCAACAATACGATGTATCCATTCTGCATGAATCCATATCCTCGTAGTCCACTGTTTGTATTGTATGTAGTATGAGCACTCATTCTCACGACGCATTATTTTGCCGTGGCAAGATCCATAGAGTGCTTCATTCCATATGTTTGATCTCAGGTTCCCCAATGAGTATGCGTCCAGTCTCCCAAATCAGCTCAATTGGTGATCGCTGTTTCCGATCATAAACTGTTGGGAGACCTGTTTCCTCATATTGCGGGAGAATGGGCCGAGTAAAAGTAGTGCTGCTACCGTAAGGCAAGAGCAGAGTGCGACTCCACCCATCCCCGTGAACCAGTGTTGGGAAAAGGGGAAGGAAGAACGAAGAGAGCCTCCGTCACCAGTACCTGTATGCTAGAATGTGAGCTGGAAGAGATGAATCCAGACCTTTCGTGATGCCGGATCATAACAGTTTTTTCCCTACACAGTGAAATATCAGTGATCACCCTGTGAAATGACTTGAATGTGAAGCGGTGCAAGTTTGAATCGGGTAGCGGACGCAAAGGAGTGGTCTGATGGACCCGGTGTCCCGCATGCGCTCCTTCCCCCAGAGTTGCGAACACGCAGGGTGCATACCATGGCGACTTCTCTTGCTCGAATAACAGAAAGGCACGCCAGTGCGTCACGGTCCGGAGCCCTGGGCCCTCGCTGTGTATTTAAGCCTCTCTTCCTCTTCGTCTTCTCCAACTTTTCTTTTCCCTCAGAATACAGGTGAGACTTCCCCCCCTTTCTGTTGTGCTGATGGTTTGAGTAGGGCTCTACCACGTGGAGTCTTCATTCACGACAACTGCGGATCGAGGGCCGCCTCGGCAGGCTTCCATGACGATCTTGCTCCTAAAGACTCCTAAATCAAAATAACGGGCACGTCCCGGAGCTGATGGCACCCAGGCTTCTCTTTTCTATGAGATGACTGGTGTCCATGAAGCTGACATTTTCTTTGCTTTGCGTGATGTGTGACTGAAATGTGACTGTGAAGTGTGGCAGGCGGTTCGGGTGGTTAGCAGTCTTTTGTACATAGTATAGGATAGCTGCATGAAAATTGACTTACTTCAATCCCATCCTTTCTCGTTTCTCGTTCTAGTGGGTCTGGTCTGTCCCTCAACACTAGGTACGATGCAGACAGATAGTAAAGTTGTAGGCTCAGATGTTACTTTTGTCTGCAACTCATCACTGCCCATGTAAGCCCGGCTCGACTCGAACTCAAGCTCATTGAGCCGGCAACTAACGACTTAATCCCAACCGGCTCTGACGTTCCCATGAGATGACTGGAAACCAGATCACCATTGAGGCGGAACGCCATATTGTCAGTAAAGTTGTGGGCTCAGGCGTTGCTCTTGTGTGCAATCCATCACTGCCCATAACTCGGCTTGAGTATGAATCGAGCCCGTGTGGGCGTACTTATCACACGACACCCTTTTTTTGGGGAATGGTTCATGTTCTCATGAAAAAGTGCGAGGGGAAGGACTGTTTAAGTAGCAGGAGCGAAGCGCCAGACCCAAGGGACGGGTACTCGTGCAACACGGCGCCCAAGAGTGCGAAGTCAACAAATGGCGCTATGTTTACTGTGTTGCCGCTTCAATAGGTCAGTCACGTTAGTACCCTGCAATACTCATGATGACATTTATCATGGGCGACTTCCCCTATCCTATAAGGCGTGGTGTAGTGGGAAGAAGTTTTATTTATCTACATCACTTGCGGGTTCAACGAATCCATGGACCAATCATGGCGATGACGATTTGGAAGCATGGCCAACCAACCAGCAAGTTGTGTTTTTCCTTGGGTAATCACATGAGATTGGTATGGCATCTGTTGCGGGATTTCCTGTTGGGTTTTCTATGGAGTGTTGGTATGCTCTCGGGGCACTTGGTGCAAGAAGGATTTGGGCAACAGAATATGAAGTCGTATATCCAGTCGTTCAAATGTTGGTAGCACAGCTGGTAGATGTTCTCGGGACGTCTTTGGAAGGATTCCATTCACGTTGAGTTGGTGCAAAGGGGACATGTTCAGAGAGAGAGAGAGAGAGAGAAACAAGTGTTGACGAGATAGACGACAGAGTTCAGAGTGGGGATATGTCGTAGGCTAGTTATGAAGTACTCGAACCAATCAAGACATATCATGTACAGGATCGAATACAACAAGTTGGATCATGGTCTTAGTAAGAGGCAATTCTAGCTTCAAAGAGCATGGCTGCTACCGGCCGTCGTCCCTACACGTGTCCAATGTAAGGAAGCGAGACGCGACCCTGAACAAAAACGTAAAAGGCCTGGTTGAGCCTCAAGAGGGACGTCGTTATCACGGACGGGGCGCCGGGTGTCGCGTGTTCCCAACACACTAAGATTAAGATTTGCGGCATGGAAACCCACTATCGATTTATGATTTGATGGCGGTGGGAACTGTCCAAACGGTTATCTGGTGCGCGGTGGATCTTGGAGAATGGGAGCGCAGGGTTTTTGCCTGAGAGGGAGATAGCAGGGTTGCAAGGATCAGAATGGCGTGCAGTGCAGCGCAGTGCCTTTCGCCCAATACCGCGGCAGCGTTTTACCAAATAGATTGTGTTTGGGTTTCGCCCAGCTAGCCTGCTCGACTACTTAGTGCATAGTATACCTGACCTTGACGATGAAGCACGTAATAGTCTACCACGGTTACGAACTGTTACGGGCTGCCCGTCGCATACACGGCGACTTGGACCGCCAGGAAAGCGACAGGAAGCACCGCCTTAATGCCGCGACGGCCTTGTGTCGAAGAGCACAGCGGAGGGTAGGACGGAAGAGGTTGGTCAAGAAAAGACCAAGGGACAATGGGCACGTCTAGACGGCCTTGTGCTGAGGCACAGGGCATGAAGGATGGATGGATTGATTGCCTTGTTTTTGATTGTGTTTTTTTGTCTTTCGCTGGTCGTATCTGTTGCAGAGAAGTGACAGGCCGGAAGGAATCTGACAGCTGAAAGTGAGCATTGTTGGTGAAGTAGACGGTTATACGGTTGCTGGATGTCTCTGAATGTGTGGAGAATTGAGAGTGATTAGATATTCCAACCGGTAGCTATATGCAGATGAGATGCGCCGTCCAGAAGTCCTCCGTCAAGTCAAGGAAGGCGTCGTCAGCCTCTCCACTCCACCAAGAGACAGAGCCGTTGCAGCGGAAAGGCCGCTTTCTGTCGGTTTTCGAGAAGAGGGCACGGCAGGCCCAAGACATTCGTTATCTGGTGGAGAGCGAGCTAGACGGCGCCCCCGGCGTTGCCACTGTCTTGGCTCGCGATTAAACATGGCCGCCAAGCCTCCGCGCCCAGCCCAATCGGGAAGCTCCTTCTCTCGCGCGCATGCAATCCGGGGGCGCACAGACTGCGAAGGAGCGCTATCCCACTATCCTACAGTCGCACGCACACGAACGACCTTGACCGGCCATGCCAGCTGTTGCTCTTCGTCTCGAGGGGATGGATGGACAATCCCGAGAGAAGATGAAGTGAATCAACAGACGAGCAAGCGAGTGAAGGGGAGAGGGCTGAGGGGGGAAACACTCTCATTCAGCTGCAACATGGCCGTCACGCGATGAGGGGCATCTCCCTCTCCCTCCCTCTCTCACGCCTGCCACTCGTTCCTGCCTCGCCTGCCCATCGCGCCCGCCCGCCTGTTGGAACCGCAGCGTCGGCAATTCTTGGCTCACTCCTTGGGTTACCCTCCACGACCGACGCTGCCCTGTAAGCCATCCGCGCGCGTTATCAGCTTCCAAGACGCCTGCCCCCGCCTTAAATACCCGTCAAGCCTCCCCTCGAAGGCTTTTGTGCTTGCTCTCGCCGTTCTACCCGGTGCCAACCATTTTCCTCACCACAGAGTCGACTCTCTTTTCTAGGCGTCTTGTACCAAGCGCTTCCTCCCCTAGGAACCTAATCTCTGGATACATCGATCGACACTACCACCATGGCCATCACCCAACGGAATTCCGGCTCCTCTGCCTCGGACGCCGCCCGCGCTGAGAAGGGTGCTGATTTTGGCAAGGGTTATGAAGCTGGTGTCCACGCGGAGCCTCATGTCGACGCTGATGGTGTGGTCGAATATGCCGACAACCAGCATCTGCACCGCGGTCTCAAGTCCAGGCACATTTCCATGATTGCCATTGGAGGTGCCATCGGAACTGGTCTCATCGTTGGAACTGGCAAGGCTTTGGCCCAATCTGGGTACGAACCATCTCCCTTCACATTCATTGCACATTGGTGATGCACGTTTGCGTGAATCAGAAATGGTGATTCCACATGTCTTGTAATATGCATGGCTAACAAAGTCATGACAGTCCTGCCTCCATCCTCATCTCGTACACGCTAGTCGGTCTCTTGGTCTACATCGTCATGTGCGGTCTGGGCGAGATGGCTGCTTGGCTTCCCCACGCCTCCGGTTTCTCGGGTTATGCCGCCCGTTTCTGCGATCCTGCCCTCGGTTTTGCCCTCGGATGGACCTACTGGTGCAAGTACATCATCACGACCCCCAATCAGCTTACTGCCACCGCTCTCATCATCTCCAAATGGGCCCCGGCGAGCAAAGTAAACCCCGGAATATGGATTGCTGTGTTCTTGGTCGTCATCTGCGCCGTCAACTACTTCGGAATCAAGTTCTTTGGTGAGCTCGAGTTTTGGCTTAGTTCTTTCAAGGTCGTGGTCATTGTAAGTCCCTCCAGAGCCCCCGCCACGCATTCGATTCTAACGGGGATATTGTAGGTGGGCGTTATTCTCCTGTCTTTCCTCCTTGCCGTCGGCGTTGGCCCCCAAGGTGCCACCGGATTCAAATACTACAACGATCCCGGAGCTTTTGCGCCTTTGCCTACTAAAGCCGTCGGTACGACCGCCCAATTCGCTGGATTCTGGTCTTCGTTCGTCAACGCCGTTTTCGCTTACTTGGGTACCGAACTTATCGGTGTAACGGTCGGCGAGGCTCAGAACCCCCGCAAGACGATTCCTCGCGCCATCAAGCTCACTTTCTACCGCATCTTGTTCTTCTACGTGCTGAGCGTCTTCTTCTTGGGCATGTTGATCCCCTACAACCACGAGGATCTTCTCAAAGCCAACAAGAAGTCCACCAGTGCCGATGCCTCGCCCTTTGTGCTTGCTATCAAGATTGCCGGAATCAAGTATCTCGACCACATCCTCAATGCATGCATCTTGCTCTTCACCTTCAGTGCCTCCAACTCGGATTTGTACATTGCCTCGCGTACCATGTACGGTCTCGCTGAGCGTGGCCACGCCCCCAAGATTTTCCGCTGGACTGACAAGCGCGGTGTCCCAGTCCCTGCCCTGGCCATCTCGGCTATTTTCTGCTGCAGTGCTTTCATGAACGCTGCCAGTGATTCTGCCCAGGTTTTCACCTACTTTGTCAACCTGACCACCATCTTCGGCCTCATGGCATGGATCTCGCTGCTCGTCACCCACATTTATTTCGTGCGCGCGCGTCGTGCCCAAGGCATCACTGACGAAATGATGCCCTATGTTGCACCTGCTGGCATGTGGGGCTCAATCATTGCGCTCTTCTTTTGCTGCCTCATTGCCGTCACCAAGAACTTTAACGTCTTCATCAAGGGCTCCTACGGCAACTTTGATTACAAGGTACGAGAATTCTGTTATAACCAGTATGCAACGATGATCTAACTTTCACCACAGAACTTCATCACCGGTTACCTCGGTATCCCCGTCTACCTCTTCTGCATCATCGGCTACAAGATCGTCACGCGCTGCAAGGGCGTCAAGCCCCACGAGGCTGATTTCTACACGGGCAAGGACGAGATCGACCGCGAAGAGGAGGCCTTCCTGGCAGCGCAAGCCGCCAAAGAAGCCGTCAACCCCAAGAGCAACTTCTACAAGAAGTATGTCTCTTGGTTGTTCTAGATATCGTCTACATATACCCTGTTTGTGCTGTTTCTGTGGGGCCGCTTCCTCTCCATCATTTGCGTCTCCTCGAGTATCTATATAACAACCTTTTTCTCTGCCCTCGGTCCTATAACGGGGTTCACGGCGGAGAATGGTTGGTTATGAGTGAGGGTGGATGTAGTGAACAATGCATGATAGATACCAAAGCATAGCCAAATACCACGAGTTTAATGATCTGCTCTTTTTTCTTCGCCGTGAAATATGTCGTTTGTTATCTTCTTCCACCAGAGTATTTTGCCATCCGCGAGTATTCAGCTTGCCACACCCCATTTCCCAAGAATATCACTTCATACAATCTTGGAAATGGTCCTACGTGTTCTTCGCTTTCGCTCCTATGTACCTAGGTATCTGCACAGCCAGCGGCGCTGCATGCACGTGACTACACCTTCTCTCCCTTCAAATGTCCCCCTCTCACATACAGGTGTAGTCGAGAGAGAGAAAGAAAAAAGGACGCACGTACCCCACAGTACCATGACAATTACCCACAAAAACACTACCGCACTTTCCTTCCCTTCCCCCCTTGTTCCGTCATCCTCTCTCAGCTCTCTCACAGTCTCGTTTTCCATTCCCGGTCACCGGACAACCAGCATCATCATAAACCGCCCCGCGCTAACGCCCAACGCCTGAGCCTAACCTAACTTACCCCCCTTCCCCCCCCGCCAACGCTGACCTGAAAGCAACAATAAATAAACCTTCCTCACCGGGGCGCACACGGTGAACGACACCGCAAGGCAAAACGAGATTTTCTTTCTTTCCGTCGGTGAGCGCCGGTGTCTGTTTTGTTGTCGGACATGGCCGAGTCGCTCTTTTTCCCCATCGTTTTGTTTGTTTGTCTGCCTTGTGCTGGGAGGGGGTGGGACGAATCGATATGGTAGAGGAATTAGATTAAATTGGGAGGGAAGGAGAGGTTTTCTGTACGCCCTGAGATGCCGACTTTCCCAGAGTGCTGTGGGAGGACGTGGATGGAATGTCTCTCTATTTTCTCTGGGGTTTATTCTTGTTTGTGTGTGCGTTTACTTTCTTAACGCGAGTGTTCTTTTTTCCCGCTCATGTATTGCTCAACTCTCTCACTCTCCTCGATCCATCTCGCTCCTCCCTCCCACGCTGAACAACAGCCGGGATTCAAGACGAGCTAAGGGGGAGGGGAGATTTTGAGCGGGCGTAGGACGCAAAATTAGTCCCTGGCAAGGACAGGCTACGTATGATTCAGTGGCTTGGGCATATAATCCCACGATCTCTCCTCCCGGCATGTCATGCCATATCCATGTTCCCACATGTAACACAGGATTGCAAGATTGGCTGTTTGATTGATGGATGGGAAAAGGTATTGACACCATACCCGACAGGCCTTCCCCCCCTGTACCTCTACAAGGTCAGGATAGCCTTGTTTTTAAAGTGAGATGGGAAGATCGGGATACGGTAAGGCAGAAGAGAAAACGAGGCAAAAGAGGCTGAAAAGCAACCAAAGGTATATGGATAAAGCGGGGAGTGAGTGGCGCAGACCGCTCTGTTTGGTTTCTGGGATCGAGGAAATGCTGGCGGTATATCCGATTCATGGGAACATATGCACCACTCTCATAGAGCTAACAGGACAGGTCCAGGGTAGCCTTGTTCGCAGAAGAAAACGTGAGATACAAAAGTTGAGAGATGCTAGGGCACGGCGTGGAATGTGAATGGGGGTGGGAAAGTGGAGAGAAGGAATGCGTGGCGCAGACTCGGTTCAAAGATACATGCATGCCATGGCATGCCCAGACATGTATACAACATCTCATACGTGTGTATACCACAGACCCCCTTCCCACACTCACTACATCATCTCCTTCAAGATGCCGTAGAGGCATTTGATCCAATCAAGCACAAGAAATAGGGCTGCTGCTAGTCCTTCAGTCGGTCGGGTGGAGGGATAACATGCCCGTATCGGGATAACGAGAGATGAGAAACAAACTTAGATGTATCTACTTCATGCATCTTTTCCATACGCCCGGGGGCTTGGTTCCCACGTGCGAGAGAGCAATTTTCATCCCTCTTCCTTGCTCGACATCCCAGATAGCGGGCGTTGAAACGCCTCTTTTCTGTCGTATACAAGAAAAATTACGATAAATAAATAAACGGGTGCCCCAGGGATTGGTGCTTTTCCATGTCCGCCGAGGGGAGGGTGAGGGGGGAAATACGAGTGAGGCTTCGGTTGTCCCCGAAACCCACCAAGCGCGTAATCTTTGATGTTTTGTTTGACGCCCATGCAAGGCGCGCATGGGGGGAATTTCAAAGAAGGAAAAAACGAGATCGTGAAAAAAGTGAGTATGACGATACAAATTGGATGCGGATATGATGTAAGTAACATGCTTATATGTCATGGGTATGGATTAGGAAGGAAGCGAGGGGAAATAGGGCTGAAGAAGGTTTTTGGAAAGGCAGGTATATACTGGGGTTGCAACAGACTTGCTGGGATTGTACAATGATCTTGTTATTGCTTGGTCTTCCTTTTGAGGCGCAGGATCGTGTTTCTTCTTCTTCCCCTTGTTGAACTGGAGCTGAAGCTGTGTTTGAGGCGTACGCAGTACTTGTTTCCTCGTTCAAGATACTTGCCATCAGGTGCCAATTTATCCTATTAGTTTGCAGTGATGCATGGAGAGCAACGGACTCCCCGTCACTTTCGATCTTGGGCAAAGGGCGTGCGTGTGTGGGTCTCGGAAGACGAAATGATGCTGTTTTGTTAGAGAGGGCACGCTATGGTACGGGAGGAATCAAGGAAAGTGAGGTAAGTGCCCTGTCTGCACAACGTTCTCGATGATGTTTTCTCAGTCACATACGTGTAGTATCTTTGTGCCCTTTTAATATATGCTTTGCTTTACTTCGCCTCGATACGTGTCTACTTGGTGAGGGAATGTAGGGCGGGTTTTGTTGGTTGTTTGTAGTCCTGCGCAAGTCCTTGAGAAAGATATAAGAGTTTGAGATATTGCTGTCAAGACGTTTGTTGCAGCATCCAAAGATCTTCTCATCATCTACGCTGAGCTATTAGTTTGAATACTTGCACTTGTTATACTATACCTTCCGGAACTCTACCATCGAAGACTCTCAAAACAGAATCCTCTTTCTTGAACAGAGTGAACGCAGCTTCTCGACGACCAAACCACTGATCATCACCGAATACTTCACCTCGCCTTTCTCTTCGAGCACTGTACTTCAGACAATCTCGACGAGAAGTCCCTACACAACCTTCACAATCTCAGAACCCCAACAACAACAACCTCGCCAACCCACCTCATCATCCAAAATGTGTTCATCTTCCCGCTTCCACTTCACGACCGTGTCCGATCAACCTACGGACACTTGGTATTGTTCAAACTGCGAGGCCTTGAACATGAGCTATTACGATAGGTGCCCAGTTTGCGAGATCGGACGTAGATGTGCGTACGCGACTCAGCAAGACGGCGCGGGCTACCCAGCACCGGGAGTATGGACCTGCCCCAGATGCGGAGATCCGATCGCGGAATTTGTGGACTGCTGCGGTTCTTGCGGATGGCCCCAGGGTGACGATGGTGGTTATTGATAGGAAGTTGGATTCCTGTGCATCGCAGAGCATGGGTTTCCATCTCTTTCTTGTGCTGCTCGAGTCTCAGGTTCGATGTCTGATGTGTTTTTTTTTCAGTGGGACTCGATTTACTGACGAATTTTGATGTTTTCCTGTTGCCGGTTGAGGTTTGATTGTGCGAATTGGTGATTGTTTCTCGGCTGTTTCTTGGTGACAGGATGTTGTCTTCCTTTCTAGATTGTATTGCGAATTACCCTTCCCCCCCCCGAACGTTTTAGACTTTCACCATCGTTTTCCTAGATAGAAATATAAAGAACGTTCAACTAAATCTTCAATGACTTGCAATATCTCTTACGTGACTCAATCATACTCGGTGAAATCAAAGTTTGCGAGTACAAAGTACACGAAAGTTGATTATCAGCATGATTGTTAAACTCCAGGTGGATATGTTGGCCAACAAAACCAGAGGCAGCTCACGGATTATCGAATCCTGGACTTGTTTAGTCTCCCGAAACTCCAATATTTGAAGACCATCTGGAATTCGAAGAGTAGACTGTAGGAAAAGCGAAGATGAAGTAGAGAAGTCCAGCGGGGTGCATCACTACCTTGTATTATTCCCTGTGCGCTGGCACATTCATACATACGAAGCGTGATGTACAGACGCTCAATCGCCAAGGAAAAAAAGAAAAAGGGAGAAAGCATGAAACTCCCGTTGCTTTTTTTTCTGTCCCTTACGCATCTGTGCCTGTACCTGAGCGTGTGCTACCCCGCAGCGACGGCACAGCTTGATCGAGCTTAGGGATTGGGGGCTGGGGATCGTCGTATTGTGTGGGGTAGCTTCGGGTGCATAGGCTTTCACCGCGAAACCCAATTCCGCCAATACCCAGCCTTCTCCGGGTGATTTCCTGTGCTGTTCACCGTTTTCCAATCCCACGTTATTACCCTTACCTCTTGGTCTTCCTCTCCATGCACTGTGCGGTTGAGAATGCTGCGAACGGTTCTCGCTCGCTCATGGCGCTCCCCTCGGCTATTACGTAGCTCGAGGGGCATTCTGACCCAAGCTTGTTGTACGGGACCTTCCACGGTACGTTCTGTTTGATTTTATGCGCTCGTTCTACAGCAACTTACAGATTTGACAGCCCTCGCTACTTGAACAAACGGTGCCGCAACATTTTGCAGGTATTGTGAGCAATCATGGGGATCGTGACGCGTGAATCAGCCTGTACCTTTCTTGTTGTGCATGAGCTGATTTCCTGGACAGTGTGATATCGCACCATCAAAACACGGTGCTTACGTATAGCGATCTCGACCGTGACTCCAATGCAGTCGCCAGAGGTCTCATCAATCTGGGAGTTCGAAAGGGTGACAGGGTTGCCGTCAGCTTGGGGAACAACGTGGAATACGCTACCGCAACATATGCACTATTCAAGTTAGGTGCTATACTGGTACGAAGAAAAGAGATGGAATAAGACTTAGAAAAGAGAACTGATATATCGTCAATCAGGTTCCGTTGAATCCCGCCTTCAATGCACCGCAGGTCCTCAGCGCTCTCAATCACCTTGAAGCTTCACATCTCCTCATTGGCGCAGAAACGAACATTCCATACAAACCCCCCCGCTCAAATCTTCCCCTATTGGAATCTCTTATGCCCAACCTCCGGGGGAACTCATTGCAGTCTGAGCTTGTTCCAAGTTTGCGGGCGGTCGCGATTGTAGACAACTCACACGGACGCGTAGATCTCGCAGAATACAAGAGCCTGAGTCGGTATGAAAACATATTGGAAGATGGAGGCAGTGGCAAAGCTTTAGAGGGAATCAACCTTCATCCTGACGAAGTAGTCAACATTCAATTCACAAGTGGGACGACGAGTATGCCAAAGGCAGCCTGCTTAAGCCATAAAAGCATCTTGAATAACGGTAAAAGTATCGGAGATAGAATGTTGCTCACGGAAGAGGATCGAGTTTGCTGTCCCCCACCGCTATTTCAGTAAGAGTGTCACAGCCTCCTTTGGAATACAATACTGATCAACGATGCAGCTGCTTCGGATGCATCCTAGGTACCTGTCTCTTGTGGAACAATCTGACATCCCGCCGCTAACGCTATTGACCAGGCTACATGGCGACAGCAACCCATGGATCTGCGATTGTGTTTCCTTCCGAAGCCTTCAATCCACTGCATACTCTCCAAGCTGTTCGCGAGCACAAATGCACCGCTCTTTACGGCGTACCCACCATGTTCGTGGCTGAACTCGAACTGCTGTCCAACGGCACTGTCCCTTACGACGGGTTTCAGTACCTGCGTACTGGTATCGCAGCAGGGTCATCCATCCCCGCTGAATTGATGCGGAAATTGCACAAGACACTGAATCTCACAGAATTGACAATATGCTACGGCATGACAGAGACCAGTCCTGTATCGGCAATGACTACGACGGATGACCCAATGGATAAGCGCATCGACAGCGTGGGACGCCTACTCCCCAACGTGAGCGCCAAAGTCGTGGATCCCGTTGATCGATCGCGGATCCTGAAGCCCGGGGAGAGGGGTGAGCTCGCTGTATCCGGCTACTTGGTGATGAAAGGGTACTGGAACGATGTCGCGCGCACCTCTGAAGTGCTTGTCCCTGACGATGACGGCGTGATGTGGATGCACACTGGCGACGAGGCGACCATGGACGCAGATGGCTACGTCAAAATCACGGGGCGGATCAAGGATCTTATTATTCGAGGCGGTGAGAACATCCATCCCTTGGAAGTGGAAAACTGTCTGTTCGCGCACGACAAGATCAAGGAAGTCAGCGTGGTAGGGCTCCCCGACGAACGTTATGGCGAGTGCGTCGCAGCGTTTGTGGTGCCGCATCAGGTTAAAAAACCGACGGCCACCGAGGTTCGAAGCTGGGTAAAGGAGAAACTAAGTCATCATCTCGGTAAGCAAACTCCCTTCAGCGCGCGCCTCTCGCGTGATGATGTGAGATGATTCGCAATGGCAATAGCTAATTGGATGGGGTGGGAAATCGTGTATAGTCCCAAAATATGTGTTCTGGGTGGATACGTATCCCAAGACGGCGAGCGGCAAGATCCAGAAGTTCAAGCTGAAGGAGAAGGGGATACAGCTTGTGGGCGAAGGCAAGGGCCTTGAATGAGCCATCATCTAACAACATGTCGGACCATATCGGTCCCCATCATCTCAAGCCTGAAGCATTTGCCGAGCCGTGCGATGACATGTGGTGACATCTGTCTCTTTGTCCATTAGATGGTACAGCAAACAATTCATGTTCCAGAAGAATAGAAGACATGACGGCAGCCCCGCAAGGAACCAGGGTAGCCATATATTCAACACAGATATCAGCGGCTAGTCTTTCCAGAATTTCGAGTGATGATGATGGCGTTTGAGGATTTCTCCTTGAATCTTGGCGCAAGTGGACCTCTTCGGCCATTATTGTTTCAACCAGAGTCAGCGACGTTGGGCATTCATGTCATTGATGGTCTCGTTTGGGATGTTCTCCCGGAATGAGACGGCCCCCAATTTAGTCTACCTGTGTTGGATTGATTTAGTTTTTCTTTGGGTGGATCGGGGTGGTTCAGGCTCCCTATTGGTAAAGGTGGGGTTGGGCGATAAAAATACGAGTACGTTGCGATACCAGCGCACGCACTGATACACAGGAGTGTTTCCATTGAAATACATGCAAGGAGATTTAAGGCAGGTCATTGGACAGGCTGTGTATTGTAGTACCATAACGGCGTGGTGTATACTTTAAACAGACCTTGAGTGGGTTGCCAAGTAAATTACGGCCAATGACTTGGTCGTCAACATGACAAGTATTTTTTGGGTACACACAAAGCGGGCAGGAAACTGTGCTCGCCGGACTCGGGGCTGGATGCTTTTTGACTCTCTACACTCGTAAAAGTGCCTTGATTTGTTTTAATGAAAAGAAAGAATCAGGGGCAGTCAGAATCAATGGCTGTGTTTTTTTGGGAATCCAGATTTTCAGGAGACGGCCGTATAATGCGTATGTGGAGATTGGTGAGTCGGGGCAGGGCAGATAGATGATGATACTCAGGAGTGACTATTGGCACGTAACACGGCGTACAGGAATGATGAAAGAAGAGTGCAACTCCTGATGTATAAGCAGCAAGCGCGCGACTACATCTCCACATGGAATTGGACCTCGGCAGTGTCAATAGCAAGCCATTGGTGCGATTCGTGGGGTCGATGATTTTCTTGTCCTTGTGTCCCCTCGTCCCGCGCATCCCTAGTTTCATACCGGACGGTTAGTTCTTAAGACAAGTCGACGGGCTCGAGGGACGGCGAGCACCGGCAATATTGACGGATTAGTTGGCAGGCACCGGCGGGAAAAAAGAGGCAGTCGGTGGTGAACAGCGAACTATTGCCCGTAAAGAGGGGGGCGATGAGGTGTGGATGCAAAAGCATATCTTGACCAGGGGGGCAAGGGTTCAGGCAGTTTGTATTGATTAGCCAGGCGCATGCCGGGATGGGCGTAGCGTACGTGGAGGGTGGTGTTGATGGTGCTGTGGTGGTAGCTTGGCTGCCTCGTCTTGCTCGTGTGCATGATGATGATGATGATGATGATGATGATGTGAGGGCACACTGGCCTGGATGGATGACGCTTGTAACGTTCAGACAGAGGCAGCGAGAGAGAGCAACAGAGCAGCGACTCTTGATGGCGTGTTGTTGCCAGTGAGGACGGGATGGCATATCGCCCCCTTGGTGCCGTCTTGGTCGTCGACGTCGTGGGGGTTCTTGTTGCATCGGCGAGCGTGGGCTCAAACGGGTTTTTGCCGTGCCGGTCCCGCAGCCTCCATGATTAGCGAGGCGGAAGGCCCTCCATACGGCTATAGTGGGCTTGTATCATGCGCTGAGCTGTCGTGATCGTCATTTGCAAAGGTGCTTCTGTAGATTAACTTTGCGGTGGGGGCGAACGAGGGCGGCGGATCATTCGAAGCCTAGCGCACCGAGGAGCCTGTTGCGTCGGAGCGTCCCAACATAGATTGCTCCATTGCTTGCTGGCTGGCTGGCTTCCTGTGCTCCCGGTCGACCAGCCACTCCACGGCCCTTTTCGATTGATCGCCGTCCAAGCTGCTGCCGTTTTCCTTTTCCTGTCCTCACTCCCTCTCGTTCCATCACCTATTTCGGGACGCGCCCGCTACTTTTTTTTCCCTCCCGGCACCGTCCCAGAGCGCCACGCGCACAGCCACAATTACCACATCTCTCCATCCCTCCCCTCAGCGAGCGGCATTTTGGATGCCACTTTTCATCATCAATCACCACAACTCCTACATGGCCCGCTTTCTAAATGCCTCCCCATCCACCCGAGCTTGACAGTCATTGGCAGACCGGAGCCTGGTAGCACCAACCCCATATACCATTCCACTCAGCTTCTTCGTCGCTCGTGAAGCCCTTCCGCCATCATCCCCACTCACATCCACGTTGGGGTCCGCATCTCATCTCACATGACGTCCCACCCTCATTAGCAACCTCTGGTCGCTCGACTCCAACTCCCGCCATGGCAAACCCCGTTGCGCTCGCTGCCACCCAGGCCGCCGACGCCGCCGCAGCCGTGTGCAGTAATCTGTATCATGTCGTGAGGTTTGCGCAGCCCGCCGCTGACAATGCTGATATACCCGACAAAATCAGCACCGTAGCCCATTCTCTGGACACCATGGCCAAATTCTTCGTCGCTCAACCCGGCACCTCCGTCTTCTCGGAGCATGCGGTCCAGGATGCAAATGATTTGATTGCGCGCTGCGACGCCATTTTCACTGAACTCCGGCAATTGATCGAGAAGAGGTGGTACGAGGGCCGAGGTAGTCAGAAGGATTCGGCTGCGCCAGATCCTGAGTTGACGTGGCCCATCAGTGAGCAGAGTACTGGACTGTTGAGGCACCGCCTTGTGAACGTCGAGGATAGCCTGGCGTTGATGTTGCACATTCTGCATTTCGCCAACGTGCAGGCCCAAGGCGATCTGCCTGAGCGTGACCGCGAGGAAGAGCGCAACAAGGTTCGCGAACTGCATTTGCGCCAGCAAAACTCACTGGAAGCTCTAAAAGCTTTTGAGAGCAAGCTTAACAACAATTACCCTTCGGATGGTGAAGCCTTCCAAACCTCGAGTATTCCGTCGCGTGTTCCCACGATTGACTTCATTGTCAATACGCAAGGACCGAGTCGGACCCCACCTGCCGCGGGATCAATGTTCCGGAGAGCTACAGCCACCACTGTCGATCACTTCTCGCAACATTCGCTAGCTTCTGATAGCGACGATACTGTCACCGACGACGACGAGGACGACGACGAAGAGGGAGAGAGATCTTTCACCCAGGACGAGCTTGCCCAGTGCGCCGCCCATGTTCAGGAGCTACTGAAAGGTATTGGCAGTCTACAAAATACCTACAATGTCCAAACCGGAGGAAAAGCCAGGTATTGCCCCAGATTTAGAGTTCACAAGCTCTATAAGCGATTCCGCCGAAGATTTGAATCCGAAATGTCCGACCAGAAATCAAACACTGCCACCTCCGCTGTTCCCTTTCCTGGATTTCAACCACCCCAGACCTCCCATAATGACTTAGCCTCCCCAAGGTCTCAGATGGCAGCTCCCGACCTCCGATCAAATAGTATGTTATTCCCCGTCACACCCCGAATATGCATCGGGATCTCTTGTGTAACAAGGCCCCGCGATCCTGTCCACGCTCCGTATCAGCCCCGCTCGCTTTCAGCTGATTTGCATCTGCAATTTAGGTGTATACTCGTTTGAAAGTCCCAACCGCACTCTTGCGCCAGTGCAGGAGCTTCGTCGCACGCAATCTGTTGGAACTCAATCCCAATATGCCAACCAACTATTGAGCAGGCCTACACACAATGGCCTACCTTCGAATAGCAGAGATGAACGGGCTCTGCACCCCCACTTTCGTACCTCTGATACTAACCCTTCCACATCCACCATGAACATTTCGCATGTACAAAATGAAATAACCTCCCGGGAAAGCTCAAAGGAAGGAAGCCAAAGCGGTGGCGATCGAGACGGAGAATCAATATCTGGACGCTCAGCACCTATACACTATACAAAGACAGGCCGAATTTCGAAAGCGAAGAAGGGCCTCAAAGTCCATACTTGCAGCGAGTGTGGAAAGTCATTCACACGGGCTGAGCATCTCAGACGGCACCAGAAAAATCATGGTCCAGATCAGGTATGTATTCAAGGGTTCAGTGATAATCAAGATGTCGTGTCCCTTGCCGTCTTGAAGTTCCATCAACCGAGTTTTGGATGTCTGCGCAAACAGTACTGATTTTGTATCTCTTTCAGGTTACATGCGACTTATGTGGGAAAGTCTTTTTCCGGGTCGACCTACTCATGCGACATATAGAGAGACACAAAGACGGACCGCACCCCGCCTCTACAAATCAGCCCCTAGCTCCTTCTCGGGAGAACTTTGACGATCATAGATCAGCTATATATCCGGCACGTCAATCAGCTGACATGAATTCCGTGGAACCATCGCAAGCTTGGCGCTATGCGTGGGAAGAGCGGGACCGGGGATATATGCATACGCCCAAAAGAGTCTTATCAGGTGGAGACGAGCGCAATTTGATACACGAATCTGCACCTCAACCGCGAACTTTACACAGTGCAGCATCACCATCCAACCCTGCTCGTGTACAATCTACTACCTACGATGATACAGGCCGTGAATCCGGATGGCAAAACCCCAACAAGCGGAGACGCACGGAAGGTGATATTCATCGTGCGCCTTACAGTCCCCTGCACTCACCACCTAGCCCCTGGATCAAGGAGCATAGAAAACTGCCTCCTTTACCGTCACCCTTGCAAGCTACATACAATCAAAGTCCCTATAGCGGGCCAAGCGATAACGTCAAAGCACTTCGGTCGATATCGCCATCAACAGGTCCGACCTGGACACACGTCAACTCTCCGCAGAATTCCACACCTAGGAATAGCATTTCGCAATCAATACAACCTGCGCAGTCTTATGACGACTCTAGGAAACTTGCCAACTCCCAATCCTCGATGACTGACAACACGACACGAAGACGGCCGAGTGCTCATAACGTTTCTGCTACAACTTTAACCTCCTCATCTAAACCCGGATCTCTACAAGAAACCAACCACGAATCACCAAAGCACCGCCCAATCCCTGTTTCAAAGTCACAATCGACCTCACCCACCACAAACCCAGCACCCCGCATCTATCCCAACCCATTCCGCCCACATCAACGTCAAGTCAGGCTTGAAACGGATAGCGAAACGGGTTCCAGGAAGCGAAAACCAGAAGACAACAGCGTAGACGGTCAGCAACAGCAGCAACGATCCTCCATGTACACTCGCCATGCTCCGACGCCGCCAAGAGCCGATGGTGCCGGACCGCCAAATCCCGACCGCAGAGACGCCTCGTCGTCGTCTTACACAGCCAAGGACCGTCATGCCACGCCCGAACGGAGGAATCCGGAAAGTGAGGGCAAAAAGAAGGATGTTATGGATAAGCTTCTGGATCATTATACTGTGCCTAGTGGGGGAATTACTTCGTAACATCCACCCAATCCTTTTCCTCCTTCCTCTAAGCCCTTTCAGCCTTACTGAGTATTTCCGTTTCTCTATTCTCTTTTTTTCCACGCGTGTATATAGCACTTTTGTTCTTCACTTGATCACATCTGTACCTGTGTGCGTATGGTTCGGGGGTATAGGAGTTCTCCGGCCCTAGTCTCGATAGCGGGACTATCTGGCCTTTTTTCTGCTTCTTCTCTCCTCTTCCCCGAAGTTTTGTTGCTCTTTGCTACTTAGACTGCGATTGTATCTTCTTTTTATGCTATGCTATGCTTTGCTATGCGAATGAATTGGGAAAAAGGCTTCATTGCTCGGCGTTGGATATAGTGAAAAGGAACTTTTTTCTGTTTTATGCGTTTACAAATCGTTCCATGTGTGTGATGTGGCTTCCTTTACCTCCTTCCTCTTCCTCCCCCCTCACCATCATTTCGAGTGGTGTTCTTGCGTGATTGCCTTTGTTGGATTGGCCTTGTTTCTGCACGTGTTCTTTGATCTAGTATGGTTGGTGGTGGAATGTTTCGTAGTCTATAAAGGAGGTCTTCGATTATGTGCGGAGGGAGGATAAAGGAATAATGACAGCTGAGAGTGAATGGACAGACAGACAGACAAACCAAATGCCCAGCCTTTTTCTTCGTTTTCTCACAAAAGCAAAGTTCATCTTATTGTTGATTTGATTTTGAGTTTGAGTTTACGTGTTCCTTACACACAAGCGATGGTTTAAAGCGATTAAAACGAGCGATTACCAAATAGTTGAAACGAAAGTTCATCTTATATATGTGGTCTTTCCTCTTCCAAAGTCTTATTATTTGCTGGTTGGTTTTGGGGTTAAGTGGAAAGTTGCAACGTTTTCCCTTTTCGAGGAAATTACCCTTTTTCTTCTTCTTCTAATCTTCTTTTATTTATTTTCTTTGTGGTGGACGGTAGTAAACGTAGTATCTTGTAAAGAGCGTTAAGCCCGTCGCCTTTGGGGGTTTACTTATTTCTTAGGGCATCTCCATCGCAGTCGATATCGATGTGTTTTTTTTTCCTCGTTGGAAGATGAAGCGCTTCCCACCCTCAAAAGACTGATAAGAAGGATTTACAAAAACGTAGGCGAAGTATGCCCCAATTTTACACCGAAATTGCTTTATTTGTGAACATGAACATAACATGAACATGAAGCCTGTACATCTCGGAATTTCACTGATATACTGCAAATCTCTCTTCACGTCGCTTCGCGTGCCTGTTTGGAATCTAGCTGTGACGATTAACAGTGGGTGATGTCTTAATAATCTTTGAATTTCTTCAGTCCCTTAGTTCACGAGATTAGGTTTTTTTCTGGAGGGATGTGGAATTATCCCACTATTTTGAGTGGAGTGGTGTCATTCCTTCCTACTCTTCTTCTTCACACAACTCTCCTCTTCACACGGCTCACCTTCTTCCCCTCATGCCAACCCCGACCCCATTCCGCTCCTGTAATCTTGATTTTTCATTTTCTTTCTTTCGCGCGAACGGGAAGATTTCTCAAAGACATGTACGATGTAGCAGCACAACAATGCTACGCGCGTCAAGGTTCCCGCGAACTCTCCATCAAAGTGGGTATAAATAGTGGAGTAGTCTCTCCGTGTCTACTCCTCATTCCACCTCGCCTCTGCAAATCTCGGGATACCTACGATGAACCATAACACTCGGCTACTCCGACATACCGTCGTACGAGTTCGTTCATCGGGATGTCGGGAGGCGAAGGTAAAAATCCGTAGAGAGTGGAGAATGCAGAGATGGGGGGTTTTCCGTAGGGACCCGCGAACAGCTGATATTAGCCCGCCTGACTGTTAGATAAAAGGTGGGATCTTGATAGGCTAGGGGACCGGAGGGAGGGAACTTTATCACATGGTTTCGAATGGAATTGATCGGTGGAAAAAAAAAGATATTAACGGGTGGACTGGATCCTTCATTTCCCGTGTGTTTATGTCACGCTCGCTTGATGATTAGTCGCCGCTGTTTGTTCTGGGGGTCCATTTCTCTCTCCATCTCCCCCCGCTGTCAAGTTATGTATCCTGGTGTACGATCTTCTACAGGTTGGCTGCGCGGACGCGCGGATGGCGAAAAAAATTTAAAATTGTGGAATGATGTGCAAGAAAGTTCTAGAACGCTTTTCCGTTGTGTGGATTACCTTTGCTGCCTAAGCCATTGTAGTTTAACTTTTCGTGGCAATTAACATGACTGCGAGCGTATCATATTCTTTCCCCCATGCCCCCCCCCTTTCAAATACCTAAAACACGCTCAAAGAGTGCATGCGCGAAGAAGAAGAAGGTGCAGAAAGCGGATGAAATCCGGGACGAGCCGCCAAGTCGCAGTTTGATTGTTGATATATATTATTAGCCCGAGAGGAAGACGGTGTTTGAGAGTTTACGTTTAAATGAACGTGGAACCCTTGAATCGTTTGCGCTACTATAGCTACGTACCTGGACACTATTCGTGCAAATGATAGGGCTGGCTGGGTGGAGGCTTGGGCGAAGAATGTGGCCTTTTCCGCTGGGAGACGGGAGGCCTTAATGGTGGTCAGTGTCAGCTTGGGCATGTCCTTCAGCCAGGTATGTATCAAGAGAAATGCCCAACGTGAGGGCTTTGCAACACAAAAAGGGAAGCTGATGCTGTCGAGCGTTTTACCCCTCATGGGTTGACGGGAAGGAGGAGGCACATGTACAATATTGCAGCGTGAGTGTATAGATTGTGTTATGCGTGTATGCGTGCACCAAGCCCCCTCGTTCCGAGCATCCCGTGGTGCATTGCAGACGTCCCCCCGCTCAGCCTCTACTCTGACAGGATACGCAACAGGTGGCAGAAGTGGGTTTGATTGTTGTTAAGTTTTTGATTGTGATAATTCCCAGGGTCTGCGGCTCGGGAGACTGATGCTGTGCTTGTGCGTTTGCAACTGTACGCAGGGGAATGCAAGTCTCGGGCAAGACAAGCTGCAAAGGGAAAATGGCTTTGTGCATGCGTTTGCCTGCAAGGTTGGGCTTGGCTGATGGAGATAGAGTAGCGGGTGAGATGACACGCGGACTTGATCTCGGAAGCGGACCTTGTGTCGTAAATCCTGTAGTCGTTCTTTGGGCCAAATTGTACCGTACAGGCAGGACGGTGCTAGAGATTCTGGCTCAGCGACCGGCCCAACCTTCTGCCTGGTTTAATCAGCGAGCTTGCGTATGTACGCGGTACTTACGCAATGTGTTTCCTTGCTCGGCCGGTGGTCGTAAGCCCACAGTCAACAAACAAGACGGCACGGACTGAAACAAGACGTTTGCTCTGGCTGTCTGCTCGTCCATCATGACACACTCACTGCGACGCTGCGAAGCGGTCAGCGGCAGCCCATCTGATTGCCGTCACTCGTCGCCTGGCCTCAGCGGCGGTTGGGTGCACGCCCACGCACTGCGACAAGTTGCAAGTCACACTAGCGACGAGCGCATAGGGTCAAGGCACGCCGTCGACCGTGCCTACAGGCTCCAACCCACTGTTCCGAATTCTGGGCCTGGCGGATTGCCATTAGGTGGTTTTGGCCCATCTCCACCCTGCATTTCCCTAGCACCGCCTGTCCAAGGGAGCTACATTTCATCATCGGGCATCAGGCTCGCACCTGCACCCCTGTAGCGAAACAACCACCCTATATTTATTATAACCGTTGCGCCCACTGCTTCACCCGGATCCTAATACGGACTTTTGGACCCTTTGCACCGTACCCTCTCTCGCATCTATATAGCCAACATCGCCTCGGATTCTCTGTTCAAGCCTCAGGCATCAATCTCTTGGACCACACCACAAGTCATCGACAACACCCTCTACCAACTCAATCGATACGTCTTCGCTTCCCATCTCAAAAGTCTCTACACAACCAACCCACACCGACTCTTCCATACCAATACTTTTCATCATGTTCTCTTGCGTCAACTGTATGTCGTATACCTACCCATCGTCTCATGGCCTCTTGTCAACACGGTACTGACTCTCAATCTTCAGACGAACGTGGCTGCCGTGGTCGATGCAACACTCAACTTGGACGCTGCGACTCTTGCGTCACTCTCAACCTTCAAAGCCCTCGCTCAAACTCCCAATCATCTGCATCATCAGTTAGCAGCAGAGAATCAGCATCCTACTCAGCCCTGACATCTTCATTCGCCTCGCTCGCCCAGTCCTCGTCCGCTTCACCAACACGGAGCCAGTAAAGCACCAACTCTACGTGATGACGCACTTCGACGCGTACCAAACCGTCGTCGCCCTCACTACCATCACTCTTTACGTTTCCGACGAGTCAACGAATTCATTTACCGCTTGAGATTAGCGTTTTTCTACTTTGTTCGCCGTCGCGACAAATGTACACTTTCACCAAGTTATGCGCCTACCAGCAACCTTCGCTCTCGGCTACTTGTTCAAATTCTATCACCATTCTTCTAGGGCAGCATTTTTCGGGGGAGGATTTTTCTTTTTGGATTCATCAGGGCCGCGTTTACCAAAGATAGCATTGCATGTGGAGGGTTTCATTTCATTTCCTTCGGTTTCCACAAATGGGTGTTTTTTCCGGAATTAGGGTTTTTGCATTTTTCCGTTTGTATGATATACCACATCGTCAGGATACGATTAGCGCATCTGGATTTTTAGGCAAGAAACACATTTCCTTGTAGCATCATTAGGGTCCTCTTTTTTTTTCTTTCTTCCCATTGTTAGATCCCAGTACCCAGCAACTGTAGCATGTCACCCCTCATGCTACTCAGGTTGTCAGCCTTCTGAAACCAGCTACCATATATAGAAACCTCTACACAATTCCGATGGCATCGTTCGAGAAAACCGGAAAAGAGAAGCAAGAATTCTCCAGTTTTCAGTCTTTGAGATTCCCCATCTTTCATTTCCGTGCGAAGAGGAAATTCGCACGTCTCGGACTTTCTTAACATTAAAGTTATCATCCCCCCACTCCACCCACAAGAAACAGTCTTTATTTTATTTTTTTCACGAATGCCATGTCACGTACCCCTCCCCCCCTAAACCCCCAAGAACAACCAAAAAAAACCTGCTCAGCAGACCTAACCCATGATGCATGGAGCCGACGAGTAAAGGACAAAAAAATCCAGATCCCATAGAACGTTTCTCGATCCCCACAGACGTTCGATTGCTGAGGTCTAGCCTAGGCCGCGCCAAAACAACTAGCGATCGCCATAGAAATTCTAGATCTCCAGGGATGGGCAAATACAAAGTGGACATGCAACGTGCTCATGAGCACACCCCTGTCGTGTTACTCTTTAACCCTTTTGCTCGTGCTACGTATGATCATCTTTTTTGCTCTTCGCAGGGTCGAACTTGTTATAGGCATGGGGTTTTCCTTAATGCGATTGATGTTTTGAGTCGCGAGACGAAAATGGCCCACCGCGAATTCTTTTCTTTTCGCAACTAAGACCATATCGCATTCTTGAAGGGCATGCTGAATGGGAAAGCTCGTGTGGTTGTTGATGATATTTGCTGTGTTGCCATGTACCTGCGAACGAACCCACGAACACAGCAACAGTGCGTACCGGTTAAATTACTTCGTCACCCTACATATGCATCTCCATTACAACGTGATTACATTGATATCATATGTTGAGTGCCTTCGCGCTTCTCGCGAGAGACGTAGTTTCTCAATCATGTCCTCTTCATTTCGTCTTTTTTTTCTTCTTTGTTAATTTCGCATTACTGCAGAAAAATAAGACTAGCACATGTAACCGTTCCAGCCACCACTGATGACAGTTTTCGGCCTCCCCCCCCAATGACGTTCCATCAATCTTCTGCGAGTCAAAATCCCGAAAAAAAAGAGAGTCCCCACAAGTCCCCCATCAACCAAAACGTATTATTGCACCCATTGATCCCCCAAGGATTCCCATTTCACAGAAAAAAAGAAAGTAAGAAAGAACCTGGGAGGAGTTAAGGCGAGCAGGACAGAGAGAGACAGGACGATGTCGGTGACCCAGAGACAACGGCACGCAGATCGCTAGGATCCCTAAAAGATCCAGACCAACCGGACCACCGACGATCAAATCGCTTTCGAGACAAGACAAAGAGGACAGAAGAAAAAAAGGGACCCTATTGTCGAGTCAACAACAAAAACCTACCTGCCAGACCTGCCATTGTGGAAATAAACGGGCACGGCTTTCTAACTCCATGCAGCAAAAGATCAGAGACGGCATTGATGCTAAACTGTTCGCAGTACCTTGCTGTACTGGTTGGTGCTCGTATTGTCGAGTAGGTGGAAGAATCGATTCTATAGTCAGTTGGGCCTCGATTCCTTCCATTGACCCAGTCTGTCCTTCTGTCCTTCTATCCTTCTACAGTAAAACGTAGCTGCTTTTTTCCATCCTTGACAATGATGATGATGGATGGGAGGATTAGAAGTGGAGTTCTTCGCTCGCGCTCGCGCTCGCCGCGTGCGCCAGGTGCGGATAGACGGACGGCGGCGTTTTTCGTTCGAACGTTTTCTTGCCCAGTGTTCTCACTCACTCGACTGTGGGAAATGCGTGGTGACGCGCGTGGCGCTTTTTGGGGAGGTATGCCGAAAAAAGATTGGTCTCGCCTTTGCTGTTATGTGTGGGGCGGACATAATGCCATACCTATGCTGCGCTCTCCATTCCCATACCTTGGTCCGCTTATGTGCGTCTGGGGTGCTAAGGGTGGGGTTTGCTGATTTACGAAAACCGTCGATTTTTCTTCTTCTCTCATTCATTTCAATTGGGGGGAATGGGGAGGAAAATTTTGGTTGGAGATGGAAGTAGGTATCCGAGACTTGTCTTCTGTGTCACTGTGAAAAGGGCCTTTCTCGGGGGTTCTGTCGTTCGTGTTCTATTGTAGTCGCTACGCCAATCGAAAGTGGTGAGAATGATTCGATATGAGATGCCGTATGACTAGGTCGTCATACATAGTACAATACACCAATTCTACCCGTGTATGCACGCTACTCTGTGACATACATGGAGTATACGATGCCGCTGGCGGAAGATAAGACACAGATATCGAGATTGCCATAGGGTTGCCGGTATCCGGTCTTCCTACGGAACCACTCGCCGTAAGCGAATCCATTACACTTTATCGACTAGTCAGCCGTGCATGCACTTGTATATCCGTATCCGGCCGTCGCTTGTGTTTCTTACTACACAATTCGCAACTTGCAAACATGTTTGTAGAATCTGTGGGGTCCAATTGGGAGAATGGAAGGATTGCAATCATGATCAGACCTCAGCCTCGGGCTGCACAGTATGCATGCGTGTCCTGTCTGTTTGTCTGTATTGTCTGTCCCTTCTTTCGGTGAAATATTCCATGGAGAGGCCTCAGAAATCAGGTTTTCGCTTACCCGTAGACGAAAAGGCATACATTGTGCTGCATGCAGCATACCAGGGAAAGGAATGTAGAGGGGTAGGATTTATTACACCTTCCATATGTGCGTGTATGAATTGCGTCATGTTGCAGTGATTTGATGCATGGGTTGTTGTAGTTGGCGTTCATTGTTACTTTATATATCTGCGTGTATGCGTCTATCGTGGCAGTGGTTCGTGGGGAGTGTGTTCAGGGACTTGGAGTACCTAAATTTGGGAACTTGATGGATTGAACGAAAACTTGAAAAACTTGGTAGTTTTTTTTTAGTTTTTTAGTTTTTTTTTTTTTTTTTTTTTTTTTTTTTTTTTTTAAAAAAAAAATATGGGTAAATCTCATATATCGTGGCAGTGCCTCGTTTTCGAGGACGGATACCTCCAAAAGCAGAATGCGAAAAGCGACAGAGCTGAACAAGTTCCCAGTGCGAAAGGACCAAGTTGTAGGTAAAACATGACTGCATTATCTTACAGGTAGCCATACCCGGCTGCAGCAGATTGTATCATAGGTCAGCATCTAATCAATCGATGGCTATCATACCTGAAGCGCACACAATCAGTATGACTCGAGCATCCCACTTTTTCAACACTTGATCAACTCATTATTCATTCAAGGAGAGATGTTTACAAGCATGTGTCATAAGGCTTAGACCACAAACTGCACCCACAGACTAGACATAGAAACCAAGAAGCAATCTCTCGAACCCCCACTCCCCTACGCACGTTTTCCCAACCTCCCTTTGCACTAACCACTAGGAAAAGCCCCCTAGAGTTTCATCCCCGTAGTCATTCCACACAAGTTACCCGCCATTTAGGTAGTCCTCTAGCAAGCGTGCTCAGGCGGCTACATGCGAGCGAGGGCTTACATAGTACGCGCGCGCGCATCCCGCAGCTTGACGTCACTAGAACCCGGCCCCCCCCCTCCCACCGCCCCTAGACGCGTACCATACTGTGCAACAATTTTCCTGTTCGCCTGGAAGGAAAGTAAACGATAGGCCCGATTTCGGAACCTATCCGAATCCCCGTTTGCTCTGATCTACTCGCGTTGAAATGAAGCAAAGATGGTGAAACTACAGTGGGTTGGATCGGGAAATTTTTCTAAGGGCGGTGGGGAGGAGGTTGGTATGTTTGATTCCCTATTTCCGCTACTGGGTCTAAGGAGCGAGAGATGGAGGTCATGTTGAAACCAAGAGATCGAGAAAGAGAGAGATCTGTGTGTTGTTTGGTAGTCTAGCGGGAGGCGGGTAGATTGCCGTGGTGGCGGCGGGTGTTTGAGGGGATCGAAGATCTGTTTCTAGTGCGGATGTTTCGAATGCGATGAATGTGAGTTTAATATAGGGGGAGGTGGAGGAGGGCTGTTTCAAGGGTGCTATCTCCAGATTTGCGTGTGATTGAGGTATGGATTGGCAGATTTGGTGGGTGGAAGATCTCGATGTTTCATTAGATTGGTGGGGATTGCTGGTAAAATCCAAAGCTGATGACAGTAACCACGTGATTGGATTTATCGATACTCACCGGCTGGTTGTTAATGCATGGGCGTGAATGTGGTACGTAGGTGTTTGGTGTTGCAGCCCACGATCTGCTAGAACTTGTCTCTTTACGGAGCACTGAGTGCAAAGACTTGGAGGTTCTGTGTGTAGCAGTGCTTCAATCATATTCAATATATGTGAGGTTGATGTTTTCAAATTTTGGCCTTCATTCAAGTCTGAAGGGGACAGGGGAGGGGTGATGAAGCTGGGTCTCTGGGGTCAGGTCGACATTCAGAAAAAAGTGACGTGCGTCAAGTTCTTTCACATACTGGAAACGACATGAACTTGCAAAGACAAAGACAAGGGGAAAAAAGAGTATTCTACAGAGTAGCATAGAACTATGTATAGCTATCAGCGAAGATAGCAAGAAGCATGGTAACATTGAATATGCATTTGGTCCCGCACAATTGCATATCCTCGAAGATTGCTCTAGCTCTAAATCCGGTAAAAACGCTGCTAGATGTTTCCATAGTTACAATAAATCTCAACGTTTCGATGAACATGAACGAAGATGTGAGCATTACGAGTGATGATTGGAATCAAGTCAATTAACAATATACCAAAACTATTAAGGCGACGAAGACTCAAGCGATTAGGCGATGAAAATGTCAACGGTACACAAAAGGCTCCAAATCATCTCCTCAGCCAAGCACTCAGATACCAAGCTGTGAGCGCAGCGCCTACTACTGCTATAACCACAGCATTGCCCTTCTTCGTCAGGCCTAGGTATGCCAGCGTGCCTACAACGAGCTCCCATCTTCGAGCTGCGTCCTGTCTAGATCTCCAGCTGGGGCTGACGGGGAAGGGGGGGTTGACCCGAACATCATTCGGGTTCGAGTTTTGAGGTAGCGGTCGATCATCAACGCTCACGGAAAGTGCGACTGGGCGGTGGTCGGTTGTTGGCTGGACCGGAAGTGCGGTATAGATATGTGCTTCCAGCTTCGCGGGAAGAGGGGGTGGTAAGAACAAAATGCGATCACACCAGCTCGGATAACGATGCCTCGCCCAGTCGAACTGCTCGTCTCTGTCTGAGGCAGAACGCTTGCTGTTCTCTGAGAATTTGCGGACGGAGTATTTGTACGTGGGAGGAAAATTGATGGGGAGCTCTTCGAGACTGTGGAGCGTTCGATCAGCTTCTTTCTCGCGGCTTAGTTGGTCCCTTTTGAGTAAGTGTGAAAAATGTTCCCGAGCGGACTCAATAGGAGTAGGTTGAGGATAGGTCTTGTAAGAATCGGACATGGGTGGTTGATCAGAGGTGCGGTAATTGAGATCCCCGGAGAAGAATAGGTGGCTTCCTACAGCGAACATGGCATTGTTGTCTGATGGTGGAGTTTTTGAAGACGCAAGTGGCATTTGTTGGCTAAAGCTATACAACGAGTCGTAATCAGTATGGAACACCATATTGCGCACAATGTTTTCCCAGTCCTGATTACGAGCTTCTACGTTTTTCTCGGCGGGGGCAAGGTGGGCAGCAGCAAAAGCCAAGTTGAGCGTGTCGTCGGTATCGTCGGATGACAGTCCGATGCGCATGCCAACGGCACCTTTGTTCCCCATATTCCAGAAGCCTACGCCCACAGCCGCTGCTTGTATCCATTGTATCCTTTGAGCGACGCGCGGTTTGGCAAATATCAGTAAGGCAGTCATGCCCAGGCTTCGGGTCGCCACGTGTTGAAGCTGTTCGCTGCCATTGCTACGTAGGTCTGTGGCCAGATGAACAGTGGTAGAGACACGGTCTAGGTAAGGTTTCAAAAAGTTGCCGCCAAGGAAGGAGTCGGCGATGGGTGCGACCTCTTGGAGTGATATTGCGACGACATCTGGTACGGCAACACCGGTGGGAAGAGCGTCAAAGAGCGAGGGGGCCAGGTACTCGGGATTCACCAGCTCGCGGCCGCAGTTGAAGGTGATTATGTACAGGCTGAGCATCGGATGCATGGGAGAGTAGGGCTGGAGGGGAACCCCTATTTCTGTGGGATTGCGGTCAGTGAAGTATTTTGTTGAGGCCGATCATTGCATAAAGTGGCTGACGGCCGTCAACAAGGCGGCGAAACAAAGAACAAGATTACGCACACGTACGAACGGCGCGTGTTGGCAGGCCAGAGGGGAAATGGTATAGTATTGCGGGATGTAGATAGGAATAAACACCTGTCGATGAGGTTTCCGAGCTACATACATGTGGTAGTGCAGCGTTTGGCGGGGTAGCACTCCAGACTCGGTGATGTGCTGAGCGAGGGTTCAACACAAGCAGACGGCGACACCTCGAACGCTTTTTTCTGTGGATGTGCGGGAAGCTCTGTGTCAGGATCCCCCACACCGAGTGGAGTGGCGTGGGAGCATATGAGGAGATGTCCGAGCTCCCCGTCGAGGCCAAGGCTCTATGACGTTCCCCACGCTCCACGGACGTTCCTGTGGCAGCTCTCCAGGTGCTGCACATAACATTTGTCGGTGTCGAGCTTGACACGCTGTTATTTTGCTTTTCGCCCTTGCTCACCGACCATTTGCCTTCCAAAACATTGCTCCCATCACTCAATGCCCCAGCGGCCTTGCTTACTCACCTCTATCCGTCACCTGCATTCCGCTTGAGCACGGCTGCGAGCTGTTGATTGGCTTCGGCTTTCCGAGTACAGCTAGGTAGGTTCACGATAGTTTGACTCGTACACACGTGGGTGGCAGAATCCCCAACTTGAGCCATCAATCCATCCCCAGACCGCTATCCTCCTCCCTTCCTCAACTCACATCCTCGAACCCCTTTCCCAACCTCAATTGCATCCCACCGCCATGTTCAGGCTCAATGTTGCCCGCCAATTCGTGCGAGCAGCTCGTATGCAGCCTGCACTAGCTGCACCCAGAGCTATTCAACCAGCTGCAGCTCCGGTGCGCATGTTCTCTTCATCGCCCTTCTCACGCAAAGACGATTACAACCGCGACGACGTCGATGCAGCCACCACAGCTGGCGAGCCCGGCGAGAGTGGAGCTCACGAGGGTCAATATGCGCGTACGCAAGATAGCATCCGCGTTGAATATCCTGAGGAAGAGGACCTTCCACGCTCTCAGCCAGTTCAAGGTCGAGGTGGTGTTCACGACAAACGCACCCTGGGCTCCTTTTCTCTCGAGGGGCGTGTGGCTGTGGTCACGGGAGGTGCCCGCGGCTTAGGCTTCGTCATGGCGCAAGCTCTGGTCACCAGTGGAGCCGACGTCGCCATCGTGGACATGAACAAGGATGAAGGTCAGCTGTCAGCTAAGAGCCTTATCGACACCTTCAAAGCCGAAAACCCGGGAAGCTCCAAGTAAGTCCTTCGCCATTCCAACATTGTTGTGCCATTCAACTGACACGCGCACTCGATAGGATCCCCAAGGTTACAGCTCACTTCTGCGATGTCTCCAGCCCGACTTCGGTCAACCAGTCCCTGACGGAGATTTTGAAAGAGCATGACAAAGTTGATCATTTGGTCACCTCTGCTGGTTTCACCGAAAATTACGATGCCATCTCGTACCCCCACGATCGGATGCAGAAGCTGTGGGGTGTCAACGTCGATGGCACTTACCTCTACGCTGTAGCCGTGGCCAAACATTTGATGAGCAGGAACTCTCCAGGCAGCATCGTCATGATCGGTAGCATGTCCGGTGCCATTGTTAACGTGCCTCAACCCCAAGCACCATACAACGCAGCCAAGGCAGCTGTGCGCCATCTCGCATCCAGTTTGGCAGTTGAATGGGCTAGCGCAGGCATCCGCGTGAACTGCATTTCCCCTGGATACATGCTTACAGCTTTGTGAGTATCGTGTGCTTCCCTCTGTGGAGATATGCGCTGATGAGAACCCAGGACCAAGAAGATTCTCGACGATAACCCGGAGCTCCAGAAGCAATGGACATCCCTCATTCCCGTCGGAAAGATGGGTCGGCCAGAGGATCTCATGGGTGCCGTCACCTTCCTTATCAGCGACGCCAGTCTCTACGTGACGGTAAGTACATAAATGGAGGTCTATACAACCTTTTGCAAGCTGCTAATACCAGTCCAGGGTGCGGATCTGCGCGTCGACGGGGCCTACACCTGCACGTAAGCGTGGACAGGGCAATGTCCCGGAGGGTACCAGGCGTTCGAAAAATTGTGTGTTTGATTTGCGAGGCCAGTCTCGGCTGGCGGAACAGGGAATCTTGGCCTGGAAGCCAGCTAAAATGGAGTTTAAAGCCTGCACATGTACAGTAGTCGTGGGAATTTAGAAATGGCATGGTGAATCTCCTTTCCCGGTACCTAGGTTCCAGTCTCAGGCGTGCCAATGTCCGGTGATGTCCAAATGAACCACAATTGAAAATGATTTAGCGGTTATGTAAGCAGCGCCATTAAGGTGGGGACCGTGCTTGCCCAGCTGCCGCCGCAGGTGAGACCCTCTAGTCGCTCCAGCCCTATCCTGCGTTCGCATGCTTCCCCTCAAGCTGACCGACCAGTGAACGCATATCGCACCCACCTTGTTCCCGCCATGAGGTACACGTCTTTTCCGTCTTTTGCATAGTTCCATTCGTCATTCTTCCTCTAGACTCGTCGCGGTAGGCCATCTGTAGCAGCCATGTTCGCCCTCTCGAACCTGGTGCAGAAGGCTCAGCAGTTCATCGAACCGACGCTCAACATAGCTGGACCTACCACCTCGAATCAACGTCCAACGAAAGCCACACTCTTCCGCCACCAATTCCGCCTCCCCGATTCCCAGAATCCCCTGCAAGAGATCACCGCCGAACTCACTCTCTCCCCCCACCACACAACGCGGGGCTCCTCCGATGATCCGGACAAGGAGCGAAGTCAGGGCAACCACTACGTTGGGAAGCTACATCTTAGCGAACAGTACCTTTGCTTCTCCACCCAAGCCTCTAGCTTCGCCAACACTGCGAGCTTGAGTTCCTCTAGCAGCTTCACTGGCCAGACCCACGGAACGGGCCCTGCAGGGAATGGCTTTACACTGCCGCTGTGCGCAATTCGGAGGGTGGAACGGCTACATAGCCAAAGTTACATGTTTGCTTTGGCTATAACCACGTGGAATGGTATTCCGGATGTCAAGGGAAAACCTCCCAGTGGGCAGAAGCTTACCATCCAGCTTGCCGGGTCCCGACCAGCTTGTGAGCGGTTCTGTGATGGACTGAAAAAGGGTCTTCGGGAAGGAGTCAAGGAGGTAGAGAACCTCAGAAAGATCGTCCGCGATTGTTACACCGAATATCTCCTTGATCTGGATGACGACAAGAAGGGTGGTGGGGAACAAGCAAAAACGACCAGAGAACACCCTGATACGGGCCTCGGTCTGATATTCAGATACCCTGGAAATGCCAGGAAATTGAGAGACGCAACTAAAATCAGACTGTGGAAAGAGTATCTTCGAGGTATGTCTGCCCATCGCGCAGAAGAGTCTCCATACTGACAGTCACAGAAAACGGACGTAACGTCACACTCATCCGACAGCCTACCTTCCACAAACTCATCCGAGTTGGTCTCCCCAACAGACTACGAGGTGAAATATGGGAGCTTTCTTCTGGCTCATTCTTCCTTCGCTTACAAAACCCAAAACTTTATACCGAGACGCTGGCCCGCTTTTCAGGTCGAGACTCGCTTGCCATAGACGAGATTGAGAAGGATTTGAATAGAAGTCTTCCGGAATATCCAGGTTTCCAAAGCGAAGAAGGAATCGGCAGGCTGCGCAGAGTCTTGACCGCTTATAGCTGGACAAACACTGACGTTGGTTATTGCCAAGCAATGAATATTGTTGTGGCCGCTCTGCTCATGTATGTTGTTCCCCTCTATTGGTTCTATGCTCTTCTAACATATCCAAGCTACATGTCTGAATCACAGGCATTTTTCCTACTTTCCATTCTGTGTGACCGCCTTTTGCCCGGCTACTACTCCACAACCATGTATGGCACTCTGCTGGACCAGCGAGTTTTTGAGTCACTGGTGGAGAAGACCATGCCGATATTGTGGGATCACCTTGTCAAGTCTGACATCCAACTTTCTGTTGTATCATTACCCTGGTTCCTTTCGCTCTATATCAACTCCATGCCACTTGTTTTCGCCTTTCGTGTATTAGACGTTTTCTTTCTCGAGGGCCCTAAGGTTCTGTTTCAAATCGGGCTGGCAATTCTCCGTATCAATGGAGAGGAATTGCTGGACGCCGCTGACGATGGCACTTTCATCTCAGTGCTCAAATCGTACTTTGCTAGGCTGGATGAATCCGCGCACCCCAAATCTGAGAATCCAAAACTCCGCGCGGTCACGAGGTTCCAGGAACTCATGGTTGTGGCATTCAAGGAGTTTGCAGGTATAACCCAGAACACCATTTCCGAACAACGTTCAAAACACAAAGGCGCAGTCCTCGAGAGCATTGAAAGTTTCACGAAGCGTACATCGATTAGGAATCTTGGGCCAGAAAGCAAAAAGTTGAGTGTGAACGATCTGGGTTTTCTCTACGATAGATTCTACCAGGTGCTGTATGATCGAGAGCAACGTGCCGAGATCATGCACCAAGAGGCGGAACGGAAAGCGAAAGCGGGGAAAAGCAAAGCCACTGAGATTGTGGCTGGATTTTCCGCTGGCAATGTAGAGAAAGGAAGGGTTGCGCTTGGCCCAAGCCCAACACAGATGGACTACGATGGGTTTAGAGAGTTTCTAGCAAGTAAGTTATACGCAACATCCAGTGTGCATGAATCTGCCGATTAACACCATGCAGGTATTGCAAAATGGGCGATCACCGACTCACCAAGCTCGCCACCAGAGTCGAATGGCGCCTCGCATTCATATTTTGGCGGCAGTACCAGGAGCCGACCGTCCATGTCGCCCTGGGGATCAGGTCCGGAACCCGCAGAGCACGACTTCATGAGACGGCTGTTCCGACGCTGGGATACAGATATGGGTGATTCTTTATCTTTGCAGAACGTTGTAGCAGGGTTCGCAGCGGTCAAAGGTTCCAGCGACATCATGTCGAACATTAGCTACTTTTTCGAGCTCTACGATGATGATGGCGACGGTCGGGTTGACCGTGAAGGCATCTTAAGAATCTCCGAGGCTCTGCTGTTCCTATCTCGAAGAGGACTGAACGAGGCGAGCCCATCCCAATCGTCGAGTGACATTACGGCTGCCGACAACCCGGAAAGAACCACCCGCGATGAACAATTTCTCAGCAGTGTCTCTGCTTTTATCAGACGCTGTTTCGAGTATGCTGATCCAGACCATCCTTCTAATCAAGGGAACGATTCGGTCGGCGCAGCAAAGGAAGACCTCGACAGCTTTGCCATCGGCGATGATGAGGACGACCTCATGGACTTTCCCCCTGAACCCGAGTCCCCGGCCAAAGATAAGCTTAAGTCACCGGTAACGCAAGACAAGCCTAAGAACACGGAAGATGAACATCTGGCGCCTTTGGAGAGAACTACTTCGGCCGAATCTAATGTTTCCGGGAGGACAGAGAAGGCCAAAGCCGCCAACGCCGCTTTGGACCCCAACAAGCCACTATACATTACTCTACCGACCTTCCGTATGGTGATTCTGGCTGATGAAATCCTCGAACAATTTTTTGAAGTTGGCTTCTCGTCTTCCTTCCGTCTCTCTGATACGCCACTAGCAAATTCTGGAAGATCTAGTTCTGCTAACCTGACCACGTTCTCCAATGCTGGAAAGCAAGTCGCTGCCGCTTCAGCAGGCATGGGCGGTGTCATTGGTGGCGCCGGGGCAGGCATCGTACCCCCAGGAAAAGGATTGAGGGGTATGTTAGACAACATTGTCAGTGACGGCATGCGTGTTGCTGCGGAGGTTCGACGGAGAATGGATGAAGCACAGCAAGAAATGGACAAGGAGGCAAGACATAGCCGAGAGGATGAAGACGAAGAAGAGGAAGCGCACGCCAAAGATGCCGATTTACTCGAAGGGGCTGAGACGGCTGGTGTAGATGCAGCAGCGAAGGAAGCCATTCCAGATCTGCTCTCTCCAGATGGAGGAGCGAGCGTGGGCGAGGTCAAGACCACCCGGAATAGAACTGCCAGCGATGCGAGCAGAAGGGTATTGGAGTTTGAGCGATAGTCGGCGTGCTTGCGGTACCATTTACACTTTTCTTTTGCAACAAACCATGTCTTGGTGGGGAACGGAAATGGCGCTGGGACGATTCAGTCAACTAGATGTCGATTTCGACATCTCTTACAGCTCGCTTTCTTCGCTTTTTGCTATCATCATTATCACTCGTCTAAGGGACTCCCATATACTGCTAGATCTGATGAATCCATGAAATGTTTATAGTTATACTCTTGTGAATAGAAGTCGGTGATGTGTGTACTGGAGGTGTTGCATTTTCTTCCTACTGCGATGATACTGCTGACATGGCCATGCCTTTCTTTCTTCAGTGTGCGTCTGTGCAGAAGGGCGGAAAGGAAGAGGGACGAAGAGCCATGTATACATTCAATCATTCATATACCAGACCGTGAATCTAATCTACAGAGAACGTACGTATACGGAGAGGAGTTATCATTACGGAAAAACCACCCATCCACATCGCTATTGACCCCCACCAACACCGCAAAAGAAACCAAAAAAAAAGGAATATCCACAAATCGTAAAAAAGACCCAAAAAAGGCAAAACCAGATCGCCAATCCCCGCATTCACACCCTGCCATCCAAACCAAAAAAAAAAATTCTCTTGCAAGAAAGATCCAACGTGAAACTATCTTACCCTACCGAGGCCCAAAAGCCAGCTTGGCCTGCCCCTTCTCAACCCCGCCGCCGTTCCCACCCGGAGGCCTCCCCCTCCCCCTCAAAGGTTTTGACCCAACAGGAGGCGTCTTCTTCGCCGAAGCTTGGGCTTGAGCTTGAGCCTGTGCTTGAGCAGCAGCAGCACGGTCCTGCTGACGCATTTCCTTGGAGAGATCAATGGCGTAGTGATAGTCTGTGTGTTCTGGCTTATCGGTGGTGGGGAGGTGCATGTTGCATTTGTCGCAGAAGTACGTTTTGATTTCTGGTTGGGCGAGCAGGGAGAGGGAAGGGTTTGGGAGCGGGGGTTGGTGGGATGGAGGGGAGTGAGAGGGGGAGGAAGGAGGCTGGGGTTGTGCTGAGGGGGGTGTGCTGTTGGTGTCGTTATTGATGTGAGTGTGTGATTGTTGTTGTTCTCTTGGAGGAGGTGTGGAAGGGGTAGTTCGGGTTATGGGGATTGCTTTGTCAGGGTTTTGTTGGGGGTGTTGTTGCTGCTCTCTGTCTTCTGAGGGTATCCCGAAGGCATCGTCGTCGGCGTCGTTGTCGTTGATATCGTGTAATGTTTCTACATCCTCTTCGGTGTCTTCCTTGGTAGATTCCTGGTGAGCTCTCATGACAGCCCTTGCAGCGTCGAACTCGGTCTTCTCCTTACTCGGTGGGCCAAAGAAGTTTTTGATGTTGCCCTTGGTGCGGCGGCGTTTGGCGGGAGGCTCGCCACCACCGACGGTGGAGCGATTGGATGAGAGCATGGCTTTTGCTTCGGCGCCTCGGACAAGAAAGCTCCCGATGCCCTTGTTGTTTGTGATGCCCTCCTCGAATCCGCCAACGCTGAGTGAGAGGTTGATGCAAGGCCACGCCCTACCATCTACCACGACCTGAGCGAGGAGGTTCTTTGCTAGATCGAATAGTATAGCTTCTGAGAGGGGTTTCCCTTGAGGAACGGGACTCCCGCGGCTACGCATTTGTGTGCCCTGGCGATGGTGGAGAGTGATAGTCTTTGGTCTTCTTTTGTTCTCCAGCACACCTTCTTCCACACATCTCGAGAAGATATCTGCGACGAAGATGCGCAACCACCGTACACCCTGTTCGAACGAATTGATGGCGGGACGGAACGATTTTGCCGAAAGCATGCTCTTGATTTGTGTGCGCGGATTGACTTCGCTATGATCTTCCCCTCGAATCGTACTGTACAGCCACGAGCCCGTATCATCGCCTAACCGCTTCAACTGCTCCAACGGCTGCTCCAACAGATCCGTGACCTTGTCCGTGCCGAACATGGCCACAGCCTCGTCTCCCAGCTTCCCACCCAGCATGCGGATCTTTGTGAACTTCATCTCGCCCAGGAAGTGCTTGATGGCACGACTTCGGATGACGGTTTGTTGGTTCGGTTTCTTGTGTCCTGAGCCCAGTTTCGCAATCATCTTGTTCTTTGAAATCCCACCAGAACACGTATATCCCAACTGTTCTTTGACCTGCGCCCTAACCCCACGCACAATCTCCGAGGCGATGGCTATGCATACATCGTCCCAATCCGGATCCTCCATCTCGCCGTCGTCCTCCCCCGTATCCACCAGCGCATCAGCCTTCCAATCCAGCACTGTCGTCGGCACCTTGGGCAAGTACTCGCTCGGATCGCTATACGGCGGCGGACCATTCAGCTCCGGATACCTCTCCAAAAGAATCGTATGCACCTGCGCACTCAAGTCCATAAACACCTCATCTATACTCGCCTTCTCAACCCGCTGCTCCTTCTCCGGAAGCGCTTCTTTGATACATTCCAGAATCTTCCTGCTTTCAGTGCGATACGGGTCCAGAGAAACTTTATGCGTTCCAATATGTTTGAACGCGTCCTCATGGTAGGCCCACTTCTCATCGCCCTCTTTCCAAGTCGCCACGTGCTGGAGTATGAGCTCTGGACACGCTTTGAGCGCCTCTGTGCTTGTAATATGGCGATTCAGACCGAATGCGCGAGCGGGATAGTTTATAGCGATGAGACCTTGCCACTGCTGGACTGCTAGGGGTTTGGTAGGGTCGATTCCGAGACGTACGGTCTCGCATTGCGCGTAGAAGGCGTCGAGATCGACATGTGCGATTACGCGGAGTGGGGTTTGCGGGCTGTATGATTTGAGCTGGTGGAGTTGGCGGTATGTGAAGCGTGATTTGGGGGTGCGGCGGGGAGACGTGATGGAGAGCGGGGAAGAGGCGAACATGGGTGTCTGCGACGACATGATGGGAAGAGTTTATGATTTGCGAAGCTACGACATATCCGATATTGTCAAAGTTGAGGTCGGGGGTAGGAATGGAGGACGCGCCAGGGTTACGTGTTGGCAAGGCTAATTGCAGTAAAGGCGATGGGATTGCGAGGATCGCGGGTAACTACGCGTCGCGTGGTCCCGGGACCGATCTCGAGCATGGAGATCGCGCTAGCTCGATTAGACATATGGCTTTTGTCATTTGTTACACCACACCGCCATACTTGAACACCATCTCAGCAGCGGTGAAAGGTAAGTGCGAGCCAGATCTCATCACTCGACTATTCATTTCTGCGATATTATCAAAACAATCTTCAAGTTCCAAAGCCTCATGGAAACCAGGGAAGAGAAATGTTCATGAATCAGGAAGGTATTCCAACACCAAATCCCTCAAAGCAAGCACCACAGAAGAAGTCGCAAGACAAACCAAAGAGCGACAAAGAAGTACATCTAACCCCCAACCCAACCACTTTCACGGCCCATCGCACATAGCCACGGGCATCCCACGAAAACGGCCCGACTCCCATTCTCAGGTTCCCAACCCAAGCCCAAGACGTAAAAAGCTGCAAAGCTGCCCATCACATGGTTAGACCCACAGTCTCACGTCATAGGCGACTCGCAAAACCTCCCCGTTCGATGTTACCTCTGTGTTGTGCGGATTCCATGGTGTGTTACTGAGGTGATTCTTATCTTTCTACTGTCAAAATTTGAAGCACGGATCCCTAGGTAGATTTGAATGAGTTTTGAGTGAATTAGATGGGTAGTCATGTGTACACCCCCGAAGCTTTTACTACGTGTAGTCTTCTAATCAATCTATTAATCAATCGCGAAAATGATAAAGTTGATTACCGTTGTTGGTGGTGTGAAGTACTTACACAAACACACTTCCATCATCTATCTACCCACACTCCTAAGGGTTGGAGCACATCTTTTCCACCAGAAAAAAAAAAGATGCAAGAATAGGCGATCGACTTTCGCGGGCATACATAGCACACCTACCGGCCTTGCATGGTACTTTAAATCCGCGCGAATCAAATCATCACTCTGCATGGTTACCTATGTAATCTGGTCATCATTGGCTCGAAAAAAGGCATCCAGGACGACCTCACAGGGCCATGGCAGCCGACATGTGAAAGTCAAAACCATGCATGCATGCAGAGAAGTCGCATTCCCGCAACTCTTCCTCAGCCTCAAAGAAAATCATATCATGACCATACGTGGCTATTTCCTGTTATCTTGGATTGCTTATGTGCATGCGTGCATGCATGCGATCTCTGTGCAGCAGAACCTGCATCGGGCGAGAGGGTGGCTGGCAAGGTATATGAGGCGGTAAAACTAAAAAACATTGGAAAGAGGGTCGCCTGTCTGCTTTGCGTTTGGCTTTTCCGGAATTATTCGAGGATACGACGGGCAATATCAGAGTTTGACCAGATTGGGAGGATCTGACCCCCACTGATATCCTACCACCCGTTCTTTGAACGGGCGCTATGGAAGACTCACAGGAAAAAGATGCGAAATGGAGGCGTTCGTCGGGATTATGCAATAGATGAATACGTGGGGTGATTATGGCATGTAAAGGGGTGTGGGAGGGGTGGTTGAGATGATGCGAGTTGGAGCGCTTCGGGAACACGAACCGCTATCTCGGTTCCAGGTGGTTGCAAATTGGGCCATTATCCATCGATTGCAACAATCTGCTGTAAGACAATACCATCCGAGTGACTGTCGACCGAGAAAATTTTCCATTTGCTTCTCAGTGAAAGGCGTCAAAGCTCTAGTAGATTGAGTGGAGTTGCGTTGGGCAATTCTGCTATCGCTTAGGCTCAATGGTGCAACCGAGCATGTCAAAGGCGGCAAGAAATGCAGCACTGCTAGGGATCTCGCAGGGAAGGAGCTAAAGGAGGGCGAAAACATCATTGGGTAATTATGATTTTCGTCGTTTCCACCATTTCTCGCTCGCTATGCAAAGATCAAACGGCCATCCTGATCTGGACTGTCCTCATCATGGAAATCGTGAGCGGAAAAGATATATACATGGAGAAGTTCGTCGATGCGTCAATACCCCTGATGCAGTTGGAGGGATGGAAAGCGGTCCGGCATAGAAGGAGATGAAAGAAAACTGAATCTTGATAGTGGCACACAACGGCGAGTTTTGTAAGATTACGAAACGCAACAGCAGAAAATAGAGCAGAAAAGAAAATATAAAAGAAAATCGTGGCTAAATCCAGAACCGGAAACTCCGTGCTACACCAGGACCCCAGGGATTGGAAGCCTAGATGCCCATTTCTATCCGTACACGTAAACGGTCCGCCATCTGGGAGACTTGGGAGCGTGAGAATTATAGGTAAAGCAATACAACGTAGGTGTGGCCAGAGTGGAGCAGATGGTGTAGGTAGATGGGCAACCTCAAATGGCAACGGTAACGTGGCAATTTTCCACGGCTTCAGGTTGACGACGGGTCGAATCCTGCTGGAACAGCACCGCGTGGAATGATGAACGAGTCCTCGACATACTAGCAAGCGAGATCAAACAGTGGAACGGTGAAAGACGAACGACCAGATCCGATGGGCGCAAGATAATTATGGGTATCTCCGGGCATGGCAAAATGACGGAGGAATAAGTGGGTATACCTGGCGGACTGGAAATCTACCCCTGGTAATGGTAACGGCCTCTGACAATGGAAACAGGAACGATTCAAGTATGGTTGCTTTCAGTCCGGAGTCAATTACCTATCTCTTCGACGATTCGGGTTTGCCTGCGGTGGCTGCTGGGGTTGCTGCGATAATGGGTATTCTGTTGCGGAACGCGGTCAGTGGCACAGCACAACAAGGTCAAAAAGTATACTTACGACGACCATCAGAGGCAATGTAATACCCAGGAGCAGCCTGAGGGACGACACTACTAGCGCTTAGCGATATACATGGAAGGGCTGGTCGAGATAACCAAAATACCTGGGCGGTTGAGTGGTGTACTGGGGAGGTTGAGTAGTCGAACGGCCATAGGGATCCTGTGTCTGTGAAGAGTAAGGGTAAGGCGCCGCAGCCGTGTAACTATAGTCAGTTCTCACAGGTGGTGCCTGTCCGTAAGCGGCGTAAGGATCCGTCCTGGGCTGGTTATGAGCGGGATGCGATGGTGCGGGCTGGCCATATGGTTGGTGAGAATACGATGGGGTTGGGGCAGTGGTGTAGTGAGGGGAGTCGCTGACGGTTCCATAGGCCGACGACGGGTGATTTGAATACGAAGGCTGAGCGTAACCTTCAGATGGACCATAATGTTGCCGGGAGGCATGAGTCTGGGAATCTTGATAGGCTACTAAAGACGCGTCAGGTTTTCTTGATACCTTTGGCTCTCGAACAAGAGGACTACCTCCACTCCCATGCCGCTGGGAGCCATCCTTTTCCGCTCTCCAACGCTGCGAATCCAACCTCAAATCTTGGATCATTTGAGAGGTAAGTGTGCGATAGGCTGTTATCCAATAGCCTGGGCGACCCTTTGCGGACGTTAGCATGCATGTTCCGGGCACGGTTTTGAGGGCGTCAAGAGGAAGAGGGAGAGAGAGAGCGGCTGACCTCGTGATCGCCAGTGCCAGCGCCGGGCCTGACGAGAGCGTCTGGTCCCAGATAGCGCTGAATGTCGGCAGTGATGACCTCGCGAGCGATGCCCTCGCCGGGGACGAACCACTGGTTAGACCGCGACATGATGGGGGGGTTTTCTAGAGGTGAGTGGTGGGAGAGGCGAGGAAAGGAAAGATGATGACACTGATGTCAGTGGTTTATGGGGCCAAGCAACACGAGCTAAGAAAGACAAGGAGGGTGCTCCAGGCTCCAAATATTGGACCAAGACCAGAACCGTCGGGGCGGAAAAGAGAATGCAGGCTCCCGCGGTGGACCGAGGGTAGGCTTGTTGGGCTTTTTCTGGGACCAGGACTGAAGCAGAGGCAAGGCAAACGGGCTGGAGCGGGGGAGCGGTTGAACCAATATACGGCACTTGAGATGTAGAGTGGGCTGGGCTAGAGAGGCGTGATGAGCTGCGTGGCGGCGGCGACCTGTTTGGGCAGATTGGATTGGGGGGTAGGTATGTGATCCTTGCGGGTTCCTGAGCGCGATGTTGGTCTCGTGGGGATGGATCCTAAAGGGAATGTTTCTCCAACGGGCGGTGGGACGGATTTGTCCTCTGGTCACTTGGGGATGATTCCTATTTTCACGAGGTACCGGGCGGGCCAGTTACTGGATGGATCCAAGAGCGGGAGAGGCGCTGCAGGATGAATGACCAAAGCTTGGAAGAAATGAAAAAGAGATGGGACGAGGCGGGCGAGGGGAAGGATGGCGACGATGGATGGGTGAGGCTCTATGGAGAGCAGGCAGCGGGGGTAGCTGGGAGCTGGGAGGGTTTGGCGGTGGTGCGGGGCGGCGATTGGGCGAGAGGGCTGCACGTCAGGCGGTCGGGCAGCAAAGCAAAGCAGAGTGCGTTACCGAGGCGCGAGGGGTGGTGCTATGTAGTATGTAGGTAGGTGTAGGTATATAGGGCCTGTACCATGTACAAGGACGGGAGGTACTATGCGATACAGGAAGTATATGCCGTGGACGTGTCCTAGATGACTGATTTGATTGAAGTGAGATGATGTCGTTGGTGGCTGTCTCTGGAGGGAGGGGAGATAGCCAGGGGGGGTAAGGTGGTAGTGGTGGTCGACGCTGGTAGTAGGTAGGACAGGGTGACAGTGACAGCGGGTAGCAGCAGCAACAGCAGCAGCGGGCTGGGGAGACGGGATGAGGAATGGAGGCGCGGGGGGGAGGGAGGAGAGGAAGAAGAGGAAGAGAGAGTCAAGGGCTTAATAGGTGAGAAGAAGAGAAGAGAAGAAAAAAGGACGAGAGAAGAGTGGGCTTTTGGACTGGCGTTGGGAGCCGATGGGATGATGGTTTCGTTTCGACCACAAGTGGGCTGGTTTTGGGTAGCTACAGGCAGGCCACAGGCAGGTACATAGGCAGACACGCTTTTCCTTCTCTCTCTCTCTCTCACACACACACACACACACACGCAACACGCTGTGGGCACGCCGATGGGTAGCTGGCTGGCTGGTGAGTGCAGTTAGCTGGTCAACGTTGGCTAGCGGGTGGACCAATGCACCGCTTGACCGCGGGTCAAGTCCTTCTTCTCAAACAGGGCCCCCATCCATTAGAGAGAGCCCGGGCGTGCGTGTCGCCCAGAGAGACGTGACCAGAGTAGAGCACGGTGGAGCCTCCAAGGTTGACTGTACTGCATGTATGTACGGTAAGTAAGTAAGTATGTATTGTATCGTGTTGTGGTGGTAGTATTGATGTGAGAGAGGCCAGAGTGGCGCGCGTTGGGCAGCGATGACCGTCCGCCGTGACCATCGGGCCCGCCTGCCCCCGCCGACACCTGATCTTGCGCTAGCCGCCTTGGGCCCTGCCCTCGTTGCTCGTTGCTCTTACTCACCCAATTCACTCATCCCCACCGCCAGAACACTCATGTATCATGTACTCTATCCTCCGGGCAGCACATGTATTGATCTATGCAGCCATGTATCCATGTCTGCATCCATCCATATAACCTCCTGTGTCAACTTCCTGTTGAATCAATCAGACATCAACCACCGCTTCCATCCAACCGCCGCCTCTGGCTGCTGTCTTGGGCACGACTGCATTCCACCACTCTATGCGTCGTGGGAACCAGGGAACAAAGAGAAGAAAAAAGAATCCCAGAGCTCTGTCCATACTCTGCCGTACTATAGCCTTAACCCTCCCTCTCTATACAGGTCATCCCAGCGAGGACTGCGTCGTGGCACTTGCCAATTAGCTCGGGACTACTCTCTTGTCCACTCATCCTTCACCGGTAACCCTATCTGCCTACTCACCCACCCACCTACCATCTACTTAACTCTACTAGCATACATAGGTAGATAGCTTCACAACACCGTCTCTACCAAGTTACCATCTATTCTGCTGGCCAACGTCCTTCCACTGCATCTGTTGTGCCTTCGCGTCAATCGCTTACAGCCATTGAAAACCTTGGTTGCATTCCAACTTTGTAACCTCGCAGCTCTGCAACACCTTGATTCCTGGTGCCTGTTGTCATTTTCGTCTCTTGAAGCATCGCGTTTTGTCGTCCATCTTCGCCGCATACAAACCTCCGAGTTATGTGCGCGGCACAAAGCTTCCGTCGCCACTTCCTCACTGAAACCCATGAGCTGGGGCGCTTCCGATGCCGCTCCACCCGGGCCTACACTCTCAAAACTGCCCATCGTTCCAACACCATCATCCTGGAGGGAAAAACATCGTTCATCCCAACCTGCCCAGATTGCTGCTACACATGGGCCTCATCCTGCCCGAGGCCTATCACCACGTGTCGAATCGGCCCCTAAGAATACAATTTCTCGAGAAAGGATTTTCTAGGAGGGAGAAACAGCAAAACATCAATCCCAACGGCCAAGCAAGACGATTCAGTCAGGCCAGCCATATGCCATCGCGAAGGGAAACCTGACGTTATATTTCAGGACCAGCGTAGCTCGTCCGTCTGGGCTAGACAGGCATCACATACTGGGAACACAACACCGAAATGAAAAAGGATCACCCACGAACTCAACATCGGCCAGAAAAAAACTTCTCGGATCAGCCCTCGATGCTTCATTTGCAATCGCCGCCATCTCTAGAAAAACACTTGGATGGAAATCCACTCTACCACAAATCACCAGAGTCCACGCGTCCTGAAAGTTTTGCGTGTCCACTCGGCCGATGAGTTCGAAAATCTCGACATTCACCATGTGCTTCTCCAGAAGCTTCCCCGTCCTCCCGCGCGAGAATGAGTCCCTCATTTTGACGCAGAACGCAGCTCAATCTTGTCCCCATTGTCGTCATCTAATGAGATCTTACCTCAACGCAGATACAACCAGCATCTCCTCTCCACCTACCTCTAATCCCATCCACCCTCTCTCATATACCTCTTCGATCCGAAACTCTGTTACAACTTACCTCCTCATGCAGCATTAACCTCGTCGATAGAATAATTCCTCACACTGCATACACATGCACCTCTCCCATCCAACACCAAGAGGTAGTCAGCATCCTCTAAAGCCCTACCCGCAATCCACATTCCAAACGCGACAACCAGCCTGCATTGCAGTAACGAAGTGACATAATGATGCAGTGGCTGCGTACTCCTCATGCACCACTTGCTCCACTCCACTCCATTCCATTCTAGACAGACCCATCCATGATACAAACATGCAGGCTGTCCAATGGTTCACTCCTTAGCATGTACATGTATATATGCACATACGGAAACTGATCAAATAGGTAGTATGTTTGTAAGTACGTACGTAAAGTATATGTACATGTAATGCACCATGCACGCACGCACGTATTGCTCCCACACCCGCATTGCATATGTAGCATGTATGTATGTATGCTTCTGCATGGGTGCGCTTGTCGATCATGTATTTGCAATTTCGACCCAAAACACTCAAATAATCATACATACAGATATGCGCACCATTTGTGAAATGGCAGGATCTGAACCAGAGTTCACTGAGTTGGACGAAAGGAGGATGATGGTAGGGGGCGGCGCACTTGGTACCCCTCATTCCAGATCCATGGCCCGAGTTACACACACATGTCCTTGTACCTGTTTTGAGCATCAAACACTACCATCGCAGTAGGTCAATAAATAAACATTGTTACTGGAAGAGCACTGCATAAGCAAGCCTCTTGCATACATCATAATCAACACATCACGTTCTCAAAATGATAAACAATTCTTTCTCTCTCATGAGCAAAAGGGATCTGGATTCATCATCATCTAAACTAAAAGCAAAGCACAAAAAACCATTAAAAGAGAAGAACAAAGAACCAAATCAAACAAGCAAGTAAAGTAAAGAAAGCAGATTCATGACATCCCCGAAGATAGTCGTCTGCTATCAAGGTGGTGAGAGAAAGGGGAGCGGGTCCTTGGCAAAAGGGAGGGAGATGGCCAGATCAGAACAGAAGCAGTCGCAGTCGCAGTCGCAGAACCAAACAAAAAAGCAGATAGTTGCATCCCCGATGGTAGTAGTGATTAGGTGGAGAGAGAGGGGAGCGGGTCCTTGGCAAAAGGGAGGGAGATGGCCAGATAAACGCAAAAACCACGCAAAAACCACGCAAGAACAGTAACATGGAACAAAGCCAGCCAGCTAACAAGAAAGCAAGCAGGCAAATCGTAGGAGGGGGTATCTTCAGTGGGCATAATGTCGGGAACCAGCAAAAAAAAAAACCGCCAGACCAGTTGAGGAAGAGAGTAGACGCCCGTGAACACCCAAAGAACCCATGGAACAAGAAGAACTCCGGGGGTATAGTAGAGAAGAACTCCGTCATGATGTAAAAGTGAGATCATCCTATCAGCGGATGGAACAAGGAGTAAAGGTGTGGTGAGAAGCATCCAAGGGTCGTGAAAGGAGGAAGATGCCCTTAGTACAGCGGAGTAGGAGAGACGCCGACGTAATTCTCAAAGCTCATGATGTTACGAGCGGCAAAGCGAGCCAAGCCCTCAGACCAATCATTGTGGCCAATGTCGAAGCCGATGGGGATAACGCCGAAGAGGTAACGTCCGTTTCCAAAGGCGCCGGAGCTGCCGCGGGTCTGAGCGTACAGGCCAAGGTCTTTGGCGGAAAGGGCAGCTTGCTGTGAAGCGAGGGCGTAGAGGAGAAGGAGAATGATGGGGAGAAATGTGATGATGATGAATGAGGAAGAAATGTTGAATCCCAGCAGCTTTTTAGTGGGGTTGGTCTTAATGGTGACGGTCTGCACAATGTCGGCAGAAGTCTGGGTGCCAACTGCTGCAGTCTCCGGTGGAGTAGGTCGAGCCGTCTCTGCGGTCTCGTGCGTGGTGGTTTGGGTGGAGATGCTCTTTGGCTCGATAGGCGTGCTTTTGACGCTGATAGTAGGGGCAAAGGAAAGCGCTGGCTGAATGGCTGGGATAGGTGCGCTGTCTGCAGCAGTGGAGGAGGTGAGAGAAAGAGTAGGTTGGATGGCTTGAACGGGAGGACTGTCTGCAATGGTAGAGGTGGTGAAAGAAAGAGTCGGCCGGATGGCCTGGACAGGCGCGCTCTCTGCAATAGTGGAAGTGGAGATGGAAAGCTTTGGCTGTGTAATGGCGGCATCGGTCTGCGTGGTGACTGAAGCACGCTGTGGCTCGGTAGGTGTGATGCCAGCTACAGGAGGAGTGTCTGCGATTGTGACGATGGGAACGAGTTCAAGCTGCTGCACATAGGGGAAGGCATCGTTTTCGAACTCCGAGTCGGACACCTCGTCCAGCTCTTCGTCAAGGGTTTTCTCGGTGTTGTCGGTACGTTGATCTGGCTCGGTGGGTGGGGCTGCTTCAGCTGCGGCTTTTTCGGCGTTGAGTTTTCCTTTGAGGGCATTCTGGAGATCGGTCTCGAGGCGGGCGATGCGGGCGTCTTTGACGATGAGATCGTGCTCGTGGCTGCTGGAAATGTCGCGCATGGACTCGTGTTCCTGTTGGAGGCTTTCGAACTCATGCTGGAGAGCCTTGAACTCCGTCTGCGCGCTCAGCTCTTGGTTTTGGGCGTCGACGGCATTGTACTCGTCCTGGAGGGTTGCGAGCCTGAGCTCGGCTTCTTTGTGCTGCGCTTCGAAGTTGTCGCGAGCTTTGGCGGCACGCTTGCGCGCCTTCTCTTTCTCCTCGAGGTCGAGGTAAGCCTGGTCGAGGAGCTTATCGACGGCTGCTGTCGCCTCCTTCGAATCGTCGGAGGCGGTGCGCCACTGGTCAACCGCTGCCTTGAGGTCGTCGTTCTCCTTCTTGAGCTTTTTGGTGTGCTCGCTCGCGCGAGCAGCCTCCCTCTTGCTCTCCTCCTGCGCCTTATTGAGCTGTTTGTTGGTCTCTTGGGTTGTCTTGACGTCCTTCTCAAGCTTTTCGCAGCGAGCATGGAGGTCCTCGATGATCTTGTCGTAATATTGCGAGTCCATCCTCGCGGCGTTGTTGTTGGCGGCAGCGAGCGACTGCACGCAGCTGCGAGCTATTTCCGCAGCCTTCTCGGCCTTCTCGGCCCGAGCCTCGGACTCCCGCACCATCTCCCTCAGCCTATCGCCGAAGCGCCTGTCGAATTCGGCGTCCCACGTCAACCTGGCCGCCTTGATTGCTTCCTCCTTCTTCTTCTCTTTCTCTCCGAACTTGACCGGGGGGCCAAATGGTTCCCACTTGGGTGGCATTGTTGCTGTTGCTGTTGCGGTTGTGGTTGTGGTGATGGTAGTAGTTGTTGTGTTGTGATGATGATGATGCCGGGTCAATGAGGCTGTGGGTGGTATGTGGAGGAAAAGAGAAGAGGAAGAGAGGCAGCAAGTAGCAAACTTTTCATGGGCCAATTCCAAGCTGCTTCTATTGTTTGATTACGTACAATAGCGACGATAGCATACACGCCAATCAGGAAAGCGCACGCAAACAAATCTTCTCACCTAGGCAACGAGGAGAGATCAGTGAGGTCATAGGCAAGCTCAAGTTTAGGTGACGGGCGATTGCCGGTGCAGTAGGCCGCGGTGACAGCGAGTTCTGTCCAGCGGGGTACGGAGTTGCATGTGGAAGGGCGGTTTGGTATGTGAGGTTATTGGGTTTGGTATAGAGACCTTTGCATCTCAGTGTGCTATGAAACTCGTGCAGAGCTGTGTATTCATTGCTAACGGCGTCATCCACTGTGTTTAGGTACTGCATACGATTTCTCTTTTTGCTACAGTGATTCCAATGATAGCGTTAGTTATCAGGTTTCATTCACTGTCCCAGCATCTCGTAATGCACTTCGCAGTGGTATACGTATAACCAAATACAAACAATTGAGTTGATACAAAACATACTCTATGCGGTCTATGCAAGCTCAACATATACTATTGAGCCGCTACACAGCTTGTCTTAAACCCCATAACCATCCATCTTGTGTTCACCTTCAGCATAGCGAGAACTGACATATGTCCCAAGAACTGTCCACACACATCCTGGCTTCAGGATATTTAGATACTATCGCAGGTCTTGAAATCCACTCATTTCAGAGTATGTATCAAGTAGACTGTGTTATATCAAAGTGATGTTCACCGGTTGAGTCTCATATGCTACTTTCGAACTTTACGAAAATATTGCACACCACGCGTATGCCCATATATTAAAGATGATATTCCAACGTGATCTAGAATACTTCACGATAACCTCTCAGAGTACAATAACATGTAGGTATTACAAAACTACAGAGTCCCATGACAGATGCAGCATCGAACATGTAGACCATCTACACACATTCTACTTTTGCCAAAGTGTACCACACCCCAGATATCTGTACGTTTACATCCCACAGTACTTCTATCGTATGGGAAATCCCTTTCATCATATTACCTAAACCATGACGCTCACCTTTTCAACTACACGCCCCACAATATAAACCCAAAACATCCACATTATAAGTTCATGCACCACACCAACACCTTGTACATACCCCAAGAACAGTCATCAATGAGCGCCGTTGTGAAGTCCCGGGTTATATCCCGGGGACTCTTGAAATCGAAGCCAATAACGACAGATATAGTTGAAAGTAGCTAGTTGGTGTACATGTTGAAGATCATGTTTGCTTCAAAAGTGAATCCAATTCACATCTACATAACAGACATGAGAATACCTCGTTTGATTGTTAGATGCCAGAGTATGTGAGCAAGAGAAGAAAGTCGTAACAGAGTTGATCGTTACATTCCCATAACATCTAGTCTTGTACAAAGTCAGACACAAGAAGAAGAAAAAAACATATCTAAACTCGCTATATGCGTCTTCGCCTACGACATGAATAGGGTGCCCCAAACGATAAAGATAGGGAAGAGTGATTTCTGGAATAGAGGCTGGCTTATGAAGTATCGAGAAAAAGAAAAAAATATACGCTATGCAACAAAACAACAATGAGTTCTCGGAAGAAAAGGAAAATGGATAAAACAGAGAGAGTGGGACTCATGACGCGCAAACACCCCAGCTTCGTCGCTAACATCCACCTCGAAACCTCGAGGGGATTGGGTATTCTCTTGAAATGTGATAGCCAGCGATCTTGAATAAGTAGTCACATCCAGTGCGAAAGGATCATCCCGATTTCCTTCCAGCGTCCCCGCTCTACTTTTCCCGTAGAAAAACGGCGCTTCGTTCCACTCTCATGTGCTCCGGTATTGCTTCGCGACTCCCTCGTACTACTGGCCGCTCCATCTTCTTCCTCCTTTGCATGATATCGTGAAGCGTGTCTGTGTTTACTGGGGCAACTTTGCCTTCTGTCCCTGCTCTTGCTAGGCCTGAGTCTAAGTCATATCAATGAGCAACAGTCGTTTAGCATACAAGAGCGCGTAAAGAAACCGAAACAACAATGGCAAAGTCAAACAACTTTAAATCCAATCAGCATCTATTCACCTTCCATCTTCGAGCATGCGAGGGCGTTCACGGTCTCGCTCACGGTCGCGGTCGCGTCCAATATCATCATCGTCGTCATAATCTCGTCGTCGGTCTCTATCATCTTCATCGCGGTGACGACGGTTACGTCGCTCACGATCATGGTCACGATCATGGTCTCGGTCATAATCTCGGTCTCGGTCGCGTCGATCATAGTCATCTTCTAATCACACATTAGCCAACGGTTTCAGCAACCTAGTGGTTAACACGCGCTTACCTCGTGTTTCACGGATTTCCTTGGTGCGATCCGCCAGCTTTTGAATTTCTTGTTTGGTCAAGACCCTAAGCACAATCACAAAGTCCAGCCGCTCTTCGAACCGTTCCTTTGCTTCTTCCAGAGCCTCAGGGTTGACCAGCCTTCGATCGATCTTAGTCCATCGAGCGTTGACGGGAATGTCTTTGCCTTTCAGTTGGCTTTTGTGTGGAGCGACACCTTCTCGGATAGGCTCAGGCTCCTCGGGGAACTTCTCTGTCGGCTTGCGCAGGATCCCTTTCGGCTGTGGCTGAGGTTCTTTGGGGGGCGTAACGATCTGAACGGATCTACTGGGTTGTTCCTGAGTAGCTAAAGACATGGAATCAGGTTCCTGGACGATGTTTGTATCCAGAACATGAGAGTTTCGGTCATCGTGGCGGGATCGAGGAGCTTCGGCGACATTGGATGGAGGTGCACGGGACCGATACTCATCCATCTGATCGCGCGACTTATCACGCTCCTCCCTTCGTCGCTGGCGCTCCTTCTCTCGATCTGAGTCACCAGCGTCACGGCCTCGGCCACTTCGTTCGGCTTCCAGCTGAATTCGACGCCGATACTCCTCATCAGGGTCCAAGGCAGGGGCTGAGTCTTTTCGATGTTCGGACTCTTTGGGGGCCTCTCGTTCGACATAGTGGCGAGGACGCTCGTCACCACTGCCCTCAGATGAAGGGGCCTTCCGTGTTCGGCGTTCACGCTCATCATCGTCAGATCGGCGTTCACGAGGTTTGCGTCCGTCCTGTGTCGAATTGTAACTGGCAGCAGGTGGTGGAGGAGCACGCTCTTCAGGCATACGATCCCTTCGATCCTCCGGTGCGCGATCACGACGATCTTCTGATGGCCGGTCACGGCGGTCTTCAATGTTACGATCCCTCTTCTCATCGCGACGATCATCAGCGGCCCAGTCCCGCCGATCGCGTTCATCCCATTCCCTGCGCTGTTCCCGCTCCCTTTCCAATTCTCGGTCCCGGTCATAGTCCCGATCGGTATCTCTGTCCTTGTTGCGGTTTTTCAGCAGTGCCCCTCCAACCGTTGCAGCTGCACCGGCGACTGCGCCAACAACTGGTGGAATTGCGGATTGGGCTGGAGCATGTCCACCCTCTCGGCGGTTGTAATCGCGATCTCGGTCGCGTTCACGCGGTCGCTCTTCATATGTTGAGCTACCTTCGCGCTCCCGGGGGACACGTGGCTCTGGCATCCTAGATTCGGCACGTTCTGAAGAGTAGTACTGGTTTCCATACTCAGCGGGCCTTGTCCGGGGTGGTTCCGGTGTATTCCAGTGGGGCTGGTATGGTGCCTCTGAAGCATGTGCAACACTAGGAGAGGCAATGCCAAACCCGCGCTTTGCTACGTCAGTATCGACATGTTCAACGGGAGGTGCATAACGCCTATTCTCTGCATCTCTATCTGAACGGGCATAGTCGTTGCGATAAGGGTCGCGTCGAGGCTCTTGACTGACAACAGGTGCGTGGTACAGGGTAGAAGCAGGTCGGGAAGGGAGTGGGTCCGCATAGCTGTCATACTTGGACACATCTCTAGATCGCTCGAGTGAGGGGGACCTTCCACGGTGATGACTGCCACTTCTATTGACACTGTTGTTGATTTTATCAAATCCTCGTGTTGATGGTGGCGGTCCTAGTTCTCGGTTCGAGCTGCGTGGTGCGCGATCCGCGATCATACTGGTGGGACGGGCACCTCGCTCGACACTACCAGATCGAGGACGTCGCCAAGCAGGTTCAGTATCACGGTACATGCTAGCAGGATCGGTATAGGAATAGCCATCATCCCCGACGTCGCTTGTGCGCACAGGTTTGTGCGAATGGTAAGACCTTCCACCACTTGTGATGCTGTAACCACGGTCATCCAAGTCCCGCCTTCGAGGTTCCACAATGTCCTTCTCAGCAATCAGCTTCGCTGAATGACTGTTATCATCTACGCTGTATATCCTCTTGTGTTCCCGGCGGCTTGGCGGGTATGTAATGTACGTGTCTCCACGGCTATCCCAGTTACGCGACAATGGACTAGATGGACGGTCGTGGTGCAAATGTGGAACATGTGGACGGGTGGGAAGAGCTGGCGGGGGTATGTTGGGCCAGATGGGACGATCCTCAGGTTCCGTCAGTGTACTGCGCCGGGGGCGCCCAGTGTATGTGTCGTATTTGTATGCTGGAGATCGCGAGCTCGTGGAACTACTCGGGGCGTACGTGTGTTGAGGGTAATGGGAGGAACCACTGAGCCTCTCACCGCTAGTCCTAGGTGAACTAGGACGGCCATAGTATGTCGAGTCGTAGTAGGGGTCGAATGTCCCTGTAGACGAGCGTGCAGGATTTGAATAGCGACCCCGGGGAGAGGATGCCCGGCCGTACCGCGAGGTCATAGCCGAAGGCTGAGTGGAGGTGGTTTTGAGGTGGACGAGAGCTGACAGGGCAGCAGAATTACGCCGCGGTGGCAAAGGCGGGGGGGTTTCAGTACAATTGGACTGTTTACAATTGTACGAATACCTTCGCAGACTTTTGGTCTTGGTACATGTAGCAGGAAGCACGAGGCTGGTCATGGTTGCGGTCAGTTGAGTTCAGATCAGATCAGATGGAAGGAAGCAACAGCACAAACAAGATGGAACAGAAACTGGAATCTGACGACGAACCAAGTCGCAGTTGGACGTACATTGGGACGGTATATGGACTCGCAGGCCGGCGCTATATCAAGTGGAAGAAGCAAAAGAAGCCACGGTGTGCCTGGTTTGAAAGGCAAGCGAGGCGGGAACTTGTTCGCAAGCAGCCCGAAGGAGGATGGACGGAAGACGAAGCCCAACAAACGGGTTTGTAGTGTAGCAAGAGGCAGCCAGAGCAGGGACGAGGGCTGGTCGGGAGCGATGCGCACTGAGGTTGGGCTTCGAGGGCCAGGGAACCCCTACACGAAGCTTGGAGCGACGGCAAAGTGGAGCTGGGTGAGGCGTGAAGCGGCAAAGTGAGGGGCAGATGGATGTAGAGGCACCGGTGTAGGGCAGAGGTAGGTAGATGCAGAGGTGCGGGGACGCCGGTGAAGCAGCAGGTACGAGGGAGGGTGGAGAGACGATGGCGAGGAGGAGAGAAGGGAAAAACGCACCGCGCACACTCGGCAAAGGGATATGGTGGTGGATGAGGTTGTGTGCGTGTGCGGGTGTGGTGGAGGTGCAGTGCAGGGCACCGGACATGGTTTCTCAGTACGAGAGGGACGATCGAGGGCCAAAAATGAGGTATGACGCAGAGCGGCGCACGGCCATTGGCTGCCGCAGGGCTAGCCATGACCCTTTTTTCTGCACGCGCTGCCGCGCTAGGGCCGTCTCGGCTAGGCTGACAGGCGGCAAACGTTTGATTCTACATTGCTCCGACCACAACACCAATACTTGCTGCAGTTGGTTATCACTGCTTCCCCGCAGAGGACGCATTCTTTATATGATATCGTGCCACTTTTTCTTGGGTTCACTGCTTGCATTCCACATCTCTACACATCCTGCATCGTCGGACACCTCGTTCAGTTCATGTACGCACGGCGCGAGGCTCTCCGCTGACAAAAACGATTCGAAGCTTCGGCGCTCTCCCTTTTCCCAAAGCGGACACCGGCCTTGCTTGCCTGTTTTCTGGAATCAAGGTTCAGGGTTCAACATGGTCAAATTGGAAAACGTCAAGGCTCGAAAAAGTCCAATTGCTGCCCCGCTTCCGCTTAACAACTTCACTCTTCGCTGCAATCGTCTCGAGTTGGGCAGGACAACCCTGACCGGAGCCCAATTAGCCCCGTGCTGCCAAATCACTCCACCCGTTACCCGCTGATGCCTCACTTCTGCAACCTACTGTAGCCTCGGCCACTCGAAACACTTGCGGCCTGCGATCTTCGCTGCCGGCCGCGTGGTCTTGCAATTCCCCGCCAATCTCGGCCTTTCAACTCCATCGATATCCTTCGTTTGACTTTTTGGCAATGCTCCATTGGGCTCTCCCTACGCCTGTTCTATGTGATCCACAGCAGCACCAGCACCTTTCTGTCCTGTGCCTGGCTTACCATCAGAGTCAATGTCGTCGGTAGCGTGCCTGGATTGCAGCTGCTTGGCCCGCGAATACCGAGGGATCGTGTCTCGGATGCAACCTGCGATGATGTTGCCTTCAAAAAGGTGGTGCATAGACTCCAATGGAACCTAAATTTGCGGGTACGGTCAGTAGCGTTCGAGCAATAATCTTTGGGTTATCAAAGTCTAACAACGCCATTCCACGTGGTGTCGCTCATGCGACTCTGCAATGTTTGGGGTATACTAACCCCCTTGGTTTCCGGGCAACACACAACCACGTAGATTCCCATTGCCACACAGCACGCTCCAAATAATAGGAACGTCCCGTACGTGATATCCGCAAGCATGATGGGCGTTAGCTTCGCTATGATGAAGTTGAACAACCATTGGGTCATCAAAGCTGCTGCCATGACAAGGGAACGCACTAAAGACATGGTTCGTCAGTTCTTGCTCCATATATGCACGCATGTAGCACTGCCAGCGCATCGATGATCGACATACCATGGTTGGGGGAACATTCCGAAGAGAGAATGAATGGCGTAGGACCCCACCCTGATAACAGTTAGACGTGTCAATTATTCGCTTGCAGACCACGTACCAAATGAGTAGAAGACGACGAAGAGGTAGACGCAGATGATGGCGAATATGCTATTGCCATTGAGCGCGTCGCCCTCCTTCACTGGATTGACGGCCTGGTTCACACCAATATAGAACATGGCAAACGCTTGACCTGCTGAACCAATCAGGAGAGACCACTATTGTCTACTGTCAGTCTTTTTCGCATTCAGTCCCATGCAGCAAACACATACTTTGCGTCCCAGCTGCTCCGTAAAAGCCATCAGGCCAATGGCTGTAACAACAATCTTGACAATCCCGTAGATTCCGGTGGCGAAGAGACCCGCCGAAGTTCCCTTCAAACCGATCGATCCGAAGATCTGTGGGGCATAATAGTTGATTGAATTAGTACCTATCTGTGTGTTAGTCGCGAGTCTCATCTATTCAACATCAACACATACCTGTCCACTGCTGCCAGAACATGAGGATAACAGCAAAAGAAGTTTGGTAAAACATGCGCTTGCTGGAGCATGCCGCTTTGAGCTGGGCACCGAGCGTCAGCTTCTGATGACCCTGGAAGTCGGCAATGATGTCGTCCAGCTCTTGAACCACAGTTTCATCGTCAATTGCTTTCCCACGGACTGTAGCCAGTGCCTTCCCTGCCTCTCGGTAGCGATTCTTCTCGACCAACCACCGCGGGCTCTCGTTCATGAACACTATTCCCACCAGGAGAAGGACACCGGGAAGCATCTGCAGCGCGAACGGGATGCGCCATTTGGCTGCGCTCAACGTCTTTATCTGGATGTTGATTCCGTAGTTGACGAAGAAGGACAAGCAGATACCCGTCACATTGAACAATTGCATACTGTGTTTTCATCAGTCTTTCGTTCAGCAATGAGAATTCACTCATTCCGTGTACGGAGTACTCACCATCCAATGCACCGCCCTCGAATCTCCTTATTGGCATTCTCTCCGATATACGTCGGCACAACCGCAGAAACCAACCCGACTCCAAACCCACCAATAACCCTCCCCACATACAACTGCGCCAAACTCGTCGTGTTAATCGCACACAGCGTCTGCACCAAACTGCCCAAGATGAAAATCACATCGGCAATAATCAGCGCCATCTTGCGACCAAACTTGTCGCTGATGTAAAAGGATGAAAGGGCACCGAAAAAACATCCAGCTTGTAATACGGACACGATGTTGCCTTGTAAGTTGCTGAAATTATCGCTGTCCTTGTCGAGGTTGAACGAGTGCCGGAACGCATCCATGGTGAGCACGCCGCCGATCAATCCGGTGTCCCATCCGAAGAGCATGCCACCAAAGGATGCGACGACTGTGAGAAGATAGACGCGGCGGTATGCTTTGATATCGGCCCATATGGCGCCCATGTCGAATTTTGACTTCGCCATACTTGCGGGTAGGCTGGGGAAAAGGGGTGAGAGGTGATGAGACGCGAAGAATTGAGATGTGAGGTGAAAGATGATCGTCCCAGATTAGATCAGAGGGGTAGACATAGATTAGAGAAGGTAGCGCGCAGAGAATATGGTACAGTAGACGCCCGCAACGAATCGCGAGATGAACCTCAAAACAACTTCAAGAAACGCGTGCAAGCTTTATACCAAGAAATATCCCAATGGCGTCGAAGTGGATTGCCGCGGGGTGAGCCGACTTTCTGGGGCCCCAGTATTTTGATTCCTTCCTACCGACGGTGTGACGTGTGGAGGTGCGGGGGACGTCGCATGGGGTACAAAAAAGTTTGTCCTCCGAGAGATAACGCGAACCACCAAAAGCCGCGCCCGCCTCGAGGCGAGAAAGAATCATGTTTACATGTGGATCGGCTTCATTCGAGTTGGAAAAATCCGGGGTTTGTTCCTACGAAAGCATGGACACGGCTTTTGATCCCCTCAACACCTTGGTTGGAATTGCGGATGGGGGGGCTGCTAGCTGCCGACGATATTTTTGCCAGGCATAAATCAAATGCCGACACTTCTCCATAGGTCGCCAACTGATGGTCTCACCACTTGAAAGCCTAGGCATTGAATCAACTATCCGATTGTGATTCTATCATCTACAAGGTAACTTAAATGCCGGGAACGCCTATTTGATACCCGCTTTATACGCGAACGTGCTCTGCAGAGATCATGCTATCAAATGTTTGCCTTGGCTGCCTTCTGTTCTGGCACTTGCGTTACCAGCTTATCCTCTGTCATCGCCAATTTCAGATTTTCCAGAACGAGCAATTCCATGTCGCGCTTTTTGTTGTCAGCTTATAATCTTTCCATTGGAAGAGAAGTACCATACCTGTGTCTCGAAAGTGCCAGTGCCAACATGAGGCAGGAGCACTACGTTTTCTGCCTCTAGAAGGCCCGGGTGGATTTTGGGTTCCTCCTCAAAGACGTCCAAGCCAGCTGTCCAGACCTTGCCGCTCTTCAATGCATCCACCAGAGCACCCTCGTCCATCAGAGGCCCGCGGGCTGTGTTCACAATTACTATGCCATCTTTCATCATATCGAATTGCTCCTTCCCTATGATGTGTCTGGTCGACGGGTTGAGCGCGAGGTTGAGGCTTAGCACGTCGGACGTTTTCAACAGCTCCTCAAACGTAACGTATTTTGCGCCACCCTCCTCATTCGCAGGCAGCTGTCGTCGATTGTGGTACTGAATTTTCATTCCGAACGCCTTCGCCCGGTGCGCAACCGCTGAACCGATTCCTCCCATACCCAGTATTCCAAGCGTCTTGTGCTTGGGGTCGTGGCCAAGAGAGAAGTTGCCCCGCCATTTGCCTACTCCAAATTAGCCTTGCAACTTTCAAATAATTGAACATACACAGTATACACACCATTATTCACGGCCTGGTAGCTCTGCTTGATGTTGCGGAGAGCTCCCAGCATAAGCCATATGGCGATATCTGCCGTTGCGTCGTTGACGGCAATTGGGGTGCTAGACACGGCAATGCCCCTCTTGGTGCAAGCTTCAATGTCGATGTTATCGTAACCCGCGCCATTGTGGCATATGAACTTCAAACTCTTGGGCAATGCGTCAACGAGCTCAGCATTGAAGCTGCCTGTGACTTTGTTCGAGTCGTTGCTCCGGTACAGCGCGTAGACTTGGTCAAAGTCGCCGTTCTTGCACTTGGACAGGAAGTCCTCTCGCGTGCCCCCCGCCTCAGGGTACTCGAGCAGTTTCGATGCGAACTTGCCGCAGTCTTGCTCCCATTCTTTCCTGGTGTGGACGAGGTTGCCGATTAGCAGCGCTGCTCTTTGCGACATGTCGAAGTCTGGTGGTGAAGTGTTGTGGTGACTCAATGAGCTCAGTGAGGGGAAAGGTTGATGGAAGCCGAGAATGTTTCGAAAGGAAGCGGCGACGGCCTCAATTAATGCGTTGACGTAGCCACACTACCGGCTGTTTGCACAACGCGGCCCCTGTTGGACCGAGTTCCATGGATCAAGCCATTGAATTTCCCGCTTCAAGTGCATGCCTCATGCTGCAGTACTAGCTCAACTATACATATGTACCTTCACCTCGCACTGCTCTATCGAGGTTTTTGAGCCACACACACAATCTTCTGTGCCGCCGTGCGTGACATCACCGCCCATATCACTGTGAAGACATCGATCGATATAACTCTCAATGTTATCGCAGATGCCTGGCTGCATGAGATATCATCCGCATCTGAGGGTAGCACCCGGTTTCGCAGTGGCTATATCACAATCGACAGAGATAACGGTGCTACCTTGCAGCATATTCCAACCTATCATGCCTCTTTGAACTATCTTACCCTGCCAAGTACTTGAACAGAAAAACGGCATCCAGTCTATCACTCTTGAACTCCAATGCAAGCAAGAAGTTGTACCAAGCAAGTTTGCACGAAGACAACATCTCGGAATCAGATGGGATGAAAGCGAACCGCGCTTCGGAAAGCGATTCCGGAGAGTCGGGGTTTGAAAAAAAGGTCCGATCAGACTTCAAATGCCGACAGACGCCAACTGAGAAAGGCTAGAGTATAGCGGGGGTCTCAGGGGCGTAGGTGTCGTGCATTCGCAGCATTGCAACAAGGTCAACAAGGTCAACACGAACAAAGAACGTCATCATTCATTGCGTTCGAAGAAACTACGTACATGCAGCTCCAAAAGCAATTTTGAGTTGAGAAGAGAGAGAAAAGACGTGGATTGACGATATCGGGCGAAACATTTCGACCGGCAATCCTTCTAGGCAGCAACAAGGCAGCCATCAGGCACACCAATGAGTGCCTAGTATTCAGTTGCATATATATTTCCTTTCTCGTCGACATTGAATACAGCATCAAATCAGATACATTCGAATTGGAACACCAGATCCCTCGTCAACATCATGGAATTAAAGAACATCGCCATCCTCGGGGTAAGTTGTGCTAGTAAGAGGTGGAACCGAGGATTTTTCCCTTTCAGAAACTAACCCAAAAACAACAATCATCCACAGCCTCGAGGCAATGTTGGAAGCGGAGTAATCACCGAACTTCTCAAAAAATCCAATAATTTCAGCATCACGGCCATCTCGCGACCAAGTTCCACCTACGAGGCTCCGCCCAATTCCGACGTCACCACTAAATCAGTCGACTACGCTTCCTTCGACTCCTTGCGCGACGCCTTCGCCGGCCAAGATGCAATCGTCAACTGCATCACAGGCGGCGCCACGCAATACGAACCATCCAAACTTATCATCGACGCCGCCATAGCCGCCGGCGTCCCATTTTACTTTGCCAACGAATTTGTTGGTAACATCAAAACCGAGCAATTTATACGCCTACCCGAGTCCCGCGCAGGCGCAAAAGCGCGGATCCGCACCTACTTGGAGGAGCTCGGGCAGCAAGGCAAGCTGCAGTGGACGGCGCTGAACGGGGGTCCGTTTTTCGACATGTGGCTCATGAAGGGACCCGCTGGCTTCGACGTGGTGAACCGACAGGCCAGGATATACGGCACGGGCGAGCATCCGCTTTACTGGACCCCTCTTTCGACAATTGCCCGTACTGTTGCGAATATGCTGGCGAATCCCGCGCCGTTCGTCAACCACCCAGTCTACATTTGCCCGTTCAAAGGGTTGACGCAGAATAAGTTGCTCGAGACACTTGAGACTGTTCTTGGTGCCAAGTTTGAGACTACCGCTGTGGACGTAGCTCTGATGAATAAGAACGCGAAGATTGCGATGGAACGGGGAGATTTTGTGAGGGCGATGAGGGGTTTTACTTTCAGCAATCAGTTCTACGAAGGGGATAGTGGCAATGATTTGAGCGCGCTACTAGAGAACGAGGCTGTGGGTGTGGAGATTATTAGTATTGAGGATGGTGTAAGGGAGGCCATCGAGAGGTGGGGAAAAGACACCCCGGTTGTGGAAGGGATGTATAGGATAAACCCTGAAGACATCTTGGAGGAGTAGAAAAGATGTCAGGGTGATTGTGGAACTATGGAATACGATGTGCTGGGTCCGGTGAAGGAGGTTGTGGCGTTGTGGCATGCCTTCACCGGATGTATGGACTAGGAGTTCTCTCGTAGGGCATGTATACAGAATTCATGCATATCTAATTAGTACAATATACAAGAGTGGATTGTGTAGTGACCGTGGTAACTGTTCTTGGGACTTGAAGCGAAGGTTTATTTTAGTAGTGACATCGTCGATATTCAGGCTGGGGCGAAAACGAGCAAGTCGACAATGGGATACAACACTGACTAACACCTGAGATACCAAATCCCCAGGTGCTAGTATTATCCTTCCAGAATATGAAATTGCAAAGTGCAGTCGATGCAATCGTGATTGGACGCCAATTTCCATTTTCTTATACAGACAAGGGGACATCCAGTAGCGTGTGCCCTCGTGCCAAATCAATAAATCAAAATCAACTAGACACTTCTCTTGAACCAACCTGTTATTCCTTGGTGTTTTGTAGTACTTCTCATTGGGGTGTCTTCTTATGAGTTGGAATCGCGTTAATCGCCTGCGTGAAATTCTTTGTAGCGAAATATGGAGAGAAAAAAATTATGAATAAATAGAGCACGAAGAAGAAACGAGTAGGTCCCGCAATCATGCCCGTGTCATATATCGTGAAGGAAAGACATCTACTCAGACTAAACTGTCATGTAGAAAACATCCGCTGCTCGTCCTATTTTTTTACTCCCCCTGTTAATCTGATCTGGAGGAAAACAAATGTATGGGAAAACTAATCGTGGTCAATGATTAGTCTACAATATTGATATTGTCAAGTGCATGGTTCGGCTTTTTGTCAGGTACGTGTACACCTACGCTTGTCACATTCGCGAGGAGATGTGTGTCGCCATGAGCTTCATGACCGTAGGCATTCATTGATCGGAGTATGGGATCAATGCGATTCTAGATGATAGCAAAAGGAGTAGGGATACAAAGTCTTTTCTATAAAATTCTTCTATTCAGGAAAGTTGTACGATTACCAGCAATAGAGATCTATACCTGTTGATCTATAACACCATGAAGTTGGGCTGTATTCCATGCGTTACGTAGAAATGGTTGGCGGACCAATCAACGATTGCACAGCCTCGATGCGTGTGTCAACACGATGGGCGTTGGTTGCCAGAGCTGGCAGCGACCCAACGATACATCGTGATCATCAACACAGCCTTTATTTCAGCTCCACCCAATATCTTTTCAAATAGGAGTAAGCGTCGAACTTATGGAAAATAACAACCTTGCAACATAATATCCCCAAGAAAAACCATCCGATCGTCTATTCATTCCCCAATAAGCTTGTCCCGGAGCGTTCGACGAGGCCGAGAAGGACTTTGTCTTCAACTTTAGGCAGCCATATGGCGAATAATACCGAGCGCAAGAAGCATGATAGCAGCAGTTACATCAACTTCGCACATCTCGAGGAGCATCGGCACATGCCTCTAGAGATAGAACGATCAATCCGGGTCATAGAATTAAGTCCAGCGCCCAATGACGACGAGGGCGCGCCAATAGTATGTTCTCTCCGGCAAATACCTCTTGACGCCGAAACAAAGTATAAGAATCGATACCACGCTTTGTCCTATGTATGGGGAGGAAGAACAGGATCAGAGGCAATCATATGCGATGGGAAGAAACTTCTTGTTACCCCGAACTGCATGCAAGCTCTTCGAACCATACGAGCCAACATCGAACTGCTGTTAAACATTGATTATCTCTGGGTCGATGCGATATGCATCGACCAGAAAGAGGACCCGTCCGGCAAAGGAGAAAAGAGTCATCAAGTTGCTTTGATGGGTGAGGTGTATCAGCATGCCAGATCTGTAATCATTTGGTTGGGTCACATTTCTCGAGCAGCTACGCAGCACCTCGAGTACATGAAGAAGGTCGGCAAACATCACATGCACAGAAAAAGGGTCAAAAGACACTACAAACATATGGCGAAGGTCAACAAACACTACAAGGTGACCAAGGATAATCCACCGAAACGGCAGCTCATGGCGGAGGCAAAGATAGAGAAATGGATAGAAAGGATTAAAATTTCCGCCAGTCAGTCAGTCACTCTCAAGCCCAATGCTGGCCACTAATATGCATCCCAGAGAACGCTGCCTCAGTGAAGGGTACAAGATCATTCTGGGGGCCTGTGCACGAATGTCCGTGGTTTTGGAGGGTGTGGACTCTTCAAGAAATTGCATTCGCACGCCGCCCCGTTCTCTTGTACATGCCTAAAAATGAACGAAAAGCACGTCGGATGTCGTGGGTAGATGCAGAATCGACCAAAAAATGGTGGGATATCAACAATTTTGGAACATTTAATGATTGGTATATGATACCAGATCGGCTTACGATGTCATCGATGCTCGGACTGCTCCCAAGCATGACAACAGACCGGCGGAACTATAATAGCAAATGTTTGAAGGCATTCAGTTACCTGTGGATGAAGACTCTGCACATACTGGAAGCTGTGGACGAACGAGACTACGTCTATGGACTTGACGCCGTTCTTCGAAACATAGGACTTGAACTTCTAGAGATCGATTACAGCATTCCATGGGAGGCAGTATTTGAGAGATTCACTTGCAAATACCTAGTTCATACACAGGATGTCAGCCTCTTGATACAGGCTCCGAGATACAAACGGTCAGAGAAACTGGCGTCATGGGCATTTGACTTCAAGTCCCCATCCCCAACGCGATCTTACATACGGGTACCTCTGGATGAGTACACGGGAGTGAATTCGCTTATATCCAAGAAATCAGGACAATTATCCTTCGCAGGCCGTCGAATCACTAAAATCCGATACTCTGACGATATCTCAGGCGCAACCGAGCGCGCCAGACTATTCGAAGAATACAAACCGATCCCCCCATTCAACCAGTCGAGAGCCTTAGCTCAGTTGAAGATCTGGCTTAAAAAGGCCAGAAAAGTACTTTCGCAAATGTCAGATCGAGACATGGCCCGGACTCTTAAACTATTAGTGATATGCCCTCGCGAGGAAAGTTTTTTTGCTGACGCTGCCCTGGATTATCTTGAAGAAGTTAGTCAGGAGCTGCAATATCTTCTTCACGAAGACGATGCACTGGCTGATACTGGATCTACTTCTATCGCATTTCGGCCGAGGGAGCTCTGTGAAGGGGATTACGATAGCATCGATAGCTTGCTGGCGGTCGATAAATCCGCCACACAAACCTCTGATGCTACGAGCCTGACACTTGAAAACGACAAGAACTATAAAGTCACAGAACTCCCAGATTTGATAAAAAAATGGCTCCAAGTCTGCAATCTTCTGATCACTACTAATGGAAAACTAGGCTTTGGATTCTGCACTATTTTGCCAGAAGACGAAGTGGTTCTTATTCATGGCTGCAAGATCCCCATCGTGGTGAGGCCAAAGGCAGATAAGTTCCAGTACGTGGCTCCAGCTCATTTTGTCGACTTGATTGATCCATATTTGGCTACGAACGATGATCCGAGCGTCATGGAAGAGTTCACGCTTGTGTGATGAACACTGTGAATAGGGAAGTTTGCTGAAGATAGAGAGAGAGAGAATACAAATGATAGGGGACAGAATTGAAGATGGCTGGTAGAGGTGGTCTCTCGGGGCGTTATATGCAGGACGTCATTGTGCAGCGTTATTAATTTAGCAAGGGACGGCGATGGGCGAGGTTTAGGCTGGCGGGATTCAAAGGTTCAATTCAAGGATTTGCATGCTCGCACTCCTGCCGTGCCCTTTGCATACGAAAGGTACCTGAGCAGATACAATCCAGGTACACGGGAAAGTGACGGACGGCTTCGTTTCAGCATACCGGGGCTACGTTAGATGGGGTTGCTAACGCAAAGATCGGCTTGGTTGCGTGTATACCAGGACCCTCATTGCGGGAAGGCTAATACTAGGCTGACGTCCTGTTAGACCATTTGACAGGAACAGATGGAGATTTTTATTGGGGGAAAAAGAAAGAAAAGGAAAAAAAGCGCCATGAATAGACGGTTGAACACAAGACACAAGGTAAGATGTGATGATGGTGATGCATTGCGCTGCATGATATGTGGGAGGACTATAGCCTCAAAAGAGACTGGGAGGTAAGTGGAGACTCGAGAACAGGAGTTAACCACGACCGCGGGGGCAGTGGACATGGGTCACGTACACTTGTAGAGCAGCAGTATGTGGTGTTTTCTTCATTTTATGGTAATTTCAATCTCTTCGCGACGATTTGATTATCCAATCAATAATTGCGTTGCATACATTCATACATATACACGAGATACCTGATTGTATACATACCGGTGAACGGGGCTGTGGTGGTGGATCGATCGCGTACTGTGGTATAGCATAGCATGGCACATCAGGCCATGACGTAGTGCCCACGCTGCCCGCTGCCCGCCCGCTCTAGCCTGGCTGGGCCGCGACCCAACCAACTTCAAGCACAACCCCTCCAAGGCAAGCAGGTCTTTTGATCTCGAGCCTTGCCGGCCAACTATCTGTCCGTCTATTCATTCTCTCACTTTCTTCCTGTTCCTTCTTCTCCTCATCTCGATTCCTCCTTCTCCCCTTCCTCTATCCCGCTTTCTCCCCAGCGTCTCAGGTCCTCTCGTTGGCCTGAGTCAGCACCATCACTACCACCACCCACCATCCACCACTCTCCCCATCATTCTGCTAGTCCCGCAGCTACGCCCACCATGTCGCGACGCTATCCCACTGCCGAACTATACGAGGAACGCCAGCGCGATTTTTATCGCAATGGCAATCGTAGCGACCGCAACTACGACGACCTAGATGCCGAGTTGAGGCGCGGCGGTGACCCTCGTCGCAGCGCTCCAGATTTCTTCCGTGACGACTTCGACCGCCAGTCAAATGCTGGCCAGATGGTCTTACGAGACCGCCGTGATGATGATGCCTTCTCCAGAGCTCCATCCTCACGTCGTGGCCGTGAAGTCGAGGAGGACCAGATCGTCATACGAGGCGGTCGTGCCCCACCACCGCCTGCCTCAAGCGTTCGCGAGGTCGAACGGGAAGATATCAGCATCCGACGAGGCGCCGATGACCGTCGTCGACCAAGGGAGGCCGAGCGAGAGGAAATGGACATATCCATTAGACGCCGTGAGCAGTCAAGACCACGAGGCCCCGACCTTCGTGAGGTCGAGCGAGAGGATATCGTCTTCCGACGCGGTGATGGTCCCCCCCGTCCACGAACACGCGAAACCGAGGTAGAGCGTGAAGATATTCGATTCCGAGAGCGTCACTCTCCTCCTCGTCACCGAGATGCTGACCGCGAAGAAGTCATCTTCCGCCACGAGCATCGTGAAGACAATCGTAATGGCAGAGAGCGTGATGTACACAAGGACAGCCTGGTCATTAGAGGGGGGCGTGAGAAGAGTCTCCCTCCACCACGATCCCGTGGGGACCTGGTTGCCAGAGAGCGTGAGGAGTTTGTAGTTCGCCGCCGCGATCCATCTCCTCCGCGACGCGAACGTGAGATTGTCAAAGACGAAATAATAATCCGTCGCAAGGAAGAGCGTTCTCCTACACCCCCTCCCGCACCACTGCCTCCACCACCTCCTCCACCAGAACCCGAAGTCAGGCCTCCCATTATTCAGGAAATCATTACTCACCACAGGCACATTGATCATGGTAAGCGCGCTCCATTAGTCTCGAGCAGCACCGACTAACTCACGTATAGGAGTTGAACGAGCTCGTTCACCCACCCCACCACCTCCGCCACCATCACCACCCCGCAATGAAAGCCTGGAAATCTCGATTCGACGAAATGAGTAAGTCGCATAATCCCCCTTTCTGTTCCGACTTTTCTGATTGTGCCGCAGAAGCCGGACTCCTGGCAGAGATTTCGAAGAGGACATTATATACGAACGCGAGACGATTGAACGAAAGGGTCGCGATGATGTCAGCCGCCGCGGACGTTCATTGAGCGCACCCAGGCGTGCTCGCACCATGCCGGCTGAGTCTGATTTCGACCAGGAAGCCGATTACTACAACCGGAAAGCAATGGAGCGTGCCTACCCAGGCGAGGGCTGGAACGGCGCCACCAAAGATTGGGCCATTGTCGATGTTCCCCCCGGCACCAACCGAGTTCGAATGGACGGTATAGGAGGGGGAGGTCAAGAGATCACTTGGCAACGATACAATGGAGTGCGTCGCTCGAAATTCATTAGTGGCGATGAAGAGATTGCGACCGATTTCGGCGGCCCAGGTCCTGTGAAACCAAAAACCAAAGACATGTGGACAGAGATCACCAAGGACTTGGTTATTAGAGAGGCCATCGACTCGATGGGCTATAACTGCGAGGAGACGGACGATTTCTTCTATGTTATGGAGTACCTCAAATATGTAAGTGACCCTTGGTTGGACAGGAAATGCAGATCTAACGCGATTACAGGAGGATGTTCTGCAACTGGTGGAGATCTCCGACGACATTCGTCGCCGCCGAAAGTCGCGCATCCGGCAGATTGAATATGAACGCGAAGAGATCCGGGAACGCCGCCCTCCACCTTCCAGTTGGGACGAACGTTACTATGAACATGAGGTGTCAGTTGACCGTCACCGGTCTCGATACAGATAATATTGTGAAGTTCCTCTGCACCCTTGCAATGGTGATTGCGGATCACAATATACTCCTTCAAGGGCTATACACCTTTCCTAATTGGGATGCTCATCTCAGGCCTATCCACAATTGGAAAATGGTAGTAGCGCGCTGATTCACACGTGCGAGGTGATGTTCTCGCTCGTGGTCTACAATTCCTGGACCAACAGTACAGGAACAAACAAAGTGCAGTGTCTTGTCCATGGTCTTGAGACATGCAGATGACTTTACGATACGACGTTATGATGATCAAAGCGAATGGGTTTCCCTCAGATTGTCTGGGGGCTTAGCGTTATATACACTTTTACGACCTGCCGACGGGAGGATCAAGGTGACCGGGGGGGAGTAGCACGGCGTACACCAGTCTTGTTTTGTTTTTCTTCTTTTCCTTTGTAGCAATCAGTCGATAGCGAGCGAATCATTCCTAGGGCAAGGTTGTTTTGCCGGCAGGGCGGCACGTCTTTAATAAATATCATCTCACACCGTTGACCAGCAGGCTAGCAGTCTTCATGTGATGAGGGATAGGCCTCCCAGCTGAACGGAAGCGGGATAACCGGCCGTCAGACCAGGTGTTCGAACAAGCAGGAAACTCTCCCTAGCAGTTTCAAGCATCCAGGCGTTTGGTTTCCAAATCTTGCGGTTTGCGCTGCTGCGCATCTGCCAGCAAAGAGCCCCTGCTATAAATAATTCGCCGACTATGCACAGCAATCATGGCGATGCGAGGGATGGCGGCTGGCGGTTGGCGAAGAACCCCTGATGATGGTAGCGCCAAGTTCTGACGACGCAGCCATCCAAAACGTTATTGGGCAGCCTGGATCCAGCAAGGGACACGATCGTCTTCTACGCGCCCTCACTTTGTGTCAACGTGGGCGCGGGCGCTTGTATGTCTGACCCGGTCCAGGCTGGCGTCTGCTATAAGGCGGGGTCGGCCGCTACCACCTGCGAGGGAGATGGTATACGACGAAGGGTTGACACCTGCTGCTTTGGACCCATTGCGTAGTATTGGTTATTTCTTTCTTTCTTAATTCGAACGCCTTTGCCTCTTGTTTTTTTTTTTTTGCGTTGCCCGCCGCCGTCACCCTCCCAGCTTCTCCTTTTCCTATCCCTCTCGACTACATCTGCTGCTCCTCTTCACATTTCCATGTTGGCAGGGCCTGAATCATCATCATGTCGAGCTCTCTGAACCGGAGATGCGCGACTCTGTGTCTCTTGCTGTTAGCATGTGAGCGCTCCTTTCTCGGCTGGGTACATCCGTCATTCAACATCTAACTCGTATTCGCGTAGTCTTCACATCCTCTCTAAGGGCACAGAATACCACAGCGGCTTCGACTTTCTACCTCCCAAAAACGGAGACTCAGTTCTCATTTAATCTTGCAAACAACTCAAATGATGTTTTCATATATCTCACGTCTCCGGCATATTCATGGGTGGGCGTTGGGTTCGGGGAAAGCATGAAGAATGCTCTCATGCTCATCGTATATCCAAATTCCAATGGAAATAGTGCGTTAACCTCTGGCATGCTATGGTACAATAACACTGACTCCTTCCAGATGTCACTGTCAGTCCGAGGGTATCAACTGATAACACCGAGCCCACCTTCTCTTCCGATGTAAAGCTAGACATTCTTCCGGGAACTGGTATCACGGACGAGATGTTTGTGCTGAAAGCTCGATGCCGAAGCTGCCGCGTGTGGCCAAACGGTTTCCTCGATGCAGACAGCACCACGCAACCTATGGTGTACGCCTTTGGGCCTGCGAAGAACCTCAATTCAGATCGTCCCGATGCGCCTCTGAAGCGCCACTACACGTACGGAAAATTCACCATGAACATGCGCGAAGCAGTCGGAACTCCCGGTGTGCCTGCCCCATCAACAAGATCGAGTGGCGTCAGTAGCGAAAGTCCGCTTGTAAAAGATCACGACCGGAAGACTCTGGCGCATGCGATCATAGGGTGCCTGGCTATCTTCGTCTTATGGCCGATCAACATCATCCTCGCCGGATTCCTCAGAAACATCAAGATTCATATTGGCTTCTCTATTGGTATTATGGTTTTCATAATAGTATCCTACGCTCTCGGTATCGCAGCGAGCGGCCAATACAACCGCGTAAGTTCCAAATGTCCCCAACAGTCACATCTCCCAACTAACAATCTCACAGTCCAAAGCCTTCAACTCCCCCCACCAAATCTTCGCCTTTCTCGCCATTCTTCCAATCCTCCTCCTCTCTCTTCTCCCCATGAAACCACTCTCCACCCTAAAACAATGGATCCCTCGCGCTCATGCACCTCTCGCAACCCTGTGCCTCACCCTACTCATCCTCACCGGCGGCCTTGGCCTCCATCTCTCCTCATCTTCGACTCCCATCATTCTCACTTACCTTGCCATCTCTATCCTCGTCTTCAGCTTCATCACGCTGCTCCAACTCTGCGTCCGTCGCCGTGGTTCCGCGTACGCCCGCGCTACCACGCGGCGTCGTCTCGGCGACGAGGACGAGCAAGACTACGGCCTCGCGAATTACTGGGCCCGTCGCAAACTCGAGGGAAGTCGCTCCCAGAGCCAGGCTAGCAGCAATGCGACGTGGGACAGCGAGCGCCCGTGGAGCGGCGATAGCAGAAAACAAGGAGGCGGCGCAGTGTTTGGTGGCGGCACGATGCCAGGTCCGCATTACATGATGAATATGCATCCTGGTGTCCCTGTTTCCTTCAAGTAACGAAGCGTGCTGTGCTGAGCATGATTTGCGGCGCTTTTGAGGGCGGATTATGACCTTTTTTCTATTTATTTAATCTGATGATACAGAGAACACCAACTCTTAACGACTATGGGCTTGGAGTTTTCTTCTTCGAATGGGAAGATTGTTTGGGTATGCATGGCTACTGGGGCATTATGACCTTGCGCCGTCATTTTTCGGGTTTGGGATACCGATCTATTCATGATCTGACTTTGACATTTTGTTTTGTTTCGTGTGTTCTTGTCTTTGGGGTTTGCTTTGTTTGAGATACCACACTTTTCTACATCTATCAAGCTATCAGCGATACCGGGAACATGCATATAGCGCGGGTAGTTAGAAGCAATTATGACGACCAATAATAGCATATCATCATCATCATCATCATCGTTCATCTATTCGCGACCTGATGTCGCTTCTTTTGTTTTCAATCAGCAAAAAATAAAAAGGCCTCGTTTCAACATTATGGATCCACCAAATTCCTTTTTTTTTGGTTCTCGCCCTCTTCCCGAAACACCACTAAGAACCACCCTTCATCTACATCTCTTACTCCCAAAAGAAGAAGAAGAAGAAGAAGAAGAAGAAGAAGAAAGGTTCGCCCCTATCGCCTCTACAAACACTAGCAAAAAAGGTCACGCGTAACTCCAATTCAACCCCCCCTCAGGTACACCTGCCCCATTCACCCCCCTCGCATAGGAACAAAGTATCACATCCGCATCCAAGTCTCAAGATACACACCATGGATCTCGATCGCCAAGACTCATGTTCGGTATACTCGGTCTTGGTACCAAGGTTAGGTATACATGCCAAACGCCCGGAGTGGCGAACGTTGACGTGTGTTTTGGGTTTTGGATTTGGCATGCGCATGGTGAAACCGGGAGCTCGAGCGAGATGGGGTTGGGGCAAAAGCAGTGTAGAGGATGTGAGAATCCGATGATGGGGTTTGCGAATCTACTGTGCTGTGTAGATCGGAAGAAGTAGGTGCGCGTTTAAAGTCGAGATTGAGATGGTAGGTATGTACGTGGATATCATCGATGAACGCAGGTGGGCATGTGTGCGTGTGATCGATCGGGTTCCGAGTATACCTACCTATCTACGCCGCCGCGCGTGGCCGAGTTTCCGCACTTCTCTCCGATCATCTACGTAATACACCGATGGTGGATACTTTATTCGCGAAAGAGAGTCCGACTGCTCCGACGACGGTAGGAGTCTATACAGTAGTCTGTCTGTAGCGTAGTTTATATGTTAGCCTGAGGCAGCCAACATCAAAGGCCAGACATGGTCTGCGCTTGTTAACCCATGTAATTCCCGGCGCTTAATCGTATGCGGATGTTCGCGCTAAGTGATGGATGGTGGAGATCGACGCTTGGTGGGGGGGGTTTTTTTCGCCCACACTCAACTGGTGTCTACCACAACTCGACTGGAGTGTCATTGGCGCTCTATAGATTGCATTTTGACCTCAAATATCTCATCAAATCACGGGTTCGATGGTGTAGTTGGTTATCACGTGAGCTTAACAAATAAAAGAGCTGTTCTTCGGAGCTGTTTCTTCTAATGATTAACGCTCAAGGTCCTGAGTTCAATCCTCAGTCGAATCATTTTTTGTTGGATGGGAGGTGTGAGTCGTGAGTGAGAGGCGATTGTAGCGCTCGGCTGGAATGGAATGGGGCTTGTCCCCGCCTTGTTCTTTTTGGTTCCTGTTGTTGTGGGATCCAGCTTGAATAACAGGTTTCTTGACTGAAGAGTCCCATCTATATCCATGGGCCAATATAAGAGAAGGCAATGAAAAAATAATGTACAGTAGCATGCAGCACACGCACCGTACACGGCTGTACTGCAGTGCCGGAGCTGGCTTTGCAAATCCAGGTAACTACGATGGGTGGGTTTGGATCTCTAAGGCTGTTGACTGACCCGACGGTTTCCCACTCACTTCGGCGGTATTGTACCCTTTGTACCTGCAATTTGTGTGTATGCCTGAGTGCTTGGGCAACTCACTGGCATAATTGTGTACGTGTTGCGTCAGATCTCATTGATGACCATGGCCTCAAAACTACAATATGTACCTGCAATGGCCATGATAAATCTCTACCCGTACATATTCCGACCAATTTGAACTGACTCAGGACGTCCAGCATGAGCGAAGACCATCCTCAAGGCACTTACCAACAACTCATCGGTGCCTGTAATGCTTAGCTCGCAAACAAGAAAGTTTTGATACGACGGTGATCCTACCTGGAGGAGAAACAAAGGAAACAGCAACAGGTAGCAACTCTGGCCGCTTAGTAATTCTGGAGTTGTATCTAATATTTCCAACTGCGGTATATTAGATTCAATGCTGACGAATGGATCGAGTCGAAGGAAATAAGCTTACCTGGAACGGAGATCTCTGGTGCTCCGAGAACTGGCGAGAGCCAAAGCGGATCCCATGTGTCTTGAGCAAAGGGCGGCCTGAGTACCATTAGCAACCGATGATATGCAGGATTGATGTCCTACCCTGGATCCGTATCGCGATAATTTGGCTCGGCTTCTTTGATGGGCAGAACGACAAGCGCCGTCTCCCTGTCTAGCTCGAGAACATTCTGCAAAAGCCAATCCTTGTAAACTTGTGCGCGTCTTACGGCGTCATTATGCTGCTCGTGACTAATCGTGCCACCAACATCCCTTCAGTTTCGATTAGCGTCGAATGGGGAGATTTGGTAGGCTTGCAAACTGACCATCTCCACTGGGTGACCTTGTTCACAAATGGTGGGTGTCCATACTTCTGCTGATAAGTTTGCCGGAATTCGTCGTGATTGTGGCAAAAGCCGTAAACAAACGTGTTTAGTCCTACCTATTTGCATGTCAGGACTGTTGATATTGGAGCACATGAGACTCACATTATGCAAATAGGCTTCCAAAGATTCGCCCTCCACATCTTTGGGAGGAGACTCCTGCCACTTCTGTTTGAAAGAGACGGCTTTTACTGGAATTGAGAAAGCCTCTGCTACATCGTCTATGAGCTGATCTATCATAGTCTGCTGCTCTCTATTCGCAACGGGAAGATAGTCGGTTGGATATATGATTACGGTCGGCTAGGTGCGTTAGATGGACGAAAGAATGTTGTTCAGGATTCAAAAATACTTTGGAGAAAGTCTTCGGGTTTCCCACTGAAGCCCAGGCTTTCACAACAGCCTCGAGCTCGTTGATACTTCGGGTAAATGCTGCCGGCGCATCCATGGGCCTTTGTAGGGTGAATAACTGCGTCTTTTGAGGGAGTAGTTGGAGCAAGGACCTACCCATAGCATAGCTGGACACCTTTGAGAGAGAACAAGTCATGCGAAAATCGGTGCTGAAAACAGCCATTTACAAAAGCTGGTCGCCTGCTACTGCCCGTGGCTGTGACATTATGGGTAAGAAGACATGTCATATATCTCCAGTGTGTAGATACTCACTATCAGAACCGATGGTAATGTCGAGCCAATCATAGGAAGCGATACTAGCAGCGCTGCCACTGCTACTACCTACCGGGGACTGGTAGCCATCGCCTCTAGGATTCCATGGCGCTTGAAAATCGACCGCCTCGATGGGATCCTCTCGAGAAATCATGGAACTGCATTTTGTTGATCCAAGCAATACGACTCCAGTCTCTAGTAGTTTCTGGATGGCAGGTGCGGTCTCCTTGGCCGGACTTTGAACAGCGAGGAAGGCGCGATTGGAAAGAGCCACGCGAAGACCATGGAGAGAAAAGAGCTCTTTGACAGCGATGCACTTCCCGCGCAGAGGATGGTGGTCAGTGGCCAGAGTCGAGAGCCTGGAGGGGACGGCAATACTTTGCGACTGCGGATAGTTGCCTGCAAGTTGCAGAGGTTCAAAGTGTCTTGCCAGTTAGCTAGCTAAAGAGTACAAGAGGAAGGGAGCCACGGACCCATCTTCAGTAGATGTGGGTTCAATAGGAACCATGAAAGCATTTTTAGTGTCGTCGTACAGACGATAGACCTGACTCAGGCCAGTAGGTGATAGAGCATACGGACCGGGCTGACGAGGTTAGCATTGGAACGTGGCAAAGAATCGCTAGGGAACGCTTACAGGAAAATTAAGGTTGGGTACAAAAGCGTGCCACGGAACTAAGCGCTTCATACTGTCCAAGAAGGTCGACGAAGGGGATGGGGTCGGCTCAGGCGTGCCGATAAGCAGGCCTTGAAGAAAGTTCTCGTTCCATACATCGTCTCCCGCTCCGACAAAACTGCGCACCTGTGCTTCAATCCAGCCGCCGTCTGCGAGTTGGGCTGGGTGACTCGCGGAAATGATGGTGACAAGAGAGTGCTCGGTGGGTTGTCTCTCGAGGCGCGGCAAAGCTATGTTGACTGGACGCGTTATGTACCAGGCATCGCCGAGCTGGAATTCAAATCGGCGAGCTGTCCGATATGCTGTTCTTGCGTGCATTTCTGATGTGATGCTGTCGGGCTGGAGAGCGTGTTTGGGCTACCAACACTTTTATAGTAGCTATTCTGGTGTGGCAAAGGAACACGCCAACAACCCCATTGAATTTCTACCTTACCTACACATGTACTACGTTCTGCGACCGGTGAAGGACAACCCACCCGGTAAGCCAATCGGTGTCCCGAGCCTTTCCTACTTTTTCTCCGGCGACGACCAAAACAACAGCAACGACATCATCGTCTCCCTTCACTTTCTAATCCCATTGCTCCGTCATGTCTACCCAAGAGCGTGCGCCGCTTCTCGCCGACGACCAAGAACACGGTCAAGAGGCAAACTCTCGGGCAGCTTCAATCCAGGTCCACCAAGTGCCAACGCGACGTCTGGCCCTCATCCTAGGGAGTATCTGGGTCAGACAGACTTTTGCTTCTGTGTGAGCGAGATTTGATTACTGACAACTGCTGTGTAGATCGGTGTCGTCTTCACTGCAATCGATGCTACCGTCATGGCTACACTGCTTCTCCCCATGACGACCGACTTCAATTCTTTGAAAACGCTGTCGTGGCTGGGCTCGTCGTTCCTGATTGCCGCCACTGCTGGAATCCCTCTCGCCGGGCGATTGACCGACATCTTTGGCAGACGGGCGGGAGCTGTGCTCTGCAATCTGGTCTTCGCTTTGGGTACTCTTCTGTGCGGCCTGGCGCCGAATGAAGCCACCCTTGTTCTTGGCCGTGTTCTTGCAGGTTTGGGCGCCGGTCCTTTGCGCACCATATCTTCCTTCGTGTCGTCGGATCTTGTGCCTACAAAGAAGCGTGGCCTTGTGCAAGGCATTAACCTCGTTTTTATGGGCGCTGGCACTGCCTTTGGGGGCTTTTTCGGCGGCTGGATGAATCGACTCCTCGGCTGGCGATGGGCTTTCCTCATTCAAGTACCCTTTCTCTTGCTCGGCACCTTCCTCGTCTATCTCTTCCTGGATACGCCCAGGAAGCTTTCAGATGTGCCGCCGCTTCGACGTATCGACTGGCTCGGCTGCTCCACTCTTGTCTCGTCTTTGACACTTCTTCTCGTTGGTCTAAACGCTGGAGGCAATCTTGTACCCTGGTTCCACCCGCTCCTCCTAGTCACCATTCCGTTATCCGTCGTAGCTCTCGTCGCATTCGTTTGCATCGAGTATGCGTGGGCTGCTGAGCCCATCCTACCACTGCACATGTTCGCCAACCGCACAGTTTCCGCGTCATGCCTGACGTATTTCTTCGCGCACATGGCGTCCTTTGGTATCATTTACTTCATTCCTGTCTATGCTCAGATCAAAGGTCACACATCCACTCAAGCAGGTCTACAATTCATACCCCAGGCAGCTGGTAATGCGACTGGCGCTGTACTTGCGGGCATAATTATTCGCCAGACAGGCAGATATCTCATGCTCAACGCTGTGTCCCAGCTTTGCCTACTGCTCGCCGCTATTCTGTTTTTCACACTACGCGACAGCACTCCAGCGTGGCATCCATTTGCTTATCTTGCTCTTCATGGGTTCGGTTTCGGTATAATGCTAGTCGTTGCCTTCATTGCTTTGCTCAGTGCCATCCCTCATTCCGAGCAGGCGGTCGGAACCTCAGCATTGATCGCACTTGGCTCCGAAGGCTCAACTCTAGGCGTATCCATATGCTCCACTGTCTTTCAAAACGTACTCCAGACGAACTTGTACAACCGACTCGGCGACTCAAAGGAGGCCACAGACATCATCAAGCGGGTCAGAGATTCCTTCGGTGCGGTGCCCACTGTTGATCCTGCAATTCGACCCCTCGTTCAGGAAAGTTTCATGGCAAGCGTACAAGCTGTCTTTGCTCTCACTTTAGGCCTGAATCTACTCGCTTCAATATTGTCCTTTACCATGAAGCAAAATACATTGCATAACAGGATCTCGCGAACGGATGAAGCCAGTTGAAAAAGCCTCTTACTTACAGATGGTTTTAGTACGTGGGAGTCTGGAGTGCTGCAAAACTCTGACTGATCTGAAACCGAGATCATGTATCCGTACACCGACTCTCTACCGAAAAGTTGTTTCAAAACGTCGTGAGGAGCCTATTGGATACTTTCTTCGATGATCGACCATCTTTCCACCTCTTCCCAATACTTGGAATCAAGATCACGCTGTGAGCACATGGCAGCGTTAGCTTGGGGGAGGATCGGACTAGCACACAGGGGTGCACGCTTGACTCACCTGACACTTGCATCGTTTCTGGCTGTGGCATAAGTTATAACTGAGAGTGCGCGATCTGTATTAGACTTTTGTTTCTTCTAGCCTAGATCTTCCTTATTACTATTTCTTACTCAATTAATGACGTAAGATGGCATCTTGCACATAAACGCTATTCTGTGAGACTACCACTGCAGGATATCTTGAATTCTATCCCTGACATTCGAACCTTCAACTAGCTCGTCCTTGGTCCACCCGTCGCTGCAAATACATTTCCGACCTGTGGACCGGTAAATCGTTTTCTACCCGTGGTGAGCCAAGTCACAAGACTAATCATCATGACCACCCCTATCGCAGCAGAGGTGTAGTTCATGTTGTCGCTGTTCACTGGACTCACACCAGGAAAGTTCGAGATGATGCAGCAGCAGAACAGGAAAAACACCCCAATCGCGTTCAATGGCAGTCCATATCGTCCCATAGAATATGGCCCGTCGAGTTGATACTGTCCACCTGTCACGAATGCTAACAAGCGAGCTAGAAGGGGCATTGCGTATGAAAGATCTACGTCCCAGTCAGTTACGGCAATCGAGTGAAATTGGATAATTTACACTCACAAAAACCTTCGGTCGCGATCAAAATCACCGTGTTGAAGCCTGTCAATGTTCCGAAATAAATGGAATCAAACGCCATTTGGGCGAAGGCTGTCAAAAGAATAGCATTGATAGGAACCTGCTTCTTCGACGACACTTTACTGAATAAAGACGAGAAAGGCAAGCCATGATCACGGGCGAAAGCATATACCGCCCGCGATCCTTCTGCTGTGAGCGAATTGGCACATACAAGCGCGATGACTGCGATCAGCGAGCCTAGAGTCGAAGCAGCACCGACACTTTGAGTACTGTGCCGGAATATCTCAATTACGGGAACTGCCAGTCCATCTGGTTAGTCAGTGGACGAGAGAGAACGCCATGGACGACATACGTACCGCCAGTTGCGGAACCTGCTGTTTCCTCGATATCACCCATGCAAAAGGATAATGATATCAAGAAAGCTAGACCAGTCACTGCACCGATGTAGACAGACATGACGATTGCTTGGGGTGCCCGTTTGCGCGCCTGTTTGATTTCTTCGGTCATGTGAGCAGGGGCATCGTAGCAGCACATCCCAAACATAGCTTGGGTCAGCCCCAAGATGGCAGCGTATGGCGCATTGAAACCCGTCTGGTTTTGGAATTCGCTGAAGACAAAGCTCGCTGATTGCTTTTCCTTGTTGGTCCCGAGTATCGTGCTGAAACAGACAACGAAGGCGGTGATATTCCAGAAAAGTATGAACTTCGAGATCTTGTTCAGGCCAGACGGGAGAAAGATATTGAATACGGCGGCAACAATCGCAATCAAGTAGGATAACAGGACGGTGTGCCATCGCTCGATCGTGTAGTCCGGGTTGTTCATCTGTGCAATGCCCAGCACGAAATTAGCCGCTACAAAGCTGTTGGTAGCTCCCATGGCCAGGATCCCTTTTACACGAATTAGTGGAAGGCTCAAAATCCTGCCGCCCGCAAAGGAATTTACCAATCAACATGAACCATCCACAAACATACGAAAAGCCTCTCGCCCATCTCGGAGGCGCAAGAATGGCCACCCAGCTGTATTGACCTCCAGCAACGGGGTATGCGCTGCACATCTCGGCCATAGAGTACGCTATACTCAGTGAGAATAAGCATACGCCCACCCATCCATATATCATGACTGGCGGCCCTCCCGATTCCACGCCGATGATGAGAACTCCGCTCAGTGCAGTCCACGATGTGACAATACTGAACGAGAACCCGACCATGCCTAACAGCCCAAAGTTTCGTTTCAATTCTGTTCCGGGTCAGAATGGAAACCGTGTATAGAGATACGTGGGGAGCTAACCTTGGGTATACCCCAGCTGTTCAAGCGCAGTGTCGTCACTCGTGACTCCATCAAACACCTTTTCCTTTTTTGAATCCATGGCTGGTGACATCATGCAGTGCAGTGATGATATCAAATCTAGAATACAGCAATTCTTTTCTTTCTCTTGCTATCGTAATCTAGGGCCCGCGAGAGTTGGTCTGCCGTGTCTGAAAGGCGGGATCGCATTATATATATGTACAGAGTTTATACCTGTTGATCCCCTCACCCGGCTCTATCGAAAATCCTCCGTTCTACTGATAATGGCGGGGCACATTATGCATACGCACTTGTGATGGGGTGGGCTGCATATCGTATGTGATCCTTATCGCTACTGTATTGAGATGGATCATCATCATTGGCCCAACTAGAGATACTCGCAGCATTTCATCCTGCACGACCGGCAATCGGTATACAACGCTCGTTGACGCTGTGTGGACTAGCTGCATGAAGTAGGAGTCTTTGAACATCCAAACAGAAACTGGAATGAGCGAATGGAGAACAGATTTGATAATCACGGCATGGTTTGTGATATGAATGCAGTTGCACATCACCTATTTTTGTTTAGCATCTTTAGGTTCTGTCATTCTCCCTGTCGACTGGTTAGCTGGGTATGAACGTGTCTCTCTTTTATTGTGGTATATCCCCTCGTTGCCTTATTCCTCGGCGTTCCCGCAGTTGCTTGGAAGAATGTCGCTGCGACTTGTGATCTACCAGGAACCGAACCACCATATGCATCATTGTGCAGTCATGTCAGATTAATGATATGCTACGATCATGGTATCAATCAGCATCGGCTCAATAGAAAAAAGTTCAAAGTCTCATGTGAAATGTATATATCGATTGGCGAGATCGTTAACGAATGGTTGTAGGAATGTGGGTCTCCGCCCTCCCCGAGCGAAGCGGTCACTCAACGGTCGCGAGCGCATGTCACATAGAACACCATTTACACAAACACCTGTCTCGTGCATATTATTTCGATCACTCCATCCTACCCGTAACTATATGATCACACCCCAAGAAACACCTCACGTCGTATTTATTACCACATTCGGGGCCTCTACTTTATGAAACCTGTTCTACCTACACACAGAGTGGATGTTGCGGGGTACCTTGCTGCCCTCTAGAGGAGATCCCTGGGGACCACCATCTCACCCTCGGGGCGATTGTTGAAGACACTGACAGATGTAAATACTGGAACAACTTGTACGGTTTGATGGGTGAGAGAGATACGGGGGGTCCAGCCCCACAGCACCTAACTAACTACATTGAAATGGACTTGCCTATCTAACAATTCTTCCGCTCGAGGTACACCGCCGTTTCTTTCCAGTTCGCATTCACGATACCTGCATATAACCTAGGAAACCCACAGAAAAAGACCGATCCCCTGTCTATACGACAAACACCGAAAGATCTTCAATTTCCGAAAGGAACCGGTCATTGTCGGAGGAACAATCCAAAAAGAAAAATCTCGACACAGAATCTCCAAACACCCCCAGCCCATACGCCCAGAAAAAAAAACATCAACACCAACAACACGTCCAACAACCAAAAACAATAGTCACAGAGAGAAGGACAAGAAGAAGAGTAAGAAAAAAAAAATGGCAACATCATCATGGCCACAACCACCGCGAATCCCCACCCCGCAAAAATCCCAAATCCAAACCTCAACCCCCTACGCCTGGCCGCACGACGCCTCCCTCTCCCCCAGCACAACCGCACTCATAATAATCGACATGCAACGCGACTTCCTCTCGCCAACCGGCTACCTCTCCCTCCAAAACCTACCCCTAACGCGGTTTTCTTCCCTGATCCCCGTGCTGGTCTCGCTCCTGTCGACGTTCCGCCGCGCAGGGTTTCCAATCTACCACACGCGCGAGGGCCACGCGGCGCATCTGGGTACGCTGACATCGCGCGAGCGCCATCGGAGCCGGGTGAATGGCGCCGAAGTGGGGAGTAGAGGGCCGCTGGGGAGGTTGTTGGTGAGGGGGGAGAGGGGTCATGATATTGTGAGCGAGTTGACGCCGTTGCCGTTGGAGGCGGTTATTGATAAGCCTGGGCGGGGCGCGTTTACGCATACCGAGTTGGATGCTATGTTGAGGGCCAAGGGAGTGAGGAATTTGGTGGTTTGTGGGGTGACGGCGGATGCGTGTGTGAGTAGTACGGTGAGAGAGGCGAGTGATCGCGGCTACGATGTGTTGGTAGTCGAGGATGGGGTGGAGAGTGTGAGCGAGGAGTTGAAGATTTGGAGCTTAGAGTCGATCAAGGTGGAAGGGGGGTTGTTTGGGGTGACGGCGAATAGCAAAGACGTGAAGGAGGCGGTGGAGATGTGGATGGGGAATAGAAATGGGCAATGACAGTGAGATGTGTCGCAAGCAAGTTTTCATCACGCATGATTGATGTTGGACAAGTTCGCATGGCAACCGCATGCATTTGATAATAACTGACTAGGTCATGCACTCATGCTTTACGCAGAGCCAACCCGTGCTTCATTTGATATCATTCAGAGCCCCCATATACATAAGCCGAAAACGCCTTGAACCGATAACCGTGGATACCATCCATCACAATCCTTGAGAGTAGTCAAGACACGCCAGCACGTTCTCGACCGAGCATAAATACAAGCCGACAAGAGTACTGGAGGACAGCCGAGACCGAAAGCCAAGAGTGATATTTAACCGCCGAAACCGTAGAGGGTGCGGCCCTGGCGCTTGAGAGCGTAGACAACGTCGAGAGAGGTGACGGTCTTGCGCTTGGCGTGCTCAGTGTAGGTGACAGCATCACGGATGACGCTCTCGAGGAAGGTCTTCAAGACACCACGGGTCTCCTCGTAGATCACTGAAGATGGGTTAGCATGGTGTCACGATGAAGGCGACGGTAGGGTAGACTTACTGGCTGAGATACGCTTGACACCACCACGACGAGCGAGACGGCGAATGGCAGGCTTGGTGATACCCTGGATGTTGTCACGCAAGATCTTGCGGTGACGCTTGGCACCACCCTTGCCGAGACCCTTTCCACCTTTGCCACCTGTGGATACATGTCAGCATGATGCGTGTAGACGATGAGGTTGTGCAGCGACAATATGCAGGCGTCGCGACGCGCTGCTGGTGGCGATGCGATGTGCTATGGTCGCGTATCGTGAAGTTGTGGTGGGGGCGCAACACCAACACCACGATACGCGACTACTCGTGATCTGCCGCGCGTGGCGACGACGACGACAGCAACAGCACCAACAGCTGCAAGCAGGATACGGTGTGCATGAAAACAAGTTACTTACGACCGGTCATGTTGAAGGTTGTTGAGTGTTGATGGAGTTGGTTGAGATGAGTTGATGGGGGCGCGTGGCGCGTTGATTGTTGTTGTGGGGGTTGATGATACGGTGGAGCAGAGTTGTGTAGAAGAGGAGAAAGAGAGAGAGAGCGGGCGGCGGGCGAGGGCTATTTAAGAGACGAGGGCAGGCGGCGGGTGCCTTGAGAGCAGTGGAAAGCAGGCGCTAATCCCGGTTGGGGGGCAGGAGCAACTTCAGATCAAACAAATGCTTGGCAAAAAGGGCTTTGGGCGGCGTGGAATAATGGCGAAATATAGCAGCAGCTTTCCAGCGCTTTTACTTTGGCCAATTTTACCTGCGGAGAGAGCCCTTTGGCGGCGTTTTGCGCTACCGCTTGCATGCATGCTCTTAGTCAGCCGTCAGCCCCACGAACATCAAACCACCACCGCGTCTGCAACACCAACACAATTCACTTGATCCTTCGCTCACTTGTCGCGAGACTTCAATGCAATCTTTGAAGGTAATACGCTACATACGGTGGCTCTTTCTTGTATCCAAAACCTGCCTCTCCAGTCTGCTCGAGTGGTTTCTCATAATATACTACTCGTGTCGTTCAGGTGGTTGGTGTCTTCACTGCGTCACGCCACGGAGGAACACCTGCTGCTTTACGCGCTTTCCAGCCACACGTCCAAACTACAAAGTTTCTAATCAGAGTCATAAAAGTCGCAATAAGCTATCGCTCACAGGTCCAGAGTCTTGATCACGTCTTCACAGCTAATTTTGTGATTGGAAAGAATGTTCGCATTATGCATTACACATTGGCCTTTCGTCGCCTGTCTATCGTAGCATGTCCCGTGTGAGCCTCACACTGACGCCGGGTATAATACAATTCGGAAGAAGCCCACAGATAAGAAGGAAAATAGGCACCGCAAGAAATGCAGTTTACTGCACACAAGCCACCATCAACCTTTTGTAGTCGCCACTCGTCTCTCCTTCGATCCTCTTCACAAGAGTCTTCTTGTATTTGCGATGATACGCGTCGTTGACGGCCCTCATGAAGTTCTGGTCCCAGTGGCAGCGCACCACGCGTTGAACCAGGTATGTGTCCTTCGTACCAAGTCCTGCCATGCTGTCTTCCAAGCGGACAGCCTCGGCCATAGCTCGATCGTTGGCACGCGAAAGTAGAAGAGTGAGCGCGTCTTCCATGTGGCCATTGAACTTGGACTTGATGGTGGCTTCCAGGCTGGTGCGGAAGCGTTGCTGGTACGATTGGCTGATGGCTCGCAGCTGTGCGTCATTGCGGGAGAGAAGAAGCTCGCAGACCTGTGCCGAGTTCTTGCTGATAATGTTTCCAATGGCTGTTTGAAGCGTCGTCACGTCCTGCTCGATTGCTTGAGGGTTGGCAGGCGTCGAGTCTTCCTGTCGACGGGCCGCAATGATAATCATGTACATTTGCTCCGTGCCAGCGGAAAGATCACCACGCAAATCCGACTCCAGCGACTTTTTGAATATGCGCTGGTATTCGGCCTTGATAGCTTGGATATCGGCATTGCTCCTGCCAACGAGAACATCATCAAGGGCGCTCTCTTTAGTACCTGCGCCTTTCATTGCTGCGTAGAGGGTGTAGCAGTCACCCGTGAGTGGACCACGTGCAATCTGAACCAATCCCTTCTCGAAATAGCCAGAGGTTTCCGACTCGAGATCGGCGATCAAGTCTCTCATGAATCGCTGGTTGAACTGCGCGCGAAGCGTATTAATTTGAATCGGATCCTTCTTGGCCAGGGTAGCGATAAGAGCCTTCTCGTCCGTGCCAAATCCCTTCATTGCTTTGCGAACGGCTTCGACGTCTACTTGCATGTTGAAATTGCCCGTTTGCATGGGTCCATACCCAAGCGATGCCTGAGTAGGCGGTCCGAAGCTTTGAGGCGGAGCGTACCCCGGGGCTGCACCGTGGTGTTGTTGCGGCGGAGGGGCATACTGCTGTGGAGGTGGGGGCTGAGATCCCCACTGTTGCTGCGGAGGTGGAGGTTGGCCCCAGCCTTGCTGTTGCGGTGGTGGTGCGCCGTACTGGGCCTGTGGAGGAGGAGCACCCCAACCAGCCTGTTGATTGTATTGTCCTTGTGGAGGAGGTCCTGAATTGTAAGGTCCCGGCGGAGGAGCGTTATATCCTTGATTTGGAGGCGCTCCATAAGGAGCTTGGGGATAACCGCCAGGCGGAGGAGGAGGAGCGCCTAAAGGTGAGATATTAGCAAAGTATTCGCGTCGAGGTGAACTGATCGTGTACGAACCGTACTGTCCGCCCGGTGGCGGTTGCTGACCCCATTGATTTTGTTGAGGGGGCGGTCCTCCCCATTGCTGAGAGTAGCCTTGTCCGGGATATTGATTTTGCATCAGTATCTGCTTGTAGCGAGATGTCCTTGATTGAAAATGTGAATGTTAGGGAGATATGTGCAGTTGTTCTTGCGACCTGGGGCAACGTGTGTGAAGTGAAAGAAGCGGGGTCACCAGAGCCAGCAATGACCTTTATACGTGACTCGACGAATTACCAACACCCAAGAACGCAATGACGAGTTCGTGTTACCTGGTGGGGACCACAGCCACAAGGCGCAATGCGATTGGGGCTTAGCTCTACCAATGACACGGTCCGTCGAAGCTTCCTTGCCGATCATGGGATGGCTGCCTTAATTATGCGGGGGCTCCCAAACCAACTTGGTTCCTTGGTAATTTGGCCCCCGTTAGCCACATCCCATGACAAACCTGCACGCAGATTCTGCTCCGTATGATTTCACTGTAAATTGGCTTTTCTCTATCCGTATTATGGCGCATCAATCTGTTGTTCGCTTAGCCGCCAAGCCACCAACGGCATGTTGATGCCGGAGGGACAATGAATGAATATCAAGGCAGGTGTACGTACATATGTACATCCACTGCATTCAAAATCACGACACGACGAGGATATTACGTATTCATGCACGCACTTATATTCTCTGATGAAACTAGGGGCATACGATTCTTGACTAGACGAAGACTAAGCTCCGAGTCATACAGTCATTAACCCTTTCACCACATCATGTCCAGAACGTATACATGTCAATCACCGCCCGATTCCAATGCCACTTCAACTTAGTAGCGACCTCCAGGAGGTGGGCCGGGCGGAGGTGCACCATATTGTGGCTGGCCGGGGTAACCGCCTGATTGGGGAGGCTTTTGTTGCTGATGCTGGCCGGGATAGGGAGGATATTGTCCTTGGGGAGGCTGCCCTTGTTGGGGAGGATATTGCCCAGGTGGACCAGGCGGAGGAGCACCATAGCCCTGCTGGGGATAGGGTTGTTGTGGGGGTTGGCCGTATCCTTGCTGGGGAGTATATTGTGGAGCGCCATAGCCTTGTTGAGGAGGGCCGCCATATCCTCCTTGTGGTGGAGGAGCGTTGGTCTTTTCGTCTTTGGAATCGTAGCTGGAGTCGATGGCACCAAGCAACAGCTTAACAATCCATAGATCAGGCGTGAGGTCCACCGGCGGGTTAGCACGAGACATCTCGTCTTGCTCGTTCTCGAAATCTGACATCACGTTAGACTACACACAGAACAGGAAACGGATGAACATACTGGAGGTGCAGTCGACCAGATTTCCGATTGCGGGATCCTCGTCGAGCTTTCCGAGAAACTTCTTGGCCAGTTCATCGTTGCCGACTTGGGCAAACTCGAAGGCAATGCCACCTGATCCGTACTGTGGGTAGCGCTGTAGAGTGTCGACAGCATATTTAATAGTGTCAAAGACAGCGTTCTGGGGTTCGCCAGCGGGCTGGCCATCAGTGACGCTGATGACAAGAACAGGTTTCTTGAGCTGCTGGCTCTGAGCCCTTGAGAGAACGATCTCGTCGATGACCTTCCTGCGCAAAGAAGTTCCCATGGGAGTGAGACCCTTGAACTGTACGCCACGCATGATCTGCTCAATCTGCTGTTCAGAAGCCACGCCGTCCTGGAGTGGTCGGCCTTGGGGATCACGCATTTGGCTGAGATCGGTATTCATGAAGCGAAGCGAAATTCCGTCCGTATCAAACAAGGTCGCAGCAAAGGCAACTCGCTCCAGAATAAGGCGCAAGTCTTTGATACGTTCGCCGCTTTCTTCAAACGCCATAGAGCCACTGTCATCTATCAGTCGCGTCAGTAGGACATTTACCCAACTTTGGAAAGACTCCCATACCGATAAAGATCACAATGTCATAGAGCGCAAGCTTGACGATATCGTTCGCAACCTCCTTCACAATGCGCCAGCGCTGAATGACCTGATTGATCAATGCTGGAGCACGCTGTGCGATCTGGTCTATGACAGGGGAATTTGGAGGGTAAAAGCCTTGCAGCTTCTTCTCCTGAATACAAGAAAGCAGAAGCTGCTTGTACGCGCCAATCTCGGCGGGGCTAGCTTGCCCAGGAGGACCGCCAGGGGGGGCAGAACCGTACTGCTGCTGTGGAGGCCCGCCATACTGCTGTTGCTGCTGAGGCGGAGGAGCACCCTAAATGAAGATGGTCAGCACATGGCTTTCAGAAAATTTACACCAGTTCTAAGTCAGGTTTTGCATCGAGGACGCGAGGAATGTGCTAGCGTACGTAAGGCGGCTGCGGCTGACCCCAGGAATTCTGCTGCTGTCCGTACGGTGATTGCGGTTGCCATTGATTTTGCTGTGGTGGATACGGCTGTTGAGGTTGATTCCATTGGCCTTGCTGAGGCGGAGGCTGCGAAAAAGTCTGCTGGCGCTGTGGGATTTGCCCTGGATAGGGAGATTGGGGTGTCTGCTGAGGATAAGAGGATTGAGGTGGTCCTGGATAAGGAGATTGAGGCGGTCCTGGATAAGGAGACTGAGGCGGTCCTGGATAAGGAGATTGGGGCTGGCCTGGAGGAGGCGGAGGGGGTCTATTATAACCGGACTGCGATTGAGGATAGGGCGAGGGTGTCGACGACTGAGGATGTTGTGGTGCTACAGGAGAAATCGGTGTGTACGAAGCATGAGAATAAGGTTGAGGAATCGGCGGGTTGGAAGGTGGTTGAGAGCTGGACTGATAAGGGTTAGGGGCGTTCGGCTGGTATGGATTGTAGTTGGCCATGATAATGATAGTGGTGGTGGTGAAGCAGCGAAGGTCGGCGTGGTGGCAGACAGTCGGCGGCGAATCTCTTGGCCCGGGTTACGTAGGTTTTTCCGGAAAGCGCAGTCCAGAGGAGTGAAGCCGTGTTTGGTGTTGGATGGAGGAGTGTAGAGGAAGAAAGATGGAGTGGAAAGAGAGGATGAAGGAAAGGAAAAACCTACCGGAGCGGCGGGTCCACCGGCTTGGCCTGGATAAGCCTGATAGTTCTGTTGTCCAGGCTGACGTAGTGAGTTAGCGAAGGGTCTCGCAGCAGCTTCTCGTCTTTCTGGGAGTTGAGAACTTACATATCCGCCTGGGGGTGCGCCTGGTGGTGCGCCAGGCGGAGGGCCTGCGGCTGCGAGCTTGCTTGCCAACTAAGAAATGCCATCATCAGCCTTGCATGCATGTATACCCCACCAAGCTCCCACGCAAGTTGTAGCTCTGGTGGTGGTCTCGAGGTTCGCAGAACTTACACCCATGATTTGCAGATGTTCGATTTGGAGTTGTTGGTATGTTTGGGGCGGTGGAAGGTTGTCCTGGCGAGTATTTGGCAGCTTTAAGGGAGTGGAGAAGAGATGCTGACCGTCCAAGATTGCACTCAGGTTGGGCGGCAAAGAAGGTGGGGTTGACGGTGGACCGTGGTCGTAGCTGCCTCACAAGGTTCCAGCTCAGCCACACACTAGTTTGCCCGGCACAGGCGTACAAAGCTGCGTATGTACATGATGTGAGTACTTGCTTTACCCTAGGAAATTACTTTATTGGCACATGTTCAACAGATATTCACTTGATGACGTGAAAATCCCTTTCTATTCACATCGTGGTGGGGTTTGTCGTCATCGAATAATGTGGCGCGAGCTTACGAACTGGCGGGGTCCGAGTGTGTTTGTACCTTCATGTCCCACTTGCTGCGTCACCCGCTGTCCAACGATTGTGATTGACAGGATCCGACCGGGTTTGACTTATTCCCAGGCCCAGTCATTGCGAAATGTGGCTGAGGGGGCACGCGAGTGCATGACAAGGCAGCCCTACCCGTACAATGGAATCATTCATCGGCGTTTTCCACGGCCAATATCGTTAGTTGAAGATTGCATAAACTGAGCGCCCCATCACTACCGCGAAAATGAGACTGTATATAGGATATCGAGAGGAAATATGAGAATATAGCGCTGCTTATAGTATTCGATCCATGCTTCAGTTCATAGTCAAATTTCCGATGCGAGTGCGCTTGCGTTGACCGGTGAAGCTTGTATCGTCACCTGTTCCGAGTTTGGGTGTCAGCTGTGGCTCAAAACACAAACCACATGTACTGCTGGCGCCATGTAACACTCAATTCATACTTCAGTCTCCCAAAACCAACCCCGTGTCACTGAAGGAACGTTTCGCCACACTCCACGACGCCGATTCCGCCGCCCTCATGCTTATATCACTGAAGTACCGAGATCCTTCTATTTCTAGAACACTGTATACATCATCTTGATTTGGTATTTATATTTAAATGATAGAATTCATAGCTTACCACAGAGACCTGCTGTGCTTCAATCAACCGTCTCACAATATTTCTCAGAAAGTACATATCGTAGAGTTGCACAAAGAACAGGCACACCGCGCCTTAGCTATGAACGCCATACAGTCAAGTTTTCTGCGATCAGAAGTGAATTGTTTCCTATACTTGAAAGGCTGATAGAAGGATTTTACAATAAGTAGGAGTTTTGCTTTGAGCGCCAGGCCGTGGTGCAACTACACGAAGTTGGGGCCAGCCACAGCGCATGGCCACTGTGACTGTGCGCCATGTGCCACATAGTTGAAAATCGACAATTCTTAACACTAAGAATTGACCTAAGCATGCCCATTGCGTTGGAAATCTAGCAATAACATCAAAAGTCGTGACTCACTAAGGATCGCGGTGTGCCTGTTATTTGCGCAACTCAGCGGTATACAGGGCACCTGGCAAAACCATGTGCTGATTACTTAAGTACTCATCTGGGCGGATCGGATTCTTACCCATACGTGTGACGACCCATTCTCGGCTTAATCACGGACCGTAGTGCACGGCCCTCCAGTCTTGATCATCGACTTGCTAGTTTTGAAAGGGAAAGGACATTGACAGAAGCGAGGATGGTGCGGCCTAGATAACATTGTCAATATTAATTTAAACGTTCCAAAATTTTCCATCAACATCACCTTACCGTGCTTCGGCACATCAAAGGACCGCATCCATGGTCCAGCGGTAGGATAATTGCCTTCCATCTGTCTGCTCACTAAGCAATTGCTTAGTCAGCGATTAGTCAGCAATTGGCACGGGTTCGACTCCCGTTGGATGCAATCCAGCACAATCTTTTTGCGAATTGAAATGGATTTGGACTAAGCTCCATCTTTTTTTTATCTGGATGAAATGGCGGGATGGCTCTTGGTCGTGCTAAGTGTTTGTTTGGGCGTCAAAAGTAAGAGTCTTGGCATAGAAATCGACTTTTTGCGCCCACTTTCAACAAATAGAGCTCGCCAGCTAATGTTTCAACCTTTACGTCCATTGTAGATTGGTCATTGCACGTAAAACACACTAATAAATCCCGTGCGAGATGTCTATTACTTGGCTTGCTGCTGGGTACGTTCGCGTCTCTGTCTGGAACTCTATCCGTGGGCTTTCACGTTGAGCCTTTTCTGAGAACATGAGATTTACGCTTTACTCCAACCTATTATACACACTCAAGTGCTGTATTGCCAAGTATCTCAATGTATTCAAATCTTTTTCTGAAGTTCTCCAAAACTATTCTCGACTTCCACAAGTCCAGCTGTTATTTGCACAGCAGCACCATCAATTGATGGTCTGCAGTTCACATGACGGTCAAGTCAGCGAGGCATCTGTCGTTGGATTCCAAATACTAGTCGCACCACTTTGAGACCCGACCAGCGATGAGTCTCTCATTAATGGTTGCAGATAAATCTACGGGACAACCTTCATGATCACGCTTGATTGTACATCCCGATATGCACAGAAGCAGTTTGATTGTCGTGATATCGTCGCGCAAGGTGGTAGCACTACCTACGCATTTGCGCAAATTATCGTAGGCTTCACAAAAGCAGGAAACTCAACTTCTTGCGGTAGCCTGCATCAACAGTGCGGCATTACCAACGAATCACCGGCAGTATGCGAACGGCTCATTCCACCAAATGGAAGTCCCAAATTCCGGATTCCCCAGGCAGCAGCCCTCGCCAATGTGTTCCCAAACAAGCCGTGGTTATGCACGGCCAGCCTTGTTTCTTCGCATTGGCAGTCTAGACCAGTGGCCGCTAGAGTTGATGCGCTGTCGCCGACGCACATGAAGGAGCCCCGCGCACATGTACTCTGTCGGTGAAAATTGGGCTGGCGTGAGGAGTTGCGGGGACAATCCAACGCAATTAAGCACAAATTAGTACTGATCAGAAGTTGGATCGCCTGCGATTGGTTGTGGAGTGTCGCCGGGGAGAGAGGACTCACCGACCCCCGTTTCGGATAGGATGTGCACAAGCGATCGGGGACAGGCGGGGGAATGCCGCGTTGAGTAGGCAATGGTTGATTATGTTGTAAAGAGGACACGAGGAGACATTTATTGGTATAGATATGACGGCCAGATAAGCGGGAATGTGATCATTGAGCCGCATCCTCTTTATAAACCCACCTGCACTCCAGACCATCACAAGTTTTCAGCTCTCTCGTCTCCTCAGCACCCCCACAAGTCCACACATATATCTCTTGTTAAGACAGTGCAATACTGTGAGCCACCCGACCAACGATGTCGTCTCGAAACACCCAATACCAGCAATTCCAACCCCCACCACCCATTCGCACGGCAACGGCCGGTTCAGAAAAATCACACTCTTCCATGACTTCTGCCGAAGCCCTCTCCCCTCGTTCACCCTTCTCGCCCGGTATGAACTCACCCACAACTCCCGCTGGCGAGTCCTTCTTTGGTGCGATCACCTCGAGGATGCGTGGAAGGTCACGCAGCCGTTCGCGCGCAGAGGCATCCCGCAAACGTTCCAAGTCCCCGATGGTGATGCCGCCTGAGCGACTCCCATCCACGACCACCAAAACACAAATCGCCAGCCCAACAACGCCCACTACGCGGCGGCCACAACAATCACGTCATGTTTCGACTTCCAGTCAAACTTCCTTCTCTTCAACTACTTCCAGCCAGAACCGGCCAAGCATGACCGGCGCGTCAAGGCGTAGTACGGGAAGCAGTGATATGTGGCAGGGGCGCCATTCCAATTCCTGGCTGTTCAACGACTTCTCGGTGACCGAACAGGCGAGAGACATCTTTCATCGCAGGCGCAAGTAAGCACGTCGCTCATACAGGCCGACATGCGACCGAGGGGGGCCAGATAGCTGCAGGAAAGCATCACACTCCTCTGCAGTGTCCGGTGGTCCCACGCTGTCTTCTGACGTACGCTTTCCTTTTTCAAGTAAAATTGCTCTACTGTTCGATTTGGAGAGGGGGTTTTTCGACGCTGGCGAGCGATGCCCATAATGCGCTGAATCGTGATATTTCCTTACGACCCTTCTTTTACGGACGTTACGAAATACTGTTTAGCTGTCGTTTTCTACCATATGTATATTAGCTTTTGGGGGGAGTGAAATCAAATTCAGTCCAGCTGTTTTTGCACCACGTATCATTCTATGTGCCGTGATTCGATTGGGTGCCGACGAGAGCCTTGATGCAATAATCTTGTCGAGATCAACGAGGCCGTCATCACACGGTGTTATCAACGATCGCATGATAAATGAAGTTCGAAGTTATGCTTTGTCAATATCTTCCAAGAAAGGTGGAAGAGTGGTGTTTTCATCTCGTCGAAGAGGGGTGGATAGTCTCAGCCCTGCACTGCCCCCTTACTAATCGCCGTGTCGCGACCAATGATATATTCTGTTAGATACATATTGACTATTGCAAGCAGGATCTGTTCACTGTGAAATTCACCTCGAACCTGGGAAAATGATTCTCAGAAGATTTCATAGGTGTTGTTGTGCAGAGCTGATCAATCGGTAACCCCGCCTTCATAATCGGAATGGATTACGTTCAGCGGCTCTTGGGCTATTCCGAGAGCACATCAATGCCGATTCTCGTTGCATACAGTTGGGTACTCTCTTATACACCAAGCAATTACTTCTGAACGGTCGCTCCGAAACGAACAATTATCGGCATTGCATATTGTGTCATTCCACTGGCCCACTAATCAAAGACTGAATACATTAGTTCGACCCCGCCCCGACCAGTGACCCCACGGTTGATAACATTTGGTATCAATAACATCGCCTACCATAAGTCATTCCCCTATCGCCAATTTACAAACCTCCAGTTTCTACAATGAAGCACGGACGCTCCTCTTTGCCTACACCTACATCAACAAACTCATTTTGGCACACGGAGCCGAATGAGTTTCTGTTGGGTCACCAAACAACTGCAGAGCTGCCCGAAGAAGCCGATATCGTGATTGTAGGCAGCGGTATTTCAGGTGCCAACGCAGCGAGATATCTTATTGAAGATGGAAGGGCAGACGGTTTGAAGATTGTTATGCTGGAAGCAAGAGAAGCATGCTGGGGTGCCACGGGACGGGTAAGTCTGCAACCCCCAAATTTGTGATATCTATACCGCGATCCAGGACACGGAGTCAGCAATTATGAGAGCTTCTTATCCTGCCGTTAAGATGACTCAGGACTGAAGTACTATCTTAATGTTACTCCTAGATACTGTGCTAATCAACCAACAGAACGGCGGCCATTGTCAACCGCTTCTCTTTGACCGTGGTCCTGACGTAGCAGATTTCGAACTGCAGAATGTATCTGCCGTCAAATCGTACATTGAAAAACACTCTGTTCCTTGCGAATGGCGCTCTGTGACTGGCTGTCGCAGCTTCTGGACAGCAGAAACAATGGAAGCAGCTGAAAAGGAAGTCGCGCGCTTGCATTCAGCGGCACCAGAAATTGGCAAGCTCGTCACTATTGTCAAAGACAAAGAGGAGATGGAAAAACATCGCGTAAGTCATAGTGCAAGTTCTGAGCGATCGGATGCCAAAACCACATATAAAGTCAGACTTAAGACAGGTATATCGAATCACTGCTGGATTTCGGCTGACTGTATCACAATTTATAGGTCAATCCGGCTGCCAAAGGCATTACGTTATCTCAGAACGCAGCGAGCTTGTGGCCCTACAAACTTGTTACCTTCATCTTGGAACAGCTAGTCAAAGAAGGGAAACTAAACCTTCAAACCAAGACGCCCGTAACAGAGATCACATCCTCGGACAACAGCCATACAATCCATACACCACGAGGCAAAATCACCTCTCCGACCGTCATCCTCGCCACAAATGGCTACACCTCTGCCCTCCTCCCTCAATTCGCAGATCTCATTGTCCCTGTGCGAGCTCAAATGAGCGCATTAATCCCACCAGCCAACTCCACCATTCTTCCAGATTCCCACGGCATGGTAGGCGCACCTGGCCAGCCCTTCTGGAACGACGACTACCTCATCCAACGGCCGTACTCAGACGTCCCCAACCCCGCGGGGCATCTCATGTTCGGCGGCGGCCGCGGAGACGGAGCGTATCCTACGGTGTGCGTGAGCGACGATTCCGTCCTCGACGAAAAAATCGCTGCTTACTTGCGCCGCGCACTGCTCACCGTCTTGAAGCTCGATGGCTCAACCCAGGGACTTGAGGAATTGAAAGCCGCCAAGGAGTGGACCGGCATCATGGGGTATTCTAGAGATGATCATCCGTGGGTTGGAAAAGTTCCTGGTAAGGAAGGATTGTGGTTGTGTGGGGGGTATACGGGACATGGTATGCCTAATGGGACGCTTTGCGGTAGGGCGATTGCGAAGCTGGTTCTCGGAAACCGTGAGGGGAAGGAGCTGGATGAGATGCAGGCGGAGATGGTGGGTAAGGCTGAGTTGCCTGCAAGTTACTTGATCACTGAAGAAAGGATCGAGAAGGCGAGGTTGTTCCCAATTGTTGAGCGTCAAAACGATCCCGTCATCGTATAGTATACTGCAGAATCATCATGCTCTAAAGTCTTTGGGAGTATACTGAGGCCAATCGAAACCGTACGGACATGTCCGTTTGTTACTCTGCATTTCAGATCTACAGGCTGTGTCTCTATCTGGTGTTGTCTTGCGTTGCTGACATTCGATCATCACAGCGTCTTCCCGGCCGTGGAATATCTCCACGCCGGTGACATGTTGTTCGGCGCCCCAGACGCTGTCTTTCCAAAAATCTCAGGCACACTTCAGGCTTGCAGCGTGACCGCTCCCCAAATGATGCAATTGCTCAAACTGTATCAATCGCAAATGCTGACTAATATACAGCTCAACGGGTCTACGTACGAGATGCGAGTCATACCATGTTCGCATCGTGAGTGGAAAACGTGGGGAAAGCGGAACCAAGATGTCATTCTTGGCCTAGCGGAATTTCTTCCGGTTCGGTCCAAGTTCTATGGCCAATTCCCATGTATATAAAGACCAGGTAGCTGCTCCATGATACCATAAGCAAACATCACATCCAGGCACACATCCCTCTTCTTGCTTGCCGAATACAATCTCCACAAATCGAAGGATACAACTTTCTTGCACCAAGTCAGATAAATCAAGATGTCAGCCCAACAACCCCCCAAACACATCGGAGTCATCCTTTTTCCAGGATTCCAACTCCTCGATCTTTGCGGTCCTTTGGATGTGCTCAACATCCTCGCTACAGAGCGCACCTTAACGCTTTCCATCTTGGCTGCGACGCTCGATCCTGTATCGACACAGCATGCGTTGCAGGAGAGCAAGCAGTCTGACTTTGGCGAGAAATTGGTGCCTACGCATACATTTGATACAGCGCCTGATGACATTGGTAAGTTGACACTTGGAGAATCAAGGTGGATTCGGGAGTTTGGTAAGACGTGGTAAATCGGGAACAGTGCTGACGAAATGGCTGTAGAGGTGTTGATTCTCCCTGGAGGCTACGGGTCGAGGAGCGAGGAGAAGATCGAAGGTGCCGTCGAGTTCCTGAAAGGTTACTATCCAAAGTTGAAATACATGATCACGGTTTGCACTGGAAGGTGAGTACCCTCAGAACATGGAAAGTGTCGAGGCAAACTCCAATTGGATATTTTTATTCCCCGAGGAGCCTTCGAATTGCCTGTATTCGAATTTTGCTAATCCTGTGACTCGTCATTAGTGCCATCCTGGCGAAAACAGGCGTGTTGAACGACCGCCGAGCGACATCTAATAAAAAAGCTTTCACATGGGTACGTGTCTCTACGCACGTGAAATCTCTAGCTAAAATTGTACAGGTCAAAGAACAAAACACGGCTGTGAAATGGGTGGCCAAAGCCCGATGGGTAGTAGATGGCAACATATGGACATCTTCCGGTATATCGGCTGGAATTGATCTAATATATTCTTGGATTGGAGAGGTATATGGCAAGGAACTGGCAGATCTGTTGGCTGATCAAAGCGAGTACGAGAGGAACACCGACGCAGGCGATGACCGATTTGCAGCAAGGTGGGGCGCCGTCTAGATATATTCCATAGTTCGGAATGTTAAATTCCGTCGTCGACTATGAAGCATCGCAGTTTCCGACGGGATCCTGGCTTCTTCAGGCGGTCCTAGCAAAATCCATCACGTCGGTCTCTAGATGCAGCGCCTCGAAATTTGTGAGCTCCTGCGGTAGATTCTTCGATGGTTTTACCGCAACACCTATCATGTAGTTCTCCTCAAAGGCTCTTATCTCCATCCTCACATTTTCCAACTTCCTCCTCTTTAGCCATATCTCAGGTCCTTCCACTCTCTCGCCCCACGTGACGTGGGTGCTGCACCTGGCCACGACTCCAGCTGTCGGCGCTCTCACACCTTTGAACTCGAGGTCTCGGATCCAGGTTGCTAGCAACGCCTCGCCATCCATCTTGATGTATGCTTCTTTGTAGCACCAGTGGGTGTAGAAGCGACGTAATTTTGCATCAATCAGAAGATCGCTCGAGAATTCGCGTTGCTCGCCAGATGGCAGTGTCGCAACGAGGTCCTTATTGCGGACGCAACACCGGTCGTGACGTCCCAGCATACTAGCATCCACGATAGTGCCATCAAGCAACTTGAAGGGGTCGACGTTGTATTTCATGTCCCAGCTCTCCTCCTCATTGAAGATCTCCTGGTAGACATCCACCCAACCATCGAAACCCTCCTCATCCACAAGTCTATAGTCGTTCCTTTCGTTGACGCAAACAATATCTACTCCGACTTCGGGTTCCTCCAGGCTACTGGCCGAATCTTTTGTTATACAACCCACGAGCGCGACCAGTCCCGCTTGATGTGAGATGTTGAACTCAACCGGCAAGCGCGTACCATCTGGTAGCTCTGCGCAAGGCTTTCCATGCTTGGGATCGCGTTTGCGGCCAAACCGAATGGATTTCCATGGTGTCCCAAGAGTTTTGGCTACAAAAAGTCGTTTGAGAAGTGCGGATGCCAGCGACATTTTGGCATCAGCGATGCGGAACTTGCGTATACATGCCTTGCGCTCTTCCTCGGAGATCAAGCTGAGCGCCTCTGCGGCCTAGAACAACGGTCAGCTTCGGTACAAGTGACAGCAGATTAGAATTGCGCACCGAGTCTGCAATCTTGTCACCTGGCCATAGCGAGCGGGTATCAATGAACCAGCACGTGTAAGGCAGCTGTTGGTTCATTGCTGTCATATTGTAGGGCGTAGGGCGTGGCTATTGACGGAGGTGAACTAGAGGGGTGCGGGTATACGGATTAGAGATGAGCAATTGCGCTATCGATAAGAAGGGACCCTTTCCGCTTTTTGAACGTCACCATTCCGACCCCATCGGACTCCGACAACTCGTGATATCACCTGAGAATGACCGTCACGTTTCCGGATATCACGGTTGGTGTGCTGGCGCTCCAAGGCGCTTTCAGCGAACATGTGCAATTGCTGCGATTGGCGGCTAAAAGTCTCGAGCAGCGGAAAGCAGTGCATGTCAAGTGGGGTTTTATCGAGGTCAGAACGCCACAGGAACTGGCAACATGCGACGGCTTGATTATTCCTGGTGGTGAGAGCACGGCCATGGCTCTAGTTGCAGCACGGTCCGGCTTATTGGAACCGCTGAGAGAGTTTGTCAAGTAAGTGCAGCGCTGCCTACAATCTCACCTTCATACTGACGCTCGATAGAGTCCTCCGCAAACCCACCTGGGGAACCTGTGCAGGTCTCATCCTGCTTGCCGAATCGGCCAACAAGACGAAAAAAGGTGGCCAAGATCTCATCGGAGGTCTCGATGTACGCGTGAACCGCAATCACTTCGGCAGGCAAGTGGAAAGCTTTCAAACAGATCTTAGCCTTCCTTTTCTCGGCGATGCGATCGACAAGGACTCGAGCGAGCCATTCCGCTGCGTCTTCATTCGAGCACCAGTTGTTGAAAAGGTCTTGCCACACAGGGAAGGCATACAAGCAGAGGAGGCAGAGCAAGATGCGACAGTCGTTGCTCCGGCACAAACACCAGCGGATGAGTTAGCAAAAGAGGCACTGCAATCAGAGGTTGAGATTATGGCTAATATATCCACGCGGAATACTGCCCTCCAGCAGAACCAAGAGCACGAGCATGCAGGCAACGAAGATATCATTGCCGTACGCCAAGGTAATGTCTTTGGCTGCAGCTTCCACCCCGAGTTAACGGCCGACCCTCGGATACATGTATGGTGGCTGGAGGAAATTCTGAAGGCTGTTCAGCGAAGGCAGGAATTTGTTGACCGCACTGTACTGTCAGTCTCATGAATGACGCCGGGATCCAACAGGTGGAGAGGCACTTGGGAAGAAAAGCACTTGTACTTATAGAAGTCTCTAGAGACGGCCAACCTGGCCAATTGTCGCAGAAGAATTACTAGTGGAAGCTTCAGCTCTCCAGTTTTCCTGTATGAACGCCATTAACTCCATTTATGCCTGATATCATACATCCGCCCCAATGCCTCCATTTAGTCGTCGTAATACTCGTCGGCATAGGCCCGGCCGTAGCCTCCTCGTCCTGGGTCGAACTCGTTCCGGTACTCATCGCGCACTTGACCACCTGATTTTCCTCGTCTGAAATACTGTTAGCCAACATGAACCTCTACATTTTGGAATTGGTAATCGTACCCATATTGACGGCCCTCAGCGAAGCCCTCATCGAGATCGGTACGAATGACTCGCTCGTCCAACTTGGTACCGCCGATGTACTTCATGCAGTCGAGGGCATCTTGGTGGGTGTAGTATTCGACGAAACAGAAACCGCAAGGGGTTTTTTGAAATCGGTCCAACCCCATAACCAGTCGCTTGATCTCGCCACACCTATTTCCAAAAGTCAGAGGGTCTCTCTTAGCTGTGAGGGTGCTGTACTGCGTACTTTGAGAAGAGCTCGTGGATTTGTTCTTCGGTGGTGTAGAATGAAAGATTTCCGACGTAGAGTGTGGTAGCCTCTTTGAGCTTGTCATCGAATTCAGGCGTGGGCTCGCGTCGTTGGTCATCGTCGCGACGATTATTCTTCCGGCGATTCTGTGAAGCTATCAGCACAGTTCCAGCGTATGCGCAGGCGGCTATTTTACTTTGCTAGTCGCATATGAACTAGGTCTGTCAAGACGCTCGACCGTGTTTCTCCTCGACGCCGGCATTGTGGGCAAGACTGCTGTACAGATTAGAGCTGTGGAACTGGTGGTTGCGTGGATAGAAGAGAGTTGGCGGAGAGAAAGGGCGCGCGGTTGTCACACAAAGCTGCTCCGCAATTCAGCCAATCACAGCTGTGGCTTATCACAGTGTGGCTGATGCTTCGCAAACAGACGCGTTCTCTCTCACTACTTCCTTGTCGCTTCCTTGCTTGCTCTCTTACCAGCACCACAAAACTTCACCGTCACTTGAAGCACAGTATTTGGTGCAACGACCCAACCATTTGCGCCGTGGAAGCGATCCAAAATGCCCCGAGTTCTGAGTCACACGCCTGCTTGGCTCTCCCGGCCGAGTCCAGGCTACCATCTTTTCGAGCCAACGCCTTCAGGAAACCACGTTCCGACGGACAAGCAAAAGAGCACAGGGCTTCGAAGACCCATTGCAACTAGAGACTCCGAGGTGTTTGTGGCTGTCGGCCGCGAAATACGTTGGGCCGATCTGGCGCAATTGAAGGAAGACGACGCGCCCCAATATCGCAAGCTCGCCATCTCGCTACATTTGCCCGTTCAACGCCTCACTATTTCTCCTGCTGGAGACTACCTCGCCGTATCCACCTCGCATACTGTTCATATCGTCACCCTTCCGGATTCCTCCCTCCTTAATACCGACGACCCATCCCCCATAAAGCCCAAAACATTTCAAGTTGGGCCTACGACGCACGTATTGGAAGAGTCGCCGATCGCATCAATACTTTGGCATCCATTGGGATACCGTGGAAGATGTCTGGTTACAGTTACTCTCGAAGGTGTGGTGCGATTATGGGAGATCAACCGCGCAGATAGACTGTCGTTCAGCGAGCCAACGCTTTCAATTGATTTGGTCAAGCTTGCAACCGCCGAAGATTATGAAGATGACCTGAGCGCATCATATTACGGAGCTTCGAAGGGTTTCTCCGTGGACATGGCTTATCTTGAAGTTGCCTCAGCTTGCTTTGGAGACTCGCCCGATCAAGAGGGGGCTCACGGTTGGGCACCCATGACTTTATGGATTGCGACAGTTGCAGGAGAGGTCTATGCTCTGTGCCCGCTTCTCCCCAACAAGTGGCAGTTGCCTGAGTCACATGGTGCGGCCACTTTGTTACAAACTTTGGTGACCTCCATCGACATCAATTACGCCGACGTTTCTGATGATCAAGAGGCCACCCCTTATGAAAGAGCAACAGTGGCAAATCAGCTCTCGTGGAAGAGCGATATCATCTATCATGAGCCTTTGGAGGAAGTCCTTGCCAACGGAGATACTATTAAGGTCTTTCCGAGGCCGGCTAGTGTTCCCGCCATCCCTTTGCTTCAGGGCCCATTCACGATCAAACCAGCCGTAGACAATTTTGAACTTAGCGACATGGCCATTTACTCCCTCAAAACTTTCTCGGACGGTGGGGAAGAGGGGGAAATAGCTGAAGGCCTACCGGCCGCTGTAGTGTGTCTGCTCACGGACACCTGCCAAGTGCATGTGTGTTTTGACGCGAAAGGTATAGAAGGCAAGTGGCTGCCTTTGGAAGGGGTAGGTTTTTCTAATTCAGAAATAAAGCCAACATGACTGATTCGCACAGGATGAATGCACTATCGAGCCCATTGATCACACACTGATCGTTGCCGAGACTATCACGTTGGTCGACAATGCGGTTTCATCAAACAAACAGAGCATAACCTCGGATGTGCATACTGATTTTTCGTTCTTCGTATCGCATGGCAGCGGTGTATACTATATATCCTTGGAGTCTTGGATCAGAAAACTCGAGACTGAGCTATCTAACCCGAAGCATGAAGGCACTGCATATCGTCTCAGGACCCTGATTAGCGAAACAAATACCAAGGTCGAACGATGTCTTCGCCGGCAGCCTGGTGATGAAGAGAGGGAGGCCACGTCTTGCGTCATTGTCGAGGACGGTATCGTTGGGTATATGATGCTTACCACTCTTGATAACGAACCACAAGCAATCACTTTCGATGCCCCAGAAGACGGGTTGTGGATGGGTTCTGATGCTGATGATTATGAGTTTGTTTCCACTCCAGGGGAGGTACGCGATTTGTGGAACCCACGGAAAGAGCTATGGGAGACATTTGACTTATATGCGGCTCTGAACATTCCCAACCGACACAGGAGCTTTCTCAAAGATGAGATAAGATTATCCCCCGCCAATCTCGAGCTTCTAATGAGCGCCCATCGTGTGCTGTCTACCCACACCGATAAACTCCAACATGCTGTGTCCAACTTGTTCAATCGCTGTCAGCGCCTACAAGACGAGTACCGGGCCGAGATCTTCCGAACTTCCCGCATCGCAGCACAGATTGACGCCATTACAGGCGAAGACGAAAAGGGTTCGGAAACTGCCGGCAGTGCAAGGATGGAAGAGCGATTGCAGAAAGTCAAAGTCAAACAAGAAGCGCTGAACGCACGCTACCAATCCCTGCGGAGAAAAGCGGGAGGCATCCAGAACCCCCAGATTAGCGAAAAAGAGTCCGCCTTCACCGCCGAACTGCAGACATTAGAAAGCAGTCTCGACCCCACCAAACAAACCTTGACCGACGACGTTGACGGCCGCGATGTTCCTGCATGGCAACGTCTGAACAGCATCAAAGAAACGAAGGCATCATTGGCGCAAGACGTGGAAAAGGCCGTGCAGAGCGATGGTACAGAAGGAGAGCGGACGAATGCGAGGGTCAACGTACCATCTCACTCCAGAAAATTGGAGAATGAGCAAGTCCAGAAGTTGTTGCAACACCAGACCGATCTATTGGAGGCCACTGCAAATCGCTTGAAGGATTTTGGGATAGCCGTTCCCAATGTGTCCGTGGAGGGGGGCGGATAAGAGTGGATTGGGAAGCTCGTTACACCTTGTTGATTGATGCAATTACCTGCATGCAGATTGCCAAGTCTAATTCAGCCAACTCAAGAGAAAAGAAGCATTGGCAAGGATCTTTGACATGCCCATATTGGAGCTAAGCAACGGGCGCATAGCGGAATGGTTAGATTCAGTTCAGGTACGGACGGGGGTAAGCGTTTGTAATTCGATTCGCCTTTGCCGATTGGCGAAGGTTGATGAAAGGGCAAGCGTGACAAGATTGAGCTCTTGTCCTCGCAAGGTATCTGAAAAGTAGGACACTATCTTACACGCAAAGCACTTACGTGGCTAAAATACCCCTAAATAATCAGTGTTATTTCTTTAATTCTCGTCATCATTGATCAAAACGTAGCATATGTATGTAAATGCTGGAAGCTTGGTAGCGCATGAGAAGGGGCTTTTATCCTTAAGTCTACTATTCTATTTTTGAACTGCATTGAGAGATGTCTCCTTCTGAAGTTGGTTTTCGTATCAAGTTAACCTATCATTTTCCTTGGACTTATCTGACGTACTCCCATTGAGAGCGTTTTAACCACCCAGCTGTAGAAATTTGCAACTATGGTTTCACAGCAGAGCCCGCCAACACATACATGTGAGCGCAGTATCGAGCAACATGATGAATAGCCCCCAAACATTCTAACGGGCTCATTTTGCGTTAATCATCACTCGGTCGTGTGTTTCTTTGTCTACAATTAGCAGCTCGTATGTAACCAGGGAAAGGGAAGTGTGCGATTACCGCCGGACAGATCAGCAAAGACATTGCCGTCCTCAACGGTCAAGCTCGCTTCTGCAAATAAGAACCGAGAACGATTAGTACGGGGCGACATATTGCTGGCTCCCGAAAAGCGTAGGACAACCGACACATACCATTGAATGTCAGCCTCACAGATTCTCCTTCCTGTTCGGCGGCAACCGGATGTATCTTCCCCTCGCAGCTGTCCGCCTTGAACCAAAAGACCATTTTGGGGCCGAAACTCCGATCTTCGGCCATTGCGCGGGCCAATACCCAGTCACCTGATTGCAGACGTCCGTTCTGCAGGCTGAAAATGGCAGGCTGGGAATCGCCAACCTTGGCTTGGTGTTTCTCACCAGCGGAGTTGGAAGGCGGGGCAATAAAGGAACCACCAACTTGAATGGAGAAGGAGTTATCCAGAGATGAAGGCATGACTGACTATCGGAGATGCCGTAGGTATGATCAGTGCTTGGCAAGGTTTGGATGGAGAGCGAGGAGATGCAATATGTATGTAAGGCGCAGGAGCGAAGAATGACGTGCGTGTATCCCGAGGTTGTGACCTTGCTTGGTATTGCAAGTATGCACAAAGGTATGTGATCAAAGGGGCTCAGTGGGGCCTTTTCTTTTGGCGGTCAGATACAAGTACGGGAGGTAGTGGCCTAATAGGTTAGGTGGAGAAATTACGTCTACCTTTTTCTCGAGATGCGACTATCAGGTCGGGACAAACATCGGGATGCCAAGGTGCCATAGCCCCACGGACTACCAACACCAGACCAATTGTGTGACGACTGCAGTCCTGTTCCTTCACGTCCATCGCGAGGTGTGTGTGCTGTAGGCATACATGTCATTTCCTGCGTGACTGCATGTTTGTTATTTTTGGGGACGACCTTCGCGCCCGCCGACTGCATAACGATCATCCACTCATCCACCTCTAAGCTCTCCATGCCAAGAAGAGATCGACACCAGAGACCTTGACACAACAGCTAACGAGAAGAGGAAGGACATCTACTATGACGATCCTGGGGTTAGCCCTTACGGGCGAGATGCCGGTCGCATAGCCAGCAGTGCCGCCACTCGCCGGGCGATGAACCCTGCCTCCGAGAGGAAGTGGAAACATGGCGTGGAAACAAACATCTCATCCACGGTTCCTGTTTGACCAACGCGCACAGTTTGCTATGTGCATACCGCATGAAGACAAATCCTTCCGTCCAACAGCCGCAAGGAATTGTGGGTTTATTGGGTAAGAGAGATACGCACATACCTCTTCGTAAAGCGGAGGCTTACTGATTTGCAAGATCTGCACGGTTATCGATCCCAAACGGCAGGTCTGTTTACTGTCACGACATTGAATTCCCCGTCAGGAAGCACGTGCAAATAAACATCGTCGTCATCTTGTCAATACCCGGAGCATGTGTGCACACAAGAAACCGCATTGCTTGTTTTGCTTGTCATGCATGCATGCGTGCATGCTTGCACACAAGGCATCTATGGCACAGCAAGCGCAGGGGAAAGGGGTATCGACTTGAGGGTGTGGGTTCCCCAGTCTGCGATACAGTGAAGAAGCAAACCTATTGCAATTAAAGGACGATTAATGCTGGAGACGTATAGCAGGGCATGTCAACTACTGACTCGGTTAGATCCCGCAGCTCAATCAGCCATAGGCAGGTCATTTAAGATGAAGGAAACAAGCAGGGAAACCTCTAGGCAAATCGCCCGAGGCCAAGGGGGATGCTACTGTATCAGCTCCCTCTTTAGCCACTAGCGCACCCTGTGTCGAGTGGCATGTTGCAGCAGATAATCGTCCCATACTACCGAACACACCTGTCGTACACGAATCTTGATAGCAACGGTCTGCTGCTTCCGGAAGGCCATTTGCCAGCGCTGGCTTGGCGGTTTCAATACCGCCGGCCAGGAACAGGATGGGAAGGTTGATACCTGACCATGTGTTTACCTCGAGGGCCAAGCCTCGTGATGCATGTTGTATAAGTATGCCCGCCATGTCTCTGTTTTGAGAATCACCAGGTCGCTTTCCCTTCAGCTACAAGATACCTGCTCCAGTCACTCACTCCAAAGAATTCTTTCGGTCAATCCTCACAATGAAGTCCTTCTTCGCTCTCGCCCTTCCCGCCCTTGCCCTCGCGGCACCAGTTCCCCAGGAAGATGAAATGAGCGTTCAGATCGTCGGCGGTGTCCCAGCTGTTGCTGGTGACGCCCCCTTCATTGTCGCCATCTCCCGCAGCGGAAACGCTCACTGCGGAGGTTCTTTGATTGATTCTACTACGGTTGTCACCGCTGCTCACTGCACGCAACCCTACGCCGTCAACACCCTCACCATCCGCGCAGGATCTCTGGTACGTTGATTCTAGCCCATCATCATGCTGGCTGTACACTGACTGGGACGCAGCAACGCACTTCCGGTGGAGTCACCTCCAACGTTGCTTCCAAGAGGGTTCACCCCAACTACAACGCCAACACGTACGAGAACGACATTGCGGTCATCAAGCTCAGCACCCCCATTCCCGAGAGCGACACCATCAAGTACGCCAAGCTCGCAGCTTCCGGCAGCGACCCTGCTGCTGGTACCACCCTTACCGTCGCCGGCTGGTATGTGCAACTCTTCGCGAAAAGGAAAGAGTAACACCAAACTAACTTTATGAATAGGGGATCCACCCGCTCGGGCGGCTCTGCCACGACCGAACTTCGCAAGGTTGACGTTCCCGTCGTTGCCCGCGCTACGTGCGACTCCAACTACCAACCCGAGGGATTGAGCGTCACCAGCGACATGTTCTGCGCTGCTCCCAGCGGCGGAGGCAAGGACTCTTGCCAGGGTGACAGCGGAGGCCCAATCTTCGACTCGAGCAAGACGTTGGTCGGAACCGTCTCCTGGGGTATTGGCTGCGCTCAGGCCGGCTATCCCGGTGTCTACGCTCGCGTTGGCGCTCAGATTCCCTTCATCACCGGCTCTTAGATGGGGCGATGATTGAAATCATGTCTTTTTTCCTTTTTTGCATGTCACTGAGCATTTGGGGCAATAGGGACGCAGAGTATCTTGAAGTTAGCTAGCTGTTGGGATTGCGCCCGGCAAAGGCGGCCTATGTTGTATGTTTCACGATACCAACCATGGTTACTTTAGTACGATGAATGTAAATATCACACCAACAAAACCATGTCTTTGGCATTACGTTCAAGTTGTGAAGCATCGATTCCCATGAAGGACATGTCGATTGCCTGACGTGGGCATGCCGTGTGCGCCGCGCGGCACCAGCAAAGGAGCAGCAACAGGCTTTGGGATTGAAGCGAAAAACGGTGGTTGCAACATGCACAGCAGGGTTATCAGCGTCGCCACCGCACAAAAAGAGTTTGGATGAAGGCATACATGGACGGGGGCAAGGCATATTTTTTGGGCGGCGACGTATCGATAAGGGTGCGGCATGGCATTGGCGTGGCAATCTAAGTATCTCGGTTAACTAATGTAGGTGGTCCCTTGGGGTAGAAGGGACGACCCAATCACGGTTTGGTTTAGGGCTGAAAGTGATTGCTAAAATTATATACCCGGCTGAAGATGGATACATATGGACGATATGGAAATAGATGAAATCTGCGGGACAAATGCTTATCTGTGATGGCGATGCGGTAGGTGGGAAGGCTTGTGTTGGAGCGTGGAACGAGAGGTTCGATTGATGGCTGGATCCTCTCCGACCGACATGGGAGGAGGATGATGTAACAAGTACGGGTAGGCAGTTGGCGCATAAACATGTTTATAAGTCGGGATATTCGATGGTTAAAGCACACACGCAGGGACGGACGCACGGCACAGCACAAACAGAGCGTGTGAATGGAAGGATGGATGGCATGACGGCACTGCTGGAACGCGGCACCGTGACATGTCCATCACGCTTCCGTCACATCACGGCGGCGGCAAAGGGGTAATTGAAATGGAGTATGTGTGTTGGTGACTTTGTTCTCTTCAGTCGACGACGGAAAGCCGAGGGTAGTGGAGCAGGGCGCTTACAAGCACAGCAGCATCCCCACGGCTGCAGACAGCATCACACGCAAAGGGCTTGTCGGCCTCTTAGCGATGCACTCCCGCCCCCGTCCGCGCATGCCGTTGGCTGCTGGCCCCTGCCGGCTCAATATACGCTGGCGGCGCTGATTGGGCGCGGCGTGCAAATGCAGAGCCCAAAGGGTGCGTCTCGTCGACGGCTGCTCAGCCATGGCCCCAATCAAGAAAAGCGTCCACCCGTCTCACCCAGCCATTCGTTCGCACTCCATGTCGCCAGCTCTTGGGAAGCCCACCAGGAACGATGTGGGAGGGTCCAGGTGTGCCGCAACTGAGGTGAGACCTTATTAAGTGCTGCATTTCCGCCACCCGCGCGCTGCCGTTTGCCTTCTGCTTGCTTGCTGCTGTTTGTCGCTGCCATCCGTCTCGAGTCCCTTCAGCTGCCCTCACGCGCGCCGCCACTACCACCACTGCTGCTGCTGCTGCCGCAAGTACCGCCAACATGTCTCGCTTTGCATCCTTCCTGTGCCTCGTCGCATCTTGGACCTCGCTCATATCCGCTCACACAGTCATCGTCTATCCAGGCTGGAGAGGGAACAACATTTGGACAAACGGTACCGTGTCACCGCGAGACGACAACATCAAGCCCGGAAGTCTAGGCATCACCTGGGAGAATGGTTCTTATGCTTTTCCTTATGGAATGCAATGGATGTATCCATGTATGTGAACACCAATTCTCAACAATATGTCAATCATACATTTTGTTCCGTTTGCGAAACGGGGCGGGCTGCGAATACCATCACCACGTAGTTGGGAATTGCCAACTAACCACCAACAAACAGGCGGCGGTATGCCAACATCAACAAACCGCACAAAATGGCCCCTCACAGGCGGTGCGCTGTCCATCCAGCCCGGATGGTTCCCCGGCCACTCCCTCGCGCAATTCTACATCAACATGGGCTTCGAAACTGAGCCAAAGAACTACAGCCACGCCATGCTTCCCGTTTTCCAAATCGTCGGTCCCTCCAACGTTCAGTACAACGGAACCTTTTGTCTGCCACAGGTCCCACTGCCCACTGGCTACGAGCCCAAGGTCGGGGACAATGCCACTATCCAGGTCATTGAGCTGGCACAGCATGGCGCCTCCCTGTACAACGTAAGTTTTAATCCCTCTTCACATTGCGCGCCCCATTCTCACCGCCTCACTGGCCAAATCAACATGCGCTGACAAGTCCTTTCCAATCAGTGTGCCGATATCACCTTTGCGGAGCCCGGAGATCCAGAAATCCGCGAAGTCACCAGGGAAAACTGCTTCAACTCATCCGACACCGACGACAAGATCGGCTTCCAGCTCTTGTACGCGACCACCAGCTCACCAGCAAATATGAACTTCAAGCCGAACCCCTGGGCTTCCCTCCTTATCCCGCTCACAGTTGCCGCCGCGAGTTGGATAAATTGGTTGTAATCGCAGAAATGCGAAACACAATCCCAATTCGTTATAATCTTCAACTCTTATTATGACGACCATTTTCTGTTGTGCACATATACATTTCATTCCTCGTTTCGTCCTTGGCAATTTTTAGGACAGGGTCTTTTGCTTTTGGTCTTCTAAAGCGGGTGTTCTAGGCGCGTGATATCCACCGGGGGCTTTCCATTCGTTTTGGGTCCATCTTCGTTCTGTTTTCTGGTTTTCGAGCACTTGATATCAAAACATCATGACCGGAGCGTCCTTCCTTTTAATTTGACGTCGGATGTGGAGGACAGAGGCCACTATCAAGGCAGATAGGAGTGATGGGGTGATCTTGCATGGCAGCTCTAGCAGTAGGCAGTCTCGCTGCGATGGCTTTATATCACAAATTGTCTCGCGAGTTCGACAATTGAATATTGACAAATGTTTCTCATTTCGAGAACAATGAATGCGCTTGAAGTTTTTCTAGTGAAGACGCTGCTTCTTGGTTCATGAACTTGTAGCTTCACTGTTGTATGCTTTTACTACCGTTACTCCGGTTCCAACTAGTAGCCTATCAAAAGCAGACACACGCCCCAGTGATGATTTTCATCTCCAGGGCTGTGACAAGGAACCGAACTCTATCCTTTAGTGCATTCTACGTATACTTGAAGTTGGTGGTAAGTCAGACGATGACTGGATCGATGTTTCATTCCTGAATCATCACTCCACCTTCCTCTCATCGAACCACAATCCGTCGAGATCTGCCGCACATTCACCTGAAGAGGTCCGCACAGCCAGTATCCACTCCAAAGATCAAACATCCCTGCGAATGCCATTATACACCTGAGAGATAATAATCCACGTATCCAGCATCACAACCCCCCAAACAGAATGATTAATCCAAGTCCAACATCACCACCCCTCGATTCCGACCCTTCCGAACTAACGTTCCGAAAAAAATCCAACCCAACCCCACACCAAAACTAACAGCATAACAAAACATACCATCGATCCCCCCCCAGTTCGCGCGAAACATAAACAACGCTTCACCCGCCTACGCGCCGTCAATCTCCCTACCCCTGCACAGTTCCAATTCACACATAACATTATCCGCCTTTTTTTTTGCCGTTGCCCAGTGCAGTCCAGTGCCGTGCGTGCGCTTCCTTCCCGTTTGAACCGCGCCGGTGTCGTGCTTAAGCGTAAGCGCCCATGCACGCCGCAACCCTAACTCAACGTCCAACGTGAACAAACAGCAGAAAAGAAAGAGGAGGGTGGCTTGGCTTGACTAGGAACGGCACTGTATTCCCCCTTTAGTCTTGTTCGGTATCGTGATTGGGGTTGGGAGGTTGGCAGGAGCGCTTGCGTTGCGTTGGGGATTGGTTACGCACGGAGATATACTTGTCTGGTTTGAGGGGGGTTGTTTTTGTTATTTGCTACAGGGAGTATAGTGTGCGGCAGTTGTGTGCTGGCGGTCGCGAATACTCGATAGGTTAGTCATAGAAGAAGAAGAAGAAGAAGAAGAAGAAGAAGAAGCATCAGCAAGAATGGCGAAGAAAAAGCAGGTCCAAACGGACGATGGATGGACCGTCGTGGCCGGCTCAGCAACAACGCCCAGCAACAACGACAAGAACGGGAATGCCGAAGCCAGCAATCGCGCGCAACAAGAAGCACGACCTCGAAAGACAGTCAATGGTCTGACGGTCGACAAACTGGCCCACGAGTTCCGCGGGATGCAGAAGCGCTTCAACGACACCTTGTGCGCGAAGAATCTCGAGCGCATGTTGCGGCTGCGAGACGGGCTCTGGACCCTCGACAATGCGGTTTGTATAGGAGTGGGGAGTTTCAGCATAGATTGGGAGCATCGCTATCGATCGTTGTGGCAATTCGTGCTGTTTCTCAATGTGGTTGAAATTGGTGAGTTGCTCCTTCTCCTTTCCTCTTCCCCCCTCATATCCCCCTCTCCTCCATGTGGAATCCTCCGAAGATTCTAGATCCTTCACCTGATGATGGCAATCTTTTTTCCCTCTACTTATTAACTATCTGTGAAGTCATGGGAAAGCAGAACAATCACATCTCCCTCTACGCGCAAGACCCAGCCTTCACGCCTCTCGACACCGAGTTCCTCTCCTCCCTCAACATCACGCCCCTTACATCCACAGCCGCTACACACATCTCCTCTTCCTCCTTCGTCTTCGCGCCGTTCGTGGACTGGTTCCTTCTTCTTCCGCACTTCTTGAAAGATAAAGATCCACATTTATACGTTGGAAACGAGGTGTTGAGGGACTACGCTGCGTTTGCGAATACGCGGGGGAAGAAGGATGTATTGACCGAATGCAATCGCTTGGGTAAAGGGTTCTTGGAAGGGAGGGAGAAGAGGAAAGTACCTGGGTTTGACCTGCATGGGGGTGCGTTGGAAGGACTTGTTGTTTATTGGAAGGAGGAAGGGGATAGCGACGAGGAAGGATGAAACAGTGAATGATTGAATGATAAAAAGTTGGAAGTTTTTTCTTGGGGGGTGCAAAAGGAAACTCGCGGTAAATAGGTATTACTGGCTTTCTGTTTCATTCTCGCCAGACGGTAACCCATATCCACGTTTGCACTTGTGAATTCCTCTAACTCATTTGTTAGACCATCACGCATTACTCCAAATTAAACACTCGTTTATATTTGGCGGTCCGGGCAGAGTTGTGCAGCCACAATTCCACAATCCCCGTGATGGGGAACCCTGCCCTAGTACACTCCCTCCACATATATATACGCCAGATCGTGGAATTCCATGTATTTCTACATATTCAATTGTGCCAGAACTTGAAACACTGGTAAAGATCGTGGCTGTGGCGCAAGCTCGACTGTTCTAGAGTCCAAAGCTGAACATGACGCTAAGCGTATAGTACCTGCGAGGCGGTAACTTTACATCTATACATAGTATCAATTTCAGCTCCGCGAGAGGCTGGTGTCTGTTCTTCTAGTGTACCGTGGTAGACTGCTCTTATGGTCCAATCGGAATAACAACACATTGAATCGTTGCTTCTTCATCAAGTATGAGCTATTGGATGGTCTGCATGTTCACGTGTTGAACGGAACGGACTAGAGATGGAGTAGCAGCCCCGTAAAGAGCGCATTGCATAAGAAAGATAGATATGCCCGTTGATCGGAACCTTCCTCGCTACATTTTTTGAATTGGGGAGTCGTCGAGCTGCTCAGTCAAACATGCAAGGGGCAAGAGAGGGACAATATCACATTGTACCAATAAGTGAGCCGTATGTACTTGATGAGTATATTTTAACCCGCCATAAACACTAACAATGCTAACAATGCTAACAATAAGGCAGTGACTCCTCAAATCGTGTCAAGAATGAGTGTGTCGATCCCGAAGATGAAGCCAAAGATGGCAACAGACGGATGACAGCGTTCAATGAGGTGTACACACGATATCTCTCGTACAGCGGCTGGCAGAAGGGAATAATTTATTGCATCGCCGCAGCAATGCTCGTCATGCTGCTCACCGTTTCATTCCTCGTTTGGGCATCAACACAATCGATGCTCGGTGCAGCCGTCGCCATCATTTTCGAAGGGGATTGCGTCGAGGCCAAGGACCTATCCACTGCTTCGCATGTGGTCATCAATATATTGAGTACGTTGCTACTAGGTGCAAGCAACTATTGCATGCATATTGCATGTTCGCCGTCTCGAAGGGATATCGATCGCATGCATGCTCGAAAGAAAACGCTTCAGATAGGTATCAATAGCGTGAGCAACGTTTTCAAGTTACCTTGGAACCGACGCATTGCGTGGTGTATTCTAGGTCTCAGTTCGATACCGCTATATCTGATGTAAGTCGAGCCACGTTGATGATGATGATGATGCAATCAGGCATCGCTGAACATGCGTAGCAGCAATTCCATAATCTATTCGACTACAAACGCCTATTACTACACTGCGGCTCTTGTGACGACGGACTTTCTCAAGGGCCAATACTGGAATTCCGAAATCGTCTTCCGATACATTGCCGGTACCGCCGACGATCCAACCGGATCCAAGAAAGATCCAGGACCGGAATGGCATAACTGGATGGACGAAGTGAACGAGGGGAGGATCCAGTTGACACCTCTTGATAACAAAGCTTGTGTGGAAGCGTATGCCACTGCGCCCTTCACCACTTCGAGGGGTAATTTGCTCCTACTCGCCGACGCGAGCAACCCGAATACAACTTCGTACCGGAACAACCCGCTGCTCACCACTTACTTGGGCACGTATGACTTCTCGGGAAAGAGACGTGGTTATTCAAATTCCATGAGCTACAATTGGCTGTGCGCCAGGCAGGAAGGGGAACTAGGTTGGGGGCGTGGACCCAGATGCTCGGATCTTATTGATAGACCAGATAGTCTATCATTGCATACAGGCGTGATCAAAACAGTTAATGATACAGACGGAAGTATATCATCAAATCTGTCAACTATCCCCATTAAAAGCTGTCTCGGCCAGCAACTCAGTCCAAGGTGCACGGTAGAGGCGAGTCTGCTTCTCACCGGGGCTGTCATCTTCTTCATAATATGCAAGATCGTCTGCATGGTTTGGATGAGTTTGCGGTTAGCAGATGAGCCTCTGGCGGTTCTAGGAGATGCAGTTGCCTCGTCCGTCAACCGCCCGGACCCTGCCACGGTGGGTGCTTGCCTTGCAACTCCAGATACATTCAAGACAAATGGGAACTGGATGCAGACTCGTAAATGGTCATCGAAGACCCAAAGGTGGGGCCGAGCAGTCTCCATCACACAATGGCTCATCTGCTCTACCTTGTAAGTCAGCGAGAAGCCTCATCGCAATCCGATACAAAGAAAAAGAGTTCGCTGCTTACCCTCATTGTCGATTAGACATCTCCTCGCGATCGCAGTCGCTACATTTCTCATAACCGTGATTGTCGACAACCTTGAATTCGACGTATCCATGGGCTTTCCCACTCTGCTGCGCACATCCCGATTCAACACGGTCAACCCCACGTTCATGTTTTTAAGTATCATCCGCGACACAGGCAACGCAGCATCGACACTCTTCCGGGCCGTACTTCTAGCCAACACGCCGCAGCTCGTAGTGAGCCTGATCTACATATCCTACAACTCCGTCTTCAGCTCCATGCTCATGGGTCTCGAATGGAGCCAATACGCGCACATCCGCCGCCCGCTCCGCGTGAGCTACCCAAAACCCGGACAACGCTCAACATACCGCCTGCAAATCCCGTACCGGTACGGGGTCCCTATGATGATTCTCGTAGGCAGCATGCATTTTTTCGTCTCGCAGAGCATCTATATGGTCCGCCTGCGCATATACACGCCGGAGGGGATGCAGATTCAGGATCAGTTCATCACGACGTGTGGGTTCTCGGTGCTCGCGTGGCTGGTTACGACTATCCTCGTTGCTGTGCCGCTGTTGGTTGTTGTTGTTGCGTGTGGGTTTCGCACTTATCGGCCTGGGATGGCGAGGGTACGATGCAACAGTGCTGCTATCAGCGCGGCATGCCATTCGAGGCCAGAAGAAGAGGAAGATGCTGCGTTGAAACCTTTGCTGTGGGGTGAGGTTACGACAAACACACTTGTAGGGCATTGTTGCTTTAGTACTGGCCCTGTGATTCTACCAGTAAAAGATCTGTTGTACGCTTAGTAGCACATAGGAGAAACATTTATTTTATTGCTTGCATTAGAAGAGGAGAGATCTTTGTAGATTGATAGGATGAATGTGAGAGTAAATATCAGAGTGAAAGCAAGAGTGAAGTGAATCTCAAAGTGAATCTCAAAGTGAATCTCAAAGTGAATCTTAGAGTGAAAGCAAGAGTGAAAGCAAGAGTGAAGTGAATATCAAAGTGAATATCAAAGTGAATATCAAAGTGAATATCAAAGTAAAAGTGAATATTAGAGTGAAAGTGAATATCAGGGTGAGAGTGAATATCAGGGTGAACGCCAGAGTGAAACATACCTAGATAGAAGCACTCAAAAAAAAAGACATGCAGAACAACACCTGAGCAGTAACATATCCCCCTAATAACTATAAGACACACAGAGAAGTCTCCCTATTAAACACGCTAATCTGCAAACAACACTCCTTATCTAGCTTAGAGGAAACGTTACCCTTTAACTCCTATTAGAATGCTTTTATTATTGTCAGAGTTTTACTGCAGATTATATTAATCTCTGAGCAGAGTCTTGCATAGACTCGAATCAAACCAAAAGCCCAATCAAGCCCTACCCCGGCCGCATAACCTGCGATCCTACAGGGCTGGCTCTGTAGCAAAAAGAAGAGAAAAACACGGGGACACGCGTTCACTAATGTGTTTTAGGACAATACAGTGTAGAGCAATGTTTGATTTTCCAACGGCACTGCTGTTGTAGATTGTGATTCCCCCCGCATTGCCAATCAGATTTCTCGGCCGCGCTTCTTATATACATCTGCCTAGGAAATTGCGCCTTAATCCGGGTGGTGCGAGCTCTCGAAAAGCAAAAGAGCGGAAATCTCCAAAGATTCGGATCAAGGAGCGGGACAAAGTAGCGTTCTGAGGTTCATGAAGAATGATGGCGCTGTTCAATCCCACTTATCACACCTGCCAGGTTTTTTTTTTCTTTCTTTTTGAGACTGTGGGTCTCTTTTGCTCGTTATATTCTGTTTTCTCTGGAATCGTTCTGGGGGGTCGCCATCAGAAAGCCCAATCTGACCAGCAGATCATGCGTGGTGGTGGTGGCGGAAACAAGAAAGTCACAACATGCAAAAAAACAAACTTTGAGAGATGGGACACCTATCCTTGACGCCAGAAGCCCCAGGATCAGAGTAACAACGTGGTAGGGAACAAAAAGGCAAAACAAGAGAGGAGCCCCAAATAGCCGCTCAAGTGGGGTCGTTGGGCTGAATGCAATGCAAATCCGCCCTCGCCCACGTACATACAGGTAGATAAAAGTGGAGAAACTGGGCAGCAAGAGCCTCACAATTTCGATTCGAGGTTACTTTTCTGGGTGGGGTGACTTGGGTACCCAACTGCCTGTTTGGTGGATCCTTTCGGGCAGCGAAGGGGGCGTGGTGTGGTTGAGCTAGGGCAGCGGGGTGGGCAAAGTGAGTCATGTAAGGTTGTGGTGGTGGAGGGGTGGTAGACTTGTGGATGAGGGGAGTGGGGTAGGTTAGAGATTTCAGGGTGGAGAGGGACGGCACGTGAGAATGCTATGGGACAATGCGACAGAGGAGAGGATAAGAAGGTGTTTGATAGATTGTTTTGGTATGGAGAAGAGATTTGTGTGGAGTAAGTGGTGGCATAGGCGTATCTGTAGCTACGCAGGGTCCATGTGTTCGCCAGAACTTGAACGTCGCCGCGCAAGTCCATGGTAGCCGTTTACGGTATAGTACTGCAGGCTCGTATATTTGGAAACTTGGCCAATGTTTTGCTCCCAGCTCTCTGAGCAAAGGGTGTTGTGGGTGAGATAGGCAAGACATTGTGCTTGTTCTTTGGATTGTGTTTCCGGAAATCGCCTAAGAATGATAGAACCTGTAGAACATGGCTTCAGATCAGAGTCAAAACAAGCCTGCCTTTCGTTTATACGCTCAGTCCGGTAAAGCCATCGTGATTAGGGCGGTAAGCACACTGCAAGGGTACGACATTGGACGAAGATAGGGCAAAGCCGATCCAGTGTCGAGACGAGATTGGCATCAAGACCCCGGATAAATGAGAAGTCGAATAGATACCGGAGTCGATGACTTGCATCGTCTATTTACCTTTGGACTGACCTTTTGTGTAACTCCCACTTAGATTCAGAGGTTCTGGAGTAGTCATGTATGTGTTGTCAAGCCCATCGGTGAGTGAAGGGCTGCCAGCCAAAAAGCAACGCAACTAGTTGGCTGTCCACGGCATGTTGCCTGCTGAAGCCAGATAGTCAGTTGTTTGACGTCAGTCAAAGTGCAACCTTGTCCACGAAATGAGTGACGAGGGGATAACGCGCTTGAGGGATGATTCCATCGTATGCCTGCATGGGCAGTTGGGGAGGCCCTCAAGGACGGTCCACATGTCGTGCCTCTGGATGCAGGTTTTTGAGAGATGCGGAGTCCAGGGTTTAAGCTTGCCGTTTGCGGCACGTTGTGCGGATGAATGTGCACCGAATCTGTCTCACCGGACGGCGGCGAGCAGCGCTTGGCACACGATGATAATTTTCGTGGACGTGTCACCTCATGACGGGAATTGGTTCGCTTCACAGTTGTATGCATGTATGTCGGCTCGTGGGTCCGCTTCGGCGCTGTCGAGCCAGCTCGTGATGGAACTTGACCGATGTCAGGGTTTCTAGCACTCATACAATATGCAGTTCTCTATGCTGCTCCACTCCTGAAATGACAGTGGACAGCATGGCAGCACGGGCACCAGTGGTAGTATATTGTTGGACAGAAATCGGGGATGACGGGCAGAAAGCCACTCTTGAGAGTAAGATTTTTGCACGACCAGAACCAGTCAGGCAGACTTTGGCGCGTACAGATATAAGTCAGTGGCAAACAGGCACGTCTTTTATTTATCTAGCGCGCAGCACGATTGATGAAGACTGCGAATGCGCGTACTGTGGTTCCTGCATTGGTAAGCGAATTTTTGAAGCGAACTGACGTGGCGGGAGCAGGAGCAGTATGTAAGCAAGGAGAGAACAAAAAGCTAAAATAGAAAAAAAAAGGAAGAAGAAAAAAAGATGGGTGCATGCATGCTCGTGTGGTAGATGGGAAGAATGCATCTAAACAAAATGCTCCTGTCAATATCTGCGGTTGATAGTCGAAGCCGAGATGTATGGGAAGAAGGATGATGATGATGAGTGAGGTAAGTTGAGCCCATGTGTAGGGAAGCGTGGAAGGACCAACGGCCGGGAGGCTATTCCCGGATAGGGCTAGCTGCCGGCCTTAATATAGTGCTGTGGGTGCCGGTGGTGGACAAGGCGGTGAGCAGCGGGGAGGAGAAGCATCGATCAATCAATCAATCAATCCACACAGACAGACAGGCAGACGGACAGCCGACGGACAGACTCGGGCGAGGTTTCAAGTGTGCGCGCGAGCAGGGCATGCAGACGAGCGACCAGAAGCTGATGGCCATCCAAGGCGTCCAGCCACTCTCGGTTGAGACGAGGGGAGGCGACTGTCGCGCATTCATCCACGGCGAGTGGGCCAATGGAGCATGGGACGAAGTATTACTCACATAGCCATGGAACATGGGAAACGCACACATGGAGGCATACATGGACTTGACCACACGGGTCGAATAGGGTTCGCCCAACGAGGGCTGCGGGAGGGGGAATTGGTCGCTTTGGCCGTTTTCTTTGCTTTTGCTGTGCCCCATTATCCATGGCGAGTATATACGAGGTTGGCTGCCGGCATCTAGGGTGGATTGGACGAGCAGCAGCCATATTGCACAGCCGAAGATACAATGTACAATACATACCGGACCCATACTCTGGATCGGCATCGTCGTCGTTCTCGCCATGCTGCCTGCATCCATCCATGGCTGCTGCTGCGGAGTCAACTCAGTGTCGAATCCCGTCGACGCCAGCCATGGGGGACGACTCGTGACGTCTCGCAGCCAGCGTTCGCTCGCCCTCTGTGCCGTCCACGTCGAGCATCATGTATGAAGCAGAATCAATCCGTGGTACACGCCGCGGGAGTCCGTCAGTCCATGGTGGTGCTGACTCTGGCGGCTTGACAGCCAGACAGCCAGGCAGACTGCTGCCCAACCCTAGGCCGGTGCACGTTGGTTAGCACAGCAACAGTACTGTAATGTATATGACAAGCTTCATGCAGCCCCCTGTCCTGCCCAATGCTCGTCCAAAGGTTGATGAACAGAACGAAAAAAAAAAGACGCTGAAATTTTCCGTGCATATCTGCGGCCCGCTCCTACTGGCAGGAAGAGAAATAAAGACTCTGGCGGGACGGAGAAGGCAGCCCTCTTCGTCATTCCAGCCTGACCCTACCCACTCACCCACCCCCATCCCATCCCATCCATCCACCCATACCTCCGCTGCCCTCCACTCCCTCCCTCCCCCTGCCCTGCTCTGCTCGACCTTACCCTACTAATCCCATCCATTCCCGTCCTTCCTTTCTTCCTTCCTGCCTGACCCTACCCTACTCTACTCTGAGCCGCCGCCGCCGGTCCCACCTGCTCTTCGACCCCATCCTCCACCGCACATCCACTCTCTGTTCTTGCATCTCGAAACCTTCGCATCCTCTGTCTTGCTATGCTCCGATGCCCGTGCCTCTTGACCTCCACCAGTCGACTAACGAGGCTTGTTCGTCTTTCCGCGAGTGATCGCCGCCTTGGGCCCCATTTTACCCGTTCGCTCGTCTCTATCGATAATAGATAGTTCCCCCTCTGCTCCCCCCTCAAAAAAAAAACACACCTCGCTCGCACCTCTCTGCTGTGCACCACCATGGCCGACACGGCCCACCGCGACCTCAACCCCAAATGCGAGGATTACCACTCTGACGATGGTAGCGACCATGGCGTAGTCCTCGAAGAGAGAGACGACCTTTTTCGTGCGTCTCCCGTGCCTACCGCTAATGTCGCTGCAAAGCGCTCCGAGTTGGGCAAGTCGGGCATTGCCAGCGACATGCAGAGCGACTCTGGGTACTCTAGCCATACCGCCGCGACCATGGCCAGCGCTGATTCCGCTCCAAGTGCGAGAAGCCCGCCGACTGCTTCCACGAGCGCTGCTCAAACCCCAATCCCACCTCCCAGCCCGGCTGCCGCCCCAACACGCCGACGACAAAACACCTTGGTAGCCGACGAGAGGCAATCCACCAGCCAGAGCAGTCCCCGCAAGCCGTTGCAGCGCGCTCCCTCCACTGCTTCGAGGCGGCCATCCACGAACCGCAGGCCGTCTACCGTTGCTACAGACTCCGCCGAGTGCACCAATCCCAATTGCAGGAAATGCGGCCCTAATGCTCTTGCCTACCGTAATCGCAGACCCGACTCGGCCCTCGACTCCTCCTACTCTCAAGTATCTGAAGTGCCTTCGCAACATTCGGAACCGATCCCTTCTACCACCTACTCGTTTCCGCCTTCTCCGACATATAACCGGCATTATATGCAAGGGCCAGCTATTGTCCAACCCGCGCAGACACGTCGACGGTCGTCTTCCACCGCTGGTACCCGTCGCCCTGCGACTTACTATGACAACTCCGACCAGGGCTACTACGGCCAGGGTACCATGTCCGCAGGCTACCCGGGCACTCCCCAGGAACATGGCCCACCTCCTGCTCTTGCACGATACACCAACATGCCTCACCCTCAGATGCAGCACCCTCAAGTACAGCACCCTCAAATGCCTGCTTACATGATGCCACCACCCAATGCTCCCTACTATGCCAACGGCCAGCCGATGGCTCATCAGACCTCCCCTCCCTACGAGCATCAACGCCCACCTCTGTCAGCTCGCAACTCTTCCAATCCCAATTACCAAACCCGTCGGCCTGTATCTGGATATGGCCCTGCGCAGATTGTCCAACCAGACAGAGCGGAGCAGATGCCATCTGCTCGATACTCCAGTAACGTTCCAAAGGCTTCTGGACGGGGAGAGCTCCAGGCTCAAGACGAGTCTGAATCATCATCAGAGGAATACTCCTCCGAGGAAGAGGCCCGGCCCCGTCCTAAGATGAAGGCCATTCAAGATGCACGACCGCCGCTTCGCAAGGCAATTACAACCACTGTGATCAACGATGTACGCAGTGGACGGCGTGGCTCAATCTCTCAGCCGCAACCCGACCGCCGAAGAGAGCGGGATGTCCAAGCAAGCTCAAAAGCTCGCAACAGGGCTCCGTCAACCACTCGTCCAGCCCTGGTGCAAAACCCCAAAGCTCTGTCTTTCCCTCGCCAATCCAAATCTAATGTCGTGGTCGAGAATCCCAAGACGCAACGCCGTATGTCTTATCAGCAACCTTACGAACCCGAGTACGAAAGGGAGCCACGCAAGCATCGCAATTCCAAGCTATCTTTCCAAGACTATGAAGATCAAGTGGTTGAACGCAAGCGACAAAGTAGGACCCCAAAGCCCTATCACGATGATCAGTACAACAGAGACTTGGATAGAGAGGTCGAACGCAGGCGAGCCAACAGGAACTCGAAGATCTATCAGGAGGTGTCTCAGTTTGAGCTTGAGCCAAAGCGCCGGAACCGGGAATCGAAGATCTATCGCAACGATCCCGAACCAGAGCGACGCCGGCATAGAGACTCTGTACTCAATTACGACTCCGAGTACGATGATGAAAGCATCGATCCAGAACCTGAACGTTCTCGCCGAGGAACCAACAGTGGTGCCCATAAGAGGGAGGAATACGCCGAAGTGAAGAATCGACACAAAGTCAGTGAAGCTGAAGCATATCAGCAACGTACCCGCGGCAGCAACGACCCTCTCAATGACATAGTTCACAAAGCCGCTCTGAAGAGGCAATCGCGCGTTCCTTCCGATGGCGCTTCTAGTCGTAGCGATGACAAGAAGAGCCGTGTCAGTCGAGCTCAGACTTCGATGACAAGCGGTGGCAATGGTGAGATTCGCCTTCGGGTTGATGCTTCGGCCCCCATCAGCGTTTCTTTGAACGGCGACATGAATGGCCGTACCCTCCAAGTGGTCCCTGGCGAAGATGGAACGGCCGATATCGTTATTGGTGGATCTCAAGAAAACGAGACAGTTTACCGAAGTGAACGAGGAAGCGTGCATGGTGGCAATCGCAAGTCTCTCACTGCACCTGGGAACCCCCGGCGGGATGCCGAAGAGCAATCCATCAGGAGCTCGCGCAGCGGCAATTCTAGAAGGGAGGCAGAACGAAGAGAGGCAGAGCGTCCATCACGCGGTGGCGGCGTGCTTCGACGTCGCACAGACTTCAATTGAGGTCCTCGACGTGCCTCAGCGCCATTCCCGTTGCGAGTTTACGCCACCTTTTTTTCTCAAGCGATATGATATTGCATATATTACGTTTTGGTTTTCTTGTCTCCTTATACCCTTTTTCTTAGGCTCTTCTCTGCTTCTTCACCGGATGGGCCGGAGTGAACAGAAAGCTTTTACCATCCAAAAGTTGTGTGTTTGTTCCATCCCTACCCCAAAGAGCTTGGCAGTGCTTTTTCCTACCGCGATATTCCCCTTTTAGCACCTGTCTATTTTCTTGAGCCTGTTTGCGCTTTTGCTAGTCTTTGATCGCGACAGTGCAGGACACGACATGGTATTTTTATTTGTTAGACCAGGGACGCTCACGCGTACGCGTGGGAAAATGTTCCAACTCACGACGGAATGAGCATTGTACGATTCGGTTCATGGCTCTTGCCTTATTTATTTATGGGCGAACCTTTTTTTTTTCTTTATCTTTTCTTCAATGCCCTTTCGAATTCTTTCGAGCGAGCGAGCGAGCGAGCAACGATTCCCCTTATCATACTCACTAGCGTTCAGTTTCACTTGATTTTCTTACAGATCTACACCACATAATCCCCACAGTGTGTCATCCTCAGTGGATGAAACATTCATGGACTTGGATCAAGATGTTTGAGTTTTTTTTCCCAATACCCCCCTTTTTTCGTTATACCTACCCCTTTTCCTTAGCGCATTTCCCCCCTTCTTTCTCCTTTGGATACTTTGCAGCGCATGGCGAAGAGACGGAAAGTACAGGGATCCTGTCGAAAAGGGAAAAACTGCTGTCGGTATAGCTACGAATATCACGAAACAAAGCACAACGATCTTTTGACGCAGCGAGGTTTTGCATACGGTCATATGCTTGGGAACAAAACTGGTCTCTCCACACCGGGAAGCGAATGTTGCAATGGCGATAATGATGACAATGATCACGACGACATCGACGATGATGACGAAAAAAAAAGTTGATGAGGACGATGATAGTTGGTATCAATGGGGGGATACGTTCGAATCTGTGTGATAGCTAGGTTTCCCTATATACATCTCATCTCAAAACAATCATACTCGTTAGGAGGCACGCAAAATTGCACCGCACCGCACACATTCACTTCCACTAAATCTTTCTCTCTACATGTCTGTTGCAATTCCAAATCCATGATAGCAGTTCGCCACTTATCACATTGGCTCCCATCATTCCTGTCACATTTACTGCACAGGCCCCCCCTTACTCATACATACGTACGCCTTTGACGTAGGTAGGGATCAAGAGGTGAAGAGAGAGGGGTTGCGTGGCGAAATAATGAAGCGAAAGAAGCGAAACCTAGATAACAACACATCAGCAGCTGAATGTGAAGCGTACCTACGTACGTGCATACACGAACAACCCTGACGAGCAACGCTCTGACAAGAACAAAAAGTCTAGAAGCTTTTTCCAAATAAAAATAAAAATGGAGAAAGAAAGACAGAAAAAGCAAGTGGAATTTCTAAAGACATTTAGCCTTGGGATTCTTTGGTGTAGTGATGATGAGGTCGTCTATACCATTATTCTGTATACGGAATGGTCACAAATTAATCAGGCAAAGAGGAAGAAACTCCTAATCAATCAATCAATTCATTGATTCAATGTTCACTCCCTCGAAACCACTCGGTAGAATTCAAAGTGTTGAAAATCCTCTGCTTGCCTACTTTACAGCATTCTCATCGTCACATGTAGCCACCCGCTCTTTACACAAAGAAGAAAGCGGTAAATGAGAGTCAGCCCATGTTTTTTTTGTATCAATTGATACTAGTATTCTGAGAGAGAAGAAAACAGCACATGGGTCTGCAAAGATACCTTGGACGCAAACGCAAGAACAAATACCGGCACACATGTGATTGTATCGCTGACAAACTCATGCATATGTATGTAGATGATCTTCCCTCTCCTCCCCTCCCCCTCTTAGGTGCATAAATACTCAGGTATGTAGTGTCAATCAAAATCACGTGCCGTCACCGGATCGAACGAGCACTGGAAAAACCGGTGTACGCACATCTCCCCACCGTTTCCAACGTCCCGAACGTTCCAGACGTCCTTTTTCTTATTATCGTGAAAAAGCGGCTTTTGTTTCCTTCAGTTTTTATTCCCTCGTATGATTCCTGGTGGTGGCGTGGCGTGGGTATACTACACACATATGTATGGCGTCGACCGGTAAACCGTCCATCCTTTGACATGAACATGTATGGATGGTCAAGTACACAAAGGATTTGTATCATACGACAAAGACTCTGGTGGTAGAAGTGTGGAGATGCCATGTATTTTCATTCATTTTCGTGGTGAATGGGATATGTGATGTCGATGAATTTTGGTTTCCTGTGAATCGATTGGCATACAGCCCCCTCTTCCCATCCCCCCTCCCTCTCTATGTGTTATTATTCATATAGAGAGAAAGAAAACAAGGGAAAAGTCGTAAAGGGTAGAAATTGTTACGGTAAGCCGCCTCCCCCATGTCCGCTTCTACACACCTACATGACATGATATGCATGTATCTGCATCAGCTGCGGTGGTGTGAAACTATGAAACATGCCGATTGCGTCTTTCTCTTTCTGGGGGAGGGGGCGGGAGAAATATCGGTATATCTTGCCTCCCCGAGGGTCGGGTCTGGATTGAAATGGGGGAGGGAGGGATGGTATACCTGCCTGACGATCGGCGGGGTGTTGTTGATAGAGAGGGTCGAAGTTTTGTTACATAGGATTGATGGATATAGAGCTTGATTGAGCACTGACTCCTTTGACACACCGATGGGCTGACAGCACGCAATGAGTTCACACTTTGGATGAAGGTCTCTCCCAAAGATAATATATGGTATTTTGTTTGTTGCTATGTAGGAGAAGCAGGCCCACAATGACGATGTACATCGCAAAACTGTGCGAGTTACCTGGCTTTTTGTTCAATTCAAACTCACTTTTAGGGAAGCTGAAAGATCATGCCCAATCTCGATTCATACACACCATTTTTGTTTTGTAAGTAAGCAAGAAAAAAGATCATCAGCAACCACCGGTGACAACCTATTCGCCCAACCGGGCTGCATGAGAGGGGAAAACTACGACCCAATGAAAGCGTACAACACAGCTTCAGCTCTCCAGTCGTGCTGCACTGCACAAGCATCTTGAGCGGGGGTTTATACGATATGCATATCGTTCGCTCCTTCAGAGACACATCTGCCCCACCAAATCTGCGCCTGCTGCGCGTCTGATCGAGAGGGAGACCGACAAGAGACGCGTCTAGTCCTCAGTCAGGTCGCCATACTCCCATTGACCCCTCCTTTCTTCCTTGGCAATAGTTTGCCTCTTGTTCAGCGCGGCAAGGACGTCGGTTGCGCTTCGCTCCCAGTTGCGCAGTTTCTTGGGAACCATGGCGAGACCCTCGCTGATGACCTCGGCGTTGACGCTGTCTTCGCCTGTTTTGCTGTCCTTGGGGTCGAAGAGTGTCACCCAGAGCATGCCATCTTTTTCGACTTGGTCCACGTTGGCGACGAGTTGACGGTCTGCCGTCTCTTGAGAAATGACGTTGATGGCATCAGCGAGATACTCCGGGTTTCCTGGTAGTTGGATGAATGACAGCTGTGCGTCCACGGCCTGGGGTCTAAGCTTCGAGGGAAGGAATTGCGGTTGGGAAAGGGGGCGGAGGCGAGACCAAGGGATGAGCTCAGAGTTACCGTAGTCGACGTAGACGACCTCTGCCTTCTTTGCGTCACGGTCGTTTCGTCGTATGCGAGCACGATACCATTCGTCATCTGCGGTGAATTTGGCGGCCACAAACTCGCCAGCTTTGGGAGCATCGGGCAAACCTGCGTTGTTGGCAGGGTTGATGTGGAAGCTGCGGAAGGCGCTCATAAGTTCGGTCAGAGCTGCTGTACCTGTGCCAATCTGCTGAAGCTTGAGCCTTCCGTTGTCATCGACATGTGTAACCATAACGTCGCGGTAGTCTTTGCGTCGCTCCGCTGCTGCATCACCGTTCTGACCGGAAGCAGCCGCACCCTCAGTAGTGGCATCTGCGTCTTCTTCCTGCGACGGGTCATAATCGTGCCAGAGCGCCTTGCGAGCTTGCTTAGCCCGCTCCTCAGCAGCGAAGAGCTCGTTCGCATTTCCTGATTTCTCAGCCGAATATGCGTGTACGGAGGCCAACCCCTCTTCAACAAGTGTCCTCGCGAAGTTCTCGCCGTTGATATAGAGTGTACCAATGAAACCACCGACCTTGTCGCAGTCTTGAACATCAATCTCAACATCACGCTGTTGAAGTCGCCTGTTCGCGAAATCGTGTGCCTCTTGTCCAAAGGGCTCACCCTTATCGGTGGGGTTCCTAGCAGATCGCGGTGCTCGGATACCAGAGAGAACAAAAGTAAGTTTGGCATTCTCGCGAGGTACCAGAACAGTGAAGCGCGAGCCCGATTTGACAAAGTCCACGATGGCGGGGACCTTGCGCTGGCGGGTGAGCAGAGTCAGTTGACGCTTAGCTTTCTCAAGAGACTCTGAGTAATCAACGTATTGCTTTGTCGAAGGGCCCTTTGGCGACCACAATCCTTTTTGTTCGCCTTGCGCGGTCGCTTCAGCCAACAGAAGATCATCGTAGATAGGACTGCGGTCGGTGTCGTCTTGACGATGGCGGATAACGGAGGCCATGCCGCTCTCCACAAGAAGCAGTCCGATGTTCTTGCCCTGAAAGGTCACAGTAGCCATTTCTCTCTCCTCATAGCCTTCGGTAGCGGGACGCTTTCCATCAATGTGGAATTTGACGTGCTTGCCGATGAGCTTCTTGCGCAAGAACTCCTTAGCTTCAGGTACCCACGGTGATTGCTTGGGGTCGGTGGGTTTGGGCTGGCGAACGCTGCTGAGATTGATGCGTCGCTCAGCACCTGCCTTATTCCGCACGAATAGAGTATCAGCGCTCTGTATCCTGCTAACCGTAGCCTCCGATTCTCCTGGACCCGCTTTCTTTTGGGCAACGACGCCCTGGTAAAGACCTTGCCGGCTCTCTCTGGCAGTCTTCTCGGCTTGTCGCAGCTCGGCCATCTCCGTTCCTAGCAGCGTTGTATGGTGATCGTTACACCGGGCTAGGCCTGCGGAAAGCAGATGGGGAGCAATGCTACCCTGCATAGGATGCGATATGCTAGCGATGATCTGCCCGTTGGGCGCGTTTCCTAGTACTTTAACATTGACGTTTCTTTGTAGTAGTCGGGTCTCGATGAACTGGTGGGACTCGTCGCCAAATGGCTCGGCAGGTTGTTCCTTGCCGTCTGATGGGTTTGTTCGCTTTGTGGCGGGTGCTCGTAGACCAGCTAGCAAGACCATGGTTTGAACGTGCTCGTTGGGAGACAACAAAAATCGGATTATCATGCGGTCGCCAGAGAGAACCCTCTCAACGATACCTGTCTACGGTCAGTCATAATATTCCTTGATCGGTGATCAATATTGCTTTTGCATACCAGTGATGTCTTTATCCTTGTTGTCTTCGACGAATTGCTTGGGGTCGCTAAGCTCATTGGAGTTGTTGATGCGGCCACCCGACTCTTGCCATACGCCCCTGGATTCTGCCTTCGCTCGGGCCTCAAGCGCCTGCAGCTTCTCGAGTAGAGAAACAGATTCCTCGCTGTCATCTTTCCTGCCAGCATCGTCCCGTAGCTTGAGCCAACCCTCTGCGACCGCTTGCTCGGGCAATTGCGTTCGGTTGGGTAGTGAGATAACACCGTATTCACGGTTGACGCCAGTAGGGATCTTGTAGAGCACATTGAACCGTACTACTCTGCCTACCAACAGGCGGCGCAAGAAGTCGCGAGATTCGAAGGCATATTGTTCGTCTCCCTCGCGCTTCAGCCTCGGCGCGGAGACGTAGGCCAGGCTCAGGGTGCGTTCTTGTTTCGGGTTGTTGATGTTATGGAGAATGACGGTATCACCGGAGAGGACGCTTTTTACTTTTGCTTCGAGGAGAGCCATGGTGGGTTCGCGTTGCCGGAGGCCGTGGTCTACAAGGAGGTGCATCTATTAGCTACCGTGTTCTCAAAAGCTCACCATGCATCAGGTGCTGCGGGGCATTTCGAGGTACGGTCTACTTACTCAAGAAGATGCAATTGGATGAGATTTTCGGAAAAGTAGGGGAAAGGGAACTGCAATTGATAGAGTAATGGTTGGACAGCTCAATTGCACAAGGTGAGTTTGGGAAAGGTGGTCGGAAGTCGTGTGCTTGCCGCAAGCTACTCGGTATTACGTTAAAGGGACCGCATCCGCCAGTCCTTTTGTGGGGTTAGGCGAAGCTCAGCCTGCATTGAGTCTTTCACTCCAGATGTCTCCACCATCACGACAGCAGTGTCTTTACATGGTATCGATGAATTGAGCGGTAGATAAATAGAGTTTATATTACCACGCAATAGGTCCACAAATTATCTAATGGGTGTAGAGACAGCTGCACCTAATGTCTGAATATCTATGGTACCCTGACCTGCCATTTTGGTCTTAAAGCTTTCCAAGTGGAATCATGAGGATTTTAACAAGAATGTTTTGATTTTGCCATGTATATCTGGAAAAATGATGATTCTATACAATGCTGGATTCGCTATGCTTAATGCTTAGAACAGTTAGGAAGCCACTCAACTCCTGTAAATGCAAAACTTCGAACCATGCCTCTCACCCCTTCTGCTCACGCCCCAGTAACATCTTCAATTCTCAGCCATCTCTTTTCAAGAGCCAATACAACCAATTCCTTCACACTCCCTATACTATCCGGCTTTCTCAAAGTTTCCGGCTTTAAAAGCTCATTGACTTTCTCCAGTGTCGTGAACAGCTTACATGCCTTTTTGACGATCTTTCCCGATTCGCTAGGTTTGGCTTCGACGTTGCGCATCGTCTGCTTAGGTGAGAGAGCGGTAGGCTCGCCACCTTCAAGATGTTGAAGAAGTTTAGCCAGAATGAAATGTACCCACACCAAATTCGTCCCGGGGTGGAATGATCTCCATACACTAGACGCTGTAGTGCTGATTCTATTGCTGGGTAACTTGCGCGGAGAGCGACGGATTGGCGCTTCGGCATCACCCTCTTCATCGAATCGAATATGCTGGGCGGCTTTCCGGGGCGAACGTCGCGGTGTATCTGGATAACTCGAGGTTGGTGGATCGTTTTGGAGAGGGTCATTGTATAACGCGACACCTCTCATGTAACGATAGATTTCATACTGATATTCTTCGCTGGCGTCACCCTCAAAGAGACTTGGATCCTTGCCAAGGTCAAGATAGGCAACTTCCTCGTTTCCAGTCGGGGTATGCGTAAAGCCAGTAGGTATTGATGGAGGTGGGTAGAGCGGGAGGCTTTGCCGGGACTCTGGAATAATATCTGCACGGGATAGGGTATAATCTATGACGGTGGTGTCCAGTCCCGAGAAGCCCAACTTCCGCCTCAGGGGATCTTTGATGAAAGGTCGAGTGAGATCATCTTCTGATTGCGTTCTGGACGATCGTATGCAGATGTTCTCCAGATGAAGGTCTCTATGCTCGAATCTGCATGTCTCTTCGGCTTTGGCAACACTAAGACAAACCCCCCAAAAGACGTCCCAAACTTCCCATATAGTCGATACTCCGCCGCTCTCCATGACTTTTTCGCAATCTGTACCTGCATCTTGCATTTCCACCACAGCCCAAAGCTGTGTATCTTCATAACTAGTCTTCTTACTAGGATCCGGAAACTCGCTCTTCTTGCCCCTCGCTCGTGACTTGTTCCATGCTTTCCAAGCGTTGGCGAATGAAGCAGTTGGCCGGCCTTGGAGAACCGTGACTTCTCGGAAATTTGTGAAACCAGGTATCTGGTTTAGATTTTGTAGCAGTTTGACTTCCGAATGGACATCATTCACGTCAGATTTCCATTGTTCCTGCTCTTTGAACACCTCTATATTACTCTTTGGTTGACGCGTCGAACCTCTTGCCCTGCGTCCTTGTGGGGCACCTGGAAGAGGAGCATTTGGCGGCGATTTCAATGCTATAAGTTTGAGAACAGATTCATTACTAGAGTCCAGCTCTGTGTCTGCGGCTGAAAGTCGATATACTTCCGAGAAAGAGGCTTCCGCGATCTTGGAAACCGTGAAGTGTGATTCTAGCGCTGACGACCATTCTTCAAATGAAATAATTTTCTTTCCATAGCTTTGAGCTAGGAGCGGCGATACGTGTTTTGTGTAGACGTCTTCAGGCGCTGGACTGAAGCCCAGTCTTGCGTCGGGAAGGGATTCTGGAGTCGGTGGTAATTCCATGGGGGGCGATAAAGAATGCTTCGGTATTAATACTGCCTTCAGTTTGCGTCTAGATACACTTGTGCGTGGTGCGAGAGATGATGATTGCTCCCCCAAGATTTTCGCATGATCGATTGTTTGCTCGTCCTGTGTTGTATGCGCTGCGCAATCCTTTGTTTTGGGCGCCGATATTTTGTCTTTGTCAACCTCTCGCGACCTGTCTTTCTTTCGTGCATTGTTCTTCTTTGTCATGCGCCGGGATTCCGTGGGACTGCTCAACCTCCTTGCGGAAGAGTCGAGTTGCGTTTCTGTCCCATCCTTGGTTTTTTCTCCCGACTTTTCTATGTCTTTAGCCTCGCAATTTTCCTTATTTTCTTCCAGATTCAATGCGGCGAAACCATCTTCTAAGCTCCCCTCATTTCTAATTGTCACTGGCAGTTTCGTTTTATTATGCGAAGTGGTTCGTTCAGAGTCCTTTCCTGGGGCAACACTATCCTTATCCGGGCTGATAAATTTCGAGAAAGTCGCGGCAGCTTTGACGGGCTTCCGACGCCCATATACTTGTTTAGGTGGCATGGTACCAGAATGAGTTCAGAGCGATTGTGGGAGGTTTGAGTAATGAGAATTGAAGTCTTGCATGCATAATGTGGAAAGTGAAATGCAGTCGAGTACTGGTTGTGTGTTCGATATTCCGGATCCAGACTAGTGGATCATGTTGGCGTGGCAACTGCGAGCATTGAATGTTTGACCACGAACAGATAGAGTACTGCGCAACTCGAAATCTGAGTAGGTTTGGCCACACTGTGATATATTGCTGTTTTCGAAAGTGATAGCCATAGATCCCATTCACTTCTTACATTAATATTACTTTCGTTACCTGGACTCATACCCAGCATTTTCTGCACCGAAAATGTGGTACGACTCTACCAGTAACCCGTTATATACCAGTACCAGCTCGGGTCACCAAAAAAAACCTCATCTACTAAAAGTCTCTCAACATGTGTACGTTCCACCTCGCTAATAAAATCCACTTGCGCATCCCTAAAATCGCTGGAAGAATGTAGAAAACCATAGCTACGAGAGCCAACAACCAGCTCCTGCCTGAGATAGCTAATGCAGAACAAAGGAAATGCGCCAAATGATTCAATAACAATCTTCAACCGATGGGAATGTGTGGAGAGATGCGTGAATGATGCAGATAGAATAATCAATCTCTAGGCAAGCATGAGGATATCGTATAGCACAGGACATAGGAAACGCTCGGCGAGCATGGGCACACTGCTCGAAAGGAATTCGGGCAGCCGCTAGCCTTCGGGGCTCTTTACACCTGATATTGAAGGAGCATCATCTTCCTCGGGGAGAGATGGGGGCGGTATGACTCCCATACTTCTCCTTTTGCCCTTCTTCTCCTCATCTTTTGGCTTCGCCACGCCACCATTGACGGATGATGGACCTGCCTCTCCGTTGCTGGGTGGGTGAGAACCGATGGTTGGGCTAGCTGGTTTCTTCTTTCGGGGAGCAATAGTGTGGTAAGAAGTGGAGAGCTTCGAAGTGCCAGTCGTCGTATCGGAATCTGTTGCGAAATCCTTCCATTTGCGCCAGCCGTCGAAATCGATCAAGGCCTGCATACAGCCCCATTCCTTCACTTTGCGCTCCAACCAGACAAAGTTGACAGGCTACGAAAGAGTCAGTTTTATGGGGATATGTGTTTTCATTGCTTCACATACCTTGGTCAAGAAGTCATTGCAGCCAGCTGCCAAAGCCTCATGTCGGTCACTCTGGAGTGAGCTGGCTGTAAGCGCCACAATGATGACGGGACTCTTGAACATATTCTTCTCGCCAAGCTTGTCATCTTCCTTGATGTCGCTGCTGCCGTAGCATCCGTTTTCGCCTAGTCTGTTGTTGGGTGCCTCACTGCTTCCGGAGCTGAAGACGCCAATGCTGTTGACCCGTTCCAACCGCCTGATCTCTCTTGTTGCTTGTAAGCCGTCCATTATGGGCAACTGAATATCCATGAGCACCAAGTGGAAGCCACCTGCTCTCCATTTGGTGACAGCCTCTTTTCCATTCATGGCCCTCTGCCATCGAACCTTGAGGCGCTGCATGAAAGCCCCCAAAACTCTCAGATTGATGATGTTGTCTTCCACAATGAGCACATTGATGGGTGGTACTGAATTGTCTAATAGACCCGCCGGTAGGCTTGGTGGCTCTATGGGTCTTGATTTCTTGCCCGATCGAGATGGCTTCTTGTCTGGCCGGGGTGAGGCCACTCGCGGTGTGGGAGGAGTCGAGTTTTGGCGCACAGATTCCACAGGGATCGGCGGAGTAGGTATGGGAGCATGCGCGGTAGCAGAGTGTTTTGATTCCGACGCGGATGAATCATGGCGAGGGCGGTTTGAAGAAGGGCGAGCAGATGCTGAGGCGTGGTGAACACCAGTCAGTGTGGTGGGTGACGCAGTGTTATGGCGTGTAGTGTTGGGGCGTTTCGGGTGCCGTCTCGAACTCCCTGGTGAGTGCAAAGCCGGAAGCTGGCCGGTTTGCAGCACTGCGATAGAGTGCGGAGCATGTGTAAGAGAGGCGCGGGATTCGTGAATGCCGGCAGCCGGGGAAGGATTGACCACGGGGGGCATGGGAGGGAAATATTCGGTTTGGTGGTTGGCCGAGTCGTCGTGGTGGGCATAGTAGAGGGGGACACGGGGCGAGGCCTTTGGGGTCCTGGGTTTAGGAATTTCGATGATGAGGGCTTCACTGACAGATTGGCCACCGGGAAAGTATGCGTCCAATGTCCTACACATTTCCTCCTCGGGCCCCAGGACGCGATCCTGTGATTTTGAGCTAGTGTGGTTGGGGGTGTCGCGGGATACTATGCGGAGCAGGATGTCCGGGGCATCGAAGCTCCTGCCCAACGAATTGCCGTACTTTCTGAGGATCATGTCGCGCACATCGTCGACCAGGTCATCCTCACGGATCTGAACCAAGGTGGCAGAAGCATGTGGGCGCTTGACCCAGATCTTGCGGTGCAGCATGCCGGCGCTGAAGTTGGTGGGGGCGGGGAGCTGGTGAGAGTCGGTGGATGGATCGGATGGTAGGGCGACAGCGACAGCGGGTATGCCCGGGTCTAGCAGCGTAATTGCGCGTGTATTTGCAGGATCGACAAGAGACTGACGGCGGACTATGGGGGGAGGACGTGGGTGAGTGGTGGCTTGCAAAGGGAGCTCCGACAGCAGTTCCTCCGACTCGGCAGGCTCTTCTGCGGTAGCGTTGGCGGCGGGGGTGGTGGTGGTGGTGAAGTTGGAGCTGCTGGTCAGGTTGAGGTCGGGCGACGGCTGCAGCGATGCGGGCTGGATAGGAGGATGCAAGGGAGTGGGTGCTTCGAGGGTGAGAGCCGGGGGGACGACATGAACTTCTGGAGATTTGGACTTGGGAGGGAGAAGCGAACTGGAGGTGTCGTCGGTCTTAGCAGACGGTGCGGTGCTATCGTGCCGATCTTTCAAAAGCGAGCTCGAGGTCGATGTCCCCGCCGCGGTCGTTGCTAGCACGGACGCTGGCGTGAGATCGCGGCCAGCGTTCAGCACCTCGCTTTGGGTCAACCGTGGGTCGATGTCGTGGGAGGAGGATGCGTTGGAGCTGGAGTGGGTATTGGAGACCTTGGGCAGTTTGGAAAGGGAGATGGACTTCTTGACCGCACGGTCGCCGCTTTTGGTCGACGAGGCGGCAGAGCTCCCTCTCCGCAACAACTTTTGCCGAAGCCTGGACTTGATACCCGTCATGACAGCGGCGACGACAAGACCAACAACATGGAACTGCTTCTTCCACGGGGATGAAAGCCGGCCGTCGTGCGAGGACGGCTGCGAAGCCGTGGTGGGAGAACGAGCGCCAGGCTGGCCGGGACTCTCTACAGTAATAACAAGCAGCTTTGCTCGCTCGCGCACTCAGTCGGTTGTTGGCTGCTGCTGATTCCTGATTGCGGTGCAGATTGTGGCGCATAAATTTATTCTGGGCATCGGCGATCTACAGCAGACGGCTGGGGGCGACAGCGAAGCGATGGATGGGGCGAGTGCAGCAAAGGAGTGGCATCAAGGAGTTGGACGGTGGATGGATGGAGGGCAGTAATAAGCTGTTGCTGGTTGTCTACTTCACGGGAGAGAAAAGAAAAGAAAGGTAAACACACAAACAGTAGCCCAAGGGGGGCGCGCGTCAGACAGTCGGTGTTGTTGCTGGGTGTGTTTACGATTTCTGCGGTGCCAACGACCATGGCCTTCGATTGAATGCCGTTTTCTCGATTCCCATCCTGATCCTGTCCACTCGTGGCCCATGTCCAATCCAGCGCTTTGGCCGCATCGAGGGAATTGCAACTGACAGCATCGCACGCCTGTTCTCATCCATTCTAATCTTCGCGCTCGTTTCTATTGTTGGCGGGCTTGTTGCTGCTTTTTCTCCTTCCGTGTGTAGTGCTCAGTGTCTTGCCTTCCGCACGCGTGAGTATGTACCATCGCAGACTTGGCCAAGTACATAGCTATCCATCTACACCTATCAAGTGCACAAACACACTCACTCACTCACACGCGCACACAATTCAACCCCCCATCACATGCGTGTGGTCAGAATCTCCAAGCGACGTTGTCCTTTCCACCTGCAGAAAAACCTAATTCTATTCGCGATAAACATCAATGATACGCACACATCTGTCTTCACCACCACCTCCATCACCAAAGTCTAAACTAAATGACAGGCCGTGTAAAATACCTACTTAGGGACATATGTATACTAGCACACCCTGTCCATGTTAGTCTTGTTGGCCCCTTTTACATCGGATAAGACAGCCCGTTCCCAGAGTCCTATCGCTCTCTACATCCGGTGGCAATCTCATCGAGATCTTGCCTAACACCCATTTTCGTATACGAACTTATTGCAGATTGCAGTACCTCTCCACTTGTAGTGTCTTTTGAAAACAAGATTCCTGTCACACTACAGACAGCTCTTCAAGTATATGTTCTGCTATCATCTTCTTGATCCGTTAGATGCATACATACCAAGACTACACATGGAGGTCAACTGAGACATGGTGTCACCCGCATCACTTGTAAGACGGATGCGCACACAAAAGAGCCAGCAGATCGAAACTAGAACAGCTTTCACGCATAACGCAAACTGATGATAATAGTCATCCGGCAACCCCACCTGTAAACTTTGTATCTGACAAACTCAAGCAGCACACTCAAGGTGAACGTCGATAGGTATAGTTCCCCGAACCAGTCTCCCTCCCCCCATGAATACATATGTATGTACTCAGGTAGGTATAACCATAGCACAATCAAAATCACATCCCAAAACGTCGCACACATAGGTACTCAATGGCACCAACATGCTATAAGCCAGCACAAGAACCCATTAAAAGTCCCAGGCCCTCGATAGAAAAATGAAAGAAGAAAACAAATTGTCGCCAAAGAAAAAGCAAAAAAGCATCAGTAGCAATTACTCCCTCCCAATGAACACATATTGACAAATAAGTTACACGCTCGTTCAACTATGTCCATACCTCTCTCCGCCATGAAGATAATGAACTCCCACTCCAATCATATACACGTGCTATACTATACTGTTGATCAGTCACAACCCTCCAGCCCCCCTCCAAACCCCAGCAACCATCTCAAACACCTTCATGCCACCTCCGCCTCCTCCATCCTTCCGCATCCCCCTCATCCCATCTATATCTCTCGCTGACATTAAACACGGAAAACTGATATACACAAACCGATCTCTTTCTCGCCTATCCTTCTCGGTCCTACTAAAGCGCTTCCAGCACTCAGTGCAGACAACGGTACTCTGCTGCTTCGAGGCCGACGAGGAAGGAGAAGAGAGAAAATGCGAAAGATTGCATGTTGGACAGGGGAGGACTGTTGGTGTGGTGGGTGTTTGGATGTGTGTGGTGGTGGTAGTTGTGGGGGAGGAAGGAGGGGAGTGTGGTAGAGGTCGTTCTCCTTGGGAATTCCGTCGTAGAACGAGAGTCGGTCTTATTTTTGAGGGTGTGACGGTACTTGTGGAGGATCTTCTTGATGATGGAGGGGATGGAGGGGATCTGCTTTGTGTTTCGGAGAAGGGGTAGAGGGTGTGTGCAGATGTGCAGGAGGCAATCGAGACATGAGACTTTGTGCGGCGGCGGCGGCGGCTTCTGATGTTTTCGATGTCATCGTTGCTGATGATCGTTGGAGGTAAGAGAAAAGATATATGGGGGTCGGAGGGCTCTGGAGGAGGAGATGGTGGTGACGCTGCTAGAGGAGCGAGTTGGCTGTGAGCGAGAGATTTGGAAGTGCGCATTTTGTGCCCTTTCTTTTCCGTCCGGTCAGGCTGTTTGGCTCTTCAAAGGCTCAGGTATGGCAGAGATCGTGGAGGAATCGGTTGCTGGTTGCTATACTCTTTTCCCGAAATCTAGTCGAGCGCAGATAGGCAGGGTGCACAAAGTGGGAAATGAATGTTCGCTCTGGTTGCTACGTGGACTTGATAGTTATTAGAACCACCGAACCTGCGAAGAGACATCTCAAAGTAATCATGGCAATGCTTCACTGGTAGGATTGAAGCGTTGATGGAATGTAAGGATTTGCTACCAACAGCAACAATCCAAGAATTTGCGGTGATCCGCAGAATCTCATGAATAGCCACAAAATGTGAAGACGGAACCTCACCTGAGATTTGCGGCATACGATTGTCCTAGACTAGATCCATCGATGATGAGAGCCAGCGCTGCAGGCACTGGCTTCGATGGCATTACATACGAAAAGAAGAGGTTTGTTCACTGTAGTCCCATACCACATGCTAAGAATGCTAACCAAATCTTGGATGCACCAAGCCTCACCTACTAGTACAGCGATTTCAAGCAAAAAGGAGATTCGCTAAGGAGACGGGCCCAAAGGTTTGCTGCTTACCCAAAGTGCCCCGGACAAAACATAAATGGTCTCTAACCTGGTATCTCGTTGCGGCACAACCCACTGCGCACAAAAGCTGTTAACAGGCTTTGCACTCTCGAACTTCTTCCCACCTCTTGCTGTTGAATGGGCTTTCGCGCCTTCACCCGTTGCACCACACTTGACTTGCCTTATCCGTCGCCTTCCGCAGACAACACGCTGCGTGTCTGATCATATGCTCGTTATCCATTATGCCATGATTCATTAGAAGTCCTTGAAGTATTCATCCCACTTATTGCTCATATCTTGCGTATACGGCTCTCTTTCTGCTGACTCCGGCTCGTACTCGTCGAAATTGCGCGTGTCGGCTGGTCCACGCAAATGTGGTACGATCGGACCGTTGACCTTACGGTAGTACAGCGAGTCCCAATCGATGTCTTGGAACCATGGGTGTGCTTTGACTGCGCCTGCACCACCTGATATGTTGCCTAGACGTTTCGAAGTATCCACGGTACAAAGACCTGATATCAAATCGCGGGCGTTGGAGGACATAGCAGAGGGGAATCGGACGCGACCTTCGACAATCCTTGATATGCACATTAGTCCATAGTTACTGAGTTCAATCCGGGCCACATCTTACTGCTCATAAATCTTCATAGGATTCTGATCCCAGAATGGTGGCTGTCCAACAAGGAACTCATATACCAGGATACCAAAGGCCCACCAATCGACCGCAGTACCATGGCCTGTTGTAATCAGTACTACCGGATTTGTTGGGGTAACTGCAACCATTACCTGTGTTCCTAATCACTTCTGGTGCTAGGTATTCGGGTGTTCCGCATAAAGTGTACGTTTCCCCTTAACGCAATTAGCACAAGTCATAAGCCCAAGCATCCTATACATACTATTTTCCACTTTTTTCGCGAATCCAAAATCCACCAACTTGAGGTGGCCTTCAGCATCAATCAATATATTCTCGGGTTTCAGGTCTCGATATGCCACGCCTTCCCGTTCGTGCAGAAATTCGAGTATCAAGACGATCTCAGCGGCATAGAACTGAGAAGTGGCTTCGTTGAATCGACGCGCCCTGCGAAGATAGCTGAAGACTTCTCCACCGGGACAATAGTCCAGCTACAGGTGCGCTTAGTAGAGCAACAAGCACGTTCATCTAGCAAATACATACTAGCATGTATAGCGAGTCGCGGTCCTGGAAACTCGCAACCAAGGTGGTTATGAAGGGATGTCCCGCGACACCAGCAAGTACATTGCGCTCGTTCCGTACGTGTTCGACTTGCTTGAGACGGATGACTGAAACACTACCGTTAGCAGGAAGTAACCGTGATAGGCGAGGCAGAAAGGATTCATACCGTCTGTTTTACGCAGGATCTTGAGTGCAAACACGGTGTTTTCATTCCCATTGTTGGTGTCCTTGAGGCGTACGAGCCATACGCGCGCGAATGTGCCTAACCCGCGGTCAGCCTTCAGCTTCTCCCTGCGCGTAAACCGACGTCTAGCGCACCGGTGCCCAAGGTTTTGATCAACTCGAAATCCTGCTGGCGCAGTACGTTGGACGACTGGCCGATCGTCTTATGGTTGGCGTCGTCTATCTGGCCGGGCTCCAATGGCTGCTTCTGCTCCTCCCACTGCAGAAGGTTCTGCTTCTCCTCCTCGCGGGCGCGTTCCGAAGCCGAATCCTGGCGGTCGTGTCCACTGGATTGATTATCATGGCCGGACTTTTCCTCGTCGCGCGAGCGATGCGGGTGCAAGAGCTTCTTCACTGCCGTGGCCATGTTTTGAGGGGGAGGGGTTGGCTTGGATAGGATCTAGTACGCGGTCATTGGGGGCCAGCGCAGTGTACTTGTGAATGCAGAGTAGAGTGCGAATGCAGAGTAGAGTGCGAATGCAGAGGAGAGCAGCAAAGCGAGTGCGGATGTGGGAGCAAGCAGATGTGTATAACTAAAGGTGGCCTTCTATAAGGCGGATTGGCCGAAACGCGTCTTCATTCAACCATAGACAGAGCGCGGCAGGTGAGGTCTGAGGCTAGAAGGTACTGGAGAGTGAGGGCGGGGGATGTTCCTTCCTTGTAGATGACGCACGTGGAGGGGTTTAAAAGGGGAACCTAGGAACTCCGAATGTTTGTAGCTGAATGCTGGCTCACCGGACAATGCCTTTCTGATCTGCGCATTCAAGTTTGTATACAACCAAGTACGTACAATTCGCAGCAAGGTACCTGTACCTATGATCATGGCTACTCCCGCTGGACGCTGCAACTTGCGATGGAAGACTCCAAGCACCACCAGACGGCGTCAGTCGCCTGGAGTCGGGCCGCATAGCAGCAGTACCTGCGGATCCCTGGGTTGACACAATAGTTTTTAGTTTTATATCTGGTCAACGCCCCATTGCGTCACATAATGAGATCTCTCAAAGAATCTTTAAAATGTAGGCTAAAATGCTCCGAATACTGTACAAACACCCCTGAACAGACAATGAAAAACCTCTGTGTTGCAGTTGCATCAATCATTCTATGCGAACGAACCCAATGCAGTTGAGCGCACTGTCTCGCTCGTATGCCCAGCATGGGCTGCGCGCGCAAAAACTCATTCCACTATGCCAGCAGAATCATAGAGTGGTTATATCTTGCCTGCCTATTAGGCATACGTGGACACAGATGCGCAAACTCCACATATTCGGTTCCTCTTCAGATATGTACATGCCTGCCTGAACTCCATGCTGTGACACGACCAAATTGGTGACTCTGCGGATATTCGTACAATGATCGACTTCTCGTGGTCTCTATCCGCTTGCCCTAGTGTTGAGAATGAGAGCTACAATGAGACTAGAAATCAGTTAGCCAACTGTGAAAGCGTGCTCCTGCTCGTATCGTGTTGCATACCCGTAAAGTCCAAGAACCTCAGCAAAGATCAGAATCAGCACCATTCCCACAAAGATTCTAGATTGGCGCATGTATGCGCGTACACCCGCATCACCAACGATTCCAATAGCGTACCCAGCGGCCATCCCAGAAAGTCCCACGGACAAGCCGGAAGCCATGTGCATGAACCCAGCGAACAGAGAGTAGTTAGAGGAGTCGCCCGGGGGTCGAATGTCGCTCGCGATGAGCACGGAGATAACGAGAGCGTATACGGCCAGGATACCAGACATGACGACGGGAATTAGACACTAGGCAGTGTCAGTTCTGCCTGCTCCGGAAGATCTGAGTAGGATAGCAAACCTTCATAATGAGATCCGGTCGGAATGTTCCCACACCTGCAATTCCAATACCCGACTTAGCGGTGCCATAGGCAGCTCCGACGCCTGCGTCCGGTCAGTTCATAGAGCTCTGGGGAAAGCTCTTCATCGAGAAAGTTGCGTACATCCAAAGATCATCTGTATCAGGTTAGAAACTGATAGCCATGGTTGTAGTCTAGGTGCAACTTACAGCTCCTGCAATACCGCTCTGCTGCTCGTTAGCTTATGCAGGCCCTCGGTGAGGACTGGACTCTTTGATGACGTACCATGCCGAAGAACGGGGCGAAGCTTGGTGTGAGTGCGCTCTCCATGTTGAAAATGTTTCTCCAGATGCCCCAGAGATGTGCAAATAGAAGTGGGTTGGGAGTGGTGTTGGCTGCGGTGGCTAGATGACGGATGTGTGGACGATTCCTCGAACGCGGCTGCCAACCAGAAACGGGGTCAGGTGATTCGACGCTAAACCGACCAACACCTCCCTCTCACCCACTACAAGCCCATGAGACCCGGCCGCCGCAACGACACGCCATCTCTGCCTTTCGACACGCTTGCCGTTTATCCTTAGCCACCCTAAACTCTTCCGTGCCGCTGCATCCAGCTGCTGTGGACCCTCGTTGGGCGTAAAAAAGCCAATCCCCTCCCCGAGTACTTCAGCGACCCCCCGTTTGCTGCTTCGCCCAAACAAGACCGCCCACTCCTGCAAAGCCTTCGTCACCCACGAACACGGAGCGATACACCGTGCCCAAGACCATTTTCCGACCATCTCTCACGCCCGCAACCGCCGCGCCCATCCCTCGACTGGGCATCCCCCAATACTACACGATCACGCCCACAACCTTCCCGAAAACTCTTATCGGAACACTGGTCCCCAAGGCGAATGCGCCGGCAAGCCTAGTCCACTGCGTATAATCGAGAGGCTACATGGCGGACTACGGCAACCAGCAAGGCCGAGATTATGCGCGAGGTCCCAACTATGGCCAGCCCTCAGGACCAAGAGACGCCGCATTTGCGAACATCTTCGGAGCCAGCCCGGCTATGGCAGGCCGCTCGCAGACGATGACCTCGCAAAGCCCTATGCGACAGCCCGATCGTGCTGCGACCATGTCTTCACAGACTGCCGATATGATGCAGCGAGCCCCGCCAATTCGGCAGCCCGCCAACGGCTACGAACGCCGCCAACAAGCACCGCAGGATCCGCGGTTCATGGGCAATTATGATCAACAGCAACAGCAGTACTCTCAGGGTTATGGACAGCAACAGGATAATTACAATCGGGGCTCCCCGAATGGTTATGCCCAGGATCCACGCATGCCGAACGGCCAGGCGCATCGTCAGCCCCAACCCCAATACCTTCCACGTCCTCTCCGTCCAGAACGTCAGCCATACGGGCAACCTCAGCGCTTTGACACGCGGCCTCCGCCTCAGGGTCAGCCGCCGTTCAATAAGCCTATCCCTCAGCGATTTCCCGGAGGGCCGGGTCCAGCAATGAATTCGGATCCCTATCGATCACAGTCAATGGCTGTAGGCTCTCGGCCTCAATTTAATGGTCCAGCACCTAATTACACATCGCCCGCGAATACAATTCGTCAGCAGCCATACATAAATCATATGGCCAGGACGACTGCCCAGGGTCGTGTAGTCCCTGAGCGTCCAGACGAACGCACAATGTCCATGACATCATATACACGCGATAGCGAGTATGGACAGACAATGAGTGGGAGAGTTATACCAAGCCGAAGAAGAGAATCTGGAGACACGGACGTGTCATCATTTGATCAGAATGCGCCCCCCATTTCTCCACCTCCTAGCAGCGTTGGCCCAGGAAGCAAGACCAGGAACACAAGCCAAGGTAGCATTCCACAGTCACGTACCATGTCAATGGCCTCGACTATCATCGCCCCGTCTGAGAGAACGGAAACAATGAGCTCAACAGTTTCTCGACCAACATCTACCCAGACCGTTGCGAGCAACAATAGAGCTTCTGGACAGTCTCAACAAGGCCACGCTTTAGTTGCACAGCGCAGGTCTCCTCTGGTTTATCCTGCTCTCCTATCTCGTGTAGCTGAAGTTTTCAAGGATAGAATCGGGCTTGCAGAGAAGGAGAAGGATGGGCTGGTCTACAAAAGCGCTTTCACTGGAGCAGAATCGGTTGATCTGATTGCATACATCATCAAGACGACAGATCGCAATCTGGCACTGCTGTTAGGTCGGTCTCTCGATGCCCAGAAGTTTTTCCACGATGTTACCTACGCACATAGGCTCCGTGACACCAGCAGCGAAATTTACCAATTCCGCGAAACATTGATGGAAGAAGCTGAGGACGTCAACGGAGTTTTTACGCTGTTGACAGAATGTTACTCGCCTACCTGTACACGCGATCGACTATGCTACTCCATAGCCTGCCCAAGGCGACTGGAGCAACAAGCCCGCTTGAACATGAAACCACAACTTGGTCTCAAACGTGCCGAATCTCACACGAGTTTGCACGAGGACAACGACGAGGAGCAGAAGCTGTGGATCAATACAGTAACGAAAGACGTTGCTGATAGCGTGTCGGACACTGAAAAGAAGCGCCAAGAGGTCATATCCGAACTTATGTACACCGAGCGCGATTTCGTTAAAGATCTTGAATACCTGAGAGATTTCTGGATGAAGCCTCTCCGGAACCCGGCAACCTCGCCTATCCCCGAACATCGCCGTGAGAAGTTCGTTCGGACTGTGTTCTCCAATTGTCAAGAGGTCTACAAGATCAACTCGAGGCTGGCCGACCATTTGACTCGACGCCAGCAGCAAAGTCCAGTTGTCTATGCTATTGGGGACGTATTCAACGAATATGTACCTCACTTCAAACCCTTCATCCAGTATGGTGCGAATCAGCTCTTCGGTAAGTATGAATTCGAGCATGAAAAGCGCACCAACGCCCAATTCGCCAAGTTCGTGGATGAGGTAGAAAGGATGAAGGAGTCGAGAAAACTGGAGCTTAATGGCTACTTGACCAAGCCTACTACTAGATTGGCCAGGTATCCACTCTTGCTTGAGAATATTGCGAAATATACCGCGGACGACAACCCTGATAAGAAGGATATCCCAAAAGCTATCAAGATGATCAAAGAAACGTTATCCAAGGTGAACGTAGAATCTGGAAAAGCCGAAAATCATTTCAACCTGATGCAATTGAACCGCGATCTCAAATTCCGCCCAGGCGAGTTTGTAGATTTGAAGTTGACAGATGAAAACCGACAATTAGTCTTCAAAGGCACATTGAAGAAGACTCCTACAGAAACAGTCGGAGATATCACCTGCTATCTCTTCGACCACGCTGTTCTTCTTGTTCGCGTTAAGACCGTCAACAAGCGCGAGGAACAAAAAGTATACAAGAAGCCGATCCCGCTAGAATTATTGGTGATTGGACAGATGGATGAAATCAACCCGAAACTTGGCATCGCAAAACGTCCTTCTGCAAACCTGATGGGTGCCAAAGCGATAGCAACTGGAACGCCTAAGGGAGATGCAGCAAAACAACAGACATATCCACTTACGTTCAAACACCTCGGAAAGGGAGGTTATGAATTAACATTGTTTGCAAGTACTCAGATATCGCAGCAAAAATGGATGGAGCACATCGACTCGCAGCAGCGATCATTGAAGGAGAGAAGCAACATCTTCACTCAGAGTATCCTGAACGAAGGTTTCTTCTCTGCGGCAATGAGGGTCACTTGCGCTGTTCCCCTTGGTAAGTCTAGGATTCTTTTTTCTCCTTGAATCCTATCTAGACTATTCACTGACGATATTGACAGACGGGGGTCGTAAACTCGCCTACGGAACGGATGCTGGCGTTTATGTTGGTGACCGCAAACCCAAGGATGCATCTCACAAACCCCGCAAAGTGTTGGATTGTAAAGCAGTCACCCAAATTGATGTGCTCGAGCAACACTCAATTGTACTTGTACTCGCCGACAAGACTTTGTACTCATATGCTATGGAAGCTTTGGACCCTGATGAATCCCAAACGATCGCTAAACGCCCCAGAAAGATATGTCATGCAAACTTCTTCAAGTCTGGTATATGTCTTGGACAACATCTCGTGGCCACTGTCAAGACGTCCGCCCTGTCTACGACTATCAAGGTCTATGAGCCTAAGGAGAACATGGCCAATAAGTCGAGAAAATCCGGATTTGCGAAGATGCTCTCCACCAATCAGGACCAGCTTAAGCCTTACAAGGAGTTTTACATACCTACCGAGTCTTCCTCGATCCATTTCCTCCGTTCAAAGCTTTGTGTTGGTTGTGCTCGTGGTTTTGAAGTTGTCAGTCTCGAAACTCTTGAGACACAATCGTTGCTTGACCAGGCCGACACATCGCTTGACTTTGTGGTACGCAAGGAAAACATCAGACCGATTCATATAGAGCGCCTGGCTAGTGAATTCCTTCTTTGCTACACCGATTACTCATTTTTCGTCAACCGGAACGGTTGGAGGGCAAGACAAGACTGGAGAATCACATGGGAAGGCACACCGCAAGCCTTTGCTATTTTCCATCCATACATTCTTGCCTTTGAGCCAAGTTTCATTGAGATCCGGCACATGGAGAGCGGTGGGCTTGTTCATATTGTCACGGCAAAGAACATTCGATGGTTACACACATCGACCCGAGAAGTAAGTCTTGAACCTTTCAAATTTGACGGCCAGTGGACTAATTTGCAACAGATTTTGTATGCATTCGAAGATGAAATGGGCACCGACGTCATCGCCAGTCTGGACTTTTGGCAGACCACCCAAGGTCCCAAGCAATCCATGGATGGCACTAGACATCCTGAGAAGATCTGAGCAAATGTGACTGAAGCCGAACGAACAAGGGCTCGCTCCCCTTGCGTGTACACGACAATTCCGTGACAGCCCTGCGCATATTGGCGCCTTCGTAGTAATCACCTTGTTCCAAGAACAGCTTATGTCTGTCCAAGCGTGCTATTACCGTCAACCTCGCGCCGCCATCACTCTACCCCCCGTCGAGTATTCAGTCCGACTCCAGTTGTTGGCCAGTGGAAGCAGCCCGCGAGAAACACTTGTTTTTTGCATCAAGAAATGTTCTTCTTCTTTTGTCTCCATCTAGGCCCAGGAGTGCACCCACCCACCTTTGTATTATATATTTTGGCTAGGCCCTTCTGGGGAGGGCTTGTCTTTTGTTTGTTCTTTTGCGAGTCGAGATAAGAAGGATTTTTTTCCATTTGAAAGCGAAAGGATAGGATGGAGGATTGGCCTGGAGTTGTTAATTGCGAGATTAGCGAGAATTTGAGCGGCTCCTCTTTGGGCATTTGCAATGCATATGCATCATTCATGACTGTCGATACGCGCGTGTCTACTTTTCTGATGTTTGTCAATGATATTCAATAAGCAAATTCACGATCTCTTGTTACTCCACCTGTAGTGCTTTGTTTCATTGGAGTTACTCCTACTGTTTTGCTAGACGGAGTAAGGAATCGTCTACGATTCATCTCAGGCCAACTATCGTTTCCTTGGTTGATATGGGTGGCACACTACCTTTCTATCTCCAACTCTCTACCATCCCCGATCCATGTTTCTTGCAATTTTCTCGCCATAGAACATTCCATCGTACTTGACATATACACACATCTACACGCTTGTCAATCCAATTTTGTTCGGTCTTCTATTCGATGTGTACCGGTTCCTGGCGTTTTTTGCCATTCTAGATAGTACTACCATCTAGTATCAATCAATATACTAGCTTCGAAAAAAGTCGATTTGGGTCCATGCGAACGAAAGGACCAAAGCGGTAGTACTTGGCCTTGTGTTTCTCTCAAGATGAGTGCGGATATCTCAAAGCAGATTTTTGTTAACCTCAGGAAAAGGATGTTATCCTTCTCTCCCTGGATTTGCCGAGTCCCGAGGATCGTAGAGTCAAGTCTACACACGAATACATAATGGACAAAGTCATAAACGTAAGACAACCCAAGTACTCCTCTACTCTCCTTTTCTTCCCGCCTTGCCCTATTTGCTCCCCTCCTCCCCATAATACACACACGCATTAGTCACGCAATATTCTCTCAACCTACCTGCTTCCTGCTCTATCCCATCCCCCCCTTCTCTCCACCATCCATCCACCCCAGATCTCCAAACCATACAGCGCCACCTAACCCTACCAACACTCTCACTTCTGTCCCGAAAAATCCACTAAAAGCCCGACCCAAGCCAGGATACGAACACGAACACGAATACGAGAAGGAGAGAAAAAAGAAGCAACCCCAAGAATTCACGCAAGCTTTTTTCTTTCTTTCTGATCCCTGCACTCGTATGGGTATGGCTCGGCGAGGCCGGGGCGAAGGACGAAAAGCTAGAAGAGAGAGAGAGACAGCGTAACGTGAAAAAGGGCTAGTCCGAGCTGTTTAAAATTGCGTTCTCGTGTGGGGTAAATTCGTCTCATATACATAATCGGTGTGAGGTTTTCTTCCTGGGCGAAGTTCGTTCACGCCACACACCGAATGAAAAGGAGGGGGGAATAAAGCCTACGTGAAGGAACGGAACATGGGTGGAGAGGGAGGGTAAAGGGAGCTGAGGATCCTTGTATTTATTCCTTTTATTCTTTCTTCTCTGATAGGATGGTAGCACATGTGAAGATGGCAGTGGCTTTTTTCTCTGCTGGTTCGGGCTGAGATTGGGCTCGGCTTGCGTGCATGGTTCGGAGCAGGGAAGCAAAGTTGAGCTGAAGCTTTTTCTTGTTCATTGCTTGTTCGTGCGGGAATATGGAGGGGGAGCGGGGGGATGTTGGTGTTTAACGGTGTAGGTTGGATGGGGAGGTGGAGGTGGACACGGGAATGTGTGGGGTAGGGAGTTTGTGGCACTTGATGGATTTTAGTGGCGTTTATGTTGGGGTTTGATAGGATCGTTCTATGCTCCGACGACACACGGTAAGAAGGGAGACGGGAAGCGTAAATTGGTGTGCGGTGGGAGTGGTTCGGAAAGAATGAGAGTGTTTACATATGGAAGGGAAGTAATGTGTGGAAAGGACACATTTGGGTGTATGAATGGCAGTATATTCTATGAGAAGAAGAGAGAAGTACACAGATACTTAGCTAACATTGGAGAATGTAGTCCTATCAAACTCAACTCCCAAGGGGTGGAATCGAGACTTGTTTCCCTCTCCATACGATTCCTTGATACTATTTTCGGTAGGCCACTTCATCTTACCTCCCCCCTAGCTATTCCGAAAGCCACTCCGCATGTGTACATACCCATAAACTCAGCAAGAAATCAATGAAAATCATCACGCGATCACGCACACGCATGCACATACCAAAACCAGCACTACGAAGCAAAGAGCAACACGCATGCATTTCCCACTCTCCTTGCATGTCATCCACCCGACATCCCGCATGAATGAATCCTTCAAAACCCCCCACCCCCACACGAAAGAAAAAACCCCATTTCCGAGAAAAAATCTCTGCGATTTTCAGAGTTCCGATTCGCAAGAGTAGATGGTGACACGAGAATGCTTACTGGCATTAGTTCTCGTAAGGATTCGTTTTTTCTTTGCCTTGCTTGTCTTTGCTTGTGCATGTATATGTTCTGCAATGTACACAAGCTCCCTCCCTTGGAATATGCTTACTGCAATGTGTTGCTCTCCTGTTCGTTCAATCGGTTAACGGCATCTATATATGGGAAGAGGATGGTCTAGGTTTCCGCCTTCCTGAAGTAATTAGCGTTGTGTTGAGTTTCGTCGTCTCGTGGGCGAGTGCGTACTCTGCAGGTACCTACGTCGACCCGTACCAGGGTATTTGGAGAACCCGGAGTTCTCCATTCTTTTTTTCTCTTTTTGGGGTAGAGTAGAGCCAATGTACCAGTATGGAAAGTAAGCAGAATTGGAACAAACAAATCACGTTCTTCTCACGACTACTCCATCTGATATGGGATTTGAGCACACGAGAAGAAGAAGAATGTCCAGGGCAAGAACCCATCCTACATCCGCAGTCACTTAACCAAGCCAATTGAATAAGAAAAAGAAAAATTCGACCTGATCTGATCTTGCAAAACGAAAGTGAGAGAAAAAAGTGGTACACCGCAACGTCAGCAGCAGAGCGGTCTCCCCAACGCGCGCGTGCGTGGGCTTTGTCGTTTTCAAGCCTCGTATTCTTCCCTTAGTTTCTCCTCCTGCACGGTCTACCCACAGAATATGCAATGCAACGCACATTAGCCTTTTTCCTTGTGCGCTTTTCGCGTTTCGCGAATGGGATTCTTACTATTTTGCGCTCCTCACCAGGACAGGCTTGGACGCTTGCTGCGGTGCAAATGCGGGACGGGAGGGACGGATGAACGGATGGTCGGCGTTCAGCTTTGTCTGCGGGGGAAGATTTTTTGTTACGAAGGCGGGATGGGGGATGGGGATGGTCTTTCGGCTTGAGGCGGTTGAGAATCGTGATCTCTTGCTTCTTACCTGGGTTGATTTTTTGCTTGTCAATGGTATACGACTCGCAGTATCTTTTACTATTTCGTTCAGTCTCGAAAAGTCAATGAGCCATGATCCGTCAATTGATTACCTATCATGTTCTATTAATCCTACAAATCGCATCTAAGCATCAGCGAAGCCGAATATCAAATCTACAAACGAGCTATGTAAGCTTGGAAAAGGAAACCCAACAACCCCTCTCTCTCTCGTACTCGTATAGAAATACGCCATTAAGCCCACGCCCCATTCCGAACCCAATCCACCTCGATCGAAAATCCTTCGCACCCAAGAACAAACCCTTCCCCTTCCAACCCACGAAAAAAAAACAAGCAATTGCCGTGCTTCTGGGCAAAAGACACCAAGCCCCATTAAACGAATTAGAAAAAGCTCGGCGCACGTATTCACCTTTTCTCACGTCCCCAGGAAAAAAAATCAACAATCTGGCGAGGGAGTTGAAATGAGTGGTAAAGAAACAAGAAAAAGCCCTGCAACTAACCAACCGTTTTTTCGTGGATAAGTTGATCTGACTGACGACGATCCCATCTTTTTTTTCCTTTCGGGTGCGCCCAAAGAAGAAATCCCGAGCCGCTTTCTTTTCCTCTTCCCTCTCTTTACCCCAGCTTCAGCTTCAACGTCGTCAGCTCCGACTAAAAAACAAAAACGTTCACCGCATACGCGGATTGGTTGGCTGTGAGCGAGCGAGCTAAGCGTACATGACATTACATACGTAGATACATAACCTCAAGCTAGCTAGCTAGCTAGCTTAGCTGCTTGCTTGCTGGAGAGGGAGAAACAAAGGGGGGGTTGGTGGTCATCTTTACCTAGTTCTGAGTAGGGAAGCGAAGCGAAAGCGAAAAGCGTCTCGCAGCGCGAACCCAAGCGTGAGGCGCCGCCGCCGAATGATATCTCGAGCCGTTTTTTTGTTCTTGTTACACGATAGCATCTCGTTATCGGGGGAGAGGAATGGTGTAAGATGGGAATGAGCAAGGAGAGGTGAGATTTGTTCGATTAATTTTGATTTTGATTGATTGTTTTTGATTTGATCTTTGTTTGATTTCGAAAATTTGGTTGTTTACGATGGAGGGATATTATAGATACATGCTCTCCTTCTCTCTCTACACCTCTATAGCAAAGTTTTCCTATACTCCTCTCTCCCGCATACAACTCAGACAGTAACAGAAGAGGGGGATAATGCAAGGCATAAAAAACGTCAAAATAAATAGATGAACAGGCCATTGGACTGTGTGTTGGTTCAACAGCCCTAGAAAAAGTCCCGACTACAGTGTACATCATTCTTCGCACTATCCACCAAGTTCAGGTGTTGAAGAGAGAATAAAGCGAGAAAGATGCAAGCGAGCATATAATCGAAAAAGCTCGGTGTCGGATCCAAAAAACGCCTGCAATGCTAATGCGACCAAGGAATAGATGGTTCAAAAGATATTATAATGGGAAACCCCAGAGTTGCATGTCAATCACTGCCATCCATCGCCCATATCGAAGCGATGCGTGAGCGCCCTCCCGAGCTTACTCTCGGCTTTGGGTGGTATGTGGTGGTGAAGGTACTTCTTCGTAGGAGCAGCTTTGATGCCTTTGGTCCCCTTGGATGCATCCACGCAGCACTTGGGATCCTCGTAGTTTTCTGGGCAACAGCAGTTGACATTTCTCATAAAGTGAGTGTCCAAGGCTTCGCGGATCGTGATGCGCATAGCGGGGTTGGGATGAAGCATCTTCAACATCAGCCGTTTAACTGCTGGGGGATTGATCAAGCTGAAAAGCTTGCCACATTTGGGGTGCCCGTCGACGCCATCGAAAATCTTGCCGTCAGGATGCTCCGGCAGCCACTCATCCCAACCCTTCTTGAAGCGCGCATAGTATTCGAATTCAGGCTTTGCAGCCTGCCACGGGCAACCTCCAAAGGTCATGGTGAGGTAGACGATGGCGCAAGACCAAACATCGAGCGGGCGAGGATCATACTCTCCGCTCTTCTCAAGGACTTCTGGTGCGATGTAGGGCAGACTGCCGCAAATGCCTGGTGCCGAGAGACGGACGTCTGTCATGTTCTTTCCACATTCCCCTTGAGCTGCACGTAGCCCCGGATGCTCTCCACTGTACACTTCTGCGACACCAAAATCGGAAATCTTGAGATGGCCGTCTTTGTGAAGTAGCAGATTCTCTAGCTTGATATCGCGGTGAGCAATGCCATGGCTGTGTAGATAATCGACGCCGCGCAGTAGCTGCTTGAAGAAGCACAGCCGATCGTCAGCAGAATAGTAGCCTTCTGCACCACCAGCGAATAGTTTGCGTTCGACCAAAGAGAAGAGTTCACCATGGGCACAAAACTCCATGACGTGATTCCACCTGCCATGGTTGGTGCACAAGCGCAGCGTTTCCACGATATTCGGGTGGTGTAAGCTCTTTGCGATGCAGAACTCCGACTTGATCTTCTGAATGTACTCTTCCTCGGATTCGGCTTTGTCGCGGGAGCGGAATTCTTTGACTGCAACCAGCTCTTCACTGTTGAAACCCTTGCGAGCCATGATGCGGACTTCAGCGGTAGCTCCCTTGCCGAGACATTTACCACGCTTTCCGGGCATCAAGCTTGAACTCTTGTATTCCTTTTCCAGTTCGCAGCAATCAACGACAAATTCGTCAGGCAGACTAAGACTGAGACGGCGAGCTTTCATTCCGACTCCCGTTGCTGCAGGCTTCGAAAATGTGGCGAGCATACCAGCCGTAGGCTGCTCGTCATCATCATCATCCAATCGCGGGACCTGTTCCTGGCTTGCCGACCGCCTCCGTGCCCAGGAAGCCCTCTTCCCGGGCTTGGCGCTGTTCGCCCAAGCAATCCCGGGGCGTTTGTTCATGGAAGAGAGCGCAGTGGACGAAGACGAATGCTTCCGTCCTGCCTTGGGCTTGGGTTCTGTAGTATCGTGCTCACCTGAAATGGTACTGGTAGGAGAAGCTGGCGAGGGTGGTGAGTTGGCCATGGACGATTTGGGGGAGTTGCGAGCCGACAAGGAGAAGGAACTAAGCCGGCGATACTTGGGGATGTTAACGGCAGGGGTAGCGAGTTCCGCAGGTCCATCCACGCCCGTCTTGACTATGGATTTTTCGGTTGCCATCTTTTCGACCGGCGCCGGCTTTGGTTTTTCGTCCTTTGGCTTCTCGACTTTTGGCTGCTCATTTTTTGCATTAGGACCATCTTTGTGGGAGCTGCTTCGATGCAGCTTAGAGCGCATGAAGGAGGCAGCACGCTTATGGAGACGGGGGGCCTTGTCTGTGGGGGAGGGAGGCTGCTCAGACTCCATCTTGTCGGAGCGAGTGCGGACCAGAGAAGCAGGAGCGGGTGCAGGTGCAGGAACGGCAGAGGCGGGTGGGCTGGATTTTAAGGGTTCCTTGGGCGTGGCGGGATCGGACTTGACCAATACAGTGTCTTGGGATTCGTCGCGGAAAGGGTGGGTGAAGGTGATGTTATCGCCATTGTGACTGGTGGGGGTAACGGGCTCGGCGGGCTCACTAGCAGTCTCGGTGCTTTCATCCTCCTCGGCAATGGGGGTTTGATACTCGACCAGGCGAGATTCTCTGCGGACGAGATTCGAGGTGTTTTGCGAGGAAGAAGATTCGGGATGTAGCGAAGTGGGAGCCGGGGGACTGGTTACCAGGGCTGGCATGGCTGTCGAGGACGTTGACGATCAAAAGGTTATTGGGGATCGGCGAAGGCGAACGACGACGACCGATTGGCTGCAGAGGCAACAAAGGGTCCAGCGGTGCAGATGTTCGGTTACAAGGCGGGAGCTGCTGTGCGACTACGCCCTCTGCAGAGAGTTGGGCTGGTGGTAACGGGCTTGGAGAGAGGTGCAGGCGTGGTGAGGGTGCAGAGCGGAGGAGGCGGGCGTGGTGAGAAAGGGTGCGGAGAGATGAGCCATCCGACGGTGGTGGGGACGGGACGAAGAAAGAGAGGAAGTGGAAGAGGGTTGAATTCTTAAAGAGGAGAACGAGCAAGAGAAGAGGAAGCGGAGTGGAAGCGGAATAAGAGAGAAGGGCGTGTCAATAGCGGGGGGGGTGCAAGGGAAGTGTTTGTGGGTGGGCTGTGACGATGGCGGTGACGTGTGATGGGGCTGCTTATTGTAACAGAAGGCAAAGAGGAGAGGCAGAAAGGATTCAGGGTCAAGGTCAGGTATAAGTAAGTGTGGTATGGAGGATGGGTGGATGGATGAGGCTAGCCAGCAAGCAAGCAAGCGGCGGCGGCTATCTTTTGAGCTGTGGGGAACTGATGAGTAGCGGCTCAGCGGGTTTCTGTGCTGGTAGTCTCAGAGGAGAGAGTGAGAGCATGTATATATGTATGTATGTGATAAGTAATGAAGAAATAAGGCGGCCGGACTGGACGACGACGCCAATTTAACCCAGCCAAAGCCTTTCTCCTGGGCGCGGGCGGGCTGCCCTCTGCATCCCTGCACCCTGGGCCGGGTTGTCTGTGTGTCCATGTGTATGCAACCTATGTACAGTATCAAGATGCTTGGATGCCAGTATCCGAACATACACAGTAGCAGTGGGTAGGACAGTAGCCAATTCGCCCCCTTTGGCCCGCCACTCATTGATTACTTAGTGAATGTACACACGATCCGTCCACCTACCTATTCACCTGGTCCTCATCCTCTCGGCCTGGGTAACAGATATGCACGTCTAACATGCA